>JAUMHE010000048.1:14256595-14304827 GCA_032359235.1 Enteromius mattozi | reverse complement strand
AGCGCACATCCGGGAACTGCAGGAAAAGCAGTAGATTACCGATCCAAGAAGCCATCTGCTGTTAGATGTCTTCACCAACGGGTGGTGCTAGCGGCTTTGAGTGTGAACGTCTTCATCAACAGGCCTGGATGTGTACGTTTATTGCGTTATATCACCTTTAATGTTACAGCGATAGAAGCTCATGTTTTCACGAAGTAAAGAGAAATGACATATTATAGGCAATTGAAGAAATAAAGTTCAGTTTTATGTCTTAATTAGTGTTTAATACTCACCACATGGTTCATCTTGGCACGTGCACATGTCGTTTGTAAAGGCCTGTTGATGAAGACGTTCACATGCAAAAAAAAAAAGACCAACATTAATGTGAAAGTATTTATTTACAAAATATTACTGAACCCAGATCTTTATACGGTAGTGTATATGTTGTTAATGTTGTTTTTAAACAAAGACAAAAACAAAACAAAAACAAAAAAATCTGAATACACTTCTGATTTGGAATTACTGTCAATGGAGAAATACACTTTTTATACCCAGATACGATAGTTACACAGTTTATTATAGCACTTATATATTCCTCTCATTTCACTGTCAGAAAGAAACAGAAATGCTCTGAGAACAGCGTGTGTGAAGAAGACAAACAGTGGCAGCAGTGATAAATGACAGTGTTGAGGCTGTTCTTACTTTTATGTTGCAGACTCTGTGTGTTCTGCTGGTTTTAACCTTGAGGTATGGAAGATTTTGTGTGTTTGTTAGGATGGTGTGGACAGCTTGGCAGAAACTGATCCAGGATTATAACATCAGGGATGTTGTTATGTTTCATTGAGAAAGACAACAGGAAATGTTGTCTTTCTCTGGCATTGAAATCCATCTGTCAGCATCTGTTAATGACCTGATGTGTGTGTTTGTGTGGAGGAAGTGAAAAACATGCAAAGCACCTCTGAGTTATTGTAAAATTATAATGTGTGAGATTAATCAGAAAATGACCACTCCTGCTGAGTGATGGGTACTGGTATTGCAGAATGTTCCATGGACTCGAGACTCTGAAGTTACAATTACGATGTTGGATTTCTCTTGCTTTTGCAATATTACTCATACTGTGTTGAGCTAATGAGGGACAGGGCTTGTTTTAATGAAACCACACATTTACACTGCTTCCTCTACTATTATTGCTCATTATACTGCAGCGTTTCGTGACTTAACATTTGCATTTTCTTTCTTGGCAGTTTGCCTCTCTCTAAAAACACGATCTTACTCACACACATTGAAACGACTGCATTTATGGGCCTATTTACACCTGGTCATTTTATACGTTTTCTCTGATTGGATAGCTATCTGATTGTGAAAAGACCAGGTGTAATGCCCTCTTAAACACTTTCAAGAATGATTTAAAGCCGATCACTGAAACCTGAGACGAAACTGGACAAGTGTAAATCTATCTGCTTGTTGAAACCACAAATTTTACTCCCAAAATGTTGAAATAATAAATGTGTGAGAGCATGTTATAGGTTTAATGACATGTTATAGCCAGATGTGACAGTGCTAATGAGTAGCTGAGTATCTCTTCAGCAGGCCTACTGTATGTGCAAACTGCCACAGACACTCAAAACACAGTCATCTTCATTAAAAGCAGTGAGGCTATTATATTATTAGTGCTGATGCCGCTCTCTCTTTCTCTCCTGTTGTGGTCTTTGATCTTGAAATTAGATTATGATGAATAAAATGCAGAGAATATCTGTTGCTTTCAACAGATATGGTGAACTCTGTTAAATTTGCATGTAGTGTAGAATTGAAGATCGGATTATTTAGATCTGTTTTGTGGAGACACATTTAAGTTGGCAAGGTGTAAATAGAAGCGTTTTAACAAATCAAGTAGATATTCAATCAGTAAAAACACATGAAGTCACCATTTGTAAATGTAGCCTATTGCTCCTTAGTATGGACATCATGGAAATCTGTTTGTCACCGATTTTACTGAACTATTTAAAATGAGGTTTGTTAATGTGATGAAAGAAAATGAATTCTTGTGTCATCCCAAACCTAAATGATTTTTTTTTCTTCTGTAGAATACAACACACACAGACACATACACAAGATTTTTTTTTTCAGGAAATTTCATTCATGCACAACAAAAGAATGTACTGACCAGATGCTGTCAAGCTACAAATAGAAGAACAAAAAAACAACAACATTAAAACCACTAAAAATAGTCCTTACAGATTATGTGAGTTTGTAAAGGTCTTTGTGTGCAGCAGATTTTTCTCTTCTGAAATCCAACTATAGCCCAAATTATTTGGAAATGCAATGTGGCATCCTGGACATTAGTGACACTACTAGTGAATGCCATTAGTTGTCACATTTGTCCTATAACCACCAGTTTTAAATATGCCACAGTTTATAATTGTATGTGAAAAATGAGAGCTACAGAGGAGGGAAATAAAGTAGGAAAATATATTTGGGGTAAGATTTTTATTTATTTATTTTTGCTTAAACAAAGAACACATTACATTGGTCAAAACAAATGAAAAGCAAAAAAAAAAAAAAGAACATTATGTCACGAGATTTCTATTTCAAATACACAAGTTATTTTGAACTTTCTTTTCAAAATGTATCATGGGTTGCACAAAAATAATAAGCAGCACAACTGAATGATTTCTGAAGGATCATGTGACACTGAAGACTGTACTAATGATGCTGGAAATTCAGTTTTGTCATCAAAGGAATAAATTATATTTGAATATATATTTAAATAGCAAACAGTTATTATACTGTAAATGGTAATTATATTTCAGTTTTTTTTAACCAAAATATTTAAAAATGAAAATCTCACAGACCTCAGACTTTTGAATGTATATTTGTGTATTTTAGCGTTAGTGTTGTCAAGTATACATGCTGCATTGGATCTGCATTAAAGCGTGGGAACTTACTCTGCATTCATAGCTGCATGCTGTGCTATAACTGCATTCACACACTCACACAAACATACACACTTGAGCAAGGGATCACCAGACCGAATAACAGTAAAAACTGCTGCAGTCATCAATCCATTGCTGTCGTGGGGCATGGTGGGTAATGGAGTGTGCCGGAGATGTGAGTGGAATTGACCACATCGCTTTTCTTTTTCCATATGCTATTGAAAGGCTTCTTTTCTTCAGCACTGTCTTAAATATCCAGACACCTGACAGCCAATCTGAAGCCGGCCAGTGAGCCCTCTCATATTTTAGAGAAAGAAAATGGAAAAAGACTTATCTCAGATAAAACCTCAAAAATTATATTTATAAGATATGACAGAAGAGTTTTATACTTCAAATCTCTTATGGGGCTCAAAGTATTGATTTGTAATAAAAGGCTTGCCTAGAGTTGGCGCCTGTAGCCTCATGGGCAGTGCGCCGACATATAGCGCCATTGTGCTTCGGGCGTCGCGAGTTCACGTCCTGGCTCGCAGACCTTTCCCGAACCCATTCCTCCTCTCTCTCTCCCAATTCACTTCCTGTCAACTTTGATCTGTCCTATCTAATAAAGGCTAAAAAATGCCAAAAAAATTATCTTTAAAAAAAATAATAAAAAAAAAAGGCTTGCCTAGAGTCTTGTAGCTATGAAAAAGAAAAAAAAGGAAATTCATAAACTACACAGAGGCAGGAGTTTAACAAAATCTTATATACAGTAGATCAAATTATTCAGTTTGCCTGAATGTGCTCAGAATAATAATGTGCTGCAGAATATGCACAAATTTCTAATTTAACATGATTTACTGAAAAACCTGTTGTACACAATTTACTACATGCCTTCTGTCGTGTGATTGACACTTTATTATTATCATCATTATTATTATATATTTTACACAAATTATTCAGATATTTTTTCCTCTTTGAGTATGAGGTCCACATTTTTTTTTACTTGATGCTACATGAGCCATAAAAAAATGCATCAAATGCAGGTATGATCAAAAAGACTTTTAAGTTGTGTGGATGTAACATCACACTATACCAGGGCTGTCCAAACTCTGTCCTGGAGGGCCGCTGTCCGGCAGACTTTAGCTCCGACTTGCCTTAACACACCTGCAAGAGGTTTCTAACATGCCTAGTAAGAGCTTGATTAGCTGCTTCAGGTGTGTTTGATCAGGGTTGGAGCTAAACTCTGCAGGACACCGGCCCTCCAGGACTGAGTTTGGGCAGCCCTGCACTATACCATAGTGGAAATATGCTATTCAACAGGATTAATAATTCATTCTGCCAAAAAATGTAATAGACAATGAGGAGGTTGCCAAAATAAAGTGATTAATCCATCATCTTGTCATGTGATCTCATTATGTTGGCCCTTGTGAGGTGAGTGGCTCCATGTAAAATAAAACTGCAGTGCTTTTAGGGCACCTGTAAATAATATTTATGTTCACATAAGATTGAGAAGCTTTCCTTGGCTTCACAGTGGGTATCATGTTGCTCTGTGTAACCTGCTGTCAGACCCTTTTGTTTTTATCTATTTATTTTTTTTCCACAAAGAGGGTATCACTTAAAGGACCTAATGTGTACTGAATGGGTGTAGTGAGTGACAGGGCTGAAAGTGTGTGCCATCACAGGGCCCCAGAGGACCGGTGTTAAGTAGGTCTACTGAAGGAGATGGAGCTGTCTCAGTGCCTGAGTGCAATTTCCAAAATTCCTGCCAATGACAGCAATCAGTCAGAGCTCTGGGAAATCGGATTGAATAATTCAGCTTAATTATGACTCTGTGTGCATTATTCAATGACCTTTTTTTAAAACGCTCTTGGCCCGTTGCGATTTTTGGGAGGGTAATTATGAATATGCAACAGAGAGGCCTTTTTCTAATTAGATAATACAGCCTGTGATTGTTGTTAATACAGGAAAAGAAATGAATTTTGTCTCACCCCTGTCTCTCCTCCTCTCTAGTGAATGAGTGAATAGTAAACAAACCATCAAGATGTTTTTAACTTTAAACTGTTGATTCCAGCTAAAATAGAGTCCTTTATCCATAATATTGCTTTCTCTAGTGAAAAGGTTGTGTGGTCTTTGATCTTGTAATCTTGATATTACTTTTAACAGATATGATTAAATTTGCAAGTAGCGCAAAATTGAAGATCGGATTATTTAGATCCACTTTGTGGAGACACATTTAAGTCGGCAAGGTGTGAACTGTTTTAACAAATCCAATCAGTAAAAACACATGAAGTGACTTTTTTACTATTCTGAGGAAAAAGTGGGTGGTATTTTCCTGTATGTTTTCCTGTCATGTGGTTTCTAGAGTGTGATTGGTTTACCGTCATTGATCATCCATTCTGTGGTCTCACTCTGAGTCATGTGTTGTTGGTTGGCGAATACGTTGAGGTGTGACCTGTGTCACAATGGCCCACTTATTGTTTGTTGATACATCAGAGCTTACTCACTGTTGGTGGGTGATTTTAACAAGCACCAGGAGCATGTTGGCACACTCTGATGCTGGGGGACACAGTAGGTATGTGGGTCTGTTTTGAGACTGAGAGACTTCAGACCAGTGTTCATGCTGTGCTTTAAATTTTACACAAACTATTGCGTCTGTGGATCCTAATGAACTGGATGGATTCTGTGGGCAATCAAATGACTTCCATCAAGATTTCATCAGTGCTTGGTCTCTGAGCTCATGAGAGGAAATTACTGCAGGATATTGTATCCTCACCTCAAATTACAACTTTAACTCATCATCAGCTAGCCTGAAGAAAAATCTTTTTTCTTTAACTTTACTATTAAATAGTACAGCCAATATAGGTCATCACAATGTTGATGACCAGCCCCATAAAACCATTCATAACTGTACCATGGAATTTATATGCTACTTTATGGTGCTTAAAGAATACACACGTCCAACAACACATGCTTTTAATATGGTACCATGTCAAAACATAACAGTTAGACATCATACTTTCTTGTTAGTGATTATCTTTTACATAAACCCCAACTTAATTAATTAATTAAAACAAACCTGGTTCTGGAAGTAAGCCGGCCCTACTTCTTTTTTCTTCTTTTATTTAGTTTCAATTTACATTTGCACTGTATGTCACCACCTACTGGGCAGTTCTGCAATAATCTTTCATTTTAGATTGAATTTTTTAAATTTTTCCGTTTTTTTTATAAAATTGAACAAGAATCATGTTAAATATCTAAACAGAAAAAAATAAAAAATAAATAAAAAACAGTCTGTGCTATATTATGTAGAAAGCATCCAGCTGCAACAAATGATTAAATAAATAGATTTTTTAAATTAATAAATAGAGTAAAACATATTGCTTTCTGTTATGATAATTGTCTGGAGCATGTTGTTCAGAGAAGAAGTTAATTTGGTTACTTGCATGCTTTGAAATTTACCTTAGCTTTTGGAACTGAAAGTTGAGTTTATTAATTTACTCATCCATGAACAAACCCCGGAATGTCACATAACCTGCTTTCTAAAATCCCCCCATATTACAATACATAATTTGGGCTAAAACAGAACACGATAATACATTTATCAACATCACACTTCCTCTTGGTGGCTACACGGGTTATCAGGCTGTTCATGCAAGGAAAAAGTTCTAGAGTAAGATCATACTTTTGTTGATGGTGCTTATAGCTACTTTTATGACATCTGTGCTGCTCCTGAAATGGCCACAGTTTATAGGCCACTAAAAGGAACATGACATTTGTCTTTTGGTCCATACTGTATAAAATTACAGCTCAATTGAAGCTGCCCTGCAGGCTTTAGTGCCAGTGTCGTCATTGCTGGCAAAGGCAATTGCACAGTCTGTGATGTGTTTATGTGGTACTGTATGAATGACGTGCATGGCTTGTGTTTGATATTCACATCAGATCTTTTTTGGATTTTATTCCTTTATCTTGAAGTAAAGACCAGCTATCTCACATGGTGCACCAACATAATTCAAAGCTGGGCATCAGCATCCATAAACAAACAGATTGGTCAAGCCATTTTCATGGCACATCCTGATTTTGCTGAGTTGTATATGTTTCTAGGTCAACATATATTGTTGACCCTGGAACAACATTTTAATCCAAATATTTCTGGGCCTTGAGCGTGTCAGTTGCTTGATATGCAAGATCAGAAAGCTCTTGGGTTTCATCAAAAATATTTAAATTTGTGTTCCAAAAAGATGAACGACTGCCTTATGCATTTGCAACGGGGAAGTTAATGACAGAATGTTAATTTTTGAACTATCCTTTTAATTGTAAATAATGATTTTTAAATACTACACACATACACATATATGTTTATATATTCAAGCCACATTTTGTATATAAAATACAATACAAAATAAAACATTCAACTGATTTGGATGTTTAAGTGGCCTAGTAATTGTCACAACTAGAAACACTTTGTGGAAGTATACAGTGACAACAATTACAGTATAGGAACATTTAATTCTCATGGTCTTTGAATTCTTTGAGTTACAGTAAATTGTAGTAATCTGCTTTACTCTCACCACAGTGCTCACATTGGCACTGAAAAAAATCTCAGTATGATTCTGTCGATCAAAGAACACTTAATGACTCATCACTACTAATTAATTCACATATTTATTATGTATTAGCTTGTGTTTATACTTATTTGAACCAAATCTCTACACAAAACACTGAATTAAGCCACAAAAGGCAGATTTGATGAGAAATGCATTTTACAAACAAAATGAATTTGGGTTGTTCCATTTTTATTGAAAGAAAGTGGATGAAACAACAGGGTGAGTCCTAATGGAGAAAAGCAGCATGAACCAACAAAGGCTTAAACTATTAGCGTGATTTAAGCTGTATTTTAGAGCAGGGTTGGGGTCAAGTAATTACATTAGCTGGTTTCGAACTCAGGTCATCCTCATTAGCAAACAAACAATAAAACTATCCATTACTATGCTTCCTTGGTTTCTGGCCAACAAAGTAGTCTTCAATTTTAAACTGTCAAACCTTTTAGATTGACAGTGGCACAAGTTACAGTATATAGGTCCATAAAAATGCAGTTGGAGTGCAAATGTGCAGATGTCTAATATTGCAGAGGAGGAATCGCTCACCGGTCAGCACACTATAACCCTGCAGTCATACCCAGTACCTCATTCATTCAAACCATCTATTGATCCTTTTGTGAATGAATCTCTCTGAGCACTCAAGTGTTGTGGAGGGCAGTTTGAATAATGTGATGGTGAATGTACTCTGGGAAAGTCCCCTATTATGTTCATCTTTTTACCGGTTTTAGTCAGATTAATGATAAACGTCTTTCATTTCTTATAATGCTAAGCACTGTGCTGCAGATGGCTGTCAAGGGCAGAGACGTGGCATTCATCAGACCCACAGTGTCCCAAGTTTTTTTCCACCACGGACACTTTCAGATATATTGTTCAGTGCTGCAAAGAAGGATTTATTAAAATTATTTTTTTGTTGTTCTGCAGTATTCTGTGCATTATGTAACACTTCTACTAAAAAAATCAGAGATCACGTTAAATGTTTTAGTTATTTGTTTAATTTAAAACTGGTTTCATGATTTTGAGAAATAAAACCGTATCATTATGATGTGAAATGAACAATAAATAATACAATAAAAACGTCTTCTTTGGGTTTTATTCCTTTATCCTGAAGTAAAGACATGAAAATGGACTGTCATCTTTCAGCTATCTCTCATGGTGCAGCAAACATAATTCACAGCTGGGCATCAACATCCAGAGGCAAACAGATTTCTTAACCAGAACCATTATCTATAGTCACTGACTCCTTTTGAATTTGAATGCAGTTTATTGTATTATTTAGATGAATGACTCAGTGGTTGAACGAACATTAGGATTGGCTTTAGGGGTGGATGAATAGGAAAATAACATCCCGTCTTGGTTTCACCCTGTCTTGCATTTCAGTGGTATATAAAGACAGTGAATGTGAATCCAAATTGGTTATTAGATCTAATGCCTGTGGAGATTCGCATCAAGAGGTTTGCTTAACTGAAGCTTTGTTTTCATGACTGTGTGTGTATTTTTTACTTCTTTAAATGCATGTGGACAGTGAGAGTGCTGAGCGTACAGCATGCTGTGATACAGATCTACAGGAGCATGTTTGATTACCGTACTAAATGTCTCAGCAGGGCTGATCTAATGACATTACAGAGGCTTCCCTCTGAGACTGATAGATTATGATGGGCATTGAGAGTTACACACTGCAGAGGTGTTGAATGGGGATTCCCTTTCGGCGGGCTGATGTAACTGAAGTGATTGCATATGGAGCTGTCATTTGACAACGCTAACATGCCCACACTAACACTTATATCATGTACTTCAGTCTGGAGATGAGTGTGTTGATATAGATACCTAAACTGCAAAAGGCTTTAAAGGGACACTTCACCCAAAAATGAAAATTCTTTCATCATTTACTCTCATGTTGTTCTGAACCTCTTTTCTTTCATCTGTGGAATGTAAAAGAATGTTGGTATATGAATATATGAACTTGAATTTGGTCTTTTTCTCACACAATATAGTAATGTAGCATCACATTTACTCTTTTTATTGCTGTCACTGGATCGTGCATCTCTGCACAGGGACACTCAGGTTTCTGCAGAGCAGAACGTGTGCTGAATTTAAACATTATGTAGTCAATTTCTGGCAAAAACAACACTTCATTTAGTCAAAATATTGACATTTCCCCTGGCATTGATGTTTGTCTTTGTCAACGTAATAAAATCTAAGAGATCGCTTACAAGAGTTGCTCCATTCCGGATACTGTGTTTACTGTGGTTTGGCACAACAGACTGTTTGATTGTCCATTTACAGTATTTGTTGCATTTTCTGCAAAGAAAATATAATTGTTACAGCATCTAAATATTTTCTTCACGAATTTGATTCACATACAGTGTTATGACATTTTTTAATATTTCAGTTCGTATTGAATGCAAATACTTATTTGTTCATGAAAAAAAGCTTATAAATGTTGGTTTTCCTCATTTATTTGTAAATAATGATGCCATATTTCTTACTTTCCTCAGTTTATATTCTGCATGGTAAGTGTGGTATTTTGCTAGATATTATGCTATGCTTCTTCTTCATGTCTCATAGTATTATAATAGTTCCTGATCCACTGCAGATAGAGCAGGTCAGGTGACATGCAGGGCTCTGGGCAGATTTTCCACTGAACACACAGTGACATCTAGTGCTCTCTTTTAGGAACTGTACTGTATTATACTGCAAACCAATTTCAAATGAATCAAATATTAGGATGTTGCTTTGGCAATTTCATGAGCCAGTCCCTTAGACACATCTAACATTGTGGAATATTACATTCACACACATTCAGTGTTATAATATGCTCTGTACAGTAGTTGTTCTCTCTGTTGAGTATATATAATGAGGTCTGTCATGTTGATTATTACTCATTAGTGTATTTGTTTGTTTATGGTTGTATTCACTGTATTCAGACTGCCCTTGGCTTCACACAGCACACTCATCCTCCTAACTTTAGTGCTTGAACCAATAAGGGCTGACAGTTAAGGTCACATGACCCAAGTCTCTTTGCCTCCGCTCTCATACCCATTTATTGTATACACAGCACAGACAACTATAGTCCATGAGAAAGGCCTTACAGCGATAGAATATGTGCATATGAGCAACAGAATATGTTTTTTAAAAATCAACATTTTTTTGCATCTTCTCAGTCTGAGACTGTTATATAACTAGATGATGTTAGATTTTAAGTAGTTACAAGAATGGCTGTGTAGAATTTGGAACTGAGTGAAGAATGCAAATTCAATTCTAATTCATTAAGTTTTATCTTTAAAATTTTTTTTAAAGGTTTTCCAAAGCACTGTTAATTATAAACTAAGCTGGTCTAATTTTGTAGAAGAAAAAATTATTTACCCAAGATTCTCTTGAAAAACTGTTAAATGTATTGTGCACTTTTGTTGTGTTAACAGGGACCAGTGACCCATATGTGAAGTTTAAGATCGCAGGGAAGGAGGTTTTCCGCAGCAAAACGATCCACAAGAACCTGAATCCAGTATGGGATGAGAAAGTCAGCCTGCTGGTGGAGAGTCTGAGAGAGCCACTCTATGTGAAGGTAAATTATTGTAAATGTAGGCAGAGTGCTTTGTACCAGTCATTAAATGGACTTTTCAATGGCTGCTTAGTCGTTAGTGATTGCTGAATGTGTTTTAATTTAATGGAATGTGTTTTAATTAATGGAATTTTAAAGAGTCGATCTAATGTATGCTGGCTTTACAGTCAGCACATGTGAAATGATGTGAATTACTCTCGGGTGTTTTCTTTCCTCTGCAGGTCTTTGACTATGACTTTGGGCTGCAGGATGACTTCATGGGCTCTGCATATCTCTATTTAGAGTCCCTGGAGCACCAAAGGTCTTCTGATGCTTTGTGACACGTTGACAAATCTGAAACACAATCTCACACAATCTCACACAATCTCAGTGTCATAATATCAATCAATTTACTTTTACATTGCTGCCCCCTAGTGTTTTATATATATATATATATGTGTATATATACTGTATGTACAAACACACAAATACTGGTGTAAGAATTGTAAAACCCAATGATTGAGCATGGCAGGATTTTGTTGTTCATGCTATAGGTTCTCTCTCCCTTTTAGGACCTTGGATGTGACCCTTGACCTCAAAGATCCCCACTATCCCAACCATGACCTGGGTTCACTGGAACTGGCAGTCACTCTTATTCCAAAAGAGGGAGACTTCAGGGAAGCAGTGAGTTTTTTTATGTCTGTTTTTCAAGCTGATGAGTTTGAACTGTGAATATGAATTGGAGGTGTGAGATGTGACACCAATTGTGTGTACACTTGTGGTTTCATACAAATGTAAAAAACTTTTTTAAAAGAACATTTACACTTACACAACTCTTACATATTACAAACAAGTGCATCATAGTAAAACCTTTAAAATGTATTGGTCAAGAGGTGTGGGAGCTCTGTATCCAATTAATTTTATTAATCTAATGCTTTCTTTGATTTGCACTTGAAAATTTTAAAAAATGTTAAAAGGTTTCATATGGCTTCATATATCATGTCACCCATCTTACTGCAGTACAGAAGACTCCAAATGCATTATCTGGGCTTGATAAACCAGTGTCTGACCTGGAAAGGATTTTTATTTGTACATTAAAGGGCAATCTGTTGTCTAGAGATTATTCTCAGGATTGGTATGCAGGATTTCAATGAAAGGAAAATGACTGCAGTTATCCATTACTCAGCTAGTGTTCTAGCAAACACATCCTCACTTTACTTGAAGTGTTATGCAGTCATACGTCACATACTGTATGTCGCATACAGTAATGCTCAAGATGAAAGAGTAATTATTGCTCAGCATATATAAAACATTCCTGGAAAATTTAACTAAGAACAAACTTTACCACGGGCAGTACTTTGGAACGCTAACAGGAAAATAAAGACACTGTATGTTTTATTTTGGAAATATGGGTACCATTATATATATATATATATATATATAGATAGATAGATAGATATAGATATAGATATATACACTGCTCAAAAAAATTAAGGGAACACTTAAACACAATGTAACTCCAAGTCAATCACACTTCTGTGAAATCTGCCCACTGCCCACTTAGGAAGCAATACTGATTGACAATCAATTTCACATGCTGTGAAAGGAGTGGTTCTGCAGGTGGTGACCACAGACCACTTCTTAGTTCCTATGCTTTCTCGCTGATGTTTTGGTCACATTCAGAGATGAAAGGTTCACACTGAGCATATGTGACAGACGTGACAGAGTCTGGAGACGCCGTGGAGAACATTCTACTGCCTGCAACATCCTCCAGCATGACCGGTTTGGCAGTGGGTCAGTAATGGTGTGGGGTGGCATTTCTTTGGAGGGGCGCACAGCCCTCCATGTGCTCGCCAGAGGCCTGACTGCCATTAGGTACTGAGATGAGATCTTCAGACCCCTTGTGAGACCATATGCCTGTGCAGTTGGCCTTAGGTTCCTCCTAATGCAAGACAATGCTAGACCTCATGTGGCTGGAGAGTGTCAGCAGTTCCTGCAAGATGAAGGCATTGATGCTATGGACTGGCCCGCCCGTTCCCTAGACCTGAATCCAATTGAGCACATCTGGGACATTATGTCTCACTCCATCCACCAACGCCACGTTGCACAACAGACTGTCCAGGAGTTGGCGGATGCTTTAGTCCAGGTCTGGGAGGAGATCTCTCAGGAGACCATCCGCCACGTCATCAGAAGCATGCCCAGGCATTGTAGGGAGGTCATACAGACACGTGGAGGCCACACACACTACCAAGCCTCATTTTGACTTGTTTTAAGGACATTACATCAAAGTTGGATCAGCATGTAGTGTGTTTTTTCACTTCAATTTTGAGTGTGACTCCAAATCCAGACCTCCACGGGTTAATAAATTTGATTTTCATTGATAATTTTTGTGTCAGCACATTCTACTATGTAGAGAACAAAGTATTATTTACATAATACTATGTAAAGTATTTAATAAGAATATTTAATTCTTTCAGATCTAGGATGTGTTATTTTAGTGTTCCCTTATTTTTTTTGAGCAGTATATATATATATATATATATATATATATATATATATGGGATAAACATCATGTTTTTACGCAGAAGTGCATCATGAGAAAACTTACAGTATATTATTAATTCAGCTTTGTGTGAGTTTAACAAATAGGTAATAAACATACTGCAGAAATAGCTGTTATATAATAGTGTTATATAATGTAATATATAGACTTTTTACAAAGTTCTTTGATAAATAACATTTACTCAGTGTACAGTATGATCCAGTCACTTATAACACCTCTATAGATATGTGTGAGTGTGCCTGCGTATCTTTGTGTAAGACAACTAACAAAGCTTTGGATGACAAAATTTTCTTTGTTTGTGTGTGATTTAGTGATTTTATTAGCTTATAATGGCTGCCCCCCAACCATAGCTTTCCCGGGCTGCCTCCTTATGACCCCTTGACTCTTCTGAACAGTGTCCAGACAGGATGTCAGGTTCACCTCTAACACCCTGTTAGAGAGGGCAAGGGGTGGCTTTATAACGCTTTGTCTCATTCACAGACCATGCTTATGAGAAGGAGCTGGAAACGATCCAGTAAGGTAATAACAGCATGTCCCACCTGATCCCTGCCTTCTGCAGTTTTCTGCTCAGACTGAAGGGGGCCGTGATCCCCACCCCTTTTCCTTTTTTAACCCTCACTTACCTTTTTTGTTTCAGTTCTAAAATCGGCTTTTGCTGACTTTATTTTCTATGTGCTGCAATATACAGGGTAAGAAACACTGCCATCTAGTGTGCAAATAAGAAAATGGACCTTTGTCAAGCAGGGCACCAATTTGTCCTGCCTTTAAGGCTAAAAATAGCAATCAGTTCCAGATAGAAATTCATGGCCGCCAGAGCTTCCTTTGTGTATTGCAGCAATTGAATGAGAAAATAAAGCATACTTTGTTCTTGTCATCTTCATATTGCATCGATTGCACGGTGCATGTGCTGCAGTGTTCTGCGAGGAGAATTTATTGTTGTAGTCAAACAGGATGTGATCAGAGCAACCACGTATATATAACCTGGTGATTTTGTATTTGTAAAGCTATGTGTACACAAACTTATTTTCGTAACATACAAATGATGCATATTTTGCCTAATTTGAAGCATGATTATTTTATTTTATTTCATTGTAGTATATTTTTGTGGTGGGTCTGTGCACAATATCTTTTTTACCATTGAATTATTATTATTTAACATATTATTTGCTATTTATTTCAGTGCTATATCCATCAATCCTAGTGACAATGTTAGTTTCTGAATTTGATATTTTTGTATAATATATTTATTATAAATCTGAATTGTCATTCTCTAAAACTATTAAAAACTTCATTTGTTAGTTGAAATAAAGCTTAAAATAAAATAAAATAAAATACAAACATTAGATTAAAATCTTGGCAAGTAACTAAAATAAATTTAAGTTTAAACACTTAAATTACTACCTACAGTAAAACTAAAACTGAAATAAACATACTGTAACGAAGGAGACGGAGGTGTGCGGATCCATTTGCAGCATTTATTTAACACTCGTGGTCATATACGGCAAACAGGAATATAGAAGGCAAAACAGTGACGTGAACAAAACCTGGCAGAAGTCGGGGCAGGCAGCTAACAATCAGAGTCACTAAGGCAGGCGGCGGAGATTCAGGCAGAGTAAAACAGTCCAGGGTCATACACAGAGAACACAATGAAAACAGCTGGATATCGTGACACATACATTTAAACTAAAAAGTAATATTAAAAAGAAGAATGAAATGAGAAAACTACATAACAAAGTGAAATATGAAATTAAAATGAAACTGAAAATATAAATATATATTTTAAAATAATAATAAAAGCTATTTGAGTAAATATATTTAAATAGTAAATATTTCAAAGAAGAGCAGGTAACAGTCTAATTTCTCTACTTTTTTTGTTGAAGGCATTTATTTTTCAATTTTAAGCTGTTCCTCATCAACCTCATTAGTAATCTACAATTTGAAATTCTGTTAATTATTTTTGTTTGTATGTTTTCTTCTTCCATGTGTAGTGAATGGATTATTTTGTATGAAAGTGGCATGTTGGTCTGGGATGGGAATAACGTACCACTCTCTCTGTCTCTGGTTCATGCATGCATGTATACAGCAGGCCTCTCTGTTGTCAACCAGTCCTAGTTTCAATGTTAATGTGGTCTTCAAGTGAAGTTCTAGTTTAAGACATTTCTAACACACAACCTAGTTGCATTGATTTGTGCTGCTCAAGAGAACAAAATGCCCATCTCTCAGTTGCATGTCCCAGCAGAGGTCAAGTAACTCCTGTTTTGTTTTGGTAAATGTTGGAGCCCAACTTTCAGAGAGGCCCAGAAACATGAAAGTGGCTCTCCAGCATATGGATAAGGACGTCCTGCTGAAAGGCTTACCCCACCCAAGCCTTTGAAGCTCCAAAGTGGGCCATGTCGGCTGGGTCTCGGGAATACTGTAACAGCGCTACGATAACTACTTTTACATCGCTTGCGGTGCACACTTGGGTGTTTCTTCTATTTATACTCCCTATATCTGTTTCATTTCTAAAATACTGTAAACGATGAGCTCTGTAGATGCAAATCAAGTGGGATTTGTAATTGATACATATCCTAAATTAAAACCTCTGCTATGATATATAAATATAAAGAAAACTTCACCCCGAAGTGCGTGTAAGAACAAAATTAATGCTAACACAGCTGTTAGCCAAAATTATACTTACTTCTAGTTCTACTTTCTTAATCTATTTCACGGTTTTAGTCTTTCATCTCTTTTAAACATCATGTTACTGAGGCAGTACAGCAATTTTTTAGTCACAGTCAACATCAGAACAAAATGTTTTTGGTCAGCGTTGTGGCCAAAGATCACATTAGAGCTCTGAATGCTCATGTTAACCTTCATTTTATAGTGGTTGTGTATACAGTCAGAGTATCACACTAATTTCTGGAGAGAGCGTCATTAGCTGCCGGCTTTTAACATCAAAGCTGTGTGTGTTTTTATTTTCAGAACAGGTTTGTTCAGAGTTTAATGAATATGCATTTTAAACAAGAAACACATTAACAAGGACTCCAAATTAAGAGTTATCTAGTATATCCTACATTAGTCTGCAGGCTTTGGAGTCATTGGGAGAATCTATAAGGTTATAATTCAGACAACAAAATTTTGCACAGTAGTGTATATTCATGTTTTAGCCATGGAAAGGTACAGTTTACAGTGTTGTGCATTTGTCTCTGTCTTTGCAGTGCCGTGCATTCTCTGTGTGTGTGTGTGTGTGTTTTCCTTACATACCGCGCCCTCAAAATACGTATCTTCCATGTTGCTGCACTTTTTTCGCATTACATTTTTGACCACAAACACATCGTCTGCCCTTCAGCCTTTAACTTCACTGACTTTCTCTTCACATTGGATTGTATCTTGCCTGACGTGAGCGTGTGTATGGGTGTGTGTTTCTGTCACGTTTCAGCATCAGAGTATGAGGTTATCGGACGTTCACAGAAAAGCTCAGCTGTGGAGAGGCATTGTTAGCATCAGTCTCATCGAGGCCCATGACCTCCAGCCTATGGACGCCAATGGCCTCAGTGACCCTTATGTCAAATTCAGAATGGGACATCAAAAGTACAAAAGTAAGGTATGGTCTACATGAGCTTTATTCAAGTTATTTGTTCAATTGAGACTTTTTCTTTCAAGTAATGTAAATTCTGATCAAGTGTGCTTCTTTCCTTCTATGCAGACAATACCAAAAACACTAAACCCTCAGTGGAGAGAGCAGTTTGACTTCCACTTGTATGATGAACAGGGCGGTTTCATTGACATCACCATCTGGGACAAAGATGCAGGGAAGAAAGATGACTTTATGGGCAGGTTGGTTTTTGTGTTATTCTCACACTCTTATAACATTTAAATTTAGCAGACACTTTAATCCAAAGCGACTTACAAATGAGGACAAAAGAGGAACAAAAGAGCAATAATAATACAGTAAATGCTGTGACTAGTCTTGTTTTTTTAATAATAAAGAGTATAATAAAATAAAAATAATACAAATATAGATAACATTACTGTTAGAGGGTCATTTTTTAATGTGATTAATTACGGCTCATAAGTACTGTAGCTTTTTGGCAAAATGATAATATAATATTTATTTTTATTTACAGCTATAGGTTGTGAATGTGATATTCACTACTGTTATACCATTGTACAGTACAGGGTTTCCCAACCTGTCTTAGGGGTCACTAGCTCTACTTGTTTATAAAGCAATCACCAAGTATGCCCCAAGAGGACTTAAATATTTTTTTATTTTAATATTAAAATATCTTGGGGGTCATTTAACTATTGTTTTAGATAATTGAGACCTTTTAGACAAAAAGGTTGACAACCACTGTCTAGAGTAAAAACCGTTACTACAGTATTTTGAACAAATAAAACCAAAGCCTTTATTTATTGTTTTTAAGTTTAAATTTTAGAAACATACATAATGTATGTTTCATAGCCATTTAAAAAATAAAATAAATAAACCCTGACAATGTGTTAAGGTCCTCAAAGCAACACAGTGATGTAAAATACAATTTACCTGTCACTTATATGGGTATAAAATATGACTGCAAAATGCTGTGTTAGACCAGTCACAAGCGTAATAGTGTTAAATAACAGGTTTGCTGTACAGTATGTTGCAGCTAAGGTCATTCATTCTTCAAACTGTCCTCTCACAGACAGTTCCTATGTGTGTGAGAGAGGGAGAAAGAGGGAGAGAATCTCTGACAAAAGCCTATTAGGAGTGATTGACAGTGGAGTTAATGGCTGTGCGATGTGGGAATGAGGCAGCGGAGTTTACTTAGTTTCCTGTCTGTCCCCTACACCAGTGCTCCTGTTCATAGAGGTTGCATGTCAGAATCAGTCGGGTGGCATTCTTGTAATTGGCTATTTCCCTCCGTTAAACGCTCATCTACTTGAGTCCTCTCTGACCATGAGTTGTCCAGCCTGCCCCAGCACTGATCTCACATTAGTTACTCCATTCAGGATCAACTGAAGCTTTCAGTACCTGCATGATGTTCCTGTAAAGAAGAACACATTGTCACAGTGGGAGCGTGTGGAGGAATATTTATAGAGTATTTGCTGGGAACAAACTGATTTCTAGTGCAATTGTTCAGCCGTTTTCTCTCTCGTGGTTTCTTTCTTCCTCGTGCAATATGCACAGTTGAAAAAAAGTTATTTGAATGTAACAGGATTGCTTTACCTATAAATAGCAATCACTATTAAATAATCTCAATTACAGTTCCAACATATTATCTTATACTGATATACCCTACCTGAATTGTTATTGTTATTATTATTATTATTAGTAGTAGTAGTAGTGTAATAGTGTAATATTCTCTAATTATAATGTAATTAGAAAGGTATTACATGTATTTAAGCTGTGTAGTGGGTTAATTCAATTTAAGCTGAAGCTGGATAAGGTGTACATTATAGATACACTTACACTATACAAGTACAATCTTGACACACTTTATTTTAAGTAGCTTATGTCTGTATACTTTTTAATTACATTATATAAGGTCTGCAACACAAATGTAAAAGTCTGGTTTGGTCTTACATTTTTGGTTACGTACAGTAAGTAGACTCGGTCTGTTACATACAGTATGTGTAACAGTAGCTGGCTACATGTACATAATTACAGACTGTAAGTCAAGGCTGTTCCTTGACTTAGTTACTGTACATGGTAAGTGCATTTGTTAAATGTAAGTAGTACAATGTCTACTGCTGAGTGCTTACTAGGTAATTACTCTGTATCATGGACACCTTAAGTGTTACCCAGATGTTTTATCAAAACAGCCAAAAATATTCAAACAAATTAATCTAATAACTGATCATAAATATTAATAAGCAAAGCTGTGCTGTGCCAACCAACTGCTTCCTCAAGCTAAAAAAACTTGTCATGAAATACACAAAATACTAGCAATAAAATTAGCCTTAGCATAGAAAAGGAGGCAGACATTTTTTAAGAGAAATGTATTTTCCATCACAAAGGTTTTGAGTTGTGTTGGAAATTAAATGTGGTTATGACAGTTCAAGTGAACAAAATAAATAAATGATGAAATTAATAAATGAATGAAGAATGACCGTTTTAAGGAATTGAATTTTTAATGTCCACAGGGTCAGAAGTGGCCGAATAAGAAACACCCATTCATTGAGCATTTTGTTTAGGTTTCTTTTTCTCTTTGTGTCTTTCTCTTGTCATACGCATGATATTCTGTAAGGCCACATGATAATGATGATGGTGCTGTGTCTGTGTCAGGTGCCAGGTGGACCTCTCTCTTCTCTCAAAGGAGTGCACACACAGACTGGACCTGCCTCTGGAGGAGGGTGAGGGCACACTGGTGCTGCTGGTCACTCTCACAGCCTCTGCTGCCGTCTCCATCGCTGACCTGTCTGTCAACGTACTGGACGACCCCCATGAGAGGAAGGAGATTCTCCATAGATACGTAAGGACAAACTCTTATATTCAAAACACTGAATGCTGAAATAATCATTAGCTCAGTATAGTACACTGATAGTTAGGGATAGAAAATATCATTCATCTGTATAAAACAGTAGTTTAGGAAACTCCCTTATTTCCACCTGACAATACAAATTCCATTTGCTTGGATTTTAAAATTACAACCTGAAAATACAGGATGTGAATAGACCTTTCTTTGGTCTGATCAAGTGTAGAGAAATAGACAAATAGATTTATTTATTTTTATTGCCAAAAACCAGGGGCAAGATTCAGGATGAGTATTTAACATTCTTCTTAACTGCTTTATTCTTATTTTCCACCTTAATAATAAAGTTAAAAACTTTTTTATTCCCGGTATCTCAAAAAAGTTTTACAAATATCTTTACTTTTGTCTTCTTAAATTGTTCTGAAACACACACACACACACACACATATACTTGAAAAAAAAAAGAATGTTCATAAAAAAAGTGTGTAAATAGCCTCCTAAAGTTGGGAAAACTTTCAACCTGTCTTAAATCCCAGAAGGAAGTTGATTTGGTAACGCTTGGTAACACAAAGCCTACTAAAAGTTGTTTTAATGCATTAATTATGCCTTGTAATTCACCTTATAATGCATTATACAATCTCATGAATAAGTGTAACCACCGTTAATACATTATAACACTTATCAATTAATTGTTACACTATGCATTTCAGTTATAATTATTTATGACACGATATAAAATATGAATATGCAAATTATGAATAATTGTAATGTATTGTACTCTTGAAAAACTCTTTATAATGCATTATACATTATACAGGCTTTAAGTAAAGTGTTACTGATGATTCATTTATTGGGATGTTTAAAATATTAAGTATCTCAACATAACAATTGCTAAATTTATATTTTACTATTAGGGATGTGCTATAGTACTCTGAAGTGACACCGGTGTTCGATAACGTAAACAATCAGTCATGATTACAGGTGACATGACTTTTTGGTGAAGTGGGGCATTTCCAAAATTTTCCAAGTCCAAAAGACAATCTTTGAGGTGATTTCCATTGAGCTATTTACCAAATCTTTTATGAGAACTGTCAATTAACGTCACTGTAGAGTCATCTGGGAAGCGTTTTAAAGCGACAACACATCTCTCTGCCCACCAAATGTAGTGTTCTGATAAAGTACCGTATTGAAATGTTCTCTCTCGGTGTATATGTGCCTCATATGCATAGACGGAGCTGAATTGCATCTCAGTTGGCGCCGGGTTCTCAGATCTGGCAGAACCTCAGCGATATGACCTCCTTTTGAAAAGCGCTCAACCTCTGGGGGCCAGAGATTGGTTCAGGCCTGCAGAGAGAAGGACCGGGCCTCCCCGCTCTCTGAGGAAAGGGAGAGAGGAGCTGATTGGGATAGAGAGCTGTGAAGGCGAGCAGTAGCGGGGGGCTGTGACAGGCTCTTTTCAGGCAGGGTGTGCTCTTGAAAGATTCGGGCTGAAAGGAGCCCAGTGTCCCTATGCGGAGGCCTTTGGCCCATCATGGCCCCGAGGCCCTCCAGTCCTCACTCTAGCACAATGCTCTCAGCCTCTCGCTTTGTCTTTAGCCTGTTAACCCTTCGTTCACTGCTATTTGCAGCTCTCTCTCACCTCTTTACATGCCAATAGCGAGGGACAGGGCTGAAACAAAAGGGCCACTTTTTGTTCACACTCGATACAGCTGCTCTCGGGGGTAACGCCACAGAAGAAGCTCTTGAATCGCGACTGTTTTAAGAGCCTGTTTTAGGTTTGCTTCCGAGGGCCCAGCGTGTTTCGCTAACCTGGTTCTTGGCGAAACACAGGTTTGTGCGCAATACTTTGCTCTAATTGAAGTGGAAAGTCATGCTGGGAGGTGTGTTTGATCTTTGGCTAAGTACTGGTGGAAAACACTCCACAGGCCAAACGGCGGACAGGTGACCTACATAACCGTGCATACAACGGGTTAGCGCCGCCGTACTCTCCGACGCCACCTTGTCACTCCACGTCCACTAGGGGGAGCTGTTGGACCAGAATTGAAAGGAGAAATTTGCGTCTTCTGGCAAGAAAGGGGGGAAAGATGGGGTACTGGTCGCTGAGATGGGAGGGGCTGGTGTGCAAAATGAAAAGAAAAGCTATTTCACCTTGCACAACACCAGTCTTTTTTTTTCTAATGGTAAAGGATAGATGTTCCACTCCCTCGTTCCCCGCCCGCTCCCCCACCTTATGCATCCAGGCATTCATTAGCACCCTAGCCTGCAGTCCGATAGGGACAGATATGCTCAAGAGAAGATGGGGGGCTAAATGGAGGATGGGACAGTGGATTCCAAAAAAAAAAAGGACATTAATTTGTCCCTGCTATTAGCATATTCCCGGTTTTCTTCTTGACACCCGTTCACAGAAGGGAATTTAATAAAGATGCACCTTATCAAGCATGGCAGATAACAGAAAGTGCCAGTGTTAGTGCTGCACAATACGCCTTAAACAGATTAGCTCAGGCAAGGTGGTGGTCCACCCATATGCAAGATAGACAGGTCCAGTGCTAGAGTGTGAGCTCTCTCTATTGCTGTATGATCGGATAACCGAATTGTGGCATAAAACGCCCATAACTAGTTAGCAACACTCTGTGTTAAAGTGTTAGGAGGCTGCTGATGTCTTCCAAACAAATAAAGTGTTTAAGAGCAGGAGGTTATGGGGGGGTGGATGAGGTATAGAGATGCTGTGAAACTGCAGATGCTCCCAATTTAAACTGTGGATGTCCTCACTTGCCGGAGAGGGGGGGTTGCACAGAATGCAATTAAGTCTTTTAATGCAGCATTGCACCAGCCTCAGATACATCATTAAAGTGGAGGAGGCATATCAGATGACTTTCAGCACTTTGCATATAGGGTGTGTGGGGCCGGGAGCCTTGTCAAGGTGTGTTAATGGCGGAGAATGAAGACTGTTGTCATCTACCTGTCATTCAGCACGTCACGTCACATCTCCAGCTCTTTCACTCACTTTATGAGCATTATAACATGCACATTTTTCATTTATGTAGACATATCTGCCTAAAGACTGGTAAAAACTATAGAAACAGTATGTTTGTATGTGTACAATTAATTAAGGCAATAGTTAAAAATTAACAATACTTGTACAGAATGCATTTATTTATTTACTTACATAGTAATTGATAAGCTACAGTAACAGCAATATTAATAGTAGCTAATAATAATTACAGTAATGCATTTTTATATTTAATAAATACATAAACTAATAATGGTCAAAGTAACAATAAACAGTATCATAATAATAATAATGTATTCATGTTCATTCATTTATAAAAAATGTTCATTTACATGAATGTACAATGAACACTAGTAAAATAGTAATAATATTAATAATAGCAATAATTTTAATTAAATGCATTAATAAATGTGAATTAATGAGTAAGTATGACTATAAGTATGAGTATAAATGTAAGCCTTTTGGTTTCGATCTCTTCAATTCATCTATTTGCATTTAATCACATTTTTATAGTCCTTCTCGATTTAGAAAAAAAGAAAAAGATAAGCCTCAAATACGATCGCATCTTTTTCGGAGCTCAGTCTTTAAGCAGTTATTCTCTCAATATTCCCAGAGAGGAGGACTGTATCTGCGCTTCACAGCTGTTGTTGTAAGCAGAGAGAAATTATGCATTTTAATAGTAGCCGGGCGTGTGCGGGCGACTCGTGTGTAATGGACGTTAATGGGCATCAGGGCCAGGGTGACCTCTGCTGAAGTGGAGGCGCACAGTTCCTCTCTGGCCCTGTCACTCGCTTCCAAATCAAAATGTGAACAAGTACAGCAATGTGTGTGTGTAAGGACGGGAAGTAGGAGGAAAAGAGTGAGAGAGCAGCAAAAGAGGGAGGCAGGGAAGAGGGGGGTGGAAGCTGTTAGCATTCCATTTTTATTATGACATTTCACAGTCATCCGATTTAATGTCCCCTGACCGGATTGTCCGGCTGGAGACGGTGGGCTTGAAATGTTATTTAGAGCATTGATAAAAGGTGAGCGCCTGCGAGATGACAGCGAGTCATAAGGCTCCGCGCGGTGACATTCATTTTCTCCACAACAGAGATGGAATAAGACGTCACGGTGACAAGCTGTCACTCAAGACACAGCCCCGCCATCTCACCCCTCCCCTTCTCTCCCTTTTCGGTCCCTACTGTCTGGTTGGGGGTTAGAAGGGGCTATGTGTGTGTATGTGTGTGTGCAAGTGTTTATGCGCTACTCCTTTCCTGTAATGGGACTAAACCGCTCTCCTCCTCAGCGTACCATATGAGTTGGCCTTGCCTTGCCAGCCCCAAAGCCGAGGGGGGTGGGAAAATATATTCTTCAGCCTTTCATTAAAAAAATAAAGAGGCCTCATCTCCTGAGCCTTTCAATCTCCTTGCCTGTCTTTTGAGTGGTCTGAAAAGCCAGCACCCTTTGCAAATCTGAAATTCCTCTGCTATGGAAATGCACCAGCTCCCTGGCCCCCCCAAAAATCTGCCACTTTTCTTCAAGGCTGCAATAATCATAAATAACAAGCCCTTGATATCTACTGAGAATCATGTATTGAAAGTAGGTGTAAAAATAAATCTCCCCCCTCAATCATCACTTGATGTTTTTTTTTCTTCCCCCTCTCCACTCGTTTGCTATCAGAGGATTTTTAACAATAATATCGTTCGTAACAGGCAAAGCCAGTCCGAGTGTATAATGAATTAAGTCTGCAGCCTGGCCCCGACTTGAGAAATTCAAATTATAATTATTCCTCTGGGTATGTGTAGGGCTTATTGCCAAAAAGAGAATTAAAGTGAGGTCTCCAGTGCTTTTGACGGCACACCAGTGAGATTGTGTCATCTCTATCAGTCCAGCTCCATTCACTCGCATTTCAAAGTGTCCGTCTAGAAATGTCACAAGTTTCTGTAACTTTTACTGCGGTTCATATAGAGGGTAGAGATGTACATACATATTTAATGGGCAACTTTTCATTACTGTGCATTTATATTAGACACTGAATGTTTTAATTCTCTGAGGTTGCTCTTTTGTAGTTCAGGAGACTTCTATGCTGTGTTTCTCTTTTAACTTAAGAAACATACAATTAAGATGTTTATTAGAGTAATAGTTTATATCTTACAATTTTGGTATATTAGAGCTATGAAATATAATTTTATTTTAGAAAAATTAGATATTAGATTCTTTTTTTTCGAAATTCCAGATTAGACATTATCAGTAAGATCTTTTTTTTTCTCAGAATAAAAATAATAAAAAAAAGTCTCTATTTCATCTTTTTTAGATATTTAATTACTATAGGTGTGTTTTGCTATTCTTTTTGTTTGACAAAATTGTTCACACTTTAAAATGTGGAGAAAAAGAGTCTAGGGAGAGAGAGATTGCTCATGCTGTGACCACACAGTTAGTGTGTGATGCCTAGTTTGTTTCATGGCTAAATGTCAGCCCCTTTAATGCTACAAAAGACACACAAAGGAACTGTAATGGAGTATTATGGTCTCTCAATGAGAGGCTTTTATCAGTATGAGCGTAATTGACTCGCTCATAAATCATGCTTAAGTGTCTTTGCTGATGCACTTGTCTTTGAGCAGTTTATCCACCTCCCGAAGATTTACAGTTTTAGTGGCGTCTCTGCTTTCTGCTTTTCTTTTTGTTTCATTTCTCACATAGTTATCTGAAACTAAAAAGAAATTCTTTTTCGGAGGAACATGGATGTGAGTATAGACACATGCACTCTAAAAGTGAATTGACACAATGCTGGTTTAACATTTGTTTTATTTTATTCATTTGTTCTCCTCTTCTCACTCATGTGAAATAGCATATTATACTTTTATAAGCATTCATATTTTATATCATATGCATGGGTATTTGTTCTAGATGATGTGTAAGGATGTATCTTGACTGCTTAAGCAGGTTTATAAAGTTTAAACTATGACTGATTTAAAACAACACAATATTCCTTGTATCTACAAGGAAATTGCTGGTCGATTGCTTTTTTGTTTCATAATTAGATCATTTGATTTCAATAAGTAGTGTACTTCTAAAGTTTACAAAGTATATATAGAAAGCATCTATATGCTGATGTCACACATAAAATGTTCAAATGTCTTTGCTTTATATAATAGAATATTGTTTCTTATTTATTTCATATAGAGCATAGTGTGATTTAATGTACTTTAATATATATAAGCAAAAAAGTTTTTAGGTGAAGTTAGTTCAAAGAAAGGTCTAGCATCATTTATTTGGAGATTCTTCTTTCTTTATTATTTTGTTATTGTATGCAGTCAAAATGATACGTCTTAAGGTAATTTAAGTGTATATTTTTCTTATACTCTCAAATGTTTTTTTCTTCATTAACCTCAACAGAGTCTCTTCAGATCCTTTCACAATATTAAAGACGTGGGCATGGTGCAGGTGAAGGTGATCCGAGCAGAGGGGCTGATGGCAGCTGATGTTACAGGTAAGAAAACCCTCCCAGACACACACATACAGTGATCCTGACATATGATTTCTCACTCTGTTTTCCGCAGTTACTGATAAAGCCTATCATTTCCCTCGGAATGGTCAGCAGGAGGCTGATAATATTGCATTCTGCTCTGTGCTAATGGATCGCTGGCTTCTGAGATCACTGTGTCTCTTAAACTTTTTTTTTTCTTAAGCGTCTGCTCTGGTTTCCATTAATTCTTACTTTTAATTAGGTCTGCAGTGGACAGGCCTAGTTTCTGGCACTATGAATTATCAAGTTTAAAAAAGATTGGTGCAGTGAGTTGATTCTTATTCAGAATCAGAGTGAGACATTAACCAACACACTTACCCTGAGCCATTTATTAATGTTACAACAGAATTAAAATGCAACTAAATGTATTAGTTTTTGTTTTTTGTTCTTTTTTCTGGCGGTTAGTTTTTACTGTGACCTCATTGCAACTGAATCAGATTATGTGTGTTTTATTCAAATAAGATATTTGTATGTGACTTGACATTGCTTAAGGGAGCACACTTACATTAGGGTTTGGGGTAAGTAAGTTACTTTTAATAATGAATACTTTTTGAAAGCAATGGTGCATTAATCTTATAAAAAGTTGTTACAAATGATTTCTATTTATAAATTCTGTTCTTTTAAACTTTCTATTCACATGGAATCCTGAAATAATGCATCACATTTTCACAAAAATAAATAATGCAACTGTTGAGCAACAATAATATCAATGATAATAATAAGAAAATATTTACTAAGCATCTGTATGATTTTGAAGAATAATGTGACACTGAAAATGACTGAGTAATGAAAATTTAGCTTTGCCATCACAGGAATAATATTATTTTTAAAATATATTAAAATAGATATCAGTTATTTTAGATTGTAATATAATTTTATATATTATTTTTAACTGTATTTTCAGTCAAATATATGCAGCTGAGCATTAGAGACATAAAACTTTACCCCAAACTTTTAATTCACCCCAAAATAAAACAAAATAACGTATGCACCCTCATGTCACTACAAACCCACGAGTTTGTTTCTTTCATTGAACACTAAGGAGTTACAATATCTAGAAAACAATCTTCCCAATGCCTGTCACATTTTCATTTAAAAAAAAAAAGACCAGCTTGAACATTCTACTTAGTATTTCTGTTTGTGTCAGACACTAAAAGAAAGTCATTCCATTTTGGATTTTAAATGATGACAGAATGGTTACTTCAAGTGATTTATTTCTTAAAAAATGAAGAGTGTAATTTCTACACCACTAATGACATCAAACAGAATCACAAATATAGTAGTTAATCTCAAACACTCCAAATCATTTACCGCTCAGACAAACAGATAGCATATATTTGTTTAGCTTTAAAGATTTTGCAAGCACTGCGAGTCCTGGTTTGACCACTTGTGTGGGAAACGAAGCTGAGAATTGCAGTACAAGAATATTAATCAAGGCTGCACAATTGGTTACACACAAGGTGTGAGGCGGCAGAAATAAACAGGAGCGACAAAGAGCGAAAAGACAGAGGGAGAGAGTGAGAGACAGAGGGAATTAGAGGCAGAGACATAGAGGTCATTAGCACCGTCACTCTTAAGGTGAAGCATCTCGTGAGGTTCCTCTCTGCTAAGCGCTTTTCGTTTGCCGTCTCTCTAATCGCCTAATCGACGCCTTTAATTAAGACATGCTCAATGGCAGACCACCCCCTCCCCTCTCACACCCTTCAGTCTCCCCCTTCCTGCTCACTACACAGTTCTGCAATCGCCCCTTTACTCGCTCCTCTCCGGGGGTCCGGCCCACTACGTTGACCTCGTAGCTCGGTCTGGCGTTCCCAGGGGAACCGTGGCCTCCTCATGAGCTCTGATTTCACACTCCTCTCCCGCCACAAAGCGCCGGCGCACAAAGCTTTTCTAAGAGCCCCGGCTCGCTCACGGACTCACCGTCTCAATCGGCCCTGGCACCGAGGTGTCAGCCAACAAGGTTACGGGCCACGGAACAGTGCCTCCTCTAATAGAGAGCTCACTGGAGACAGGGAGAGTCCAGGAAAAGTGGAAGGCAAGGAGAGTGAACATAAAAGATAATGTGGCCGAGAGGAAAAAGAAAAAGAGAGGGAAATCTTAGTTCTCTTTCTTGCATCACCGAATGTGTTTTTTTTTTTTTTTGTCCCACCCCTCCTTTCTGTCTGTTTTTCATTGTAATTAATTGAGGCTTTTATCTGGAGTGCCTCCACTCCAGGCCAGCAGAATAAATGGTGACAGTGTGTAAAACCAACAGTATTTAGGGACAGGAGACTGCTTTCCTTCTGAATAGAGCCACTCAATACTTCACATAGATCGCTTCGGATGCAGGCATTACTCTAGCAGTCGGCAATTTCATTAACAATCAGTTTTCTAACAACAGTAGGAGCTGTTCTGCCCTTGCCACCGTCAGTGTGTTTGTATATGATAATCCTATTGGCGGTTAAATGCTCCTCTCATGCAGGTACTTCTGCTTAACACCGTTTTTGCATTTCATTTAAAACGCCTTCCAGACCTGAAAAATGTAATTACCGTTTTGTACGTCAGCGCGCCGCATGCTCATCAAATTGCAGCCGGAATGAGGTTGAACTCATCTCACCGGTCTGTGAGGATTTGCCCAGAATTAACCCACAGATAGCGTCTGCTCGGCCACACCTGGGGAGTCAAAGTTTCATTCAGTGCAAAGCGTGTAATTTGCTCAGACAGCTGCCTCATGAACATGTAGTAGTTTGTCGCCGAGGATGACCGAGTGTCACCGTGAGGATATTGAATAGGGTGATACATTCCTGCGCCTATCAGTATATATTCATTTAAGCAGATGCAAATTATTTTTGAATGATGAAAATACTCACAATTACAGGATGTCATGGCAAATTAAGTATTTGTGTGAATATATTGTAAACTAGTCCTTGAAATTTGGAAGAGGATTCAATTCTTTTAAAACATTTTTAGCTAAACACTTTTTTTTTTTTTTACAAAATCAATAAAATTAGAAAGCATGATTTTATCTCCTAACTGAATTTCAGTAACTTGTTTTGCTTTTTTCCTAATACACTATGAAAATACATCTTTGAAGAAATTTTAAAGGATTGTGTAAAATGAAATTACTCTACTTATTTTATAATATCAGACACATGAAAGTGTAATCACTGCATTTAAATGAAAAAGTGAATAATATATATTCAGTCTGATCAATAAACCCATCAAATTGATATGCTTGGTGACAGCAAGGACTTCTCATTGATCACTGTGACATTTATTTTGCTTGTCAACTAAATGTCTTTCCTTCTTTTATTCACATGCAGGAAAGTGAATTATTTCGTACTGCGTTTTAACTTTGCAGCATGTTATAAAATTACCATTATGGATGTTATTTTTTGCCTCAGCTTTTAAAAATGATGCTCTGCAACAAACAACAAAAGTGCTCCCAATTGTTTTGTTTACAGATTTGTTTAATGATTAAAAAAGTTTAGATCAAAGCTGATATGAAGAGTTTGTTGTTTAAGTTTTCTGAGAACAGTATTCCTTTAAATTATGAACATTTATTTACATGTGTATATAATTAGCTGATTTCAAAGCATGTAGGACAGTGGATTATATAAATATGTCTCTAGAGTCAACATCTTATAATAGTATATTTTGTACATGACTTATAATATTCCATTGAACTTTAAAAAAATATATTGATACAAAGGATTCTTAAAAAGTGTCTCACTTCAAGACATTTTAATTTATCAATATGAATGACCTGTCAGCAACTAGAAACATCCTCATGATAATATCTACAATGATCTCCATATATTTTACCTGGATCATTTTCTACAAATTTCCCACATTCAGTCCGTATGCGTTTAAGTCACTATCCCGGTCTGCGATCAGCTATGTGTGTGTGTGTGTTCACACCAGACTGAGATAGAGATGTCCTCACGGTGCTCTAGGGCAGCGCAAGGGCTGAAATTCTTATCTACCTTTGCAAACCACTGTATCGGTGTAACAACAGAAAACGACTCCACACGGGGGCAAAATGAATATATCAAATCAGCTCCACAGTGATAAGTTGCCGCTGAAGCTTTAGTTTGGGTAAAGACAGCAGTGTGGTTTGATCCAGCCCTTCAGGGTCGCTGTCCCATCACCTTTATCAGGTATTTTTCCCCCCAGCGTACCACCCAGTGGATTACACCACAGTAAATACAACAAAACTGATAAAGTTAATGTGTGTGTATGTGTGTGTGTGTCCCTCACAGGCAAGAGTGACCCCTTCTGTGTAGTGGAGCTCAGCAATGATCGGTTACAGACACACACTGTGTACAAAAACCTCAACCCAGAGTGGAACAAAGTCTTCACGTTGTAAGTGTCAAAAGCGTGTATATCCATGTGCGAGAGAGTGCTTGCATTTGCATATAATTGCATATTTTTAGTCTGACAATTTATGATATACTTTCATGTCCGAATGCAATGCTGATATACAAAATATTGATAGAAAATATTAAATGTCTAAAATTGAAATATTTTAAAGTATGCATAGAATATGATAATTGCAGTTAATTTAGCTAGTTTAAAATGTATGTATTTATATGTTTGTAAAAAAAAAACATAAAAAGATAAAAAATGAAAATTGGAGATTTTTTTTTACTCATTATATTGAAGAAGCTTAGTTTTTAATACTGTACTGTACTTAAGAGCTATGTAGTTTACAGAGACACATCTGATTACAGGATAATGTAGTCAGGATTATTTCATTAAGCTTTGTATTGGTAGTTGAAAATGTGACACTTAAGTAAACTTTTGTTGGAGATTACACTCCCTCTGCAAGTACAGCCATTGTGCTGTTTGATAATGTGCCATACATAATTTCTTATATTAGTTCGATATCTAGAGGTTGTTCCATTGATGTTTTTTTTTTTTTTATAATCTTTCAATCTTCACGGCTGGAAATTCATTTGTGAATTCCCATGGAAAGCCGGGTAATCTAGCCTCTCCTTGGAGCGCTCATCTCTTAAAGAATAACCTCATTTTCTTTCATTAGACTTCTCCTCTTTAGCCTACTTTTCAAAGATAGCATTTCAAATGGAGAATTGCAGCATCTTTTTTTAACCCCAGCACAATGGAGATTGTCACCAAGGATTTAGATGAATCACATTTTTTTGTCGTGACTTGAAAGATCTATTCAGTGTTTAATATTAGTCAATGACTTCTTCACCTACCCCTTATTTTTTTTTCAACTAGCAATGTGAAAGACATCCACTCAGTCTTAGAGGTGACTGTCTATGACGAAGACAGAGACCGAAGTGCCGACTTCTTGGGCAAAGTGGCTATTCCGTTGTTAAATGTAAGTTTTGAGCTTGCAGACTTTTTCTTACAACAGTGAATCAGTATCAGATTGGAGAAAGTTTTTCTTTTGATTTTTATATGTGTATATTTTTTTATTGATTTTAGAAATCATACAGTAAAAAACACACACACCAAAAAAGTTTTCAAAAATTGTGGGAAAAATCAAGAAAGCATGTGTCTAACCTTTATTGATTTTAGTAATCATAGAGTAAGATGTGAAAGTGAGAAAAACAAGAGGGGGTGGGGGGTGGGCTACTAACAAAAACAGAGAAGAAAAGAAAAGATAAGGGGGGACACAATGTGCGCTCCCAGGCTGATTCCCCAGGATAGTTAATTTGCGGCTGACAGTGGTCGGGCCGTAATGAACAGGTACTTGTCAGAGCCGCCACAGTTGTTTTGGGCTCTCTGTCAGATGCAGCAGCTGGGGTTCAAAGGTCACATGGAGAGTGTATTCAGCTGGGTATTGCCAGACAGACGGCTGTCATGTCCCTCTCCCGCAGATCCAAAATGGAGAACGCAAAGCTTACGCCTTGAAAAGCAAGGAACTGACAGGGCCAACCAAAGGGGTCATCTTTCTCGAAATAGACGTGATTTATAACGTTGTAAGTCCCACTCTCTTTTTCTAGCTTGCTTTTTTCTAGCGTTTTTCACTTCTTTATCTGCCTGTTCTCTTCAGCCTCTCCTGGGCTGTCTGTCTCTCTTTTAATTACTGAAGACTCCCCTTTCCTCAGCCTTTTATTTGTGAGTCTGTGTACCGCTGTGTGTGTCCGTCCGCCATTTTAGGCGGGAGTGTGAGAGAGCGTCACATGGCCGTGTGGTGTGGAGTGTGTGAAATGGAGGGATGTCTTGATATATTAGATCGTTAATGACGCATCATGATCACGTCTTGATCTCCACGGTGGATTATTGCATTCAATCACGCATGAAGTTTATATGTTGCAGGTAAAAGCCGGCATGAGAACTTTGATTCCCATCGAACAGAAATACATCGAAGAGGAGCCACGAGTGTCCAAACAGGTAACGAGAGCACTTTAATCGCACCTTTGTTGAAGACATTACTAAAATCCCACCCAACACAAGTTGTAGACAGCAGCATCTTTCTCCTCGTCTTCCCCCTCTCTCTCTCTTTCGTTCTTTCTCCTCGTCTCTTCCTTCTCTTCTGGAGGTGCTGAATAGAAATGTCAAGCTGTCAACGCTGGGGGTGCATAAGTAGATTGGCCATCCTTTAGTTTGGACCTCAGTGGTTCTTCTGCTGTGCTTCTTTTTGTCACCCTGTTCAATGTCTCCCCCCATCCCTGACAAAGAGCTGAATTGTAGGGGTTGTCCCAAATCAGACCTGTCACTGAGACACTGCTTGGGACAAACACACACACACACTCTCTATCTGTCACGCACTGAATACAAGCTAGAAAGTGCCCACTCTGCACTTTTCGGTGTGAATTTGCCCCCCACCTAAACTGTTTGTGAGTGAGACAGCAAGACGTGCACACAAACCGAACGGCGAGGGCAACATATCAAATTTATCTCCACAAGATTTGCTTTTACTTCTTGATACTGTCTCCTCAACAGTTGAAGCTCGTTTCATCGAACATCTCAGACATATTTTATTCTTTAGTAGTTTGGTTTCACATTTCACCTCGAATGTACTTTGATTAATCCCAAATGACAAACACAAATGGCCTACTTTAAAGGGATAGCCTGAATCCTACACTTCACCACAGTAAATGTGGATATTTACTATGATCAAAGCCATAGCATTTTAAAGCTATTATGCGACCAGGAGCTTTTGATCTTCCCGTGAACATAGGAAGCAGCGGTCATTTGCAGTTCACCCGCTCTCAGAAACATGCAGAAGACCATTTTATTAAAGAGGAATAACATAAATTAATAAATAAATAATTCCTTTATACTAATAGAAATGCAAAGATAGATATGGTTTGGTTTTCTCTAATTTGTGATTTGTTTCATTATGTTTGGTCTAGTATCATATTTTTGTTGTTATTCTCTAACAACATTACTAAAAAGTAATTTTCCTATTATTGAACTTCAATTGAACTTCCACATCGAATGATGATCATTTGAAATTTATATTATATACACTACTGTTCAAAAAGGTGTGGCCTGTAAGATTAAAATACAATTAAATTAAAAATTGTATGCTTTTTAATAAAAAATACTGTAAAGATTTTTTTGTGTGTGAAATATTACAATTTAAAATGTTAAATTGTTAAATAAGTGTTTTGTTTTGTTTTATAAAATGTAAAATGTATTTAATTGCTTTACTGGCAAATCTGAGTTTTTAGCAGCTCTTACTGCATTCCTCAACATCACACAATCCATCAGAAATCACTCTAATGCTGATTTGGTGCGAACAAAACATTTCTTATTATGATCAATAAATAATGAAAAATCACACAAAGTGTGATTCTTTTTTGTTTTATTCTTTGATGAATATAAAGTCAAAAGAACAGCATTTATTTGAACTAAAAAATGTAAATGTCTATACTGTCATGATTGTATGAATATTGTAACTTTCACTGAATAATAGTATTTTTTGGGTTTTTTTAATGGCAGTGTATGTTATTATTAATTATTTTATTTTTAGTATATCTGTTTTCTCATTGTGAAATGATGTCTGTTTTTCTGTCACTCAGCTGCTGCTGCAGAACTTCAACAGAGTGAGGCGCTGTATAATGTTCCTGATCAATGCTGGCTGCTATATCAACAGCTGCTTTGAGTGGGAGTCTCCTCAGAGGAGCATCTGTGCCTTTCTGGTAAGGAACAGTATGAATTCAACCACACCAGCAGTCGCATACAGTGGCTCCAGAATGAATCTGGACACATTTGTGTTTGGCAACAGTTGAATTTCATTATATCAGATTTTAAAATCTTTAAGTAAATATCTGGATATTTTCTGGTTGTCAAATGGATCCGACTTTATATTATGTGACCTGTAATATGAACTGACATTTAAATTAATCATTTGAGACAATGTACGTATTGTGTAAATACATACATGTTAGATTGAACTTATAATATTATAATATATATACCTGGATGTAATTACATCAGTAATCACATTTACAGTTACACTGTTGACCCTTCCCTTACACCTTAACCCACCCTTAAATGTACCCATACCACCAAACCTGTCCCTAACTTTAGCCGTATCCACCTCAATAGCAGCAAAAGTGTTTTGGGTAACACTCTATTTACGGTGTCATTGTTACACATTACAATAACAATAAATTATGCGTAGTTACATGCAAGTAACTCTAAAACAAACCTAATCCTTAGCATAGTAAGTACACGTAATTAAGTAATATTACTCTGTACTAAAATGTATAATTGCACTGTAACAAGGGAGGAGAAAATAAAGTGTAACCATATTTTGTAATGCAATATGAGCACAGTGAGTACATTGTACTTATTATTTTTATGTAAATACATAGTAGTTAAAACAACTTGATATAAAGTGGAACTGTCAAATGTTAGTGGATCATGCTTAGAGTTAACATGATGAACTACACCTTTGGGTACTCTGGGACACATTTATGAACTGAGAGAACTTAATACATTCACTAAAATGACCTTGGGATAAATTGATTGCAAAAATGCTTCAGAAAAGTGACATTAACTCTGAGAAGAGTACTGTGGTATTTTCTAATCAATAGCAGAATCTGCAAAGAAATTCTATTTCTTTTCTCAGAGTTAGCATCGTTTTTCTAAGCCATGTTTGCAACCAATACATCCCAAGGTCATTTAAGTGAATGATTGAATGAAGTAGTTCTTCTTGGATAACACATGAGTAACCATAAAAGTTCATCACGATCCACTAAACAAAAAATATCAACATAATATACATTTATAATGACTTTTAACAGAATATCCACTGTTTTATCATTCAATACTTAATAATTTTTTTTAAGTGCTTTGCTTCAAAAGCACATTCCTTAAAAATAATTGCCACCTGATTTGGTATTCTGCATTCAATTCAGTGATTTTCAAACATTTTAAGTGCGTCTTAAGTGCCCAAATACTTTCCAGGGCCACTTCACATACACAGGACTTTTTATAAAATATAGTGACAGTTCTATGGTGAGCCATTAGTTCCTGTGCACACATTTCCCATCTCTCCGTCTGTTGTGTTAAAAAATGTCCAGAATTTCGCCCATTTGTCTTTGACATCCTCCAGCAATCCTCTCAGATCTCAGGCACCTCGGGTGAAGCTGTCTGAATTCACGACAGTCTCTTTCAAAGCGTGGCGCACCTTCAGATTGTAATTGGACAGTTGAACCTTCATGAAAAGGACACCCTTTGTGAGTGGGCCGTGTGACTAAATGCTAGCACAGGACGAGCTGGCTAATCTTTGCCTGTGATGCTGCATAATTTGCTGTAAGGCCTGTCTGTTTCGGGACTCTGTGTGTCTTTAAGTGTCACTGGGTAGGCCATTAACATTTGCTGCTTGACACATTTTAATTTCGGTACACTTCCGAAAGCAAAAGCCGAGGGCACACGTGTGAGCGGAGGGACAGCTGTATCGATCAGCTAACATTTTAGTTCAATGTTTTTTTTTCTTTTCCTTCATGGTTGTCGGGGGAAAAAACATCAATGAAAATGTCAGAGGAAGAAATGTCAAGAGGTTTGAGGAGAATAAAACAAAAAACAATTACATTTAATGTTCAGATGCTATTATAAAAATTATTATTCAGTCACATTCACTTCAGTATGCGTCTGACCTGAACTACCAAAGTTATTAAAAAAATAGCTTTAAAAAACTTCTTTGTTGTATTTTCTTCACAGTTGTCCCATTAGTTGGTAATGTTATTCTTTGCAGTCTAAATCTCCCTCCTTAAGAGCTCTCTTAATCATCACACTGATTTCTTTCTTTATCACCAGCCATCTGGTTCAGGTGAGCCTTCACCGCTGCGCTGAGACACACATCTGTGCCGTTCTGTCAACCGCTGACAGTTGTAAGCCAAAAGAATACAATAGTCAGACACCGGCGGAGGTGATTTTGCATTCAAGAGTTGCAGAACCTCTGGTGCTTGCCGTACAAAGGTTAGCCAAAGCAAAGGGGCTGCTCGCGATACGCAGATAAAACCAGCTGCGAGCGGCAGCGGTGGCAAGCCTTGTGATTTGCTATTCTGGTATTTTTAGGTCTGTGCCTTTTTGACATTTTAGAGTTCTTGCTTTTAGCTTAGGTTTTGAGGTTGTATTGGTGTTTTTGTTTATGTTGTTAGGATTTTGTAGCAGAATCTCTTCCAAAGTTTTTTTTTTTTAGTTTGTTTGTTTGCTGGTGCTCCAAATACTCTGCTCCTTTTCTTAAAGGCGAAGCGTGTAAGCGTGTAAGTAAAACATTGTGCTGGATCTCGGTTTAATATGCAAAGGACGTTGAAAACTTTTAGGCAGACATAGCTGCTTGACATGACCATGCAATGGCAATAGTTAGGGGGTGGAACTATCTGTTTGATGACCAATGGCTGACAGCCATCCTTGGCTGATACATTTCTTATTATGAGTGTTGAACTGTTTAATTTTTTAGTGCAAACCAGGTTTCTCTTTTTAAAGATTCTTTGATTTATATAAAGTTCAACAGAACTATAAACTTCTTTACTGTCACTTGCGATCAGTTTAATGTGTCCTTGCTGAATGAAAGTATTAATTTATTTTATAAAAGTTTAGGTCTCAGACTACCTATTTGACAAGCAGTGGCAGATTTCTTCTTTTCTTTTTTACTATCAATGTGGAGACCAGTTGTGCTGCTTAATGTTTTTGTGGAAATTATAATTTATTCAGGATACGTTATTAAATGGAAAATCCAAAAGAACATGGTTTATTTGAAATATTTTTTTAACAATATAAATGTCTTTAGTGTCACTTTTGATCAATTTATTGTGTCCTTGCTGAATGAAAGCATTAATTTATTTGTCAACCAATGGCCAACAATCATCATTAGCTAAAACATTTCTATTAGTATTAGTTGGGCTTTAGTTGGGGAATCGGAGTACCTATTGGACAAGTAGTTTATATATATATATATATATATATAGAATTAAAATTTTAATTGATGTTTGAGGGCCAGTGTTCAACAGTCATTTCTGCAAATGTCCATCTTTAAACGTGTTCTAACTTTTGTAAGCTGTACATTCTGGATCGCACGCGGCCGGCCAGTCAAGACGACACAGCTCATGGCATATTCACAATGGACAAAGCTCGGAGAGTATGTGTGCATGTGTGTGCGCTCGTTCAAGAGCGCGTGGGTGTCCGTGTGAGTGTTTGTGCGCGTCTGCCTCCCCTCTTCACGAACACCTGTAAACTGAGCGTTTGCGCTGGGTGAATATGGGCCATTGTTCTGGCTGGCAGAGTGGTGCTCATAAAGACCGCTCTGTGCCAGCCCTCCCCGCGCGCCACTCTACCCCTCCAGCTCCTTATTGCTCCTGCACCGACTCTTCCTCCAAACAAATTTGCCGTAACTCTACCTGCAATTTGGCCTTGAATTGGGAGCAAATAGAGCAGGTATTGTGTGTCGTGGGGAATAAGAGTGGTGTGTGTGTGTGTGTGTGTGTATAGAGGGTAAAGAGAGGGAGATATATTGGAAGGGGAGAGGTAAGGAAATGAGACCCGGCTCCTTTATGTGGGGTAAAGTAGGACTCTTATCAGTGGGAGCACCCAGACAAGAGAGCTACTACTACAGGAAACTGGAGCAGCCTTCACCTGCTTTGCATTTAGATAAAATACACCCGTCCAAAAAAAAAAAAAAAAAGAGACAGGAAAAGAGAAACAAATGCTTCGATGTGTGTCTTCACGATTACAACCCGCGGTGTGCTACAAGGTGGCACCTTTCTGCTCCATGTCACCTGTCGACCAGTGGCTCCAAGAATGTTTTATTTAATTATTAATTTTACTTTATGGGACAAATTAGGATAATAATAAATGTATATATTGAATTTAGCTTAATCTGTTAATATAAAACCGGAATTAATGTTTAAATTAACTCAATAAAACCCAAAAATAACTTAAACTCAGTAAAACTCAATAAAAATATATATTTTATATTAATAAAATAAAAACAAGAGTTTTATATTTAAAAAAAAAAATTAAAATTGTAAACTCAAATCAAATTAACTAAAATTTTGACTGTTTTGGCTTCTATTAAGCAATGTACCCCATAGGACCCCTTATTTATGTTGCATGTGGTTTTCTGTTATTGTGTCTTTTTAAAAATTAAGATATTATTTTGTTCTGAAAATTATCATATTATTCATTTAAATTATTTATTTTTTTTAATTATTCTAATCTATAAATGAAATACCACAAATTTTGTTGTTGGATCTAAAGATGACATGAAATGTTTTACAGAACTCGTGTTTTAATTACTAGTCAATAGTGAAGATTTTCTGAGTGAGCACATGTTTTAAGGTTGCTCTTTTTTAAGAACTTTCTAATTAGCTTTAGATCAAATCACACTGAGTCTGAAGAACAGCGAACTAAAGCGTTTCACGACATGCCAGAAGATGGCAGTGCGGCATCACTCAATCCAAACATCCCCACCTAATGAGTCCAGCCAAAAAGCAGATGAGTTATTGACGTCCATAATCAGCCTCTCATTTGGCGTATTTCTACCCACCGTTGGCACTATTTAAAATAATCAACACAATGTGATGACTTAATTTCTGAAGTCCAAGTACAGGGGCTGTTGTAGGCTGTGTTGGTAACACACTTTTAATGTGCTAATTCTCAAATGCCTGCTCTGAAGTGCTCAAGCCTGCACTCCACAACACATAGTGCCAAAATGATATTGAAATTGGCTGCCAAAATGTGTCCGTCCTCCATTCCAAAAATCCAGCGAGACGCTGAAACACTTGGCTGATCCAGATCGTTCTCCCAGTTAGAGCAACGGCTTTTGTTAAGGGACTTAATCTCAAGTGCTTTCGCTTGGATAAAATCAAATAGATATTTAAAATGAAATCAAATTTACGTGCTACTTGATGTTAGAGATGGATGGTGCGTGTATGAAAATGCTAATATCGCTTAGTTGTTTGATATTCAGCTTAGTCAAATTCATTAGGGAAGTGAAACAAAACACACTATGTAGGCATTCTTTCATCATTTTTCAGATTCACTAGTTTTCTATTAACTTCATACATAAAAACACATTTTTTATTCTAACATACTCTAATTTGAGAAAAATGAATCATTTAAGCAACAGACGTATGCATTTTCTTCTACTTGAGTAAAGGTTTTGTGATGTCAAGAATCCTTGTAAAACTCTAATAGATATTGATGGTAAAAGCAATAGTGATTTGTGGATTTCTTTCAGTGCTTTTTGTAGATTAATGGACTGACAGGAAATTACATTTCAGATGCCGTTTAATGAATAGATGTCATGATCTGTATTAGGTTACTGCTGGTCACTGTAAGACGGGATCCACGCAGGTGGAGAGGTTACTGTAGTGCCCTGAGCAGAACACTGCGGCTCTGAAGTACAGGAAACTGAACGCCGTGGCTCCGGAATGGCCGCCAAAGCTGGCGAAGTGATCGTGAATACCTGGATGCACTCTGACAAAGCCTCTTGTCGCGTGTTCGCAGATTCAGTTTCTCCTTTTCCTCTCTATCATCCGAACCTTTTTCTTTCCCTTTTAGTTTGCTTTTTGGGGTCCATGGCCCTCTCCTCCCCGAGGAGAGCTCTCTGTGGGAGGGGTGGACCGGGGGTGATATGAGTGTCTAGGCTGGATGAATGGCCCCACAGCTCTGGGCATCTCTCTCTTGGCTGCTGGGTTGTGTGAAAGAGAGAAGGGTCACTTCCAAGCAGGCGAGGTGTCGGCTAACATCAGCTGTCAGTCAGACTCTGGCCCTCAGCTAGAATAACCAAACTTTAGAATGGAGTCCAGCGACAGGTTAAGGAACCACTATAGGCATATGAAAATGAAAAGATGGACGCTGCGGAGTAGAGACAAAGAAATGTGAGCGAGACATTCACGAATGGCTCCTTTGGCGTAGCTTAAAATTCCAATGAGTGTATTTTGTAATCTGTCAAAGTTTGCTGAAGGCTGATCTGTTATATTTTAAATATTTTTAATACTAAATTAAGTCATTATGATTTTATGAATGCACAGATGGAAGATATTAATTCAATGTGATGAAATTCTAATTACTTTGTCTGAAAAAATATACTTTGCTCTAATTAATGGGACAAGCTACAGATGTTTTGCTGAATTTTGCAAGAAATGTGTTTACTGTATAGGAGCAGGTACTAAAATACCAAATGTTACAGAATTTCATACATTTTTTATTGGCCAGTGTTTTTCTGTAAGCAGCTTGTGCATATTATATATTTTGCTATATGCAAATTTTCAGATTAGTTCCTTTATTGCATATTAAGTGCATGATTTACATTTTTAATTGTATTGATCCGTTGTTTTCGGCTTTATTTAAATGTGGCTTAGTTCTTTAAAATGAATTTGAAGCTTTAATATTAAAATTGTGAAAGAGGTCATTTAAAGATAACATTTAAACCAGTGTTTATAGTACATATATTATGCACATTAGAGGTGCCTAATTTGTGCCCTGTGTCTTTTTTTCCTTGGTTTGAAATGTTCAGTGTGCGCGCGTTGGGTAACAGTACTGTAATGGATAGTGTGAAGGGCACGGAAATACATCTGACCTGTTTCTGCTAGATTCAGAGATTTTCCACTGCTCCGCGTGTCCGGTCCAGTCTGATTTAATGTTATGTAAACTTTTCAAATGTAACAAGGTCTTTGTGGTGTGCGTTTAGGTATAATAGCCTCTCTGTGGATGCATGGTTTAGGTGCATTTCATATACTGTATGAGGATACTTGATTTCTTTTACAAAGCTGAATACTTACTGTGAATATCACATTTGATCTTTTTGTATTCAGTTGGGTTTATATTAACATTTATTAGCGTAAACTTTAACGCTCCTCAACCTTCTCAATCTGGCAGATTCATTTTATTATCTGTGAATAATATTGCGATGGCTATGATTTTTGCTAAGCTCTAAATATGTCTCACAGAAGTGTGGAGATCTTTTTTGATTTTGGTTTTATGCATTTATTTGGATTAATGGCTTTACTAGAAAATGTTTTGGGGTTTAGCTGTATTTTGCAGCGATTTCAAAAATGTAAAGTTTAAGGTAGATTGCAGTATATAAAGTTAGTGCTTAGTTTCAAAGTTGTATTTTTTGGAAATGTTAAAATAACTATATATAGTAATTTTTTTTCAGTAACTAAAGATAAAAAAACAACAATATTAAATTGCTACACTGTGTTTTATCCTTTTAATGGTCAGCTTCTGTTTCCCTCTGCGGTGTACTTGAACATTTGTTCAAAACCGTGGGGTGATGGGCAGTAGGATCACCAGAAACATGCTTTTTGCTTTATGTTTTGAGCCTTTATAATGTTATTTAAGGAGAATGAGATTTTGTTGCAGATGATTGACTCATTCATTGTGTTTTCACACTGAAAGACTTTAAAAGCATCATCTGCGCTCACACATGACAGACTGTGAAAAATAATCATTGCGTTACTGTTATGTATTACTGGTTGTCAGGTGTTCTGAAGGTATCCAATAAAAAACACATTTAGATATGATGGTTTCTAAATTAAATTTAGAGATTAGAGAAATTACATTTTCTAACAGCTTTCCGAAAAATATATTTATAAAGGGTAAAATATATCACAAATGTTGATCTTTTTGAAATTTTTGTTTTTGAAAAACGAACATAGTTTTGAACCCAGTCAAATAATTGTTCCTGCATTTTAATGTTTTATAAATGCGTCTTCAGAGCAATGTTCTTTTATTTGTTCATTCAGTTTGTTCTGTCTTTCTGTAGCTTTTCGTTGTGGTCGTGTGGAATTTTGAGCTTTATATGGTCCCGCTGGTTCTCCTGATGCTGCTGGCCTGGAACTACGTTCTCATTGCTTCAGGGAAGGACACGAGACAGGGAGATGTGGTGAGTTCTGTCACACACTGACCTGCATCTGCATTTCTATCTGGTACATTTAAATGCATCCTTTGTTTTTGTATTTAATATTTTTCGAGCATTAAAACATCTATCATAATACCAAATATTTTGTCTCATTCAGCACTCGTAAAAAAAAACTTTTGAAAAAGATTGTTTTTCTAAGTACGGAACAGGTGGGAACTCGAGCATTTCTGCATGGCACTCCAAGCTGTTTATTTATTTAAATATTTTAATTAAAAAGTGTCAGCGCAGTGTCATTCTGAAGAGGACATTTTTTTAAATCCTGCACACGTATGTTCAGAATGTGTCAAAATGCTCTGCAGCACTTAGTGCTGCTTTGAGTTTGTTGTCTTCTGTGTCATTTTAACTGCTGTTTGACTGAATATGTGGCCTCATAAAGAATTAGTGGAACAGAGATATAAAAAGAGCTCACCTTGAAGTTAATTGAATGGAATCGATTGTATATAAGTGTAGATTTTTGAAAGTCATATAGTTGGAGTTTAAGAACTTCATACAGTAATTGAATAAAAGCTTTGGACTTGAATAAAATCCTCACCACCCAAAGGTAGAGAGTAAATTAATTGTAGATCACTATTTCAGGGTATACATACGTTTTTACCAGGAATAGTCCCATTATATATATCTGAAATATCTAGGATATCCTTTGATTAAATGGGACAAGCAAATGAACTACATTTTTTGAGTGTCCTGAATATAACCAATCAAAGTTTAACTGTTACAGGGTCTCTGATATAAATTTATTTAATATCGTACTTTATGAGACACTCTTTGTAAAATTTTGCAAAGAACAGGGCACGAAAAAAGTAGCAAGATCAGAAGGACCTCAACAAAGTGTCTGTACAGTAATTATGTTGTCCTGTAGATGGCGACATTGTTTGCAAAAACGCAAAAGCTCACCAGCTCTGTGACTCATGTTAGGCTTGTCCGTGTATTTATTATTACCATGCCAATACTGATACACTTTGTCTTCTGTTTTAGGTAAAAATCAGTAAGTTATATATATGATATATATATATATATATATATTAATAGAAAATATGACACTGAAAAACCTTTTTTATATGTCTATTTTTTATTCAAGCTCAGAGGTAAATGTTTAATCATATATTAATGGGTTAATGTTATATTTATGTATACTACAGTGTAATATAAGTAATGGGATTGCATGTTTTGATAATCTCTGCAAATATGATCAAGAAGCAAAACACACATATTTCACTAAATCATCACACAAGCTTATTACACATACTCTAAAAAAAGTAAAATATATTTTTTAAAAACATCACAAAGTAGTGTGTGTGTGTGTGTGTGTGTGTTTGTTATAAAAGCCAGTTGGGTCAGAAGTCAGGGATTCAGAACTAGGTAATGGTTCAGAGGTGATATTGTCAGGACCTGTGGATTTAAGACGCATGAGAAGGCTAGAGTCAGAGGTAATGCTTTAACCCGTTATTCCTCTATCCACATCTCCTTTGCTCTCTAACAGTCCATTGTTCTGCATTTTGACGACTGTAACCACAACACACGGGCTGGTGAGAGCAAGAGAGTTCAGAAACAGTAAACACACACACACACACATGCTTTCCATTAGCCTCAAACTCACTGATGAGCCTGAGCTTGGACACTGTTTCCCTGTGCTTTACTATGAACTTAAGGGGAAGGAATTTAGGTGTCTTTAAGTATGTAATGATTAGTACCTGATGTCATTCATTTTGTTCACTAATATAAGCTGTTTTACACACACTCACACACACACACACACACACACATATTTATATATATATATGAAGAGTTAATTTGCAAAAACAGATAATTCTCGAAAATCATGTTTTTTCATTGTGCTTTCCAATTAATCTCAAGCAAACTGCAGTCAGGTTTAACTAAGGTAAAAAATAACTTAAAAAAAACAGCTAACTATTTTTTTTTTTTGCAAATAAACTCTTCATGTATATAAAATATGTCACTTGAAGCTTAAAGCTGTTTGTTGGCTGCTAGCTTGTTATCTGAAAGCGATGCAGCCGTTTGCATAAAGCCAGGCTTTCCGAGTTTACAGTTTCTGCTTTATTTTCATAAATACACACTCAGAGGACTGATGTACCTTTGAAAGGCCTAATATAGTGGAAGTGTCCCATTCATGCTTTCATCACTACACTAGAGATGCCAGGTTGCCTGTGCCTGGCAGGATGTCATTTCAGATAACTCTAACTGTAGCTCTGTGCTAAACCTGCTGACACATAAATGCAGGCTGCGGTGCTCCAACAGTCCAAGCTGTTTTTTTTCTTTTTTTTTTTGTTACTGAGACAGACAGAAATGAGAAGCAGAGATGCTGCCCAGCCTAGATGACTTTGAAACTTTTTTCAAGTGTTTGTATGACATCTGACTATCAGTATCGCATGGTTTTGTAATGTGGTGCAGCATGTCTCATGCACAGAATGCAGTGGATGAGCGAGTGCGCTCAAATATTCTGTATGCATGGAAAAGGAAGGTAAAAGTAAGACTGTAGGTATGAACAAAAGCTGCACAATATATATATATATATATATATATATATATATATAAATATATTCAAAGAAAATAAATTGCATCCAAAATAAAAGTTTTTCTTTACATAATATATGTGTGTATATGTATACATATACATATACATACAAACAAATGCATGGATATATTAATATATATTAGAAAAATATGTTAGGTTTATTTATCAAAATTATTATATATAATATAAAATATAAGAATATAAGTATGTAAATATATATATGTATATATGTGTAAATATTATCAAAATATATGCTGTATGTGTGTGTATTTATATATACATAATAAACGTACACAGTACACACATAGGTTAAGTAAACAAAAACACTAATCATTTGACAGCACTAATATCTAAAAAAAATAAATATATATATATATACATACATACACACACACACACACACACATTTATTAATATTATATATTATTATTAATATATATTATATTATATATTAATGTTAACCAGTTTTGCCTGTTTACCAAAAATACAGTATGTATGTTCAGGGTTGTGGGACATATACTGCTAATATTAATTCTACATATAGTGTTAAATCAATTTTGGCATTTATTTTTTAGTAAGAAGCTTTTATTGTCACAGAATAATAGCTGGATATTATTTAAAATCAACCGTCTTCAGGGTGACCATATATTATCCCTTGTCTGTTATAAACCTGGTGTCCACAGCCTAGTATGTTCTGGGAAAACAGAAACCCACTTTCAGCTGTCACATTTCTTGAAGGGACTTGTTACCTCTAGATGTGACATGCCAGCTCAACTCTTAACCTGTAGACAGCTGACCCCTGACTCTCGTATTCTTTTGCTGTTCTCCGCCTGCCACCCTTCCACCAGATACCTGACCTCGCTGTCAGGGCCTGTTATTGTTAAAGATCCTTTTTACCATCTGGAATGGCTGTGCACTAAACACTAGACTACACTCCCAAACTGTTGTTTTAAATCAACAGAAGCTTAGCTAGCCTGGCTGCCGCGCAATGCCACGGTATTGTTTTTTGTGTCAGAATGAATAGACAATGGAAAAATAAACACGGGTTTAGAGGCAAGACAAAGGGATGTGACTTTTGAACTACGCCTGTCGATCATCAGCAGGTGATGGAAAGCTACGATTTCTAAAGCGGCGCTAGGTTTCCTCTCTAAACAAAGCAGCTGCCCTGTCTCCAGCGCTTTCAGAAGACCCCCCTACTGGTAGGGAGTGCAAGTGCACCTCTCGTAACCTGAAGTTAAGGGAGCACCGACACAGCTAGCCAAGCTGTTCTGACAGCAGCTGTCAGTGACTTGCTCACCTCCTGCAGTGAGGCAGTCCTCACCACCCTAACACCACCCCTCACCTACTTTTGTTTGGAGACCTGGAAGTGTTCGGGTGGGCTTCAGTGTGGCCGCTGAGGCTCAGTCAAGCGTCGGACAGCTCGGTGTGTGAATGGAGGGGATTGAAGCCCATGGCTGGCCCTAAAAGACCCGGGCTGCTGAATTCACTGGCCTGGAAAACAGTTTACCAGATGTTTTGAAGGTGTTAATTATAGCATATACTGTCAGAGCTGGAGGAACATAGTGACATCTCTTTCACCAGCTCAAGCGCAATTAGGCATTCGAGGTTCTTTCTCTGCAACCTTGTCAGTGGTGGAAGAGAGGGTCTTAATTGTCAGGGTTACTCTCACTGTGTCCTCTAGCTAGCTCGCAGTTTCTCCATTTTCCTATGGCATATTTTAAAAGGTTAATCATTTTTTCACAGCCTGTTTTTTTTCTTTTTTTTTTTTCTTCGTGAACATTGCTGCAGCTCATATTTGGGTTTAGGGTTTTAAGCAAAATCAGTGGTTCTCAACCTGAAGGCCCCAAATGTGCAGCACAAGATATTTCCTCTGGTATGTTTGCTGTAATGTTGACAATTCGATTAATTTAACAAAAATAGTTTGTGATTCTATAAAATTCTGTTTATTTATGTTAAAATTTGTTTTTTTTAGAGTTCAGATATCAACATGTAACTCATCCCGCACATGTTATGAAATGGGCAGTAATGATTTGTAGTTTATTGTGGAGTGATGTGATTTTTTTTCAATGTGATCAGACTTACGAATGATAAATGATAAAATATTTGAGAATAGACTTTGAGAATAGACATTGAAGAAGGCAGCAGAGACATCTTGTAGACAACCACCTGTCAACCATGGTGAACACGATGTGAACATGTTTCCAGTAAGAGTTATAAAGAACAAGGTCTCTCATTTAATGCAACAATATAATGGCAGTAGTGACTTTTTCTATTTTTTAATGTACATCTGTGTAAAATGGATAATTGGAAAATGTTTGGAGAAGTTCAGCATGCATCAGCAGAGAAAAGTCTGACGTTTCACCATTTTTGATTAGGTAAACAATATTCAAACATGAATGAATGAATCGTGTAAAATATGCTCAATAACATGCATTTAAAAAAATAGATGGGGTGAATTTACATTTCATGCAAACTTGAAGGTGAAAAGTGTGAAAATGTAAATGTTAAACTTTTTAAATCCCATTCAAATGACTTTTCAACGAGCATGAACACTGCTGTATTTGTTTGAGTGATCCATCATGTAAATGTCTGGTTCAGGCAGTGCCGGCCCAAAGGGTTGTGGGGCCCTAGGTGAGATAAAAAAAAAAAAAAAAAGGGCCCACTGGTGTAAAAACAGTGAGAAGAAACATAAATTTCAAGATATATATGCTGCTGAATAAACACGTAGGTAGCACAATCTGAGTGGGTAGCACAAAACATCAGAACTTTGACAGCACTTATGGATATACTACTTATATCAAGCTTTATATTCATATTTACT
>JAUMHE010000048.1:14243587-14256495 GCA_032359235.1 Enteromius mattozi | reverse complement strand
ATCTTTTTCCGCTTTTATTAATACTGATGTTTTTGTATTTATTATCGTTTTCAGCTATTTGTCATGTATGGATTATACTGAGCTATTCTTTTAATAAAATATGGTGTGTTTATTTTTTTTTTTTTCACCGTCGTTGTGAACTGTATCGTGTTTAATTAGGTCTGTGCATTGCAAATGCATTAGAAGTTTCAAATGAGCACTCGTCCTAAAAATGTAACAGAAGTTAAAACAATACTATGTATTATAGCAGTGTTCGCGGGGCCCCCAAAGTGAGACGGGCCCTAGGCGACCGCCTGTACTGCCTGTTGGACGGGCCGGCACTGGGTTCAGGTAATGCTGGGATTGAAGGGATGGATTCCTTGTTTTCTGAACAAGACAGGCCGGTAGATGTGTTTGGGAGACCAGTGTGTAAACAGTTAGTTTTGCAATTTCTTTTGATGCTACCAGTGGTGAATAAATTACCTTTCACCTTTAGTTTAATCTTTCCGTAAACATATGAAGACTGACAAGATCAAAACTATAGCTGTTTGTTCTTAGTCTGTTTGTTTATATCTTGACTACTAACAGTGTCAGTGTTTTGCATGGCACAGAAAGCAAGTTAGCAAATAAACTTTTTCCCACCTTCTGTTTTGTCTGGTTTGAGTAGTGTTTTGTCTTTTTCTTCCAGTGTGTGTAATTTGAAAAACAAACAGCCTGGATGGAGCTTCATGAATAAAGGATACGCTGGTACAGGTGGGCTGCTGTGGGGGGAAACGAAGGCCTGTCAAGCCCACCTCCAGTGTCAATCACAAAACGACAACATAAAGAGAACCAGAGCGAGAGTCTGTCTGCCAGCCGTGCTCCTAGAGGCGCTTCATGGTAGAGCTTGTCTTACTCTCAGGCTGGTGTTTCAGCTGCAGGCTCAACGGGGACAACAAAAAAGCAAGAAGTGTGACGGCAGGGCCGGGAGAGGATGAGGAAGAGTGAGAAGAAGAGCCGAGAGGTGCTCTAGGCCTTTAATCCACCTCAGTGGTACCACCTCTTCCAGCGCCGTGCCCCCGTTAGCGAGACAGCGCTTCACCCGCGCCTGGCAGACATGTCTCCGCTCCTCCGTGCCAGCCCCTGACAGGTGACAAAATCAAAAGGTCACGTCACTTTGAACTGGCAGCGTTTGTTGCCCTGCTGATTTCCCCCGTGCCGCCACGGCTCGCAGGCGAGGTTGGAGGCGAGGCGGGGAGCAACTTTGGCAGCTCCTGAACTTCGTCTTTGTGAACTTTTGTACCCGTGATTTTGCTAACAACACTGCAGCGCCGTGTGATTTTTGTCACGGCTGCTGCTGCCATTGTTGACGCAGGCTTGTCTTGGGAAGCCGGGGTTTTATTTACGGAACAGAAAGCCAGAGTGTTTTTCTGGGTCCTGTGGGTTCAGGGCTGCTGCGGATTACAGTAGAGCTCAGGCCGTGGGACCGGCAGCACCGCTGACTCTGGCTTCTGGATACGCACGACCCTGGCGCGTCCTCTTGCCGGCCCGTGTGCCCCATAAAACTCAGCCCCAAAGAGACGCGCTGGCTGCTCTGTCCCTCTCCCAAACATCCCAGCAATTTTTTGCCCATTGTCCTCATATTTGAATCGTGACCGCTTTTATTGAAACGTAACACTTCACCCAAACAGAACCGGCAGAGTTTCTTCGAGCACCAACAGTCGTACTCTTTGACTCGAGCCCCTGCAGAGGTCAGACCACAGTCAGCCAGAGCTGGCAAAAACTCAAGCCCTCCCTCTGACCAGCAGGGCTCTGACAGCCTGTGAAGAGGCTGTTTGGGCTCGATGTGCTCCGGCGAGAGCCCTTATCAGCCTTCCAGGCCTGGGCTCTCCTGGGCCTCTGGTCCACACGCGGCATACAAAGCAGGGCCAGCCCCTGAGCAGCTGGAGACGCTAGAGATGTCTCACATTTCAAAGAAGAGCTGGAGGAGGGGAGAGCGCGAGAGCTGAGAGGCAGGGAAAAAAATGAAAGTGCATATCTTCATGTTGGATGGCTTGTCTAGCTAGGGCGTCTATTCCCAGCGCACCTGTCACGGGGAAGGTTAGAATTAAAAGCACAGATAGTGGGGTTCTTCCACCACTCATGGCAGAAGGCAAGAGAAAGTGCATTAACTCGCCAGGATGGATGTCACGATGCTGGTCTGGAGATGGTGCGGCTGCTAACCGAAAGGCCAAACAATGGACTTAAAGTCTGGCTCTGATGCTATTTTAGACTGAATTTCTGTCTGCAAGTGAGACATATTGACTGCCAAACTTTCGAGTTCATGCTGCCACGGGTTTGCTTGAAGTTCAACTTCCTTCAAGTTCCTTTACCCAGCGTATGACCTCTGGCTAACCTAGCGCCGGAGCAACATCGCTCTTTGAGTCGATCCGTGTGCTATTAGGCTAGTGCAAAACACAATCGCTAGTCTCCTCACAACACTCCGTGTATCTATCCTGAACCCTCCTTTTGTTTCTGCCGCAGGCTGCATTTACATAAGAGGCTTATAGCAGCCATACACTCTCTCTTTTAGACAAAACAAAGGAACAAAAGCTATTGTTTGCTAAGTAACAATTTTTGGATGTCACAAAAAAACTGATGAAATGCATGGAGCCAGAAAAAAACAACAAAAAAATCATCAAAAAGAAGATGTATTCCTCCCCTGATAGCTTTTTGGTGTTTTCAGATGCCCGAGTTGTCGTATGTAAATAGCACACACATGACCTTGAAGCTTTGATGCGGGATTGACAGGAGGAACCACAAGAAGAGAAATAATGATCTATGTCTTTTCAGTCCTCCGGCAACAAAAACAGACATGTGATACACACTCCTCTGGGCTCCTGTAAACCACTGAGGCCAAATATAATGTTTTCAGTTGACCGAGATAAACTCTTTATTTGTGTGCCAACATATCGTCTGATTATTTTGGTGTCTACAGTTCTGATTAATAAGCCAATGAGATCTGAATAATTAATGACGCCAAATTACTAGCTCAAGCATTTTTTTTTTCTGTTTGTTAGATTCTATAAACAGTACTTATTCTATCAGTGACTGCTGTTTTTCAAGAACAAATGAAAGTGATGTGAACATTATACATTTTGGTTTGTTTGATCCTTTTAATGCAGCAAGTACTTTTTTTTTTTAATTTCGCAAAACAATTTAAATAGTGCTTGTCTACAAAAAACCCCCTGTGTGTAGTTGTTAGGTGGTTGTTATGCATTACTTAGTCATCCTGAGTGGTTGTGTAGTGTGTTGCTACTGCAGTTTCTAGAGTGTTGCTGGGATTTATGAAGTGGTTGCTTACTAGTCTAAATCAGAAGTGCTCATCTGTGATATTCTGATGTGTAGATACAGTATGGTTGAGAGTGATGTACACAAAATGCTTATATACTTTTTCATCTGGTAGTTTGGTCTGGTAGTTTAGACAGTAATTGAAAAAAGCACAACTTACTGTATAAATAACAGTAACAGTTTCTGTAGCAAGAGCCACTGATGATTCTCTGATGTAAGCAAGCAAATAATTGATTCTTTCAAGCTTTTGAGCCTGCAGTTTTTCTAGATCGCAAAATGAAATCGATGTTTATCGAAACATTCGCTGATTCCTTGCCCTCTATCTCGTTCTCAATATTCTCTGCATCACTCTTTTCATCATATTCGCTTGTCTGTGTTCACATGTTCTTCTGGGAGAATCGAGTAGCCAGCAGAATTTCTCGAGGTCATGGACATACGGCTCTTTGTGTGCTTGAGTTAAGTATGAAAACCTGAAGGGGCTTTGAAGGGACCATTGTTGGCCTGGATCTGGTCCACTGAAGCACATAGTTAACGTTCTATGTCATCAGCCTTCCTTTGCCAGAGGCTCTATTGAGGTTTTAACTTTATGGACAAGAGGACACAACTGATGACTTTAGCGACTGAGGTCACACTCGGAGGGTTTGCTTTCTATCTAAGGACTGTGTGCTATCATTTGTTTTCTCTTGAAGATGTGGAGATGTTCCTAAGTGTACATGTGAAATTGATTTTCTCTTTGTTTTTTGTTTTTTTCTTCTTCTTTTTTTTCTGCTCTCTTTTGTTCTGCTCTTCACAATGCACATCAGCAAGCTGTGGAGGATTTGCTGGAGGATGAGGAGGAAGACTTTGACAGAGATGACAAGGTAATTATCGGTGCCACTCACAAACATGTATTCCAACACAGATGTATATTTAATGCTCAAACGCTTTTCTCTAAAGTGAAATGCAATGAAAATGTATTATCTGTTGCATTTAACCTCACTCAAATTCCAGAAGGTCATTGTTTTCTTGTATATTTAATGCTTTCAGACACGTTTCATAGAATCCAGGTCCACAGCTAGTCTGTCAGAGCTGCTAGTGTCTGAAGTCTACAGAGTTGCAGTACATGTTTCCTTTCTACTTAGAATAAAGGGGAATCACATAGGCATAAATAAACTTGGCTTCAGGGTCTCTATGTTGAGCTTCTGATATTTCTCAAGGCCTTTGAAGTGCAATTAATAGCATTCAAATGACCGCAAGCCAAATGCCCCAGCAGCTTTTGTGAGGAAGCATTTTAATATTTCTGAGCAGGCAGATTCATGTTATTGCCTGCCAAAATAACAGCACTTATGTGTATTTTGTCTGGAAATGGGACAAAAACAATGTAAACAATTTTGGGGTAATGTAGACTTAAGATGAAAACATAACTTTTGACATCTTACTGATATTTCTCTTTAGTGAACTTTCGGAGAGCATGAAGTATATGTACAGTGTGTGTATATAGAAAAAATTAGTCCATTTAGACATTCTACTAACTATAAGTAACTTTGTAACTACGTGTCAACTACATGTCAACTAATTCTCATTAATTCTCAACTACATGTCTACTAACTCTCAGAGCAGACTGTTAGGGGTAGGTTTAGGGTTAGTAGAATAAGCTGACATACAGTATACCTGCAAAGTTTCTGATAGTCAGTATGTAGTATGTTGTGGGTCCACCAAAATAAAGTGTTAGGAGATATTAAGTTACTTACTGTTAGTAGATTGTCTAAAGTGGACCATCAAAATAAAGTGTTACCAAATTAACTAAATATCTGTACTGATGTTGTCAAGGATCTGTGGTTCTTTGTGTCAGATTAGCTTCAGCTAAAAGGTTGGAAGGTTGAAAAGGACTACTTGTCCTCTCTTTGTCCTTCCTCCTTCTCGTTTGCATAGGTTTGCATAGTTTTGTTTTACTTTAAATTATTAGACTATCTTGGGAAAACTACAGTTAAGGTATTGTTAAGCTACCAAAAAAATAACTAAATGCATGTTTTCCTTTTTTCCTTTTATAACAACACAAGTTACTCAAATTATATAAATTATTTAACATCTATTAAATTAATAATTTTGTTGTACCATAACTATTTAAAATTTGTTGCACCATATTTTAAACTATTTTTAAATCATTCTCGATGCTTCATAGTTTACATTGACACTTATAAAATGACACTTAATACATAGTTTTGTATTTTTAGCAACTTTCAAGTACTGCAATGTGTGGAAAAAAAAACATTGATGCAGAATTATATGTCTACAATGCTAATAGTTAGAAAAAAGTAGTTTGTTACTACTATACTACTACTACTATACTACTAACACTATTTAGAAAATTGCTCAAGTACTGTAATACTTTCAGTTCCCTCTCAACACTAGTTTGCTTTTCTTTTTTTTCCCCATCTACATGTCTTTACTTTCTTCTCCATGTCAGTTTGTTGATGACCTCACATTTTCATTACCTCCTCTGTTTGTTCAAGCAGTAAAATACCGAGATCACATCAGGGAAGGCCCACTTATACTGGACGAAGGAAGGAAAAAAATGGATAAATGTGCCAAGGCCTCATTTTAATTGAACCTGAAGCATATGTTGCAAGTATGTGCAATATGTCCCAGATGTTTAGGCCAGGCCTAGTCTTCATCTCTTCCTTAGTCTCCACTAGGAAGCTATTAGCTGGATAACCTTTGCTCCAGGGGCTAAATGGGGTATTACATGGCAGGCACCTGTTTTGCATTGGACTGGGGACCTCTTGCAGCCGTAGTATGAGCCAAGACATGTGTTCTTACTTAACAAACTGTTTTGTGATAGTTAAAAGTGTCTTTCTTTAGACTCACTACAGATATTAGTCAATTACTCTTAATGAAAGTCCAAAGTCAAGGCTAATTGATGGAGACGGCTCAGTTGTTTTGCCCAAGTAGGCAATTGGTTCCAAAACAAGAAAAAGGAAGGGAGAAAAAGAGAGGAAAGATCAAGTGAAAGCAAGGTTAGTGCAAGTGACACTGTAAAAGTGTTTTAAAACTGATTTTTTGCAGTGCACCTGGCTATATGAAATTAAAATCAGTGTTGAGGAAGCTGCTGTGAAAGTTATAATTTAAAGAAGTTCATCTACCGTCAAATTTTTTGCTTTTTAAAATAGTGATTTGCTACTCTGAGAGTAACTAATAAAAGCTAACAGCATTGAATTTGTTTAATTTTCTCATTGATTGTTAGATATATAAAAGTAGAAGTCTACACAATCAAATGAATATCAACACTTTTTTCAGTAAATGTTTCAGTAAACATTAGCAATAAAGAACAGTAATTACCTGAGTACATGTTCATTAAAACAAATAAAGAGTTTGAAAGCTTGAGATGTTAAATGCCTTGAGCATAACCATGACCTCAAGCTAGCAGGTCTACAAACACGACTGACATCAGCAGAAAAAGTAAAGTAATTTCTGAGTAAGAGCAAGTTGTTACATTTAGATGACAGATTATGAAAACAAGTTATTTTTATAAAGTACACCAATACGTTTCCAGAATGAGAAAGTAAATAGGATCAAATGATTTAGCTTTAGCCTAGCAAGCTATGGTTTTAATGCACCTTCTCCAACACTTTTTTGAGGCTTTGCATTCTTAGGTTAAACGCAATTTGGATGGGCATGCATGCAAAAGCATGCTTGGTACATCAACTGTGTAAGCCATATGCCTGCCACACACTTCTCCTTTTTTCTTTGCTTGGCTAGTGCCAGTGTGTGTGTATGTGAATGTGTACATGTGTGTTTACAGTACTGAATAGCTCTCTGGAGAGCTCACCGACTCCACCAAATTCATCAGCAACCCTGGCAATAACAGCCAAAATATTTTAACACCTGCTCCGCCAAACACATGTAAACACATAGGCAGAATGGCAGGTAATTATCCAGGTGATAATGAATGTGCCTCACATTGTTAAACCTCTCTGAAATATGCTAGTGTGGAATTAAGGAGCAGCATCGGGTACGCTACGATAACGTGCCTAACGCTCCGCTTGTGCCACAGCTGTCTCGCACTTGTGTGCACCCACTTTCTCAAAGAAAGTTTGCGAAGGATTGGTATTTTCATTACCGTTCATTATTTTTATGCAGCTAATCTTCACCTGTCATAAAGCAGATGCTGGAAGGCCTGGTCTTTCTTGCTCTGATAATGTTTTGAGATTTTTTTTTTCAACAGAATAGTTCACTTAAAATTATAATTCTGTCATCATTTACTCATCCTCATGTCATTACAAATCTTTAGGACTTTAACACAAAAATGTGCTGGTCACATATATGATGGATTTTTAGCTTTACAGAGATACTTAAAGAAATATAGCTCAACCAAAAATAAAAATGTTGTCATTAATTACTCACCCTCATGTTATTCCAAACCCATAATACCTTCGCTCATCTTCTGAACACCAATTAAGATATTTTTTGATGAAATCCAAGAGCGTTCTGTCCCTCCAACGGTAGCGACACAAATACCAAGGCTTTGTTTTTGTTTTCTTTGCACTAAATGTATTCTTGCTTCATAAAGTTAATGTTAAACCATAGACATTACATGGACCATTTTAACAATGCCCTTCTGGGCCTTGAATGTCTATGCAAGTCGGATTTCATCAAAAATGTGTATTGATGAACAAAGGTCTTACAACATGAGCAATTAATGACAGAATTTTAAAGGGGTGAACTATCCCTTTAAGCACAACACAAGTATCATAAAAGTGATTCATATGACTCATTTGCAATAGTCTAAGTCTTCTAAAGCAAAAAACAAATAGTTTGTGTCAAAAACAGACCGAAAATTAAGTCATTATTTACTGATAAACTATTGTGACCAGTTAAACTTGAGATCCAAGTCAGTCTGATTTGTGAATGAATCATTTCTAAAAACATTTTTAAACCTTAATTATAAAATTATTTAAAAAGATTTGACACAAAAGACCGATTCATCCACAAATCTGACATAACATAAATTTCAATGTGTCTCTTCAAAAGACTTGGAATATAGTGGAATAAGTTGTATACACCACTTTTATGGTGTTATTTAGTCTCTTTGATGATTAAAATCTCCATTTAACTACATAGAAAAGAGCAGCCTGGACATTTTCACAAACATCTCATATTGTCTTTCATAGACATGAGAGTGAGTAAAAGATTTTTTCAGTAAAGTGCACTGCATTGTCCAATTCACTGTCTGTTCATTAATTTTGTTATTCCAACAAGTTGTTTTATTAATTTTTTTTTTTTGCACATGCTAATTGATGGTACAGCTATTTTGGTTTCGGTGATGTCAATAGAACCAGTGTTGTGCAGACATGTGTCCAGAGTGGAGTACGGAGGGATAATCAGAGCTAGTGCTCCGTCTGAGAAGCAGCCAGGATGATAGCACCAGTGTCTCCAGGGAGCGAAAGAGAGAGGGTGAAAGAGTGCTGAGATTAGGAGTGTACGCATGGCTGGGCGCTGGAGTAATGGTCCTACACATACACACACACAGCCCGAGGAGGAGCCGCCCCAGATAAGATACACACTGCAATCATGTCATGCTCACAGGCTTACCACAACTCACGCACGCCTCCTTACATGCCCAACAGCTGTTAGGAAGTGTGCGTGATTGTGCTGCTTGCTCGACTGGATATTAAAGATGGCATGAAACCGTATGCTGTATGTCTTATAAATAAACAAACAGTCAATGTGAAGCAAAACAGTGACAGAAAATAAGAGGAAAAACAGGATATTGTGTGGTGTCAAAGACTTTTCGGCTTCTATGAAATTCTCTATTTTGTGTAAAGCTAAGAAATATACTATTCAAAAATGCAAATGCAGACATTTGACCGACACTCAAGCATGGAGACAAACTGTTGTCTGTCAAGGAGGAGGTAAAGTTAACTTTAAATAGTATATGTGCTATAGAACATTAATTGATTATAGTTCAGGTAGCTAACTATAAAAACGTCAACAGTTCGATTAAGTGCATTACAATTCAAATGTTGGGGCTGTTATATGTTTTTGGTAATACTTTATTTTATGCTTACACCTATTAGTTTCTTATTAGCATGCATATTAGAATAGTAGCTAATTATAAGTGCTAATTAAGCACATATTAATGCCTTATTCTACACAACCTTATTCTACATCTCTGATCCTACCCAATGCCTAAACAACAACTACCTTACTAATTATTAAGAATTAAGAATGTATTGAGGGAAAAGTCATCGTTAACAGTTAACAACTGTTACCTATTCTAGTGTTACCAGTGTTTTACTATTCTAGTGTTTTATTTTTGTGTCCCTTGGAGCTAACCAAGGCTGCATTTATTTGATCAAAAATACAGTAATATTGTAAAAAAAACAATATTATTCTAAAACAATATTTTCTATTTTAAAATGTAATTTATTTATGTGATGACAAAGCTGGATTTTCAGCAGAAAAAAATTATCCTTTAGAAATCATTATAATATGCATTTCCTAGAAGAAAGACAAAAACATATACACATTCCTATCTTTTAAATAGTAGTGTGCTGTGTTGATAGGGCTGGGAGATTCTAGATTCATGTTTCATCACGCTTTTCAGCTGTCATTGTCCAAACATTCCTCAGACTTCATAATCAACATACAGTGGTGGCCAAAATTATTAGAACACCTGACAGATCTGAAAAGATTGATCTTTAATGCCTCCAAAACATAATTTTTATGTTACAATGTTCATGAAATATACAGATGGTTGCTCTGAGCAAAACATATATCAGATGAAGTGAGTCTTACTGTTTTTATCCACTTTTAACTTTATTATTTGGTATGGCATAGTGTCAGTATATTTCCTGAGAACTTCAACACTAATGTTATCCCATCAAGCCAAAGGCTTTCCTTTAAATGTACAACAGATCTGTCCAGTTTATTTTCCAACTCCCCCCAAATTTGCTTGATGGGGTTGAAGTCCAGACTTTGAGCGGGCCAGTCCATCATTTTAGTAGTTCCGGCAATAGTTCGTTTTATAGGTATTGTACTGGCCATTACAACAAAACAACTGAAACCCCTTAAATATGCCAAGTGTTCTAATAATTTTGGCCACCACTGTATAGTGAATAAACTAAATATTAAACGGAAAAAAAAATCACAATAAATGTCACATTCCTTCGGTTATCTATATATTTTTGACCATAACTGTAAACTGATTACCAGCTATTTAATGTTAACTGCAAGTACATGCAGTACATACATATTTTGTATTTTAAGTGTAACATTGCAGATCTACTGTATTAATGCATACAGTGTTAAAGGTAAAAGCTAAAGAAATAAAAGCTTTCTGTGTCAAAGGAAAACAAAATGAGCAAATTAAATAAATAAAATATTGTGTGTTTCTTCTGTTTCTCTCTTTTTTGACTTGACCTTGTTTTAAGAGTTTAGCCTACTCTTACTTTACTCTTTCCACCGCACCGCTGCCACTTTAGCAGGGAGAAAAGGAAAACTAACCTCTCTGCACTGTGAAACGCTGAAAATCTGATCCTGATTCATGCACATTTATGTCCGCTAGAATCTAGCATTACAAGTGAGCCTTATCTGTAGATAACACACGGAGGGTTAAACCCAGCTGAGCGGAGGCAGGGGGTGATCTGGGCGATAGCTACATGGCAGTATGTAATTGGACTAAAGAGTGTGCTAGGGATTATTTTTATTACTTTGAAAAACTGTGACTGAAAACTTGTTCTGGGGCTATTGAGCTTGTGATACGCGATGCGTATCCTCAGGTAACGTGGCTTTCTTCAGTGCAAAGGAGAATACAGAGAAAAAGAGAGAATGTTTGTGCATCTCTGGCTCCTTTTCTTCTCAGCGCCTCTAAAAGATGAAAAGCTTCATGCTGTAAAAGATGCTTTTGACTTTTTTCTTTGGCTTTTTTCCCTTTTCTTCTTGTTTAGGGGAGAGATGCTCCTAGGAACTGCATTTTAATCATGTTTGGCTAATAAAGAGAGATTAGAAAATCCTTCACACACACTCAGGGCATTGTCTTGTTGTGTAAAATAGCTTCATTGTTTGATTTCTCTTTTTTGCCTTTACATCAGGTGGATTTTTTCTCTCTCTCAAGGGTCCTAAGCCATCTTAGTAGCCATCAATGTTTTTTTGTCTAACTATTTTCCTTTTGTAGCCCTGCTTTAAAAAGATCTCAATTTATTCTGGTCCACAAGGTGCCGGGCTCAGTCCCCTCCCAGGATGGCCGGCTGCCGGAAAGCCATATCCTTGCGGATATTTTGGCTTCCTGGCACTTTGAGTGGATACGCGTGATGGTGGTAAGTGTGGTCCGTATGTCCCCGTGTCTCACTTCTATGGCTCATCGTCTGTCACGCCAAGCAGGGTTGTGTGTCGCTCCCTTTCACCTCTCACTTTGTTCTCAGTTGTCACTTTTCCTTCTTTATCTACAAGAATAGCCTGGTGATCAGTGCTTTGTTATTTGTTGAACTAGCTGCAAACTTCCTGCACTTCATAAAATTGGTTGTTCGATGGGTGCTTATGCCAGGTCATCTAAATTCGGCAACATGCTCAGCAGAAAGTAGTTCTGGGTTTGGGTTTTCTCCACATAGTTTTGGCTTAGTACTCTGCATTACTAACCATGTGTCTATAAGCATTCAGGGTGCACTGGGGCATACATGTTTGTGCTTTCACTAACCTTTTTCAAACCAGCTAGTAAGCCCAACATGGCTTGCTCGGTGACGTCACTCAGAGAAACTCATTTGCAGCTCAGCTCACAATAAAGAAACACTGAACCTGTGCTGTATAGACAAGGAAAGCTGCTTCCCAGAAGAGGGTTTATGAATGAATTATGAGGTTGTATTGATGTTTGTCTCCGAAGTGGAGGAATGCCATTGCCATTTATATTCTTTTGAGAAGCGCATCCCTCAAGGAAACTTTTGAAATTGAGAACGTCTACATGCGCTCGCTATAGATGGCATCACAGCACATGGGGACTGGGTGTCTTTTTTTAACTGTCTATTGTAATGAGACACTAAATTTAAGAGGTAAATAATTAATTAAAAGCCATGGTAACTTCTGGGGAAGGGTCATGATGATTACCTAGTCCAGCAACCGACTAGTAGATTTATAATCTTAGCCTACAGATCTTTGGCTGAATGTCTGATACATATGGCACACGAAAGTGGAAACACTTCCGGAGTCTGGAAGTCGTCATCGGATATGTTAGATTATACAGGATTTCTAGATACCGACGCCAAACCCCCTCACAAAAGTCGTGTTTACAACTGTGAAGACAAACGCTTATCGGCATCAACTATACACTGGACATTCAAAAGTATGTGAAGTATTTAAAGTTTTTGGCATAGAAAATACATCAGCGAGTTTTACACACCGGTCTGTTATTGTGGCGACATTTTCACGCCCTGCAACATGATGCTGAAATGAAACGCACTGTGATTGGTTGTTTGACATGTCGACCATTTGACTTGACCAATGAAAGCTGCCATGAATGACATCAGCATCAGTCAGAGAGTAGTTGATTTGTAAGGACCTCTAAGTTATAAGGATTTTAAGCTATATGCATATTTAGTATTTTTAGCAGCAATTGATCAATTAGGATGCTTTAAGGTATAGCTATGTTA
>JAUMHE010000048.1:14197458-14227984 GCA_032359235.1 Enteromius mattozi | reverse complement strand
ATAATGTAATATATATTAATTAATAATAATGTAATATTTTTTAAAATGTAATTTATTCTTCTGATGGACAGCTGAAGTTTCAGCATCATTACTCCAGTCTTCAGTGTCACAGGATCCTTCAGAAATCATTCTAATATGCTGATGCGCTGCTCAGGAAACATTTATTATTTTATGAATCTTATCAAAATCAGTGTTAAAAACAGTTGAGCTGCTTAATATTTATTAACCATGATACATCAGCATTTGAATGTTTGGGGATGGGATGATGTGTGGTTTTATTCAGTATATACACGCAATACATTTTTCAAACTTGACAGTAGAACAATTGTTACAAAACATTCTATTTCAATAAATGCTGTTCTTCAAACTTTCTTTTCTTTTCATTATAGAAACTTAAAAGTTTCCACAAAATATTAAACAGCAAAAACTGTTTTTAACATAGATGATAGTAAGAACCATCATAATTAATATCATTTGAGCAGCAAATCATATCACACTGATCACACATATCACGGGATCATATGATGATGGCTGCAGAAACTTCAACTTTCTCACAGGACATAAAAATGTAAATGTTTCAATGTTCAAAACTTCAATGTTTTGTTTCTAGTAACTACTTTTGATCAAATAAATGCAGCCTTGGTGAGCATAAGAGACTTCATTAAAATGTATAAATGAGTTTATAAACTCCTTAAAAAAAAGTTGACAAACTTTGAAAAAGTACTGCATGATTTTATTTAGGTTTTTTTTAATATATGAGGCGATTCCCAGAAAAAGCATGACCTGCTAGTACCACAGATCAGATATCAGATCAGTGCATTATTTATTTATCAAAAAATAACACATTCAATTATTTGTGCACCCCCTAATTAATATCGTGAGCTTAGCCTTTGGCAAATTTGTCTTTCCCACAGCTGTCATAATCACTTTTTTGTATCTGAGGAGAGAACATGCTCTGTTGGTTTGTCCCAGGTGCTGAATCTTTTCTCAGGCCTGTCTTTACTGCAGCAGGGCTTTCTATTCAGAGTTTAAACAAGCAATTAGTGTGCACCTTACCTCAGGAAAATAAAAAGTTAGGAGAAACTTTCCTCAGTGCTTTTTCCCTCTCTATTCCCCTCGAAACGCTTGTTCTCTTTTTTTTCTCGACAATGGATGTGAGCTTGTCTGTGGGCGTCTGTGAGCCCTTTTTTCCTTCTACAGGAGCATTTAATGCCCCTAATGCAAGGTTAGGTGTCACTGGAGATGAAGCAGGCACGATTTCTGTGCTCCTCTATAAACAGCATAGCATAGTATCATTAAAAATGTTCAGCTTTCATTTACTTATTTATATTTGCCTGCCGCCCATGTGGCTTCAAACCCCGATCCACGCTTAGTAGCGGGACGACACGGCGTACTTGGTTGCGGTAGGTCCCGGGACGGCGTCTGACACCGCTAAACGAGGCGCTCGCACGCTTGGCGCCCCCTCTGCGAGAGCGTACTTCAAAGTGTGTTTTGTAGTGCAACTGTCAACATGGGGGAGCGGAGCGAGGGTGGAGCAGCCTTTGAGCAGCGTAAGGTCTTTACCCATCGTCTCCACGGATGTTCTCTTTGTGCTCGGCACTTGCTCCAAATTGCTATCTCACCGTAGTCACTTTTAACCCCCCTTATTCCATCTACTAAAGTTCTTCTCTTTGTATTGTTTCTTTTTTTACTTTCTCCACGTGCTTTTTTGACTCTAACTAGTGCGCTGTGTTATCTTGGGTGGGACAGCTCTCTGTCATTAAAGCTGCAGTGCTTGTTGCACCATACAGGATGGCATAACTGTCAGCAGTTAAGAGTAATAGAGCATCTGACGTGCCACATGCGCTACTTTTGATTGAGCCTTTATTGTTGTTTGCCTTCATTTCTTTTCTTCCATTAGATTCACTAATGTCGATCTTCATCGCCTCACCTTGACACGTAAACTTTTGTTTACATGCAGTTCAAGGGAGGCTTCTGAAGTCAGACGCGACCCTGATGTGTTTAAAGTGAATATGAAAATAATGACCCCGTTAGGCTGCAATTTAAAGCGCGCTTTGAAGACAACGAATGCCAGGCCGCTCTAAAATCCTCCAGAAATGCTCTAGCTGTGGCTATGGCCTCTATTGTCAAGACGGAGTTTGTTTTTGTTAGAACTGCCAGTTTTTTATTTATTATTATTATTATTTTTAATCTAATTAATTCAGCTGTGTGCTGAATAATTAATTAGATTAATCATATAAATCAATTTTTTCAGATTTTGCGAATGTATGACGTTTACATTCTCGTTCTGGTTAAGGAGCATGATTAATTGTTCATTTTATAGCGTTTTTTTTTTACACTGCAGACATTTTTAATTTTAAGTTTGAAATGAATTATTGACTCAATTTTAAAACTGTAGAAGCACAACTAACATAAAGATGTTCCTCTGCGAGTAACTAACTAATTCTTTTTTATTTATTTATTTATAATGTATAAATATAAAATGTATAAAACGTACACTACCTAATTAATCAAAATTGACAGAAACAACTTTTAGAATGTTACTTTTAAACTTTCTCAAGGACTAAAATCCTGACAGATTTTTTTTAAGAATAATAAGATGATAATGTTTCTTGAGTCTTGATGAAACTACAAACTAAACTAAAACTATAGAGCAGATCAGCTTGGTTTAGAGAAATGCATTTTTCATCCTTACTACAGTACTTCAAAACCACATCAAAATCCCATCTGATGTGAGCTGACTCTGGCACAGACAAACCCAGTCTCACACCTACAAGATGGATGGCTGAGAGATGGACACACTTCTCTGTGTAGGTGGTGACTGATGTTTCTGTAGAGTTGGCAGTACAGGGACCCCATTTCTTAGGGAGTCTGAGTATGACGTCAGTCAGTTTGAGGGCCAGATCTGAGGGAAAACCAGTGATCTGTCTGTTTCACTCAGAGGCGCTTGACTGTTGCTGTCTTATTTGTCTGAAAGTGAATACCGGTATGGTGACAATCCTGTGAATTTTAAGCTTGGCACACCTCCCTTCCTGCTCTGTTCCAAAACCTAGTGAGCTGCCTCATTACCTAAATAGATAACTGCCTTTTAAGACATCCTAACCGGAATGGAACCTTAAAAGTGAGTTTTTGGAACAAGCAACATAGTGTTGTGCAAATGGTGCACTTTATTGTCAATTGATTCAATACAAGCAATGTGAGATCAACAGCTATATACTATAAAATGCACGCACATAGCACTCACATAGCATGATTTACAGAAAACATTCTAGTTATTAAAATATTTTTTTTTATTAAACTGCTTTTTACACTTTTAAACATTTAAAAGTATAGGGTTGGTTAAGTTTAAAAAAAATGACCAAGGCTCAGTTTATTTAATCAGTTATGCAGTAACACTGTGAAATATTATTACAATATAAAATATGTCTTTTCTATTTTAATATATTTCCAAATGTATTTTTCCCCAGCAGCAATTTCTCCAGTGCCACACGATCCTATAGAAATCATTCTAATCATTCTAATATTTTATTTCTTACTATCAGTGTTTTATTTATGTTGTAGTAATCATTGTGTGAATTTTTTTTCAAAGTTCTAAAGAACTTACTTATTTGAAGTCAAATTTTTGCAACATTATTAATATTTGAAAACATTAAAAGTGTTTGAAATTTAAATTGTCTAAATTATGGCCAATATAGTGTGCCTCTCAGTCACATGTGTCTGGAATACGGTTAACTCGAGCCTTTACGGTGTGACAGCACAACCCTGCTCTCCATCAGAGCAACCATTGCTGTGTTTGACCGAGGCCTTCTCAGAAGCCGCTATCAATCTGCCCACCTGACCATGTATGTGTGTGTGTGTGTTTTAACAGGTGCAGTACCGAGAGCTGAAAGTGGAGCCCAGTCACAGCCCAAACAAAAGAAAGAAAAATAACCCCGGATAGCTCCTCTTCTCGCACGGATGCTCTCCCAACGCCAAGGAGAAGGAGAGGACTGACTGGCAACCAGCCTCTTTCTGTCTGTCTTCCTCGTTCTTTTTCCCTCTGTTTTAGCTGCAGCGTGGAGAGTTAAAGAGCGCGGGCATAGTGAAAACACGACCATTCTTAATTACCATCCGTCCTTTTTTTGGGGTTTATTTTTGCGGCGGGGAGAGCGGGCGAAAGCTCTTGACCCCTTTTAGAGTCAAACAGTCTGGGTTATTTGTCAGCGTTGCCACTAGCCAGACAGCTCTAAAAGCCAAGGTGTCCTTCCACGGCAGCAAACTGAGCCGCTCGAACCACAAATAGCAGGATCAGCTGATAATACACCCACCTGTGCCGACACACCTCGCCTCTACAGAAGGGAGAACGATGGTGGTTAAGTTGCAGTTTGCACCCTATAATTTGCGCGGCGCAGTCACTGCCATATCTAAAGCTATCCGCAGCTGTTATCAGAGTCGACAGCTGAGCCTGTTACGGTCCGATTTACGGCTGTAACTAAAGTGCTCGTGGAAATGACTCAAAAAACGCCCAGTGCCAGTGAGGTTTGCGATATCTTCACGTCGTTTCGATGTTCTTTTAACCATATGAATGATGCATGCTGGGATTGTTTATTGTAAACCTTTTTCGACCAATAGTAGCCGTGGCAGCGTCAGCATTGTCCTCATAGTGGGGATTAGGGAATTTACGTTCCCTTGCATCATTCCTTCTTCATCCTTTGCTCCTAAAGCGCCGCCAAGTGCCACTTTGCTAACAAAGACGTCAGTTTTGGCCGCCACAATTATGATGGTGTGGCGAGAGAGGCACTTCTCGTTATTTTTCCGTCAACTCTGCCCTACGTTGGGTGCCAGATCTCTAAAGGCCAAGTGCTGTTACACAGATTCAAATCCCGGCCGAAATCTTTCAAAAAATCCCAAACTTGAAGGGCGAATGTCTGTGTGTGTTTTCGTTGCTGCGGATTGGCTGCTTGACAAGAAGTCGATAGCGTGTGACAGGCTGCTTCAGGGCCTCGGGAGGTACCGGAGGGCAGAGGTTTACTGACGCCGCCGTGGAGAAAAAGGAGGATGTGGGCTGCTTTCTCGGCGCTCCTCCTGTCATTCCACTTTCTCTCCCTCTGTCATTTCCTCTCGTTCATCCAGCCGCTTGCGCAGGAGGTCATGGACTGGTCCACGGGGCGCTCTTGAGGGACCTCAGCGTACCCAGCGATGAAAGATCACAGCGCAGGCTACATCAGAAAGGACACTAGCTCCATCCCTCCGCCTCCCTCCTGACTTCTCATTTGCCGTATCGCATCTATCATATGGAAAGATCATTGATTTGTTGAAGGGAATTCCATTACAAAGACAACATAATCCCTACTGAGCAGGACAGGGACCGTACTTCAGTGACTTTCGCTATATAAAAAAACAACACAATGATGATTTGAACAGCAGAAAAGTTTTCTAAGCCTGAATGTGTTTCTATGTACTGTACGTGTTGATTTAAGTTGTTCAGTGGGTTTATTGTGAATGGTTTTTGCATCCCAAAAGCTTTGTTTCGTATAAGTGCACATGCTATGTTTGCAAGCAAACCAAAGTGGATCTTTATATATATATAAATATATATATATAAATAAAAGAGAGAAAACTATGTAGAATGTATCTATTCGGTGGAAAAGGAATAAAGGCACTTTCATTTATACCAGATTTTTTAATTATTTATTTAACATCAACTTTTTTTGTAAATATTCCTAGAGTAAAAAGCAGAATATATGTGGTCAGAGAATATATGTGATGAGTTTATGAAACTGTAATGTGTCTCTGTGTCATTTTGAAACCTGTTGCCTGTGATGTCATACTGCGACTGGCTGAAGCACAGTTGGCAGATTTGTGACAAAATCAAAACTAAAATATGAACTATGAATAATTTGTCATTACTTTTAAAGGTGTTTTGTTTCTTTTTTTATATAATTATTGCTTGCGTTTATCAATAAAAAGCAAATCTCAAAGCATGTAAACAAGAATGACTTGTGCAGTGCTATTTTAGTATGATTTCTATGTATTATTATAGTATATATGGGTAGTTGACAAATAAAAATTGGACCGTGTCCTGTGGTGAGACACAGCAAAAAAGGAAAGAAAAAACAAAACTTAAAGGGTTGGTTCACCCAAAAATGAAAATTCTGTCAATAATTGCATTTCCAAGACCTTTGTTCATCTTCAGAACACAAATTAGGATATTTTTGATGATATCAGAGAACCATCTGTCCCTCCATACACAGCAATTCAACTGAAACGATCCCAGGTCCAGAAACGTGGTAAAAACACTGGTAAAAAAAAAAAGTCCATGTGACATCGGTGGATCAAAAGTTTTGCGACGATAGGAAAAAATGTTTTTTGCACAAAGAAAACAAAAATAACATCATAAACTCAACCATTCTTCTCCTATGACTTGCGTCTTCCGCCATTTTAGAGACTTTTAGAGAATTTATTTTTGTTTTATTTGCACAAAAAAGTATTCTCATAGCATCGCAAAAGTGAGGTTGAGTCACTGATGTCACATGGACTTTTTTACCGGTGTTTTTGCTACATTTCTGGATCTGGGATCATTTCAGTTGTATTGCTGTCTATGGAGGGTCAGATGGCTCTCTGATATCATCAAAAATATCTTAATTTGTGTTCCGAAGATGAACGGAGGTTTTTATGGGTTTGAAAATGGCATGAGGGTATGTAATTAATGACAGAATTTCACTTTTGGGTGAACTAACCCTTTAACACACAAATAAAATCAATAATAAATGTAACTGCAAGCAGCAATTATGGGGCCAAGCACTCCAGCGGCAAAATCAGGAGCTAAGCATGACACTGAGCATCAGACCAAATGCAACAAAGAGGATCATTGTGATTGAAACGGCAAAAAAATCATAAATACAGCCTCTAATAATGGGATAAAATTGCTTATAACTTTTGACCACTATTTTTCCGTGCTTTTCTTTTGCATATTATTCGAGAACGGCCGGACAAATTGACTTGAATTCCATAACTTTTTGCCAGCATGGTCTGAAGATGATCGGTGCAATGGCCTAGGACGAGTTCGAAAAAGTAGGTTTTACGAACAATTAAGAATAGTGAAAAAACTAAACCTTACGATTTTTTTAATTTGGAGCTCATTCGACTCAGAATAAGCCAAGGATTCAGAGGAAAAAATATTTTTTGTTTTGTGGCTTATTGTTCAAACGTTATTAGCATAAATCTATTGAAAGTTTGGACAAGTGGTGGCGCTAGAGAGTTTGAGTTAGAGAGGACTGTGCTCTATCAGTGTGCAAAATTATACAACTTTCCCGCAAGCAGTTCTATAGGCTGCCATAGACTTACGGCGGAAAAGGAAGAAGAAGAAGAAGAAGCAGAAAGAGAATAATAATAACGCCAACTGATACAATAGGTGCCAATCGTTGCTTGGCCCCTAATAACATTTATCTTCAATTTTAGAGGGTTTTTTTCTGTCACACCATAGGCCACACTGATAAGTCAACTGCCCATATTCTTTTTTTTTTCATATATTTTAATATTATTTTTATTTAATTAATTTATTTTTTTTTATTAGTTAGGTTTTTTTTAGTATTTCTATATAGCTATAATTTTATTGGTAACATATTACAATGAAGTGTCATTTGTTAACATTAATTAATGTATTACCTAACAAACACACAATGAACAATACATTTACTATAGTAATTATTCATCCTGGTTAACATTAATTAATAAAAATACAATCAATCATTGTTAGTTCATATTAGCTCACAGTGCATTAACTAATGTTAACAAACACAGCTTTTGATTTTAATAATGCATTAGTAAATGCTGAAATTAGCATTAACTAATATTAATAAATGCTGTAGCTATTGTTCATTCTTAGTTCATGTTAACTAATGAACCTTATTATAAAGTGTTACCATTTTATTCTAGTTTTTCATCTAAGATGTACATTTACATTATCTGCTTGAACTAAAACTTCATGAATGAATGATAACATTAGGTACTTTGGATATGAAGAGTTTACATACTGAAGGCACAAGGTCTCATCTATAGATCTTAGACAAACACACAGGTGTGTACAAGCTGCTTCATCTTTCGCACGCAGAGTCATTCATTTCTTACACCTTCACCTGCTATATTTCATGCCGTTCTCCGTGAGCCAGGTTTCCCTGCCGAACAGCTCACAAAGCAACCGCTCTTCACACGCTCTCAGAGTGATGGAGGGACTGTGTGTTCCTCCATGGGGGCCAAAGGGGGCTCCCCTGTGCTCTCAGCCTCTGTGGCCTCCCGTCATTTGTTAGTCTGGCTGTTTCTGCCCCGTCTGATCCCTGCTGTTATTCAATATGACACCGTAGCATCACACGGCGTGATCCAGTACAAACGCCCGCTCTGCCAGACGCTAATAATCACGGCCACGCTGAAAGCAAGAACACTTGAGCTTGTTATTTATTAACCTCAGCATCCTCCATCGCTCTTGGGCTGTCAGGCTCAGACCATCCGCAGCGTCTTGGGTTCTAATCCCAAAGCCGGACTCTGTGATCCCTCGTCACCTCCGGAGGCTGCATTGTAGTTGAAAAGGGCATGATCAGGAAACGGCTCATTCTTCATGGAGGTCTTGGATGGATTCTCTGCTTTTGTACTGGAATCAGTTGTTTGGAGGGGATTGATTATTAGCCCCACATGGCACACATATGAGTTCCCTCCATCATCTTGGATCAGAGAACTGTGAAGCGATGTCTTAAAGGCTGGGCTTAGGTTAGGTTTGTTCATTTGGAACAACAGCATGGAGAGCTGCAGAGTCTAATGGAATGCCGATTGCATACGCTAGTATATGATCATCATCTTCTCAAATGAATTTTTTTTTTAAATGAACAGATAAGACAAAGAACTGTTTAAGACGTAAATAATGCCCAAAGTGTGCTGCACTGCAATTGAGAGAATTAGTATTGCCAGTTCTGATTTATCATTTGGTTGTTACATATTTCTTGTTCATCGTTTTGAAAATTAAAATGTGGCAGTGCTGGGTAGTAAATGACTACATGTAATCTGAATTACGTAATCAGATTCCAAAGATTAATTACTATATTCTTATATTACATTTTAAAATACTTGTAATCAGATTGCAGTTACTTTTTTTTACTAATCATGATTATATATTAATCACACAATAACATAATCAATTTATTGATTCATCCTAATTCTTCTGCACCTTGAGTAAAGAAGAATTGAGTCACCCTGAGATTTTAAGGTAATAAGTGAATTAAGTAACATTAATTAATGGGCATATGATGCAGAGGTAAACAAATAAAATATTTCATCTTTTTTTTAGTAAGTTTTATTTTACAATGATTTGTTTTAGTTTTTTTTTTTAAATAATTAGATACATTTTTAGCTTTCATTAAACTCACAAACTCCCAGCAGTTCCTGACATATTGTAAGTGTTCAACATCACTTTGTTAATAACAGCAAATGGAATAAATGTTTTTTCTCTGTGTATTCTTAATATGGTACAAGATTATCCCATTTCCATCAATGTGATACATGAGTTTGGTCAAAAGTAATTTAAAAGTAATCTGATTGTATTACCTTAACTATAATAATGTGCATAGGTGTTTCCACACTTCTGAATGGGTGTGAAAATTAAAAATTTGAACTATTTGATTGGTTCAGATGATCTTTATTTTCTTTCATTGATCTTTTTTTATTTATTTTACAATTAAACAAAATTTAGGAATTAAGAAAGTTCTTAAGAATAACAATTTTTATAAAATATTATTCAGCTTACTGTAAAAATAACATTCAAAAATAACTTCTAGTGTTTTACAAAATATTTTTACACATACAAAAATCAAATATTTGATTATTAACAACCAAAAAACAACATATAAAGTGCAGAATCACTACAGCATGAGCCCTATGCTGTCAGAGGGAAATTAATTCTTACTTGTATCCATTCAAAAACCATTAAATCACACCAGGAAAGAGGTTTTACTAGTAGTTTACCAAAAGGAGGAGCTTTAACCATGGACCCACAGATACATCCTTTATACAGACTCTCTTAGAACTAGTCAAAATCAGATCGTCCAGTGATCAGAGCCGCCCCCTCCACCTGTAGATCGTCAAGCAGCTGCACGAACAGTCTGGTTTGATCCCCATGACAGCGTCTCAGTGCAGGGCTCATTTGTGACCCATACTGTTCCAAACTCAACACAGTCCTCAGGTCCTCAGCCAGGGTCATGACACGGGAATCTCCCCATGTGGAGGCTAGCTCATCTCGACGGAGGCGGAGCAAGGTGCGACATACAGTGGGGCTAAGGTGGAGAGGTGTAAGGTGGGACTTGTAGGTAGGTATGTGTCTCTCTTGGAGGTAGGAGAGGAACAGGCAGCTGAGCACCCATGAGCAGGACTCTATGAAGGGCAGATCCCTAACCTCAGAGCAGGGAGCGTCCAGAATTTTGTCGCCTTCTTCTGCACAGCAAAGGAGCTCGTCACGTAGGGCCTCAGAAGACACAAGGTCCAGAGGGGTCTGACCTCGATTGTTACACAGCTGTAGAAGAGGAGAGCCTTGAAAAGAACAAGAAAAATACTTTACCATAAAGGCTTACAACAGCATCGACCATTTGAGATGATCAGACATAGTAAAAAACTGCTTAGATACTGCATAGAATGACCTGCTGGTCTCCTAACAGGGTCAAGGTGGCCTAGTTTGGTGGTTGTAGAGGGACTTTGGACACTCTTGACTAGCTAAACTAGCTGAACACCATCTTATGAGCCTATAGCTAGATCACATTAAACTATTTTAGACCAGCAAAAATCTGAAGCCGATTTATCTGTTGTTTTAACCCAGGGTAGGGCTAGTTACATGTTGGCAAATTTACAACTGACGTCAGATCAACACATTTAGCAATGGGTCAACAGTAAACTGAGTCATCATTATTGTTCAACGTGAAAATCCAATCTGCTGAATTGTTTTAGTTTATTAAACACACAGTCAGTCACCCTGAGTAATTAAAGCCATGCTTTTTATCAATTAAAGCTGAAAAATAAACAACAGAGAGCTCTTTGAGGAGGAAGAAAGGATATTTTCCATGCACTATTAGTCTAATGTTGAGCCACAGGCTAGCATCAAAGCTAACTTATGCTAACACAATTAACAGGCTGAAAACTCACATAAGAGTCGAAGTGACACCTTGAAATGGCACAGTTAGAACAGGAAAGATCTTCAGTGGCTTAAATTCAGAAACTCTGCTTATAACAATAACCCCCCTCCCCCCATACAAGATCAGAATGAGCATGCTCTTATTATGGTGAAGTTATCTCATGGTACTCAGTGGGATTTCAAAGACAATATGTGTCCAATACAAAAATGGCATATATCGTGTGGCCTCAACCATTCACTGGCACTACTGAAACGAATGATTTTTGTATAAAAGTAAAAAAATATTTATAAAATAAACTGCACTCAATTTCAAAATCAATTTCAGCTCTTCGCGATGTTTCTAGTTGCCCATATATAAATGGGTTAAATGACTTTTTTCTCTCTTTTGTGACTGCAGTTAAAGTGGCTTTAATGTGGCTGAAGGTAAAGCCCATGCACACTCGCTCTTGGCTTAGCAAACGCCAGCCGTGTCAAGTGCTCTCTTTGTTTGCATTTAGATCTCCCCATTTCTATGGCGAACTGCTCTCGTCGATACTTGACTCTTAAACCTCTGTGCTAATGTGGCAGCCGTTCTGCTAAATCTCACACTCTGCACCTCTCTTTAAAGCTTTGCCGTGCTTCCCGCTCGCTATCAAAAGACAGGATCATTATGTGCACAAGTGCAAGAAAAAAAAACATGCTGCTTTATATCACAGTATTACTAAAGACAGGGCCACAAAAAAAAAAAAAAAATCTCTGTCCTCGTTTACATTTTTCAATGGCCAATCTGTTTCAGTTCAATTACTTTGATTATTGATCTTTCAAAATGCACGAATAATACAGTGAAAGAGAATATTACAAATGCCAAAGACTTGGGTTCAATGTTCAGGGAATACATGAATTAATAAAAGATGTATATACTTGTTAAGTGGTTTGGACAAAAGAGTGTGATATAAATCACTGTACAAACCTGCTTATGCTGACAGATAACGCCTGGTACACTTTGGTAAAAAAAAAAAAGGATTTTCAAAATCCAGGGTCAGAGCAATTGCTGAGGTCAAGGAGCTGAAGAAGACAGTAAGTCCATGAGACCGAATGGAGAAGAAGAACAACAAATTTCTTCATAACAGTTCATCACCGTGACCCCCTCCACGGATGAGACCTTGCCCAGAGCTCAAGCAAGTTTAAGGCCAGTGTGCACTTCTCTGAATCCTTGACAGATGTATTCAACATGTACGTTGTTGGCTTTAGGGAAAAGAGTGTTGGTGTTTGACAGGAAGAAAACACTGTTTTCCTTTCAATGCTTACTGTAAGACTTTGAAATACATTGACAATTCAATAAATCTGCAAATGTCTATACTTTGTTGAAGGGAAAGGCCTTGGATTGCCTCCAGCTTCCCCCTGCTTGATGTTCTACAACTTTGATAAAAATTGGACAGCGAGAAGGCCATGTTTTATGCACAGTTAAATGGTGCCCGAGCTCTGAAAAGGTTTGTTTTTTCTCCCGTAAGGGGAAGGGGAACGTTTGCGTCCTTCACAACACACTAGACATTCAAACATCTTTTTCATTTGTACCAAAATGGGCGCACACACCAAGTCATGCTCAAGTGCAACTTTATTTTGCACTACAAGTACCATTGTACCGCAAGCTACTGATGAAAACACAGCACTGGTATTCAAATATCATTTATTAAAATCATATTAGAACATGAAAAGAATGTTTACAACAATCATTTTACAACAGTTTTACACCATGCTCTTCGCTAGCCAGAGATACAAAAAAAACCCCCAGACTTTAAATCAGGGGTGCCAAATAGGCTAAATCACGATCAGTCAAGAGATCACAAATCTTGTAAACATGTTTTAGGAGAGCGTAAAGGGGGTTTTTACAGCATTGAACAATGTAGCCAATCACAGACGTATCTGCTGAGTTCTAGAACACAGTGGATACTCAGAAACGTTTATGTTAAGAAAGAATCCACTCATTGTTGAAAGTAAAAAAGTGTGGGCGCCCCTGCTTTAAATAAAAAAAGCTCCCCTAAGTATCTTAAATCCTCAAAAGTTATTTTATTTCTTGATTTAGAAAAAAAATATATATACATTTATAACACTATACTTTCAATTGTATCACCTTTGCATCAAATTACAAAAAAAACTAGTTCATGCGAATGTGAGAGTGTTCCAATGCAGCGTCTAAATTTGACATTGTTCTCTCTTCTGACTGCTATAATCAGTCTCATTTATGTCTCAGTCTCACTCATGAGTCTCATCTTTGAGTAAATGGGAATGCAAAAAACATATTTGTGGTGCTCTCCCTTTCATGACAACTTCCGGTGCCGAGAAACCTGGAAACGTCAAAAAGGTCCATTCTCAATCACTTAAACACACAATTCTCCTCCAGATTGTGGGAGAATCTTTCTCGTTTAGAATACGCCCATCCGCCAACATCTGAATCAGGTAGTGCGCTTTTTTAACGCCAGTCCCGTTGCAGAGCTGTCAAATAAGAAACCTGGAATGTGACAAAGGCTGAGACGAGGCCCTGTTTTCCCGACCGCCCGCGCAAATGTGAGCTCGCCAGCGACTGCTGATGAATGCTAGCTACGGGCAGATCTCCCTCCCCCAGGACGGCACGATCAGCCGTGACCCTTTCTTCACAATGGCCCATGAAACGCACATCTGTCAGCGCTTAGCCACGCGGACGCACACGGACGCACGCGGACACACGCGCAGCCGCTGGAGTGGTCAGCCGGGGGTTTAGATACTACGCTCGTGCATTCGTCACGCCAAACGATTGAAGTCAGTCCAGGTATTGGCGTGATGTGTTAGATACTTTGCTCGGAAGATTAATAAAACACCTGGGGGGGGGGGTTAAATGCCAGAGATGGTAATTATGCCCCCCGTACAAGCGACAACAATGCGGGGGATTCGGTGCTCGCAGATGAGCTGCTGCTGCTAACATGCATGTAAACCACACATCAGTCAGAGCAAAGCAAGCCGCCCCTTAGCCTTTAGAGGGCAGACGAAGACTAGGAATAGAAAGGTGGAGGAGGGGAGGCAGAAACAGAGCAAAAATGATTCCATCCGTTCTATATCTACACATATTTAATCTAAACAACACGAGCCCTTAGTCTATAGGGCACACGATACACTTCTTTGTCATGCTGTGAACCCGCACCGATCCAACGCAAGTCTGTTTGTGTGAAATCACATTACACTGAGCTAACAGAGATTGACCAAGACAAAAGGCCAGGCAGGCACAGATTAGGGCAGATTACTGTGCATGGGGGGCACAACAGAAGCTTTTTGTAAACCTGATTCCCTGGCATCGCACTTGAGCCCCTCCTCGGTTCATGTTACAAACACAGAACAGACCCCTCGATGCCACCATGCCAGACTGATAAAGATAGGTGCCATTCATCCCACCTAGATTATCAGAGCAGCACAGTGTCGGTTATGGCACACAGATGGAGCTCTATAAAGATTTGAGCCGGTTTCAACGATCTAGTCTCAGCACCCCAGACCACTGTCTGATGAATATTGCACATGAAAGTGGCAAGAGTTGGATGAGATCACCAGTTCTGATCTCATTATCTTCTATGAGTCAAGGTGCACCAGTCCATTTGGAAAAAAAACATTGTTTTGACAAGGTAGTTGTGGAATGAGAACTGATCCCTGGATTGTCTAAACTGTGCCAGATTGGTATTAATTTAATAATACATAAATGTTATTATTTAATATTAACACTCCCTTAACATTGTATTTTCTTTTTACTTATTAAAAAATAAATAAATAAACAGTTACACACCACAGTTCTCTGTTCTTTTCTATTCCATAAATAAAAAGAAAACAAGTAAAATAGACAATAGAAAAAGAATAGAGAAAATGCGTGTTAAACGGTATTTTCTTTTTCTATTTTATCTACTTGTTTTCTTTTTATTTATTTAAAAGAAAATACCATTTAACATGTTTGTTCTCTATTCTTTTTCTATTTTATCACCTTTTTTTATATAAAAAAATCCTGTACTACACTACACTAACTGGTTTTTATTTCTTCTATTGTCCTCATATGTAAGATGCTTTGGATAAAAGAGTCTGCTATAAATATAAATATTATTTGTATGATTAATACTGAAATAAAATTGCACATACATACACACACACACATATTATATTATATATATATATATATATATATTTCAAACTGAATATCTTATTTTAGGGTCTATATATTCTATACAAGTTCATACATTTCCACAACCTTCTTTTCAGTGTTTTGCAACTGTTCATGCATAGAATGCCATTTTAGAGTAAATAAACTTTTCTGTACTTTTATTGTGGCATGCTGCGACTGACTACATCAAAAGGGCCCTTTCTGTCCAAATGGGAGGTTCTTGGCTACAATGAGCGAAAAGTACATGCCAATAGCCAATAATAAACAGTCTGGATACGTTTGACTACATACAAACAACTGCAATAAACTAATAAAGCTATTAAAGTGAATCTTGAGTTAAAGTACAAAAGAAAGTGTTTGCATTAGAAACAAACAACATTTCAACTACTAATTTTTTCAAGTTTAATATTAATGTATAGACATCTCTTTTTGTTTCATTCATGAATCATCTGGATGTGCACATTTTCCCAAAAGCTTGTGTCCTACCCACAGGCACTACACAACTAGATTGGGCTAAGCAGTTTTATTAAGTAATTGTATTATTCTAAATCTATATCCAATCAGTAGGTATTTGTTGTTTAACTTGTGGTTACATGCAGCAAGGTTTTAAACCAATGAAATGTCAGTATTGGCAGGGCTATCCAGCACAATACCGCAAAAATCACAAACCAGTACAACTGACAAAATGTCCTGCTGCTTGTCGTGGTTGTGGCTGTTGTCATTACTGTGCAAGTATTCTAGTAAATACTTCAAAGAGTATCTAAACCATTTTTAAAGAAAAAAAAGCATGTTGCAAGTTTGGTTGAACTCATACACCCAACAAATAGTCAAACATTCGGTATTGAACCTAACAGTGGCACAGCTGAAAGCCTGGTGAGCTCAGTGTGAGGAAGTGACTTGGTTAATTATGCATTTTAATAGGAGAAAAATTATGCAGAGGAAGCTCAAAGGCACTCGCAATCAGAGGGAGAGAGAGACTGAAGGAAAGAAAAACAGTGATAGAGGGAGAGAAGTCTGAGAAGAGAAGCTGATTAATGTATTTGGTGTGACTAGCACAAACAAACAAACAAACAGAGCATGAGGAGTTGTGTAATGACTAAATCGAGAGCTTTGCCAGAGCTTTAATCTAACATGGTTTCAATGCAAAATGCAAGGGGGGAAATACTCCTATTAATGTACACAGAGTGGAAGAAAAGGAGAACAACTGCGTTTGAACTCAGCCTTATTAACAAAGACACTGAGCCATCGTTTGTCATTACAGTGCTGGAGCGACAGCGCCGAGAAGCTCTAAGCCTTTAAATGTTTTACACTCTAATACCACAACAAAAGAAATCGTGGCTCTTTTATTAATCTGAGTTACTGTCTATACTATCGATGACAAATAGGAAATATAGTCCAGAAATGATTGATGTATGCTCAAATTTTGGTGGAAGCAATGCTTTTGAGAGCTTCAAAAAAGTCACGAGACAATGCTATCATATAATCATATATTATAACACATAGCAATGATATTAAATTTCCATATAATATCATTGTTCAGTGCATGGACAACAAATTACTGCTTTTTTTTTTCTTTACAAAAATATCCACTTTTATGTAAGTCATGCAAGTTTGAAGCACATGAGAGTGATTAAATGATTTTGATTTTGGCAAAGCAAATAAAGTTCACAGGGAAATTATATAGGATGGGATTTGATTTCATCCACCAGAATTTGTTGGAAAATTGGGCTGCCTATAATATTTCCCCACCCAAGTGATTTGGCAATGTTATACTGCAGAAAAAACAACGATATATTTTCCTTATAGATTTTAAAGACATTTCTCTGAATCATGTATAATATGCCCAAGGACATTAATTAATAAGCAATGTTTCGGGATAGTTATAATATTGACAAACTGTCTATCAATGACTACAGTATCTAATGCCGACAAATACTGATTACAGGAATCACTTTACCAACAGTGAGCTCAAAATGTTTGAGACAACACTGAAAATCTAAATTAAACATCCAAATAAATAAGGTTTTGAGTATAAAAGGGGAAAAACCAAATACCAATTCATTCTGAAATTCATGCTAAATTTTCAGCAATTTTCTGATGCTAACAGCTCTCGATGCACATATGGCTACATAAATGACATCAAACCTGCATCAGGATCTCATCAAAGGTTATGCTGAGCACTTACAGAAAACCTCAATTAGGCTTAAAGTGATTAAAAGTGAAAGTTCTTTTCTGTATAGGACAGAGCAGAATAAATTGTTAGAAGCTGACACTCGTACGAGAGAGCTTGAGTCATGCCAGCAAGCTTTAATCCATTCCAGTCTTGAAAACAGAGCTTTATTCACAGCAACCATCAAGCCATTAAGATTCGAAGGCCATGGCAGTAACTCGAAGGTTCTTTCATGGCTGTTTTTCGCTCTGCTATTCTTTGGATACAAGCTGCTGGGTGCTGGAAGCCGCATGCAATACCAATCAGGAAATGGCTGAGTGAAATTACGCTCCACCACGCTTACAATGTGTGTGTGTGTGTGTGTGTGTGTTGGGGGTAGGTTTGAGCTGGCAGCCTTGGGCTAGGCAAGCGGATGACACCCGTCCCTGCCCTCGGCCATGGCATGGTTAGCATGCCAGTACCCACAGGCAGGAGAAGGAGGGCCTTGTCTTTCACCCTCTCACCCACCCATCCACTAACATTCATTATTATTTCATGCTGAGAATGCTGGGATTAAGTAAGCTGTGTTTTGTACATTGTAAGAGTTTTATGACCTTGAAAGCAGAGAACAACAGTGAACGTGAGGTCAATGTTTCACTTACATATGCTGTTTTTATTCCAAAAGTGTGCCAACAAGTTGTGAAAAAAGTACATTTACTTGAAACCCCAACATTTGGTCTGAACCTCTTCCTTTATTTCTGTATGTTTTATTAAATTGTTTTCTATCTTCAGTAACAATGAGCTATGGATACTGAGTGACTTTTACTCATGAGAGGAAACAATTTAAATTCTAGGCAACTTATATAAACAAACACTAAAATCTATCTAAAACTATTTACCTAGTAATATTAATATTAATTGTATTGTTGATAAGAGTTCCATGCTTTTTGAAGGGAAAGTTTTCCCAGAAATGAAAACATTTATTCATCATCAGGTTGTTCCAAATCTGTATGATTTTTCTTCTTTTGGCTCAGTTTCGACTTTTTACCCTATACTATGGAAGTCAGTGGGGACCAGCAACTGTTTGGTTACCTACATTCTTCAAAATATCTTCTCATAAAAGTCTGGAACAATACGCGAGTAAATGAAAAGATTTTTCATTTTGAAAATCCCTTTAAACAATGATTTTCGATGACTTTTCCAGTCATTTTCTAGCAATTGATAGACAAGGGATAAATAAATAAATAAATAAATAAATAAAAGTACAAATTAAGCCTATAAAAAATTCATAGTTGAGAAAATTTAACATCAAATGTCCACTTTTCAATGACTTTTTAAAATCTGTATTTACTTCCCCATGCTGTGGGAATGATGTGTAAAAAAAATAAAAATAATAATAATAGTAATATTATTTTATTTTATTTAAAAAATCTGTCAATGGGAGGACCATCAAAAATTAAGTAATAAAGGCAAAATACTTAAACAGTGAATTGAATAAATAAGGCTATACATGAATTTAATTTTTAACTAAAATCTTGATTTCTATAAAAAAAATAAAGCTCATGAACATAAGTCAATTATCTAAACTGAATCCACATGATCATCTGTGAATAAGATGCCAAATGGCAGGGATCAGCCCTCAGGTTGAGTGTGTGTGTGTGTGTGTGCACCTCCATGTCTTATGAGGGATCTCGTCTGCTGTCTGTTTCCCAGACACATCACAATTCTAATTTCATAAAAAAAGAGCATCTTTTCCTGACCTCTTTTCATACATTGGTATAGGGCCAATCTCAAGTCAGCAAGAAGAAAAATGAGAGAGAGAGAGAGAGAAAAAAAAAAAAAAAACATTCTCACCGGGACCAAACAATCCCAATCTAATTTACTTTTTGAGGCCAGAATATCTACATGAGCTAATAGGGGAGCAAAATCAAATTAACTATAATTAGTCAAAATGGAGAAGCGAGCGAGTGAGAGAGAGAGTGACAGTAAGGCGTGTGGGAAACCAGGAGCCCGTCTCATTTTGTCTCTCCTCAAGTCCCTCCCCGTCGTCAAGCCATCCCGCGCTTACCGCATTGACACATGTCGCGCTCGCTTCAAAGCTCGCAAACATCGATTGCATGTGGCACGCAAACAGCCAGGCGTGCCAAAACATTTCCGTTCTGACACATTTCCCCCGTGAAAAACCAGCATGTGAATTTCACGAGAGCCACAGACCTGACTTGTCTAATCTCTTCAGGAGGATGCTAACAGCGTCATCCACACCGATGGGTTATTCCTGCAGATGGATGGTTTTTATAGAGGAAAGAACGTAAAAAAAAGCTTGAACCCTGAATGGCAAAAGACAACACTGTATGTGTGTGTGTGTGTGTGGTAGAACTCGACTGTTAAGCCACAGGAGAAGCCTGGATTTAAAAGATTTCTACAAAGCACTTGTTTGTTTACACATGTAATGCTGCTATAATATGACTTTCTGCTGCTTTCACTCATCAGTTTGTTTTATACTGACATCACACATGGAAACAGAAACTGTTTTCTCCTTATTTATTCCAGTAAGAGAGGCACTTCCATACGACTCCATAAATTCAGCATCATTCTCAAAGGAATCAGAATCTGAACACGTTTTAAAGTAATACGGTATAATATGGTATTCAATGCAAGTCAGGCTCCCATAGAAAGGCTTGTTTGATTGTGACTGGATAAGAGACTCGTGAGAGACTGAACCAGGAGGAACAAGTGAACTCATCACTTTTTTGAAATTCAACAGCTTCTTTAAAGTTGCCGTTGAAGGGTTTACGTTTACGCAAGCGAGACTGTGTGCATGCGCTCTCATGTTTTCAGCCCTCTTATGTGAAGAAGATCTGTATTCACAGTATGAATCTTCATGCACTGAGAGTGTGTGTATGTGTGTGTTTGTATGCGTCTGATCTCTGAATGTATATACGTGTATGTCGGGCACTCACCGCCACGCCGCAGCAACATCTTGGCGATGTTTGCATGTTGGTTCAGCAGGGCATCGTGTAGCGGACTGACTCCCTGGACCTGACTGCCCAGCTGCAGATTGGGGCAGTGCTGGAGCAGGGCCTTCACACACTCTGTGCTACCATGGTTACAGGCTTCATGAAGGGGCGTCCAACCAGCGTGATCTACAAACAGTGACGCAAAATATACTGTGAGGATTTTGGTGCCTACATGCATTAATAAGGTCAAGCTTGACAAATGCCAAATTAAACAAAAAAACTATACATATATTAAATTTTACGCATATTATGTCCTTCATAAACTATTCACTGATGTCAGAAAGCAAATAAGTTGGTATAATTTGCACATGCATAATAGGTATTTTTAATTCTTGCCATATAATTGCATATTAATTTGAATTTACATTCAATGTCAGAATGTAACATAAAAAAGACTCATTATAAAAAGGTACTGTTTTCTTTGTAGCGTTTTTCTAAAAGGAAAAACCAACTACATTCGCTATTATATTGCTATATTACTGAAAAGTAAATCATTAAACAATGTAATTAAACAAAGTTAAGATAACAATAAAGATAAACAAAATCAATTATTTGAATTTACTTTAGCATAGCGGCCTCTATTGTAAACATTTCTGTATGTTATAGCATAATTGCGCAAACAAACTAACTCTAAAATCCAACTGTATGGTAGTAGTCGACATAAATCCTGTCTTAAAATTCCCAATGCAGTTTTTTTTGTGAAAAAAACAAACAAACAAACAAAAAACAAAACAAAAAACCTGCAACATTGTAAAATAAATAAATAAATAAATACTGGATGTTTTTAAACGAAGAGGCCTCAATTGCAAACATTTCTGTACATCATAACATAACAGCACAAACATATTGAACTGCAATTGTTTGCTAGTAATTTTCAAACAAATCCCATTTTAAGATTCACATTGTCGTCTTTTTCAGTAAAAGAAAACTACAAAAATAGCGGAAAACTGGAAAAATTAATAAATAAATACTATATATATATATATATATATATATATATATATATATATTTATTTTTTTTTTTTAGCAAAGAGGCCTCAATCGTAAACATTCTGCATGTCATTACATAATTGTGCAAACATACAGTACTTATTCTACAATATTATTTTCAAAGAAATCCCCTTTGGAGTAACAGAAAACAAAACAAAAAACAGCGTAACATTGTATAAAACATGGCAAAAATAACCATGATTACATTAAGATTTCAAAACAAGATCGGAAAGCGCAAGGCATGCACAAAATTCGCTTGACGCCAAATAGCAAACTGAGAATAAAATAGTGTCCGAACGTACCAGACACACCCTTACATTTGATCTAAAAGGTTAGATGCGTGACATACGCTTTCCTTTGTTTGAATTAACGGTTTAGCACAAAAATAGTAACACAGAAGAAACGGGACAATTCTACTGAGGGCAGGGGAGGAATATAGAAACCTACCTTTAATGTTGACGTCTGTTCCAGGCACACTGAGGATACGAAGCAACGTTTCCACCTGGTTCCTCTTGCAGGCTCGATGAAGGAGTGTCTCGCCTACACATGGATGGAGAAGAGAGAAAGAGAGAGAGAGAAAGGGCAAGTGAAAGAGAGAAGTGGGCAACATCCAAAATCAGGGTGCATCCTGCCAACTGCCCTCACAGTCCCGTAAACCGCTTATTTAACGTTTTCCGTGCTCAACATTAAAACGACTAAACAGGCACACACCGAAACGACATGGAAAACGTAAAAATTAAACAGATAAAAGGGGCTGACCCTGAAAAAAAAAAAGCTTGAGATTTTTGGGGGGAGAGGGACAGGAAGCGGAGAGAGAGAGCAAAGAAAGGCGCTCATCCGCTCTCTTTGTCACTACTCCTCTTTTTTCCGGACAGTGGGAATTCTCTACTTACACTAGCACCCCAAATTGAAGGCGATTGTGGGAAAAAGCTTCCTGGCAGTCCGGTATTGTTCAGCCGGGGAAAGTTATGGTACAGAGCCCATACACAAAGCCTCTGACGGGATTTTTCAAACAGCTAGAGTTCAAAAGCTCCACTGGGCAGTACGAATGGAAACACGTGATTCTCGCTTTTGCAAACTACAACAGCCAGACACAAAAGCCTCCAAGGACTTTTATTTACATTTTCCTTCTGTCTGCTCCCTTTGTAAGGCAGCCTTCATCCCTCGCTCTCCCGATACGACATCAAATCGGGAATATATTAGAGGGTGGGCTGCTTCCTTTTTTCATGTGTGGCTGAACTTCACAAGAAAGTAAAAGGCCAAACTTGAGTGCCTCTGCGGCTGCCATTATAATGCCGCTGTGCAAAGCTGCTAATAAATGCTTTACTGGGTCTCACCAGGGTGCCCATTTCTCTGCAGCCTTGGCCGGCTAGATAAAACCCGGCGTGCTAAAAGAGCCAAAGCGGAGAGAGGCAGCGGGGATGAGGAGGGGGAAATAAAGCAGACAGTCCTCTTTCTTCTTGTGGCAGGGAAAAAGGGAGAAGCTGCATCCTCTTTCACATCAATACGTTGGGTGCGTTTTCAAGAAGCCCCTTTAAGCCAGATCAAACAGAGAAAATTAGGTTAGAAGAAAACGTAAATGACCAGATTAGGCTGCTATGTCTTCAGAGTGACGTCTGTCAGGGTATAAAAAAGAAAGATGTGGAAGTCGTGGAATCATGGACACTTGAGACTTTATATTTTGGACTGATCGGCTCAAAGAACAAAACAGAATGTTTTAAAACAAAGAAAGGGGGTTCACTTTTTTTCAAGAATCCTGCTGACAAAGATGCTTTAAAATGCCATCTTTTAACTTTAAATTGAATTCAAACATATCTAGAAATAACTAGACATTTTTCTATCATTTTTCATCATGTGGTAGCAGTGCATGGTGACCGATGACTAAAAATCACAAGACCAGAGACCTTCTCCAAATAATGATTACAAGTTACAGAAAATACATCTGAGACACAGTGTTGGGATCGCATTGTCGTTTCACCAGAGACGGATATTAGTGTCAGGTGTAAACAGGTTCTGACAACACATGAACGGAATGTTCCAGACTAAGCTAAATCAATGACAGAACTTCAAAAACTAAGATGAAAGAAATATATAAATACATAGCACATATCTATAATAACCTCTCTCGGTTTCAAAGGAAGGAACGGCAGGGTAAGAAACAACAAACCCCTAACTCACGTGTCAAAGTACATGAAAGCGAGATCACAAAGACTCGCAACCCAAAATCATCGAAAATAATTAGCAGGGTATTATGAAGAAATAAAACAGAATGCAATAAAAGTATGACTTAATGAGTGCCTCAGCACCATGGCAAGTTCTGGCTCGCACTAGCCCTTTTTTCACACCCTAATAGGCCCTAAAACCCAGTGATTAAACATTTCTTAACTCCCCATGTGTACACAGTCTCAGAAATGCCAGGCCCAATCTTCCCTCTGTTAAATCACTTTAATGGCTCCAATTTGGACACAACGCTTCCATTATAGGGGTAATTGCATACTCAGCATTTACAAGCTCGAAGAGGATAAATTCATCCTGTCCTTTTCTGTAAATTGTGAAATGTGTGTAGCATTTGTGGTTGTTGTTTTATTATTTTTTTTTCCTTGTAGAAAGTACTTTCCTGTGTGGTTTGTGATGTCTGGCATGACAGCTCTGGTGCAGGTTGGCTAATGGTTTAAATAACGGGCTATTTGTCACAAAAGTGCATTTTGAACACTGTGATGACAGGATGCATTTTCTTTTCACTTTTAAGTTTAAACCACATCCTTTAGTTCTAGGAGTTATAAGAGGTTTAGTTTATGGGATTGTGAACAAGAGCTGAAAGAGGCCAATAATAACTGGGTCAAAGATATTTATTTTAGTTTTACACACCACTTGCAGATGCTAATCTTTTTTTTTTTTTTTTTTTTTTAATCACTGCCCTGATTAAGCTATAATACAATATAACAGCTCAATTAACACAAATGGACTTCTGATTTGAGAATCATAAAAGATATTCTGGATGAAAACCGAGAGGCTTGTGACTGTCCTATTGACTGCAAAACAATTTGCACTGTCAAGGTGCAGAAAACATCGTCTGAATACTCCATCTGCCATCAGTGGTTCAACCGTAATGTTATGAAGCTACAAGAATACGAAGCTAAGAGCGTATGCTCTTAGAATATAAAGCTAAGAGTGTATACTTTTCTATGCCAGCAGCAATGAAAGGATAGGTCTTGAACGTGTATGGTGCTATGGTGACGTTATGGTGCCAAATTAAGTCGTTAATTTTTGTTTTCTGTTCATACAAAAAGTATTTTCATCATTTCATAACATTATGGTTGACCTACTGATGACAAATGGAGCATTCAGGCGATGCGTTTCATACTTTTCTGCACCTTGACAGTGGTAATTGTTTGTCAGTCAAAAGGACAGTCACAAGCCTCTTGGTTTTCATCCAAAATATCTTAAATTATGTTCCAAAGATGAGTGAAGCTTTTACTGGTTTGGAACAAAATGGGGGTAATTGATTAACGACAAAATTTTCATTTTGGAGTGGAGCAACCCTTTAGGGACCATCAGAGCTTGTGGCTTGATGGCTAAACATCCTAAACATGCTATAATGGACACGACTGAATATACATATTATAAAAGAAAGAAATCATCCTGATATCAGGTTTACCCCAAAATCATTACCAATATGCTTATAGCATCATTAACTGTAGCCATGAGCCACAATGAAGTGTATTGAGCAGACAGACAGCTCAGGGTGAAGTTAACAAGGCACCATGGACCTGCACACCTTGTGAAAAACACTGCAGCGTCTACCTACAGAAATCTACAGCTGAGAGCCTGCGGATGCTTCATCAAAAATTGATGCGCTACACATCAGTATAGGGAGCACGTAGTGCAAAAACAACACAAGGCAGGGAGCAGAAGCCTTGAGTCTCCTGAAAGCAGGGCTGTCTCTCTCTCTCCTTGCCCTCCCCCGCTCCCTGCTCTGGCGTGGGGGTCTTTCTGATCAGGTGGAAGGGGAAAGATGAGCGTTGACACCTTGGTGGGTTCACACGAAGTGCCAACCTGCTAATTACAGAAACTTCCTGGCTGGGCTACCTCTGTCTTACTTGCGCTCGCCCCCTTCTTCCCCTTACCTTGCTCACAGCAGAATCCTAATTGCAGTGTTTAATATTCTTAAACGGGGGATCTGACAAGCATTATGTTTGTGTGTGTGTCACCTGATTTTTATGTATTTTGCACCTCTTCCTCACCAAAGGATGGAGGGAGAATAAAAAGCATGTGGAATGTAATTGCTGTTGCCTGAGATTATAAAGAGAGGCTCTGTCGAGAGCTTTTGACCTAGCTGAATGCACTACAGAACTGATATAGACAGACTGAGTGATAAATGACAGACAGACAGACAAATAGTTAGATAAAATGACAACGACGGATAGAACAATATAATTACAGATTTATAAGTTGGAAAGAACAATAGATGGACGGATGGATGGACAGACAGAAAGATAGATAGATAAATAGACAGACATAAATTGACACTGACAGACTAGATAGATGGATATATAGATAAAGACAGACAGACAGACATAAACTGACAATGACAGACAGACAGACAGACAAATAGATAGATATAGATAGATAGATAGATAGACGGACAGAGAGACAGATAGATAGACAGACAGACAGACAGATAGATATAGATAGACAGAGACAGACAGACATAAACTGACAATGACAGACAGAGACAGAGAGACAGATGGATAGATATATAGATAGAGACAGACAGACATAAACTGAAAATGACAGACAGACAAAGAGACAGATATATAGAGACAGACAGACAGACAAATTAATGCAATATTGTATCTTTGCAGTCATGCCAATAAAGCAATTTTGAATTGATAAAAAGAACAACACCTGGAAAGAACAATATACAGACAGACACAGAGACAAGTAGGTAGATCATAGATTTTTGAGTGTTTATGAATAAATATTCAGCATCTCTATGGCACATATGCAGACAGCTCTCACCTGCAGCATTGACTCTGTGGTAACCTCTCGGGACAGTCTCTCTCCCTGAATCTGAGCCTCCTGCCGAATCATTCACAGCTCTGAAAAAGAACACATAGTAACATTTAACAGACAGATTGAGACATCAAGCCATGTGTTTTTGAAGGGACAATAGTTCACAGAGCTTGTGGGCGAATAGTCTGTCATGTATGCCAACATCAGCACATCATGAAACCGCTCATAAATATGGTTAAATTAAGAATTTATCCATAGCCAGAGGACTGGAGTGCTGGGAAAAAGACTGCAATATTTAAAACTTCCGAGACAAATCTCTCTTAAAACACAGAGCAGTGAGACGCTACCATAAAGTTCACTAAACACATCCCACTTTACGCCGATGCTCGTGTCTACAAACATCATTATATCACTGTCACGACATTTTCACACTACCGCAGGATGGAGTTGAGGGACTGGCATCTAAGTGCATCGCCTGTAGCAACTATCAGCCAGCCTCTACGCTAGCTGTACTTACTGAATCCTTTTATCCGAGGAGACAGCTATCCAAACCCCCACCGTGGAGCTCTCCCAGGATGGAGTCCCTGGCCAGTGTTTAAGAAACTGTCACTAAATGGCACCATAAGAGCTACAGTGATGCAGGCAGGGTTACAGCTGATGTTCTGGTTGGGTGAAGTGTGTTGGCTGTCTGCTCAACTGTTGACTAAGACACATAGCTGAAAAAAGACAAATCTCCGTCTGATGAAGGGATAGAAATAGAGGGACGGTCACATGCCAAAGAAAATGAATGAATGAATCTGTCCATCCATTCTTTTTTTTGTTTTTAGAGATTAAGGTGGATTTTAAATTTATCATTGGTAATAACTTATTTCTCTTTATTAATAGATTAAAATGATTATACTTTATAATGCAAAAAATGTCTCCAATAACCCCCCCCCACCCCCCGATGCTGGCTTGCAGGCAAAATCCTTTAATCTAGCTGATGCAATATTTTACAGCACAGCAAAACCAGAAAAAATCATATTCATTACAGAGAATTTCATGACTTTTCCAGACCTGGAAATCACAACTTTAAATAATCCCGGATATATCCATGGCTTTCCTGACTGTGGTAACCCTAAAGAAGAGACTTTCCAACAGTGCTTATAAATTTAAAACCTTACAATTAAATAAATAAATCTTAAATCAGTTATGCTTAACACTGTGCAGCTCGTACAAAGAAAAAAAAGAAGCTAAAGAAGCTAAATGTATGATACTTAATCAGATTATACTTATGATTTAATTAAAGATGTTACTAAAAGTACTACATACATAGAAAAAAGGATGTCCAGAAATGTTGCCAAGATGGTCGCAGAGGGGACTGACTTGCCCATATTGTGATAAGGAAATGTAGCAACAATATGAGGGTATGCTGAGTATTTCCCTAATAAATTCTTGAAGGGGTTTGACTGAAGAAGATGCTCAAAAAATAAATGTTAAAATATACCACAAATAGATAGAGAAGAGTACTAGAGTCCGGCTGTGAGAGGCCTTAAAAGGACAGTGCTATCAGAGGAATAAAGGCTTGTGCTTTCTTTTACAGGAAGAGTGTCTTGTTCCCTAGTAATTGGATTGTTCAGAACCAAGGAGTAATCTAACACACCAGAACAGTACAAACATCCACATTCTCACAGACACATGGTCATTTAGTTTCCTATTAGCGAGTAAACATCATTGTGTGCAGTGTTCAAGTCTGTGAGTGAAGACACTGTGTTTTTCCTGTGACCACTGCTGTCCTGAAATATTCAGCACACTGTCAAACATCACATCGTTGCAACAAGATGCTGAGAATCATGGCTTAGTCTATGTAATCTATAGTCTATGTAAGCAGAAATCTGAAACAAAGCATCAGAAAGAAAGGGCTGAATGTTAAGCAAATAAGTAGCCAAATGTTTTCCACCATCCTCCAGTGATAATGTGTTTATGTACTTACAGATGTATTACACCAAGCTATAATGTCAAAGTAGACGCATAACAAAGTAATTTTGTAAAAGCAACAAAAAGCAACTTAAATGAAAATTGTAGTTAAATAATTTATCAATATTTGTTGATTTATGCATTAATATCATTTGCAGTATTCCATTAACATAAATTTGCTTTTTTTTAGTTTGTTACATTTTTATAATTTTATTTATATGCTTGCCATTTTATTATTAGTTTGTGTTATATATTATTTTTTGTGTGTGTGTATACATATATACACACATACACACACACACTAATACGAAAAAATATATATTTAAATATAACATAAATTTATATATAAATATATCAATATTTTTCTTAATTTTAGTACATTTCTAACTTTCATTTATTTTCAGTTATATTTTCCATTTCTTCATTTTATTTTATCTCTTAATAAAAGAAATTACAAAGTTCTCAGGTTGCATTTAAATGCATGATTTGTCTAAGCATGATGTCTCAGTCGAAGCCTATAGGGAAAAAAGGCAGACAAGCAGCAGTTGATTGAGCTGGCAGGAGAGACACACAGATCCAATTACTCTCAAGTCACCACTACTAACAGGACTGGTGGTCTGCTGCCATCACAGGTTGCCCCAACAGACAGCACCCTGTCTCTCTCCATTAGTCTTCATCTTAAACCCCTCTAATGCCCCATAATGGCAGAAAATTGTCCAATTAAAGGCACCTACTGCACTCTCTGCCTCTGTCATACACGTATGGATGCTGACATAAAGAGGATCTTATAGTGTTGTAAGTGGAGAGTGGTTATCTCAAAATGTGCTCTGATGGCACAAAGATGTAGAAAATGACACCTATTAATTCTTGTGATTTTACAGAAAAACATCTTACAAAAGTAAACACTAGTACCAGGTCTATTCATTGAAAATATACAAATATTTTTAAAAAGTCAACATATTTTTGCTTTTCTCCTGTGCTCTGTGATCTGCAGTGTCAATATGCAGCATGGAGGACAATAGCAGGAGCAGACAGATGTGGCAGAGTTGAAACTTACTCTGAGCCTGGCACATTGGCGGCACAACTTGTAGAGGCTTGATTCATCTCTATTCTGTCAGTCTGTCCCTTCAGGGTTTGGACTGGTTCTCGATCACATAAGATCCCCAGAGCTTTGAGGTAAGTTGAGACCTGGCAAGAGACAAGCAAAATAAATCTTACTTTTTTTTTTCCTCACTATTTCCCCTCCATCTCTCCCTGAATGTTCTATTTACTGTATTGTGTTGTGTTACATGATGAATGCATACTTCTAGGGAGGCAATTTGCTGCAAATGAAAGTGTAGTCCCTATAAATCTTGATGTTTATGTCATTAGACATGTACACAACATAAAACTCACAATTGTGAGCAGGCAGAGTGGTTCAGAGCCGATGATCAGGCCCCTGCTGCAGCAGATGTTTCTATAGATGGCGTTGGCAGTGAACATCCGGAGTCTTGCAGAGCGAAGGGCTGGAATCACTTCCTTCAGCATGTCACCGTGTAAGTCTAAAGGAGGAGATAGGAAGGTACTTACAGCCATTAGGCTACTTAAATCTTCAAAAAAAAAAGTATCCATAATGTGTGTATATTATATACATATTATAAACAAATAAAATATAATTTATTCCTATGCTCTGAATTTAGAAATCATTCTAATACTCTAAATTATAATCAATGTTGAAAAATATTCAGTTGTGTTGCTTAACATTTTTGGGACCTGTCTGTGATACTTTTTTCAGGATTAATAAATAATAAACACAAAAACACACACACATTATATATCTTTATCTCTATATATATGGATATAAAAATGATAGCAAATATGTACATTGTTAGAAACTATTTCTATTTTGAATAAACTGTGTTCTTTTTAAAACTTTTTTATTTAACAAAGAATAAAAAGGGAAAAGTATCACAGGTTCCTATTTATTTATTTATTCACTTTTTAATGCCATGCCAGCATCAAGGCTATTTTCGCGATGGTATTACTTGTTCTAAAAAAATATTAAGCAGCGTAATAGTTTCAACACTGCTAATAAATCAGCATATTAAAATGACAGAATTATA
>JAUMHE010000048.1:14173499-14194903 GCA_032359235.1 Enteromius mattozi | reverse complement strand
ATAGTACTGTGTGTGTAAACAGAAAATTTACTTGCCCTCAGGCTATCCAAGATGCAAATGCCTTTGCAAATGAAATGGGTGCCAGACACCACAATAATACACAAGTAATGTATGTCTTTTGATGCTTTTATCTGCTTTTTAAACCCTCATTTTGATGGCACACATTTGCTGCAGAGGATCAAGCAAGTAATGCTAAATTTCTCCAAATCTTTCCGATGACCAAACAAACTCACCCACATATTAAACCCTCACCACATAACTGTGTGTATTTTCAGCAAATTTTCATTTTAGAGTGAACTATTCCTTAAGTGCATGAACTGATTCTCCACCAGTTTCCCATTGCACTGTGGGATACCTTGGCACAGTATGGCAATGTGTTCTGCCAGGTCTTTAAAGCCTTTCTCCACCAGACTGCTGTTGAGCGGACTGTGTTCCTGAGCCCAGTACTCCACCACTACACAAAGAGTCTCCTGCAGAGTGACCGACATTCCCAGCCTCCACTCCTGCACACAAACACACAGTAAATTCAGCCTACAACGCCTGCTGAAGCATCTGGAATGGACATGTCTCTACAGAATGGTATGTTTAATGTGGAAACCTGCTGGCATAGTATCATTGGCATACATGGGTAATGTGACAAATTTTAAAGAAATTAAAGAAGCTGAGAAATTATCTTCATTAGCTTAGGTCAGAACACCATAAAGTCACAAAATGAAACAAACAAACTTATAAATGTCTAAAACAGAAGGTTTCAATAATCCAGAAAGTGGCCATCATTTCTAGCATGAAAGAAGAAGACACCTGAGTGGAGTTGAAAGCCCAGAGTACAGTCTTGATCAGCAGCCTGCTGAGTTGCTGAACAGCCCTGGAGGTCAGAGTGGACTTCTCCCACATGTTCCAGAAGGTACTGTATAGAACAGAAGCCCGACTGCTTCCGGGTAACCTCCTGCAGATTGGAAGACAGGGTTGCCATATATATGAATATTAATATGTAGAAACATCTGCTACAGATACATTGATAGAGACAGAGACATTGAAACCAGCAACATTTTAGGTTCAGGGCTTGTATAACATAAATGTATTTAGCTATCCATGAAGTATAAAATACAAATTAGTATATGACGAATATGAATTTCTTTGTTCTGCCGAACACAAAGGAAGATACTTTGAAAAAAAGCTTGTAACCAGACTGTTTTGGGTCACCATTGACTATGGAAGTCAACAGTAACTCAAAACAGCCTTGTTACAAGCTTTTTTCAGAATATCTTCCTTTGTGTTCGGCAGAACAAAGAAATTCATACAGGTTTGGAACTACTTGAAGGTGAGTAAATGACGATAGAATTTTCATTTTTGGGTGAACTATTGCTTTAACGTCTATGGTAAACACAGTTGCTTAACCATTGTCTTTCTATCAAAACATGTAAATGCTACAAAGTCTTGATCTTCAAAACGAGGTGAACAGTAAGACATCAGCATATCTCCAAGCAGCTACATATTGTGTTTTATTACTACATTCTTTATGACATGTTTTGTCTGTGTTTACTTTGTGAAGAGGAGGAAAAAACACTGCAGTTTCTTTTCTTTGGGCTCGCGCAGAATCAAAAAGTTGTTGTTTTATTGAAGCAGAGATGAACAGAGCTCAGGTGCTCACCCTGAGCTAGCAGCATGAAGCTCCAGCTGAAAGAGTCTCAGGAAGAACTCCTGCAGGTTACAATGGAGACGAAACAACTCAGTGGATGGTGGGCTTGGCAGTGAGTGACAGGTGGGTTCGCTTCCTAGACACACTCTTGAATAAATCAGACAAAATTGAATTACTGACAGGAACACTATTTACTTATGAGCTGTTTCTGACAGGCACATTGGCAGTTTCATACCGAACTGATGTTTCAAGAAGTGACCAGAGGCCGCCCTTGCATTCTGGACACTGGAGGATCTGAAGAAAGTACTTAGTGTGTCCAGGAGAACCCCAGGTAGGATTGTTGCGCAAGATACTGTGGAGAACTGTGATAAACATGCTGTAGTACAATGGCTTTGCATCACCCTAGAAGTTAGAGAGCAAGAGCAAAGACTGGGTTATCTGGTCAAACCAAAAAAGGCTTTTGCAATAAAATTAGTACTGTCAAATGATTAATCGTGATCAATCGCATACAAGATAAAAGGTTTTGTTTTGAATGTGTGTGTGTTCTGTGTATATTTATTATGTTTATATAAATACACACACATACAGTATATATTTGAAAAATATGTACATGTATTTATGTCTATATTTATATTCATATAATTTAAATTCTAAAATATATTTAATATATAAACAAATCTTTTTTCTGAAATATCTACATGCATGTGTGTGTATTATATATACTTAATAAATAGACACATCACACATACATATATTATGTTAGGTAAACAAAAAGTTTTATTTTGGATCAAGGTCAATTTTATTACAATCACTTAGAGGCAATTTGGATGCAGCGAAAAACAGAAATACAACAGATCCATACCACACATTCCAACATAAATACTACATACTAAAATTAAAAGACCCAGTAAATCTCACTAAACTAATTCCTTAAGAACCATTTAACAGCTGAATTGCACAGGGAACAAATGAATAGCTATATCAGTTACATTTCATTTTTCGTAGTCTATAACACGATTAATTTTATTAATTGACAATAACAGCACTAAATAAAATACATTTCAAACATTTCTAAAGAGTTCTATTCCACATCATTACATAAACCTCAGTGTTTAAAACGGATAACTAGAGAGGAAGGTGGCTGATAGCCTGTATAATCTTGATATATCCGCAATTATAATTTAATGACAGCAAATAATAACAAAATATAGAACATAGAAATTATTTATTTACTTTTAGCCATTCAAAATTCACAACTCAATTAAAATGTTTAGGGCCAGTAAGTATCTTATGTTCACCAAAACTGTATTTATTTGATCAAAAATTCATATATTAAATAACTAATATTTTTTTTTAAATACAATTTACTCATGTGAAGCCATTATTCCAGTCTTCTTTGTCATATGATCCTTTAGAAATCATTTTAATATGGTGTTTTTGAGCTTAAGCTACATTTCTTCTTTTAATCAATGTTGAAAAAAACAGTAGTGGTGCTTAATATTTTGTGAAAACCATGACATATATTTTCTGGATTAATGAATAGAAAGTTCAAAAGAATAGCATTAATTTAAAATAAAACTCTTGTATCAGTTTAATGTGTCTTTGCTAAATAAAATAATTTATTTATAAAAATATATATATAACCTTACATGTATAATATGTACATATTTATATACAATTGCTTTTACTCACTTTAATTTAGCTAGGACTCTATTCAGAGAACAACGGCAATTGTTAAACACAGTAGTGAGATTTTGCGTAAAGTAAAAAACAAACAAACAAACAAAAAAACTTTTTAACATCTTGTTGCCATTAAGTTTTTCGTTTTGTGAATATACTTTCAGCGTCTGGTAAAGAATTCTGTTTTTATGTATTAGGAATCACAATCCTCCTTACAACAATTTTAATGAAAAAGAAACTCCCACATTTTGCTTTTTAAGAAAGATAACAACAACTGAATGTAACAGTGCTTTATAAGTGCCTCTGGGATTTAGAATAGCTCTTATTATACATACATGCAGTGCGTGGTGCATTAGCTGTTGGAGCAGCGGGGCTGGAGGCATCACTTTAGGCTGCAGGGACCCCAGAATCTCCTCCAGAGCTTGAGGGAAGAAGGCACACTCTACCAAGCTGTGCACATTGCTGAAGTCTACCGCTTGAATCTGAGTACAAGAGAAACAGAGAAAGAAAGACAGGAAATAAGATGACTGATGATAATGTGCTCTCAGTGTCAGTGTCAAATGAGTGCATTCGGACATTTCTGCTTGAGAAACCAGTGGAGGCACATTGCAATGTTTCTTTAATGGGTATGCCAATCATGAGCGTACCGATCAAACGGATTTGCCTAAATCAGATGACCTGGCTGTGATGAGCCCTGCTTTTATTACTCCTCTAGGTGACACACAGGAAATTGAATGACCCGATCCTCTTGATGAGTCAAACACTCATTTTTGTAATTTAACAGCTTGTGTATGGCAGATAGGTGCGTTGAAAAGTTTTTCACAGGTTTGAATACCTGAACTGGCAGGTTGGGTGTGTAGTAGCTGTAGAATTCTGGAACTGCCAAAAGCATTTTCTTCCGTTGCTGAAACGAGATGTCATGTAAGGTCATACTTTATAGAAATCACATTGATAACCGTGACAACTTTCTCATTTGTGCCCAAAATCCATCTGTGAAAGCCATAATTATGTTTCAGAATGATATATAAATGTACCAGAATAAAAAGTGGATGAGGAGAATAAAAATATATTAGACCTCCATTATAATGATGTATTCTTTGAGCATCTCCTCCACTTCTTTTTGTGAAAGGTCATCAGTAACATCCATAGACTCAGTGACTGCAGCAGCATCGACGGCCATTTCACTGTGATCTTCTCCATCGAAGGACTCCAAATTACAAGACCAGTTTAACTCAGAGCAAACATGCTGAAAAAAAAAAAAAAAGACCATCAAAAGCTTGGGGTTGGTAAGATTTTATTACTATTGTTATTATTTTAGTTTTTGAAAGAGACTGCATTTATTTATTAAAAACACAGTACACATAGCAGTATTGTAAAATTTTATATTTAGAAATTCAATACTCAAAGAGACATACATAGTGTCACATTTAGTGAATTTAATCATACTTTCTGAATAAAAGTATAAAAAAAAAATACATGATTGTTAATAGACATAATATTCTAAAATGTCCAATTTAGAAAGAGTTATGAGAGTAAAATGTATAGTTTACCTAAAATATCACTATTTATTATGTTTATGTTGTTTCAACTATACAATATTTTATTCAGTGGAATACAAGGAGATGATTTTTATGAATAACTTTTATAGGGCTTTTATTTTTATCCTGTTTAGCCCTTGACAGACACTAGTCACTACATGTTCTGTTGCATGAAAAGAAAAAACAAAAGAAAAGAAAAAAAATCACTCTGTGAGCAATGGAATAAGTCAAAACAGTACAGCAGGTTTGAAAAGAGATGATGATGATTTAACAATGATAGATGTGTCACTTTTATAAACTATTAAAAAATAATAATAGTACAAAGAGTTACTTTACCCCAAAAAGATGTTTGGCAACATAGCTCACACTATAGTGAGGGATTCTGCACTTCTCGCCTTTATCTTTGGATGTATTTGTGGTTATTACGTGAGTTACATCATATGAAGTCGACCAGTCTGTGATGACAACAGCTCTGCCTGCTTTTAATATCCTGCAAACAAAATGTGGTTTGTAAACATTCCCATTAGCAGTTTCACCACGAGGCTCCAACTACAATAAACAATATTTCTGAAGGCATGCTGTACAAAATTGTCACTGTGCACATCTTGACCTGATAAACACAAATCTCCTCGCTGGGTCATCGATGTCAATGAGCACTACCCAGTCCTACAAGTGGAGATGGGAAATGACAAACATGTTTGGTTAACTCGCTATATTGTTAAATGAGTTAACAATATAGCAATCTTCACCTGAAAAGCTCCAGTCACAGTGCCATTAGACACCCTCTCTCTCCATGTTTTCAGTGGATTGGGTGTTTCAGGGGTTTGACCTGTTAAGTTTAATTCATATGAAGCCTCTGGGAGCCACACTTTTTGATTCACACTGTCCAGAACAAACTCTGGAGTGACTATCCACTTCCCTGAAACAGACCAAACAGATTCACCATTTCACTTTGTTATTTTATGCTCTCTACTTGATTACGACAGTCAACTCCAAATATTACGGACCTCCAGCACAGGCTGCAATAAACTTTTCACTTGCTAAAGCTTTTTGGACGATGAGGTGAGTTGTTGCCTCCTTATAAACCTGAAACATAGAAACAGGTGTCACTGAAATGTTGTAAACCGTAAACGAAGTAAAAAAAACTAAAAATCTCTTTTATCGGGCATGTAAAGTCACCTTTCTAATCTGGTCTACAGCCTTATCATGAGATCATTTAGGAAAAGGTCAAGAACTTAGAGGTTGAGTTTATTCTCATGAGGGTTTCAATTAGTAGAGAGAGCAATCTGTGACTATATTAAGATGGTATTGAGGGCAAGGACAAAATTACGCGGTCCGAAATACACTGTAGCATCAGGAAGCAATTAGAGCCATTTTTCAGAGCTAATCAGCAACACTTTATCATTTTCTACACGCACAGTAAGAAATACTTGATGTCGTGGAAAAGAGGCTAGTGTGAAATTAACTATTATATACTGTAGCAGTGCACTTTAAAGTGGTTAACAAATATTGAATTATATTTTATAACATATCAAAATAAGTAATATCAGCAGAAAATGCTAGACCTTTTTATAACAAATTATTGCTTTTTCCAATTACTTTTAGGTATATATGGCTATATTCACAGCTATTTCAATATTTAAAACATAACATGCTTGTTAAATATTTTACTTGGTGTATGCTCTCATGTGTATTATTATTATTATTTTAATAAACTATGTTTCATATTTCGCATCTAGTGCAATCACAGTCGAACACATCTCTAAGTTATATATTTTGGGGCCACTGTACAATAGCAGAACTCTTATAAGGTTGTTTCAGTAAGTACATTTCTGCCATGCTAAAGGGGAAGAATTTAGGTGTCTTTAGTGCAGATACTTACAGAGCCCCCAAAATATATGCCCCCCAGCTTTCTGATGCCATGGAGTAGCTGTCTTTTCTGTGAATGATTCTTGATGCCAGACATTTGAAAGATGTATTTGTTGTCAACCATCCTAGTGAAAAACAGATTATATGATAAATAACATCCATTATAAATGAGTGCTTCAAAAACAACTTTCAAATCAGCTTTTTACAAACACTTATGAACAGAAGAACAGCAAGTTTAATTTACTCTAGGGACCCGAATTAGATTGTGGTTTTGACAGCTGCTGTACAATAATAAGACGCGCACGTAGTTTTTGTATCTTACCTGAAACTGAAAACCGTGAAATCAGTGAATTGTACACAGCTTGATCTGGCTCTTACGACAACAGCGCGCCAAACGTCATCACTGATCATTCGTCTATATACAGTGACATTTTATCGCGCGACACAATCAGCACTGTATATATAACAAACACAAACATGATTAATATGACGCTAACTGCAAGATTAGGCGGATTAGATATTTCTCCCTTTCGTTGTTTCTGTCATTTCGCTTAGTCTAGCGCACTTCAAAACTAGCGTACAGGGTGTTGCCTGGCCACGGTATATTATTAGGGGTGACCAATATATTCAATCTCACATAAACATTACGGTCCCTAACCTGAGGTACATATACTTATAGAAAGTACTGATTACACTTTCAGAATACAAGATAGATAATTTATGAGGTAAAAACAACAAATTAGGATAATATTATAACGTTAACAAGTACACGCTCCCCCCCCTTTTCCCTGTGATATACTCTGTTCCGTAACACGGAAATACTGATATGCTTCCGGTTGGTTGTCAGAGACGCTTTTCGCTGAAGAATCACAACAGTGCGTCACCACACGTGTTTATAAACAAACGGATGCGACGGCTGAACAGTTAATATAATCGTCCTTGTAAGCGAGCTTGACAGCATGTTATTTATCCATCAGAAAACCTTTTAATCTTATACGACACTTTTGTCTACACTCTTGTATTGTGGATCGATATAAATGACTGAAACGCTCTTTCTCACACTCCCATTAAAACACTCGCAGTTTCCTTCCATTAGTGCTGTCTCAGAACGCGAGACTGTCCATTTGGTGTATTTACTCGACACTATTATTCTCATGCTTTTAGGTTTGATTGCAAAAGTAAACACTTCTCAGATCATTTAGGTCATTTCACTGCTATGAAAAGTAAAGATTTGAGAAGAAGTGTAACTGACAATTCTACTTGGGTTTTAGCCCTGATAGTCCTTCACTGCTGTTGGAGTTAATGTGATGAAGAGCCCCTGAAATCACAGCGTGAAAAGGTACTGTGTACTTTGCCTTAACTTCAGAGTTTAGCAGTGTTTAGTGTGTGTGGTGTGATAATGGAGTGGACCATCAGTGGTGATGTAGTACAATAGCAAATGCTTTGAAAAAACCGCCCTGTATACTGTATATGCGCTAATGTGTGTTATCAAAGAGCTGTTTATAAAGGGTTGTTGACATGAAATTACTGATCTATGTACATTATATAGATTATATACATTATACATACTATATACGTTATAGATCAATGCATGAAATGCTTTTTGGGAATAGGAAGTGATGTGATTTGCTGTGGTATACTGTAGCTCTGCTATCACTTTTATAGTTATGTTACGAATGCAGATTTTATTATTATTTAAAAAGATTTAATTTTTATATATTTAAAAGAATCTTATGCTTACAAAGCCAACAATTATTTGATTTAAAATAAAAAGAAAATACAGTGCAAAATGTTAGCACTGTTACTTAGCCTACTTATTATTTGAATATATTTTGAAGTGTGATTTATTAATTTGATGGCAATTCAAATTTAATAGAAGCCATTACTTCAAACTTCTGTTCAACACAATCCTTCATACGTCATTGTAATGTGCTGATTTGTTATTTTTAAAACAGTTGCGCTGCTTAATATTTTTGTGGAAATTGCTGGACTTTTTGCATGATTCTTTGATGAGTCAAAAGTTTAGAAAAGAACAGTATTCATTTGCCCAGCTCAGTTCGAACTAGAAACACATCTTTTCCGTTTTTATTTGACCCTCTAACTCTAGCACTCTCTGTTCTAATTCTATTAAAAATGCCCCTTTTAGATTTGCACTCTATTCATTTACTAGCTGCTTGTTTTCCTTAAAAAAATATAAAATAAATAACACTAGCTTGCTCTGTTCTTTTTCTATTCTATCTGTTTTCTTCTTATTTACTATAAAATTAAAAACCCTTGCTACATGTACTGTGTTAGGCTAAATGTGACTTGTCATAGCACTTGCATATCAATGCACTTTTGTTGAGTTTGATTGTTTACGTTTGTAAATAGTTTAGGATAAAAGCATCTGCTAAATGACAAAATGTAAATATAAATATTTTATAAGGTTATAAATGTCTTTACTATCACTTTTACCCCAGGTTTCACAAACAAGGCTAAAAAGAATAGTTCTGGTTTGGAACTACTTGAGGGTGAGTAAATGATGACAGAATTGGCATTTTTGGGTGAACTACTCCTTTAAGCCTTGTCCTAGACTAAAATATAAATCTGAGCTTTCAAATGAAAGAAACTTGCACTTTCTGATCTTAAAACAGTGACAGTGTTTGTTTGGTCTTAAGATGCAAACCAGTAGTGCTTTTTTCTAAGGAATGTTTATAAAAAAAATCTTAAATTTCCTAACTGAACTATAACTTAATCCTGGTTTAGGCTAAACCCTGTCTATGAAACATATCGACCCCAAACATTTGTAGTGTGGGCTTGTTAGACTTGATACTAGTTTTGATTTTGTCTTAGGGCTGGGCGATATATATCGAACAATATATTATTCACATCTCGTCAGTAAAGCCGGTTCTTTGATTAGCGGTAAATCTCCATCACCTGTTTTCAAATGCAGCGCCAGTTTGTACACAGAGCCGTAGATCACTAACAAGCTGCGCCAGTGAATCCTCATTCAATATATATCGCCCAGTCCTATTTTGTCCCTATTTTGTTTGTTAACTTTGTTTGTTTAAATGGGTCTCTGAGCTCGAAATTTGTATGCTTAGCTAAAATTGGAGATGGATATATCTGATATACAATTTTCTACAACTTTAAATCTATGTATATGACCCTGCAATCAAGTCAAAATTATATTTAAACTACCCGTAGGACCAGCTGTGATTGACTAAATGTAAATTATCAATAGGCTATCGATATGCTCTGCAATGAAATGTGTCAATTTCAGCCTGCTTAATTAAACAACTTGATTGCTAGCTCTTGAAATGTAAGTGTTGTTGGATGACAGAGAAAAAACCCCAGATATTATTATAACTGAGTGGTTATAATAACAACAGCAGCTGAGAACATAAACTGCATTGCGTTTCCTATATATGAAGGTGACTTTTTTTAATTTCTTATTATTATATATTTTTTAACGAATGTACTACTGTAGCTCTCAGTCTTGTTCTAGCTCTTGACATATTTTGACAAATTCACCTGAAACTGAAATGCAGTGGAAACTTTTGAATGCAGTGGTTCACATGTAAGCCAAAAATTGTGAAGTATAGTGAAAATATTGTCATAACCATTCCAGGACAAGTTCAGGAAAAGTCATCCAGCAAAATAACAACAACATGCACACAGTCAGTAAACACAGACTGGATTTATTCCCCCAGAACTTTTTTCTTTCTTCCTTGCATTCTTTCTTTTTTTTCACATTCACCTGTGTTGTATGAATATTGCACACTTTTGCTTGTCCCAACCAGCCAACAAACACAACATTCTCACTATTTTGGAGTAAAACAATATACTTCTTTAATAAATTAAATATCCCCAAAGCTTTATTTAAGAGTTTTGGGAGCTAGAACATGATAAGAAAACCTTTTTAGACAGTTTTAAAGCAGAGGCACCGGCTGCTAAATATTTCACACCGCTACCTCCATTCTGAGCGTGGAGCAGTTTGTAAGGGTAGACATGCAGAGAAATACTAGTGTGTCTTTAAGTGTCGAGAGAATACATCTGCCCCAGCTCTTTCTCTCTCTCTCTCACACACACACTTATGCACCAGCTCGAGCTCTCTTCCTTGTGTGGCAGCTTTCAGAACTACTCTGGGACTCCGCAACATTTGAGTTCAAAATAGATAACAAGACAAAGGAAATGGAGGGTGCATCTGCCTAATTGGGCCCTATGTGGTGACAGCATGAACCTGACACTTTTCCCACAACTCTCATGTGGATGAGACACGGGCGATGATGCGCATCCCTTTGTAACATCGGCTACACACACGCGTGTGCGCACAGACATTGACGCAGTCGGTCCCAGTGTAATTACACTGTTCAGTTCCTAATCCTGTGTCTTAAAAACCTACACAAGTCACTCTCTCTCTCTTCACTCTTTCCCCCTCAGACAGTAGTCGAGGCTTGAATAGAGTTTAGAAAATAATAACACGCGAGCTTAACTGCGGAGTCTGTCAAGTGAGGGAAATAATATTTGTCCAGCTGGACAGCCTTTGCCTTTGTGCGGGCTAAATTAACGTTGAGATTTCTGTCTGCACAAGGAGAAAGGCCTGTCGTGTCGGAGAGGAAGTGCGAGCTGTTTGGTGTTTGACAGGGATTATTAAAATCAGCCCAGATGAAGGGGAGAGGGGCGCCAGCAAAGCCAAATTGACACTGACACTCTCCATTACACTCCACTTGACTTGCGATGACGACGTTGATACAGTCTCTCTCTCTCGAGCGCGTGCTGGATCTGTGTGAGACTTGAATGTTGAGGGCTTTATAGCAATCTGAGGCCAGATGGATTGTTTATTTAAAGCGAGGGCAAGAAGATGTGTCAGTCTATATCCCGCCGGCAAGGCCGCTCTTTCCGATATGCATGTATTACCACCGAGCTGTACTGTAAATTGAATGGCACTCCAGCTTGACACAGAGAGGGGAGGCAGATAGATGAAAAGCAATGGATTGAGGCTAGAAGTATTTATGGCAGATGATAACTAGCGCCTTGTTCCAGCTGCGCTTTGACGCGCAAAGATCTTGTTGGAGGTAAAATCAAATCATTTCGTGTAAGGGGCCGTCATGTGTGTTCGAGGACACGTTTCATCAAACATAAAGGCTTCCCTTTTCAAGCTTACATTTGATACCATTCAGACAAATGCAGTACACAAGCAGACATTGATTATTTCTTTCCACTTCTTTTCATTTTACTGGCAATGGCTGTCCACAAAGTAGGTTATGGTGCCCACAATAGGTGTGAAATGGAGATGTATTTTACCCAATACAGTCATTTGCTGCAAGAGAAACTCTTCTGTGCTTTTGTTCATTTCGTTTCGGTTGCCAGATCTCACCAATAAAAAAAACAAAACAAAAACTTTTCTTACCTAAAAGACACCTTTTATTTTAAGGGTGGGTTTATTCATTCTGATGGAAGAAACTTCCATATAAAACAAACATTAAATAATGTTTATATGAAACAAGGTTGGTAATTAATAAATCTCTTTGGCATCTTTTGGCAAAAAAACAAACAAACAGCTAAAATAAATTACATTTATTTTATTCAAATTTACATCAAGTGATTATCTTTATTGCTATCGTAATAGTTATCATGTTTTTTTTTTTTTTAAAATAATTCTACACTTAAAACAATAGGGGAATTCACACTACAAATATAATGATGATGGCACAGGGGAACAATATTGTTGGAATCATTTTTTGAAGTATTTTTCCAACTGATGAACATTAAGATATTCCATCCCGTTTTAAAGAACTTGATAATTTACAGTGACAGATGACATAAGAGCAGTGCATGCTTATAATCAGCAGAATGATTATTAAAGGGTCATTCACACTAAGGATGATAAGTATAACAGTATCTATAACTACAATTTTCATAATTGTTCTAATTCTAGTCAGTAAGAATCCACCTGACATTAAAGAGTTTATGGCAGATGACAAAACTGCAGAACAGTATAATAAAAAACATTAATAAACAACATTAACATTGGTTCTGATGCTAATATAGTTGTTATATGTTTATTCTTGGAGTGGATGAGCCTTTTATATAAATGTATATGTATATAAATATGATTTCTGAAGTATGTTTTTAAAGTAGGAAATAAATTTATAAAGTGTTTCACCAGTGTTTCATGGTTTTGCAGGGAAGAGATGGACTGGCAAGGTGACTTCCTGCATGACCATGCATTTGTGGAGTTGCAGGTGCAAGGAATCCCCAGTGAGGTGGACATCCAAAACCTGATCAGAGACACAGAGGAGAAACTCAGGCTTAATGCCTGCAGGTTAGTAGCCTAGAGGGAAAAAAATCTTACTGATCTCAAATTTTGAACGATAGTGTAGGTATTTGCATTTGCAAGGCATAAAATGATGTTTGTGGTGATGTGCTGAACATTATGTTCTAGATTAAGTTTATTAAAATCGATATAGTCATTTGTAAATGGACTCAAATGGAAAAATTATTAACAAATCAGTAATGTTTTACACTATTTGTTTAGGTCTGTGTGTTTGTATTATACTATTGCATTCATAAAGGACACAAACAATGTTTCCTATTTTATAGAATAAAAGCTATTTCGATGCTCAATCCTGAGATGCTAAGAAAAAAATATGATTATGGATTATGTCATTTGCTTGCATACAGTGAATACAGCCCTTCATCTCAAGCACATAAACACACATTTTGAAAGTTTTTAATGGACTGACCCATTCAAAATGAGACAGTCTGAGTTTGTATTGATCCTCCGTGTGCTTCAGTCTTAAAGGTGCTGGTTCTTTAAAAGATAATTGATCACCCTGATATAAAATGCATCAATATTTTAATATGACCAACAATATATGACCAAGGTGTTTGTACTACAAGGACAGTTTATGAATTGCTACTCTCAGCACTGTTGGATGAGACATAAAATTGCATAGGCAAATATATTAAGCACAAGCATTTTTTGTCATGTAGGAGATGTAACTGCAGGGGGGTAGCAGTTGTTTAGTGCTTGAGTGGACATTGTATAGCACTTCATTTTCAGAGCTATTATTTTCACAGACGCTTCCTCCAGTGTCGGTAATCCTAACATTGAGACCACATGATTAATTGAGGGTTGATGAATAGCAAGCCGCTTCATCTGAAATCAATGAACTTAAACACAATCTGAATGCATGCTTGCAGCTAGACGTCCTTTTTTCCATTTTGATGGAAGGTTTTGGCATTATCAGATATTGAGGTTTTGTTGTCGGCGAAGGACATGTTGACGAGCGCCCCTGAACTTGTTTCTCTCGCTCAGTTTTAATTTGCCATCTTTTTACGCCGATAATGCACCTCAGATTCTCACCTGCATCGGTAGTTTTGGAGGACATGCTTCTCACGACTGGATTTCTGTTTGTTCTCCCGATCCTTCCCTGCCTTTCCCTCCCTCCCTGATGGCACCTCTTTCCATTGTGCCGCCGGTATCGAAAAATCTATCTCTGCCATGCTTTTATCCTTTATGTTGCTCTGAGGACACGCGCAGACCAGAAGGGTCTACGCTAAATGTGTTGTGCGTGAACAAAGGCGGTCTTACTCCCCCCTGCCATTAGACACACGTTCTCATTCCTGTCTGTCCGGCCTCTCTCCTCTCCAAATGGGAAAGTAATAATTGAAGATTCCACATCTTGAAACGAAAACCCTTGTGTGGGTAATTCAAGGATTATTACTGAAGGCCGAGACAGTTTTTCTGCCTCTCTAAGCATTAAAGGGTTATTTTGTGTTCTTGGAGAAAGATGGAAGATGGGGAACCATTATAAGAACAAAGAACCCAGATAATAGGGAATTGTGCCTAGGAAAAAGAGAGAGGGAGTGCGGGGGGGTGTAGCTCCAGTGGTCAGTCAGAGCCGAGAAGATGTGGATGGACGTGGGTGATAACGACTTCGCCCTTTTCTGCGACCTCCTTTGGGGTGGGCCAAAGCTGTGTTCTACACCTGCTACCTAATCCACTTATCCTAGGACAAACCCAAGGAAAGAGCAGGAAACTGGAGAAATCGCGGCTGCCCGCCTCGCTTTTTGGTCCTAACTCATTTACGGATCAACGAAACGGGCTGCCTCCTCTTGGTTCTAGGATGTCTGAGATTTGCCTAAGAGCAGCTTCCTAATTGAAGGAGATTAAGATAGCCTGTCAAACAGCCTTGGATCTCCCAAATTGAAACGCTGTTATCCATTAAGCTTCATCAAATCGGACACTCAGGGAGGCCACCGGCAGGACGCCGGCCCCTAATGAAGTGTCAGCCGTAGTCCAACAACGGGAGGCCGAGCTTCGGATTTCAACCCGGCTTATGGAAGATAGCCGCAGCGGCATGCCAATTTACCTCTTGTGTGCGTCCTGACAAATAACCCGTTGGGGGTTTGGCACTGGAGGAGGCTAAGCGGGCCAGATCTGGAGTCGGCGGGATCCACTTTCACGGGTCTCATTGGGTCCGGCATATTCAGGGAAAGAGAGGCCTTCTTTGATAGCTCCCAGATAGGCTATTTGTTTCCTGGGCACATGACTTGGTGCTCACTGAAGCTGGGACTTATTTGAAAGAGATCTTTTCCTCTCCCTCCCTCTCACCCTGCTATTTCCTTCTCCGCTTCACTCTCCTGGAGCGCGACAGCCCACCCACACTAAATTAATTTTGACAAGGAACTTAAGATAACGTCAAAGCGCTGACTAATCAGTGTATTGGGTTTCTGTAAGGCAGAGAGCTGTGAAACATGCCATCATATTTAATAAAAGACTCCCGTTGCCTCTCTCTTTCTTTCTAGTCCTCTTGTCCCCTCCCCCCCACCCACCCTCTCGCTCTCTCTTTACCTGGTCTGTCATGTCTGGTTTGTGCGGATTTGAAAAACAATTACAGTTTTTGGAAGCGTGATTGGCAGACAGGGAGGAAGCAGAGAATGAGGCTTAAGGGAGCTTTCGCTAGTCTCTGCGCTCAGGGTTTTGTGTGGAGCTGGTCTCCCTGAAATTCCTTTCAACTTCTCCTTTTGTTGTTGTTTGATTTAAAGGGTAGATTAATCAGGAATTTTTTGTGCGCGTGTGAGGCTGCTGACGGTCTTTTTGGCTTTAGTCTGTGTTTCTCTGAGACGCTCTCTCTCTGTGTCTGCCTCTGTTCTTTATTTCTTGTTGTGTGTGGCTGTCTGAGTCAGTGAAAATCATGTTATTGGATCTGATTAATCTTGAGGGGGTTAGCGCACCTCTTCAGGTGAGGATGATAGAGCGCCTTGTCTTTACTTAGTCTTTTTTATAGTGGGATATGGATGTATACCTACAGTACATATGTATATTTTTTTATTTAGGTATAGATATTTCATAATGATACCCCAGTTAGTTGTAATTATATTTAATATTTTTGAAGTGTTAATATTCTTAGGTGCGCTGTTAAACAGCAATTTATCAAAACAAATAAAGAGTGCTTAAATTCATACATTATATATCAGGTCATTAAATGCTATACTCTTTATACCATGAATGGTTAAATAGTAGGGCTGAGCAATATATCCCATAATATATTCATGCGTATCTTGTCAGTAAAGCTGGTTCTTTGATTAGCGGTAAGTCTCCATCACCTGTTTTCAAATTGAGCAGCAGTTAATACACAGAGCTGTAGATCACTGACAAGCTATGCAATATTAATATAAAAAATAACAATAGAAACCATCACAGAAATGTAAATGGTTTCCATATACCAATATGAACCATTAGCTTTTTTCCAGTAAAACCATTACAAAATTCCTTTTCTTTTTTTTGTAGTGTGTTTTGGGCATTTTTCCAGTAGGGTTTAATGTCCCACCAATAGAATCCATCACATACCAGTAGACACCATTATAGTTTCCATTAAAACCAATACAATTCACATTATAACCATTAAATCCAATGTTTTGAGCAGGGTTCTATTGTTTTTCTTTTCAGCAGGGATTTATTATGTACATATAAAAGCACACATATACAGCTTATCTTTTGAAAATATTTACATGTTCTTACATGTATTTATTCATATTCACATAATTTATATTATAGATAAATATATTTAAAATATAAACATTACATATTTTTCATGCAAGTTTTGTTGCTTAAATATGCATAATAAATATACCCCAAATATATTCCCAATGTGAAAGTGACCATGAAAGGAAATTGAAACGCCTGTTAATTGGATAATTGGAGTTTTAAAATATATAGTATTATTTTTTTTAACTATAAAATACATTTAGTGCACTTAGTGTCGAATGCTTTATATATGCAGACTTTATTAAAAATGTTACCATAAGTTTCCCAAAAGGTCATTTAGTCTGATTGTATTTATTTTTAGAAAAAAGTAATTCAATTCGAACCCATAATCTATTCATATGTGAAGCATGTCCCTTAAATATTTATTGTTGCAATGTGAAACTCTGACACATCATCAGTGGCAGTCGGGCAGAAGTTTGACAGCAGCTGCCCCTTTGATTGATGCCAGTCCTCATGAGTGCTCAGACCAACACTGTCCGTGACTCGCCTTCAGTGATCGCTGACCCCATCCAGCGCCGATACACAGAGGATTACACAGGCGTTGGCCAATGGCAGGAGTGTGTGCGGATGAGAGATGAGACTTTTATGAAGTTTTAGCGTTGTGTGGCTGCACAGATGGAAGCTCGTTTAGACCCTGCTGTTTGAGCAGAGTCCTGGGGTGACGCCTGGCTCAGCACCGGCTCTGAGCACAAATCCTTATTTTATTAGAAACATTAAACAGACTTAGTCAGTATATCTGCCTTTCTGCTAGCTCTGGATGGCTACACTTAACTAATGTATAAGGGCTAAGCTGAGCGATATCCTTGAGTTAACAACGTTCACAGAAAACACAGAGGAGCAAATAATTGTCACGAACTTGTGCAGAACACACTATAAACACGATAGTTCTCACAAAACTTCTCAAAATATACCAAACTGGTAAAACAAACTCTAAAAGTGAAGTAAATCTGCACATTTAAATACAATTTAGCTGCTTTCGTCAACACGTGTCGACTATAAGTGGAATTTCATCACTATAAAAGGGCAGTTTTGTTTGTGTGTCTGTGTCGACAGCATCTTTAGTGTGTAAAACAGAATTTTTATGTTCCCTGTTAGCGCTTGTGTTTTTACAGCGAGCTTTAGGCTGTTCATTAAACAGAATGGGAAGATTTGCTTTTCCAGCACGGTCTGTCAGCACCTTCATGTCCTCTCGTCACACATATTTCCTTTTTACTACAAAAAGAGACACATTTGTTGGATTCCTGTCGGCAACCTTGCATTTTAACCAACGAAAAGAGCCCTCTTCATCTTTGCTTTCTACATTATTCAGCTGCATATCGTTAAAATTAACAGCCCTTTATGTTCACTTTATGTTTGCTCTCTTTTTTTCGAGGAAGTAAAACTGTGTCAGGTTTAAATGGAATTTAATAAGCTGCCATTCGAAGGCATCTGGACTCATGCATAGCCGTAGTGTTTACAGCAGTGCTTTATGTCGCTTTGTAAGAGAAGTGTCTGTGTTTTAGCTTCTGTGTGTGTGTGTGTGTATGTACCTGTATGGCTTTACGGCTTTGTGTCATGTCTCATTTTTCACGGATAGAAGGAGACAGAAGTGCTGATGCCGTGTGGTTATGAGAAAGATCGGCTCATCCTGTGTCGTTGAGAGAGACGTGCCACATGCCGAAGCACGCTCACACAAGTGATATATTGATGTCTGTGTTCATTAGCCCCGATGTGGCTGATATCAGCTGTAGAGTGACAGTAACCAGAGTGTACTTGAGTTTAAAGGGACAGCTCACATGTAACACATTGTGAGGGGTGTATAAAAATTTCAGTGCCAAAAGTTTATTGTAATTCAACTGCACAATATGAAGTCAGACAAATATTCACTAAACAGGATATCCATGTTGTGTCTATTTTTGTCTATGGATCAAAATGCTTCATATTTGAGCAGAATTTGAATATGTGTCATTCACAAAATGATACATATCCATCTCTCCTTGTCTTTTTTCATTAATTCTTTTTGGCTATATGTTCATGCATTTCCATGTTTTCCAAATATTTTGTATTTTAATATTTGTCTATTTTCTCAAATTTAAGCTTATGCATATTTCATCCACTTAAAAATGCTAATCATGTGAGGCTACTTGCTTATCACATTTGTATGTAGCTGTGTAAATTAGAAGAAAGCTGCAGACTTTTTGCTTAAGGTCATTGCACACAGAGTACAAAATTTAGTTGCATGTTAAAAAAATAAATACTACCACAATTTGTGTCCATCATGTTTACACACTGCCTAGTGCCTACAAAACTTTTGGCCGTCATAAAAAAAAATTGGATCAGGTTCGGATTTCTGCATTTTTGCATCCGTAACAAGCATTGTGATTGGAAAGGATGACGAATATGAAAAAAAAAGAAAAACGAATAGGAAAATGTTTGGCTCAGTGTACAAGGACCGTTAGTCTTTTCTGCAAACCAATGCAACATGCGCATTACGTATGTATATAGGTATGTATTTATGTATGTATGTATGTATGCATGTGGGGTCAGCAAACAAGTATGCAGGGCAAGTAAAAGTCTGAACTACTGAACTAAATGAGTCAACAGAACAAATCATTAAACCCTGGGACATTACTATTTTCATATTTCTGTTAGTTTTTTAAATGCCATTAAGCAGTGGTAAGTAAAGTGCTGACTGAATACTTTTCTGCAGAATTTGTACCCTTTCTTGAGAGTGTGTGTTTCTTTATTTTATTACAGCATTGAACAGAACCTGAAGGAACTGCAGGCCAAGGTTGGTGAGGCCAGTAGTGGAGAGAGAGTGCCCAGTCCAATAGAATGCCTCCAGTGGTTCAGTCAGCGCAACTTTAACGTCCTGAAACCAGTGGCTACGGGACACCAAGAGCTTCTGGACTTCCTTCGAACTTTGGTGATCATACTTAACCCCAATGCAATTTGTCCAACAGACATTATTTGTGTGTATTTGTGCATCTTGTGGTCGCGCTCCTCGGTAACGTGAGCAGCCCAACTAATCGATAACGGCATTCGTTGACAACAAATTTCATTATCGATAATTATCGATTTTATCGATTAGTTGTTGCAGCCCTAATTCTTTCTGTCGTTTATTTTAACAGCAAAATGTGCTGAAGGCAGGGGAGGCTTGTGAAGAGGCTGTTTTGCAGTTACTACTGAACATCTCTTCTCAATGTGGTGTTGCTTTCCCTACTTCCTGCTCTACATCTAGTGAAGAGCACTCCTCATCTCCTAACTTGTCCATGCCATGTGATGACCTTGCTCTGGAAGTTCAGAAGGCATGGGATGATGTTCGTTTCTTATTGCGGAGCCACTTACTTCGCAAACTCCAGATGATGAGTGAACCAAGCCAAACTGAGGGAGAACTGGGTGTTGGGACCAAGGTTCCTCAGAAGATCTTCTGCCTTCAGCAACTGTTATTCCTCTACCCTGAAAAAAAGGTCTTCAGCTGGTACCAGCACCTTCAGATTAAGTCCGTCCTCAGTGTTTTCCAAAACTGCCAAAGCTCCATCCCAGGTGGGGAGAAGGGCTTTGACAGACTGAGTCTAAGCTTTCAAACTGCCTCTCCAGCTTTTTGCTCAATGCTTAGAGAGGAAATTCATGTGCTTAATGGAATTGCCGAACCACATAACATCATTGCCTTCCTCAACCATGCCTACCTGAACACAGTGGAACAGGAACTAGGTGTGGTGATGGACAAGGAGATCAAGACCGCACTGAAAGACAACACCACACACAGCATGAAAGGAGGCAAGGTGTCCAGCAAGAAGTCTGCAGTAGGTCAGTGTCTTTATGGTCTTCTATTCATTTTTCACACCAAACTGGAAGTAATAAAATTGGTTTGAAAGTTGAAACTGCAGACACTGATGCAGAAGTTTCCACAAATGTGTTGCACTTCTAGGTTTCTTTGCTTTCACCCTTTTGCCCAGTTCATCCCAAACCAGCTCGATGGGGTTTAAGTCTGGAGACACTGCTGACCATTCCCTGATTTGAAGCCTTTACTTCTGAGGTAGTTCTAACATAGCCTGGAGGTATGTTGTGGGTGATTATCTAGCTGTAGGGTGAACCCCTGACCAACTCAGTGTATACTAGAGGGTATTGCATGGCTTCAACATGCTGTGGTAGTCTTTTTGGTGCAGGGTACAGGGTGCCAGGGTGCCTTTCACTCTTGAACTGGAGATTTCAGTTGTCCACTGGCAGTAAACCTCTTTTTTATTCAGAAGATGGAGGTGTTCTACAACTTTTGACTGGTAAAGTATGTGATTTCTTGGAGTCTAGTTGTACAGATGTTTTTTTGCTGCCCTCTGAAAAAGAGCTATTGCTTCATAAAGTTTGCTTGGTTTGGGATTCAAATCTTTCAGAGATATTTATGTTTTTGTTTGAGATGCTTGTAAGCTAATGATAACTCGGCACATTGCACCAGTGTTCACAAAAACTTTCAAATCAGTTTTTGTTTTCCATTTTTGTTTTTTCATACAAATAATTAATTAAACCGAACGGGATCCCTCACATCCGAGCTATGACTTTTTTGAACTTTTGCCATCTGGTCGGCACTACAGAGCACCGAATACCAGGACAGTCAGACACAAGAACAGTTTCTTTCCCCAGGCAATCTACCTCATGAACAGTT
>JAUMHE010000048.1:14102013-14157759 GCA_032359235.1 Enteromius mattozi | reverse complement strand
AGCCTTGATGAGCAGAAGAAACATCTTTAAAAACCATTAAATATCTTACTGTTCTAAAACTTTTGAACGGTAGTGTAGCTGTCATATAACAAAATGTTGAACTATTAGCTTAAAAAGATAAAATACTATTATTGGGAAAGAAAAATTGCAGATAGATGAAGAGATGATGAGTTCTGTCTCGGTTCTTCTTTGAGGTAATGTCATGTGACCAAATATGACATAATCGTAAAGATTTTTACCCAGCATCTAATTAATTTACAAAATAAGTTTAATATAATTGCTGAATTCCTGTAATTTAGAATATTCTCTTTCTTCCAGACTCCAGTAAAGAGAAGCCGACCTTGTTTAAAAAGATCAGGTCCATTGTTTGTGAATCCACTAGCAAACTTTTGGTCCATCTGGTCAGTATGATGCAGGCCTATAAAGACCAGTCTGGACCCATGGTTGGACAACACCTACCTGAAAATGTCCTAAGCAAAATTCCAAAAGAGTGGAACTACATTCCACAAGATCCCAAATTTAATGAAACCACCAAGAGTAAGTAAAGCTTTAATAACAGTGATATTCATTTATTTATAAAACATTTGTACCATATTTTAACCACAGAAAATATCTGTTGGAAAAAAATCTAACCAACCCTATTTGTGTCTCTTTTTTCTTATCAGACAACATGAATCTGGCCATCCAAGCCCTCTCTTTCATCTTCACCAACCTTCCGTCAACCATAGCCTGTCTTCCACTGCCTATACGCTTCTTGTTCACTGTGGCGGAGAAAAAGCTTTCCCAGCATGCCAAACAGCTGAGGTCTACCGGCCTGCTCCTCTGGGTCATATTGGTCCACCTCTGTCAGGATCTAGAAAGTGGGGACACCCTGGAGCTCTTGTCTGGACAACCCCTGGAGAGAGGGGCCAAGGATAGGCTGAGTCTGCTCTCAGAATGTCTGCTGGTCAGTCTGGGCCAACAGAAGGGTGTTCCCAAACCTCTGGTCCATAAGGTGCTTCAGGGCCTGGAAGAGAAGAAACCCAAATGGACCACCATGCAGTTGCAGAAGGCACGGAAGCTTTGCTGTGATAGGTGAGATTTCAAAAGAAACATGATGGAATATTTTCCCAATGTATCCCAATTTAAGCCCATAATAGCAAATTCATCAAGTTTCATCATTATATGAACAATATTTTGGCATTTTAAAGCATTTAACCATTTAACTAATCTATTAATGTGTTCATAATTTATTTTAAAGACTTCAATCTTGCAATTTTTGGAAATTAGCTTCACCCTTCATCTTTTGGCAAAATAATTATGTGTTGTTTTCTGTGTGTGTTCTTTTTTCCCCTAGCCTGTAGCTAGTTGTTTCAAGCCTTTTGATATGTGTACATCAAAATGGGTTTGATGCCACCCATAGGATTTGAGTGCAGAAATCTGACTTGAACCACTGAAGAAAGTGTTGAAATCCTTGAATCATGTACTTTAAATCATCTTAGAAATATTAAATCATCTTAGCAGTATAATATGAGGCTTACTGATAATGATGAGCATATAAGTCATTATTTTATGGCAGATAATGTCGACCTTAATTCATTTTTTTTTTTGTATTGCCATGTATATTATAAAGTTACCTATACGTCTTTTATATATATAAACCTGTGATTCAGTATTTAGTGTTGGGCAATTAATAGTCATGATTAAATAACGTTTTTGTGTACAGGGCATATGTGTCTGAACTTTGTATAGTATTATGTATACGTATATAAATACGCACACATATAGTTTATATATTAAATATGTTTATATATGATATAAATTATATAAATATAAATATATACATGTAAATATTTTCAAAATATATAATGTATGTGTGTGTCTTTATATATACATGAATATGTACAGTACACATACTTATATTCACTAAAACTTTTATTTTGGATGTGATTAATCACAATTAATTGTTGCCCAGCACTAGTATTTATTTTTAATTTTTTCTAAACTTCTACTTTTTCCTGGAACTTCTCTCGAAACCCGAGTTTAAAAACCCCTGCCATTAATAATGATTGCGTAAATAATTTCTGCAAATGATTGATTTTTGAGCACTTTTGAAAAGTGACCTATACTTAATGCTATTTTTCATTGTTGCCAAAAAAACAGCAACTTTTACCGTCATGTCCAGAACAAAAGCTCAGAGTTAATTACCCTTATTGAAAATGATTTAGCATCATAACAGAGCTGGGAAAAAAATAAATAAAACTTTTAGTGTTCCGAGAAATGCTGCTCTCAGTGACAGGAAAAACAACAAAAGAGTGAGGGCAAAAAAAAAAGGAGATAGCAAAAAGGAAGAGTGATTATGTATCGCCTGTCTTAGACAGTCAGTGGAACCATTACTATTCATTAAAATAACCTTCACTTTCAGGCACTGCCTCCGGTGTAAACAATCAACGTACAGTGTGTCGGCGGAAAGCGGGTTCTCTGAAAAACACCCCCCCACCCCGGCTTGTCAACACACACACAAATGCATACACACACACACCTCCCTCATCTCTTGTCTTTGCAAAGTAATTTGTAGAGGAGAAGATGATTGTTCTCCATCACGGTGACCCTGGCAGGCTTTGACGGCATGCATGCACAGATGAAGATGAATGCAGTGGATTCCGTGGGCGGAGGGGGTGTTCTGCTTCTTTCGGGGCACATTGGTCCTAATGACGTGATTGATAGCTTGTCCCGGATCCGACGGGCCTCTCATTAATCAAGCCGCTGACTGGATCCAATCATTTGCTTCACCTGCACACTGATGGACAGGGAAGGATACAGGCACAGGTGCTGACACCCCGCTCACCGGCTGGGCTGCCCGGGGCCTCGCCGCTTTTCTCTGTGTCATTGAAGCTAAAGGCTTGCCTGACAGGCGACACTTTCCTTGTCACTTTGTGATTGAAAAATAAAAAAAGGAAGGAAGAAGGAATGGGGGGAACAATGACGGTGGGGGGTGTGTATCAGATGGGAAGTGTGGTGAGGGTGATGAGGCATGCTGGATAGAGAGGAAGGGCACGGGAATGAGTACGTTGAGGGGACCTTGAGGTTACGGCGAGCGGCACTGTGTCTCTAACTGTTGATCTGTCCTTCCTGTCACTCTCTTTGCTACGTTTTTTTTTTCTTTCTTTCTTTATTTTTGCCCAAAGGAACACCACGTAGCAAATCACTTGACTAAACTGTTTTGCTACAACTGGCAACATGCAGGCATTTTGCACATGTGCGAATCTTTATGCGAAATGTGTAAGCGCAAACACAACGATTCCTGCTTCAGATCAAGGGTGTCGAAAATTGGCAAGAGCTTCTGTCATTTTGTTATTTGATCACATACTCAAAGGTCACGAAAGCTACAGTAAATGGGTTGTGAATAAAAGCACCTTTGATTTGCTAAAGCCGTCTGTGAAGAAATAAAATATTCCTTCATTCATTCTTAATCTTGCATGCTTTTTGTTGCTAGCAGTCAGTATAAAATATGACGGTAGCTATATATTTTGTGAAATATTCTTTTGAAGACATGGTGTCTTTATTCTACCCACCACCAGAATTCTATTAGTTGTATAAACCTTAATATAAACACAAGTTATCCCTTTCTATAGAGTCAAATTATTGTGCTTAATATCTCATTTGTAGTAGTAGTAGTATTTTCACCAATTTAAAAACAATTTACTGTATATATATGTATATTAATTAAAACCACCCAATAAAATGAACTGGGATCTCACAGTTAGCATGTAAAACTGCCTTTAGAAGTATTTAAATTGAGTAATATAATAACTATTTTGCATTTATTTGATGTTAACCCCCTCTCTCTTTTATGTGTTCCTCCATTAGTGTGTTTGAGCGTGTGGAAAGCGGCCCGGCGCAGGATAGAGGTGGGCCCGTGGAACTGACTGAGCATAAAATAAGGCAGTTGCTGCTGGAGCTGTGCCATAGAGCAGGTGGCAGCCAGCACCTCCGGCAAATCCATCACAGCATCCAGCTCAATGAGGTAGCGAATTGCTGTTTTTCACCAAGCAATTAGGTGGCTGTTAGCCTGAGGCAGACAGTGTGACCTGAAGCAGAGGGGAACGCCTGTGCAGAGCTGCTGCACGGAGACACAACTGCATCCAGACGCTGCTGCGAGGCCTCTCGTAACAGCCTTGACCTGATTGAAAAAGCGACTGGGAAATAACAACATCTTAAACAACAGAAATAACACAAATTAAAGGGAAAGGATCACGGATTAGTCAAAGTCTTTCTACACACTTACACTACACTTTTTGTGCCCCTTGCTCTACTTAACAATAAGAACACACCTTGGGAAATTAGTACAACTCTCACTTAAGTCTAATCTTGAGGACAGTTCTTTGTGTCATATCTATACATATCTTTGTCCTCTTGCAATGTCCTGTTTTCAAATCCTATTCCTAGATAGACTGATTAATTTCTACCATTGTCGGCCAATCACTTGGGGAATAGAGAGAAAAGAAATGGCCATTATGCCCAAAATTGGCTATGTAATAATTTTTGAAATGTACTAATTTGTCCAATGGTGTGTTTAAGAAGTCTGTAGAGACTCACTATTAATTTGAGCACTTTAATGGTGTTTTAGTTTTGCTTAATGCAGTCTAATAATAAGATGTGTCCAGGTTCCTGTTCATTTTTTTGCACTGGAATGGATGTTTATGAGTCTTGTGTCTTGTGTTTTTTGTGTGTAGGGTTTACTGAGGTCCATCTTAACGCCGCATGCAGAGACGCATCCACTTCCTGACACCCCTTTGGAACCTGTCGTATTCTCTTCTGAATCAGCGAGCAGCCAAAACCAGTGTAATACCCAGTTCAACCCCCTCACGGAGTGCAATTCTATCGGCCGTAACAAGTTCGATCAGGTTAGTCCTTAGTCCTGTTATTTTCTCAGCCTTCAGCTTGAAGTGCAATGACGATGAGCACTCCAAAACACTTGTCGTTCACGTAACTTTTATTTAAAGCAGTTCGTTAATGCCATGAACTACTTCTCTACTCTTTCACGCTCGAGCGAGTGTAACTTTCCGTCAAGGCCACCAGGCAAGGTGAATATAAGAGAAACACTGAAAGACTTTAAACTGCTTCTCTAGAATGAACTCGACAATTCTCCATAGGTCGCTCTGTCCCTAAGCTATATTTTAGTGTGAAGGGAAGACACAAAGCAAAACATTAAAAAAGGTTAACCAAAAGAGCAGAGAATTTGAAAACACTTGAAAGGTGAACTCTTCAAGTGTGATGTGGCTTTGAACAAAGGGTGGGAGGGTGTGGGGGGGGGGTGAAGCATCCCTTGCGTGTTGAAGACGGTGTAGGTTGAAGGTTTAATTACAAGAGCCATGGTCCTCTTTTGGCTTTCTCTTAAAGGTAGGATAAATTTTTCTCTGCTCATGTCATGAGACTTTTTGCTACGCCTTTGAAGCCGGAAAGTCTGCAACCTTCTTTTTTTAAGGGGAACTTTCCTTTTCATTATCTTATTTGGCTCAGAGTTTTGCGTCGGTTAAAATGCAAGTTCTTTTCCCATCGTTAGGCGCTAGCTGCGGTGCTCTTAATCCCTTTTGTTTTCTCCTTATCGCTCGCGCTCGCATTGCTTTGCATAAAACACCTTATTAAGGGGATGATTAAAAAGCCTCCTCGCCTTCAGGTGGCTGCGCTGTTTGTCAAATCAAATGGAGGCAGAAAAAACGAATGCCGATCCATCAATCAGCCGGTCTGAGAATAGGAGGGGCTGGCACGCTTCTGTCCTTTTGTCAATAAAAAAAAAAACTCAGCTTCAAGTTAAGAGTGACATTCCTGCTATCAAAACAATCAGATTTCATTTGGCTCTCTAACAAAGGGACGGTCTACTTGTGGGTGAGGGAAACCTTGGGCGGCTCGCCACGAACAACGGCGAGAAGAATAACGACTCCTCTTGCAAAATTGATTTATCTTTTTATAAATGATGGTACATCCCTCCCCAAATGGATTTATAAATTAATTCCTGTCTTATTGGAATAAAAACCTTCTTGTGCAGACATGATAGATAGATCGCATTGGGGCGGCCTTGTTCGGGACCCCCTCCTCTTTGGTTAGTCCAGCGCAGCTGGAGCAGTAATTTACTGATCATATTAACTCTGATTAATAACGCACAATACTCGCTGCTCATTTATCAACAGGCTGCTATGGGTGAGAGGGAGTGGGATTGGGCCCAACTGCTGCCAGCATATCAGAGCATGAGTCAGGTGACCTTCACGACGCTGCTCGCTAACAGGTAATGGCTGCTGCTCTCGTTCGCATACAGTCGCCCCCTCCTTTCGCTTACACACTGTTGAAGTGCTGCCTGTCATGTCCCACTATGTACCTCCGTAATGAATGTGAATATGTGGAGAGGATCCTGTAACCGTTTGAGTGTTCACGCTTACCTGTGTGTGTCAGCTTCTAAAGGCATTATGGTTTGGCTGTATTTTACCTGTGTTTGTGAATTTTTACATATAGATGCTGCTATGTTTTCTTCTATATGTGAGTTCTCGGTTTCCTTCAAGATTTTAATTCTCAGCATGCAGCATCCCTTCTTTCTCAAAGTTTGGTGAAGAAAGTGCTTTTCCACTGAGAGCTTGCTAAAGAAGCACAGCTCCTTCATAGTGTTGAGAGAGAGAGAAAAAAAAGGAAAGCGTATCTGAGCTCACTGTGCGGAGAAAATGAAGTGTCTGCGTTTTTAGAACTGAGTGGAAATCACAATCTGACATGTGTCAAACTGTGTCAGAAAATAATTTTGAGGTTACTGAGGGATGTTGTGAGATTGAGCTTTAGTTTAAGTGCGATACAAGTATGCTGGTTTAAAAGAATATCTCAAGCCAAAACCAGAGTTTGATCAATTTGCTCCAAATGATCTGTGAGTTCAGTGTTAGTTTGACAGCTTGACGAAAGAAAATCTGTTTCAATCACTGATTCTTTTGGAAATGTTGAGTAAAACAAGATTTTAGTCAACAGATGAAATATCAATTGTTAAACAATAATTGTAGTTGGTTTCTTTTTCAGGAAAGAGTGGAAGAATGTATCTATATTTAAGATACAAGTTTTAAGTTAACTTAAGTTTTTATGACATTTAGCTTCTTGCAGTATGCTATGAAAAAACACTAGTCAACAGTTGAAGTGGATCAAAACCTTTAATCAGAGTTGTCCTAAAACAAAACCAAAATGCATTGTTGTCTGTGGGACAACTTTAATGAACGGTTTTGATCCACTTTGAATGTAGACTACTGTAAATATTACACTAAAAATAACTTTTTGGCTGAACAGGATTCAATCATGGACGGTGGTTCTTAATTTTAGTGGAGTTTACTCAGTTTGCTTTAATTCATTCTACATAAAATATTAGAGTAGAGATAACATGTTTCCCTCATGTGAAACCACTGTCAGTTCAGCCAAAGCGTTATAATAACATACTAGCAAGTAAAATATTACTTTTCTTTACACATATATGATGTTGGCAGTTTAAGAATTTACATCTCTAGCACTTCCATTGAGGTTGCTTTTCTAGGTCCTAAACCTATGCACATACTTCACACTCCAAAATCACCAACATGACAGAAAGTCTTTTAAAATGCCAGCATAATAGAACATTAAACATTAATAAGTCTCTTTTTTCTCACTTTATTTCAAAATTTTCTCTCCCCATATCCAGTCCTGTGCAAAGCAAGGGAAGTGTAAAACTTATTTTGAGATGCTCAATTGAAGCGTGTTCTTTCGAAATAAAAACACTAAGAGAAACCTAATACAACGGTTTTTAATCAAAATTAGTTGTTTAAATAAAGTAAACTTTTTTTTCAGTGAATGGTTCTGTGATTCTGTGATGAGTTTATTTTTAAAAGTACAATTATTTCATGCATAAAGTCATAAAGTGATTAAGCATAATTATTGCCAACAGGCATACTAATTGTAGATAGAGCAATATATTTTTAAGTTTAGTTTAGTTTAAAGTAAAGTATAGCGTTCATAATCCAGGATTGTTTCTGACACTGCTTAAAATCTAGTGTTACCAAAAAGCTGCTACCAAATATTTTTGTATGAATAATAAAGGTAATTGGGTTGAACTGGAAAACTTTTGATAGGAATTTGTCTCATCTGGGAGTCACTGCCTAGCCATGGTCCAGATTGGGTAGTTTCTACATGGAAGTGCAGCAGGTCAGTAGAACATGGACCTATTTCTGCGTACCTGGCAAATCACCCGCCCAGTCTAACTTGGAGAGCATCCAGATGTCAGTGGGGTGGAACCTTTGAGAGCATCTTTCTATGTTCAGTATCTCAGTGATGGAGCACCTGCCCCCATGGCCGAACAGAGGTTCAGAAGAGGGGTGAAGGACAGAAGGTGAAGCTAGAAGGTGCTTTGGAAACTTAGAGAGTCGTACAGACTTTGCTAGTGCAAATGCGGTCCATAGACCTTTGTTATTCATTAAGTTACTTGTCATTTAAAGCTTTCATGTCCTTATTCAGATAGCTGTTTGTTTGTGCAAACGTTAATTAATGCGATAAAATGTGGATTATCTGTGAATGACCATGAATGAGTAAATTCAGTGGAAAACCTGTTTAGACAGAGGTGAAAAAAAAGGTAAAAAAAAAAATGAGGACGAGGCAGAGAGAAAATAGTTGTAACTCAAGGTTTAATGTATGGGGGAAAAAATCAGTAATAGGTCATGTACCGAATGTTAGACACTAGAGATGCTCTCTGGAGACTGAGGATATATGTAGGTCTTCTATATGCAGAAATTATGCGATCTGTTCAATAGGGTGAGGGCTCTGAGGTCTTAACATATTAATCTCTTCAACTTTTCTTTTTTCAGTAGTTGTTTTAATGGTGTGTGGTTATAGGTTATGAGGAGAATAGTTTGTCCAAAAAATACATTTTACCATGTACTCCTAAGCTTATTATAAATCCAAATGCTGTTCTTTTGAACTTTCGTCAAATAATTCTGAAAAAAACAAAAAACAAAAAGCATTTCATTGTTTCAATAAAAATAATAAGTGGCACATCTGTTTTCAACATTGATAATATTTCTTAAGCACAGAATAAGCATATTAGAATGATTTCTGAAGGATCATTGGAATAATGCCCACTGAAAATTCAGCTAAATTGCAATCAATTGTGATCAAACCTATGCAGACTGGGTCAGCATAAGATTTTTTTTTTCTTTTTTAAGTACTGTGTATATATACAGATCAAAATTATGCAAATTAATTTGTCATTGCTTACTAAGTTTGTATCCCCTCTGTGGCTTTTGAATCACACATCAGTGATTAATGACTTAAATTTTTCTCAAATCATATCCCGTGGAATATAGTGCATATGGAGTATTTTTATTGTTTGTTTCAGTTTATTTGTGTATTGTTTTTAGTTTAATCTCTCTCTTTCTCTCTACTCTCTATTTAGAGCTTGAACTAAAATAAACAATAGATAAATAATCTTGACTGACGTGCATAGTATGTATTGACAGAATTGTCATTTTTGAATGAATATTCATTTAAACAGGATTTAAACATTCAAGTAAACATTATTTAAGCATATTTCTGTGGCTCTGTGAGGAGTACATTCAACTGGTTACATATGAATGAGACGTGCGCCATAATGGGGTCTCAGCTCCTTCTCCCTCTCAGAGTGTGTGAGAGAGAGGGAGAAGATTTACACAGGTGTGGGTGTCCTTTATTGTCACCTGTCATTTGGCTGTCTGTGCCAGCAGTGTCATAAATCATTCTCAAATGGAGCTTTTCAGCAGAAAGTCACTGATTAATGTTCCTGTTCTTCCTCAGACTAGCACCTGACACCCAGAGAGACAGCAACAGCAAACTTCTAGACATGACCCACACAAACTTTTTTTACCAGAATTAAGGTGCTTGGTGACAGAAAGGCTTTAAAATAACAGAGTTTCGACGATCTATGTTACCATTTGCATTCAGATTTGCTTTCTTTGTTGAATAAACCTTACATTACTATATAGTATACTTACTCAATATTGCAGATATGGGATATACAGTATATGTGGGTTCCTACCTTATAACGTTCTGTAATGTGAGATGATGTACAATCAGTGTATCTTTAATACACAGTAAAACCAGTTTTGTAAAATATTATTACAATTTAAAATAACTATTTTCTATATAAGTATATTTTAAAATGCAATTTATTGCTTTGGTGGAAAGGACTACAGTCTTTAATGTCACATGATTCTTGAAAAAACATTCTAATATGCTGATCTGGTGCTCAAGAAACATTAAAAATTAACTTATTATTATAAAACCATCGTTTTTTTTGTTTGAATGGTAGTGTACTTACCTTTTTTTTGTATGAAGGATGAAGTGAGAAGTGGTAATCTTTCATAAGTGAGCTCTAAGGTTAAAAGTTTTCCTCTAATGGATTTTCTTTTAATATATTGTGCTTTAGTTTGACACAATTCTAGTTTCGGCATTGTAAGACCTGCTGATGGATGGGTCTGTAAAAATCACCGGATGTGGCTGTCAGAGTTGCAAAATAACTTGGGACACACTTAACAAGCTCCTCCTGAACAATTGTAATGCTCTTGGTTACGTGTAAAACTATTTGCCCTGTCACAAACAATGCTAAAACATGTCTTCTATGTTCTCTTCTGTGCTATTGTGTGTTGCATTGAAAGACATGAATTTTGACTGTGTAGTACATTGGCTAGGTCAACTTTTACAGCCTTGCGCTGTCATGCCTCTATCATCCGGAACAATAGTGAGTGGAGAAGTATCTGTTGAGAGAGATGGCAGTTGATGCGGGAAGTGGAGTGCTTTAAATTGCAGTGATAGGCACCGCCGTTCACATTGGGCAAATGCCATCTGTTCCCAATGATGGCCATATGGTTAGCTTTCTTTCCCAGGGTATAAAATACAAACAAATGTGTCAGAATGCAAGGGCTTTTTCCACAGACGCGCAGCGACTCGGCTAGAGGCAGCATCGCAATGTGCGGGGAAGTAATTGCTATCGCAACCTTTGTGTTATGAGTTTGTTATTGTTGCTTTTTTTGGGTGAGGGAATCTGTCATGGCCAAGGAATAGAATATTTTCAGTGTGTTACTGGAAAGGAAACACTTTCTTTGTCAACCCATCACCGTAGTGACTTTTTATAGGTGTTTATATATGTATAGTATATAGTTTATATATTATATAGTGTAAGTATTTAAGTTTCACAACCAAGTCCTCTCCGTCATGTTCATTGACTGACTGACTGATTGACTGACTGTGGGAAATCGTCATTGTGTCTTTTCATCATTCTGCCTTTGTTTTGGTGGCTAGTGTTGGAAATTAGCGAACACAATGAGGTTTTGTTTAGCATGAGGCAGGCGTAGAGCTCCTGGTGTCTGAGTTTGTACTTTGCATGTGTGTGTGTGCATGTATGTGTGTGTGTCGGTGGGTGAATCACTGAAGCCTGGGAGAAGGCCGTGGCCCCACCTCACATGGCAGAGACGAGCTGAAAGGCTCATTAATCAAACTCCGAGTCACAGATGTGATGGCTTCCACACAAACTGCCAGCAGACTGTGAAAGTCACATCCAACAGAGTCAACTGTCAAGCAGCTAGGCCACCATTTCCATCCGGCCCGGCTCATTCCTCATTCTTTTCCTCTAAAATCCTTTTCCATCCATTTATTATTTCCTTCCTCCCTGTCTCGCACCTCTAGTAATGATCAGTTAGAGCCCCAGTTTACTGCTGAAGTTAATATTAAATGCCATTCGCAATCTGAATCTTTTTTTTTTCAGATGCCCTTCATGATTAAATTCATGCTTTAAGTGTTTAAGTTGTTTTTGTTTGGTTTAGTTGGAAATAAACTTGCCAAGCTGATAGCTAATTAGCTAGAATGTAAACTACCAAATATTATTTGTTTTGATTCGGAGGAGGTAAATTAATTTTTTGTTTTATTTTGTTTTGCTTTGCTTTGCTTTGCTTTTGTTTGGTTTAGCTGAAAATAAACTTGCCAAGCTAATAGATAATTAGTTAGAATGTAAACTACCAAATTTTATTTGGTTTGATTTGGAGAAGGTAACTGTTTTTTGTTTGTTTGTTTGTTTGTTTTTGTTTTTGTTTTGCTGAGCAGATTAGATCCCATCTAAACTACAGTTTTCTTTTTTTTCCTTTTCTTTTATTTTCTTTTCTACTTGCCAAAAATAGGTAATTATCTGGTCAGAGTCATTCTAAAATAAACAACTATTTATATTTAGATTTATATTATTGCAGCTTTGCAGGCTTCCGTTTTTGTTTTTTTTTCTGGCCCATCAATATTCCTTCACAGCACCCTTGATTACGGCACACTCTTTAACTCAATTCAATTCGTTCTCTTACTTCCAGTCCTCTCTCTCTCTCTCTTAGTGAAGTACTATTATCTCCCATAATCTATGATCCTAATCTACAGACGTCACAACCAGCTCAATCATAGCCAGCGCAGAGCTTTAATCAGACACCCACTGCCATCTCCACATTGTGATTGACAAAGCCACCCTGCCAGCCTGAGAGGAGGAAAATAATAATAAAATAAATAAACTGTGTGGTCCCTGGATGGAAGAGGGCCAGTGACAGGCTTCCACGCTGGGGGCCCGGTGTCACTGCACTGGCAGTCTCATCACACTGCCACCAGAACCAAGCCATTTGCATCCAGGCCAGGGACAGATAATTAGAAGGATTCCTGCCTGTCAGCATTAATCTGGGTAGCGGTGAAATGCTCTGACAAGGAAATGGAGATGGAGAGCTTTAGCTGGTGCGGATGGTGAAGGAGAGTGTGGTTCAGTAGAGGCAATCATAGCTCCTTACAAATAAGAGTGATAATATTAGTGGCCTATAACGGTAATTCATTTAGAGTGCACTGAATGCTGATTTGTAACGCCTGCGTTTAATATAGCTGACTTGTCACAGTTTTATAAGATGAGTATTTCAAGGATAATTTTACTTGAATATGCTGTTACTTTTATTATCTTGCAATTTAAAAGTAGCATTAAGTTTAGCTTATATTTCATAACCAGTCCTTTGTCAGACTTTTGTCTACTCACAGGCACTTTTACGTGCAAACTGTCAGGGTTTTTTTGTTTGTTTAAGCAATCCGACCACAGGGGAACTTTCATTGTTAATTGCTTTAAAAGTTTGAAATGTGTCATCTGTATACTGTGTATATATCTAAAGTGAAAGTAAAGATGTTTATAATGTTACCAAAAAAAACAACTTTCTATTAATCAAAGACAAACACTACGCAGCCCAACTGTTTTTAACATCAGTAATAATAAGAAATGTTACTTGGGCACCAAATCAGCATATTAGAATGACTTCTGAAGGATCATGTGATACTGAATATATATATCTTCTGTATATTTATTAAATGGTCTTACATCAGTCTAAATTATTCCTATATATATATTTATGGCTTTTCATATTGTTTTATACAATGAACTGGCTGTTTTTAGGGGCATCTTTTGTTTTATTTAATTAATAGGACATTAGTTATCATTTATGCATTCAGACTTCACAATATTTGATCGGATATATTTGTGATATATTTGTCCTAATTAAGTTGTTCCACAGGAATAATTCACCTAAAAAGTAAAATTACTCCAGATTGCTTCAAGAAGAAACTTATTTCATTATGAAAAATGGTTAAATTATGAACAACATTTAAAGGATTAGTCCACCTAAAAACTTTAAATTCTGTCATCATTTACATACTTGTGGCTTCAAACCTGTAATTAAATGTTTTTGTTTTCATACAACAAAAGTCTACATTCCACATTATTTTAAATTATTTAAAAACTTTTATGTTCCACAAAAGAAGGAAAAGCATACAGGTTTGGAATGATGATAATGACATCATTTTCATTTAGGGTGAATTCTTTAAATCGCTATTGGCTAAAAGTTGTATAAACTTTTTTGGCTGCCGCTCTTGTCTGAGAGTGTGCGTTTCATTTTTACACCTGGCATTGTTCACTTGTTTCATTCTTCTGATGAGTGTAGTGTCTTGGCCTAGTGAATCGTACCTCTATACGATGTCTACTGTTCTGTCATAGGAGCCCTGATCAGACGTGACCTTCCCTCTCTGCTGACTTTACATGGCCTGAATGCCACTGTCTCAGAGTACCTTTAGAGGAACTGAGGACTGTCATCCTGTCAATGAGATGGTGATCCTGGTGCTCCGCAGAGGTGCTACAGATCCCCCGGAGCCCTGAGCCCTGACTGATATAGGGGCCATGGTGCCACTCTGGCCCCTGGGCAGATGGTCAGCAAGCTCCCTGAAAGCCGAGGGCACCTGGGTCTTTCATTGGCATTCAGTGGCTACTTTCAAACTCTGAAGGACAGAAGGAAGGATGAAGGTTGCTTAGACATGGTTGATGAGGAGAAGGTCTGTCACCACATCTGCCCTTCTGCAACCTCTCTGGTTAAGTACCACAGACTAATTAATAAGTGTGTGCACAGGTAACCCCAAAGCCAGGACTGGATCTGCAGAATTTTGCAGTTTCTTCACTGAATCCGGGGGGAATTTTGCTTTATTCTGCAGAATAGATTTAACCCTCATGTTCTGTTTGTGGTATTGTGGACCACAAAACTATTTTTACAGCTTGAGGAAAAAAAAGATTTGATACATGACCATTTTACTAAATCATATGACTGACTATATTTAAATTGCCTTAAGTCAATCACAAGAGAACATGAAGATAAATTATGTTTGCTATGTAAGTGTAGTTGTGTCTGAGATACTACCAGTATCTTTTTTTTATTGTTTTATTAAGCAAAGATGTTGTGAAAGTAAAGATGTTTATAATGTTACCAAAAAAAAACAACTTTCTATTAATCAAAGACAAACACTATGTAGCTCAACTGCTTTTAACATCAGTAATAATAAGAAATGTTACTTGGGCACCAAATCAGCATATTAGAATGACTTCTGAAGGATCATGTGACACTGAAGCCTGGAGTAATGGCCATCACAGATAATTTACGTTTTAAAAAGAAAACATTCTAAATTATAATATTGCAATTAAAATGTATATGTAAATACAAAAAAAAAAAAAAACAGTAGTACTTTTGACCAGTAGTATATATAATGATGATAATGTAACATGACTTGTAGTTGTTTAGGAATGCACAGAAGCAGATTTTCTGTCTTGTCTACATTTTTTTTTTTAAAGTGTGATATTGTGATGGTTAAATGTATGAAACAGGGTTAGAGTATTCTCCTCAGTGCTCTGCTGAGGGTTGTCTTGATGTGACAGGCTGCTATGTTAGCTCAAGTTGTTTTTGACAGAACACTAAGAAAAGAAGTCAAAAAAAGAGAGAAATGCACACTGAATTTCTCTTCAAAAGCTGCAGTTTCTGGAATAATCTTTCTTTCTTTCCTTCTCTCTAGCAGTTGGTCTGATAGCACTCTAACTTGCTCTATTGATAACAAATAATTTTGTCAATGGACAATTATGGACAGTTTACAGTATTGCATCCTCTCAATCCCAGTTATACTATTGTAGATTTCTCATATCTGTAATGAAGTAGGTTGCGTTCACATAGCTGCTCTCATTCTTCACATCTCTGCCAGTCCAAAGAAAAAGTGACATTATGTACATTTTTTAAGTTTTGATGTTAAAACCAGCAGGACAATTGAATTCAGGCTTTGAATCAGCAATCGAACCAAGTGTGAAAACAGTTCAACTAGATTTGAACTCTCTCTTGATGACGTCTTTGAATCAATGCCCAGATTGGCTGGGATTATTTCTTCCTCTGACAATATATGTCTTGTCTATTTGTATCTCTGCTTTGTCATGACTGCAATACTTGATTCATCCAGTTAAGCCAGGTTGACTAATCTTGACATCTCTAAATCGATGTCCAGATTGGCTGGGAGCAGATTTCTCAAATGTAGTTATTTCTCAGAGGCATCTTCACCCTTTATTCTATACTGTATGTCTCATCTACTGGCAACCATAGCAGTGTGACTGTTTGTTGCAATTTGTGTGATACCCAGTGACAATGTTATGAAAGGCCATTTAGAGATGAATGATGCTTCTTGTCACTCCCTCGATCTCTCCTTCTCTATCTCTCTCTGCCATCCTCTCATTCATCTCTTGTCTTTTTTGAACTTGGGCGCTCTCTGGAAGGCAAGCAGATCTAATCAGAGAGTGGGCTGCCTGGATTGGGGGCATCTGTGTAGCCTCTACGTTGGCTCTGGGCTGACCTGATGCTTTCTCAGGCAATCCGTCATTCAACGCTGCTCATCCAGACCGGCTCAGGCCCTCCTCACAACCACACACACAATCCAGATCTCAATGTCAGACCATGGACTACTTGACGGAGTGTACCGTTTGAAGACTTCCTCTCTTTCCTGGAAACCCTACCACCTGCAGGCTTCATGCCCGTGGGCTGCTTGCCCTCTTCTGGTTTGAGAGAGGTCAGAATACACGTTGTTTCTGACCAACTCTGCCAGTCTCCTCAGGTTACCGACCCCAGCAGTGAGCATCACATCAGAAAAAAACAGTAAGAGGGCATGAGCAAAGGCAACTTCTGGTCGGCAGTGTCTTAGGCCGTTTCAATGCTTGGTTTGATTGCTTGAGCCAAAAACGAGTTCAGTGTTATCATTCTTCCCCTGCCCTGGTGTCTTTTGCATCGTCATGATGCTGCTGTAAGTCACAAACCAGCTTCAGTAACAGAAGATTCTTGACTCGGGCTTCATTCGGTGACTCTTGTCTCTGTGGTTTTATTACTAGAAATACACTTATATAAAAATTCTGGCTAATACCAAGTCAATAATTATACAAATAATTATGTTAATGTTGTAATTGATTACAGATTAATGGCAGATCTTTTTTTTTTTTTATTAAATTGAGAAAAAAAAATAAATGCTAAAATGGTGTCATAAAATGTCATTACACAAGAAATGGTTCTTGTGCAATGACATAGACAAAAAACGCTAAAGGGATTTCATTTGTAGGTGAACTATCCCTTGAACTCATAGGCTGACAATTGAGTCTGTCTAGGTTTAAACAATAAGAGATATTTTGTGGGAAAAGAGGCAATGAGAAACAAATTACAGGCCTATACAATAGCAGCCAAATATTACATCATCGTTAACAGTTCACTTCCACAAGTCAGCTAGGTACAGTAGCATTCGTGCCAATTAAGATCCAATCCTATTGACAAATTTAAGAGGTAATTATTCTTGAGTATTTGTCTATAACCAGGTCTAAAGAGAATACAAGATGCTTATATTTTAGTTGTTCATGATTAGGTGTATTTTTTATCTAGAGCTTAATGCATAACAGAAGTGAAATATCCTATCGTTTGCACTGCAGCTGACAAACTAACACTCCCTTCTTAGTTTACAAAAGCAGTCATACTCGGGGGATGAACACGTCACCGCAGAAGACGAGACGGCACGTTTGTTTAAAGCAGACGCCCAATAAAATGGACCAGCTTAGTAGCAAGCAAACGTCGGTTCAGTTTTAGCCTTTCATTGGCGTTGGATATCAGTGACAGCCCCGATCAAAGAACAGCGTCACAAATGAAGCTGTCAAAATGGCTGGCAGCTGAGTCAGGCAGCAAAAAGGGGGAGAAACAGAAAGAGAGATTTTCATTTGCTTTCAAATGCATCATGACCGCAATGGAGGCTTCATAAACAGACAAAAAAGATGGCTAAAACGTGTTAGCGCGGCACGATGAATTATAAATGTGTGCGTAGGATTATAAAAACAATGAGCAAAGGCAGCGGAATCCCTCAACCTCGGGCAGATAGACTAATTAACACTTTCGACATGAATGTATGATCTCATTATAGCTTTAGTACTTACGTAACGTGCCATTGCAGCATTGTTGCGAGCGCGGAGGAAGCTTAACAGCATTTAGAAAGTCTATTGTTTAGAGTTAAGGTTTAGTTACGTAAACATTTACGGAACTCGAAAAGTCGTGCCAGGATGCGTTTTGTCGTGTGTTTCGAGCTTTAGCTATGGGTTGTTCCTCAGCTAATTTTCTGATAATGGCCAATTATCTGCTCTTTTTTCACTAATTAGGAGATAAATATCATCAATCATTGTCTATTAATGTTGATGAGCTGCTTGCATGAAATGAACGTTTATATGCCTAATGAGTGTGCCCTTTTCCTCTATTCGTATCATTCGAAACACTCGTTTGCCGAAACAAAGTACGCATGGTTAGGCGCTTCTGTTGTGCAGTAATTCGCGTACTTGACGGTCGTGACATGTCTCTGTGACGAAGTCTCACAGAAGCGCTCTCCGGACACAGAACGAGAGCGAATTAAGTCATCTCCTTTAATGCGTTCACAGAAGAAAGAAAAGCTTGGAGTGAGGCCTATACGTTCCCTGCTGCTATCCTCCTCCAGGCAGCACCTCCTCCTCCTCCTCTGTTTCTCCCTCTCTCTGTCTGTCTAGGTCTCTCCCTCGCTGTCTGTCTGTGAATGTGTGGGAACTACAAGGCGCGCTCCTTTTTAGCCCCTCGCGGAATGAATCAGCTTGGATTTCTAAGGCTGTAGAAGTGTCCCATTGTTATGATGTCACCGCAGCTCAAGAAGGATGACCTCTGGACCCTATGGATTCATGGCTGTTTCGTCGCCCCCATTTCTGACAAGTATAGCTGCCTTTGTCCTCCCACTAGGGGGTATCCAAGCCGTTCGGAATGGATTTCGAAGGACTCACAGCTTAAGACATGCAACTTTGTGTGTCGCCGTTGTCTCTCGATTTTTTGCGGTACCTCTTGACTCTGGCTTCATTTTCCTCTTTCTCTCCATCCTCCTTCCTTTCACTCTGTCAGTCTTCCTGGCTTTTTTCCCTCTCTCTCTCCGTCCATCTGATTTTCCGTCTCCCCCCTTGCCGTCCTTTTCATTTCGCTATTGCTAAGGAAATAGTGAATACCGCCAGATGTCGCAAATACATCATCATAAGGTGGAGGACTGGTGAAAATAAATCAAGACACGTATGCGGTGGGGGATGTGAGACTGGTGCTTCTCTTAGAGTGTGATTGTGTGTGTGTGTTTGGGGAACAGAGAGAGAGACAGAAAGCCAGGGAGAGAGGGCAGTGGAGGTCATTGGATTGTCCCTCAGATGTTTGATATTTTATGTATGGGAAAAAGCAAGAGCGGATATGACAGAAGATGCAATTCGCCACATCAGCAGACCAAAAAGACAAAAAAAAACATAGAAAAAGGTCCAGAAGCTTTTAAGCCATCCAAATCCACCTGACCAAAACGACTCGCAAAGACAATGCTAACATCTCCGCAAACAATCAAATGAAACACAAATCACGTCTCCTTCCTACTAACATTCGTTCCTACTGGAATGACTAAGTGAAATGGGCTGTGAGAAAGGCTTTGTTTGCAGTTGAAGGAGAGCGAGGCAGACGCGCTCTCAGATCCATGCTGAGTCGAGCGAGAGAAGGAGATTCCCCAGGGTGGCGCTATCCCAACAACGCTTATCCTGCGGGGGGAAAAGTTTACAGCCAGCCCTGACGTTTGTAGTGCCACTACAGAGGCTGTGACAGTCTGCATAAAACGGGCCGGATCTGAGCAGATGCCTCCAACCGAAAAAAAAAAACACCTACAGAAGCGCGATTGAACAAACGCAATCGAGACATCAGAGCGAAGCCCTCTAAATACCTTATTTATGCAGCCGCTTTTGTATCCGTGACAACAAGAAAACAAAACGACACATCAGCATAATGCCTCCTCTTATCATATGGAGGCTTGTCTTGTTTTTTACACCTCCTTTTTACCTTCCCACATCACAAATGTGGTCTTTTTTCCCTCTTCGGTTCCTCTGAGTTCCTCAAAGATGGAAAGCCCTGATCAGGCTTTGATATACTAAAATGACACCCCTCGTCTTCCATCAGCCCTGCGGCTGACCATCTCCTGCTCACCCCACCAGATACTAGACAACATTTTCTCTCGAGTGCTCTCACAGCCGGCAGGTAAAAGGAAGAGGGCTAATTCCAGGCTCTCTTTTGAACTCCTCGTAGTGCCTTCTCTATTTTTGGCCATCAGAGAAAATTGTTGAGTGCTTCAAATAGATCTCAGAACAAAGTGTAAACGTACGTGTCGTATATATTGTGAGCATCACTGCATTATTTCAGCCGCGAGTTCGTGACATTGGCTGATAAACAATTAAATTAGTTGCAACGGATTTGGGGGTGAGCCTTTGTTTCAACCGAGATTGACACTAGGTCTGCAAGACTCCAAAGAGACGCAATACTGACGAGCCCTTTTCTCTTTGCTTAGGGGGTGGAGTCCACTCAGCTGTCAATCACACAGACAGAAGAGAATAGCTGTGACATCGTCGAAAATAGATCCGTATGCAAATCTGCTCTTGGATATCTATTTCTACATTCTCAGTACAGTGGAGAACGAATCAGCAAACAAATAACCGAATATCCCTTCAAAAATTTTGGGTCCAAGTCTGACCTGCGCAGATTTGCCGAAGGGTCTTTTTGTAAAGGCTTATGAGGCTCAAACATGGTCATTGTCTGTGAATGGCTTTTATTTGGGCTCAATTCTCCCTCTGTCTTAACAAAGAAACATAAACGAGACAACACATACAAAGAGTGGGGACTCAAATCCTTGGCCGTTTATCGTGACTATAAATAGGCATGAAGCTTTGAACAGTCATTTATGATGCTACTGTAAAACCTACAGATGGAAAGAAATTGTGAGTACAGTGTTGTTTATTAGTTATCTGTGCTTATTTTTTCACCTAGATTTGTTGTGGCCGCTTCAAGGTAGAAAGTACGAAATGTGCAAAAAATGCTGTAATTACAGTTTACATTTAAAATGCGGTTATATAAAGGTTATTTTCTTCCTGCCCCTCAAAAAGAACCTTAAGGTACGAAACACGGTGAGTACTCGACGAGAGCGGTGTAAATTATTTTTCATTGCATTACCATGTGTGTCTGATTTCTTTAAATGTAATTTTTATATCAGGGAAAAAAAAATCCCATTAGAGATGTAACCGTATTACGTCCTATGGGAGTATGTGACATTTGATATGAAATTATGAAATCTATAATACAGAGTCCTCTGTGTGTTCCTTCTAATGTTCTATGGAATGCACAGGTTTTCCCCCCGTTATTATCTTATAATAATGCACTTGCATTATTGAGTGTGCGTATTGATTTTAGAACTAAAACCATTTATTCTAGGGGTAAATGTTATTATTTTAATATCAGGGCTTTGCTAATTTGATTCTTTTGATATATTTCATACAGAACGCTAGAGGGGCTTTTCTTTCCTCTCGTTTTAAAGTTCACTTCAGTGTAGCCAGAAACAACTTTGTCCAAAAGAATCAAGCCTCTCATCCATCCAAAACGTGGCTGGGGTTTTATCCGACCTCATCAGTTGGTCCCATCTTTAGTTGGCTAACTTCTAATCTTCTTTTTTTTTGATAGTTAAAAATTAGAAATGCTAAATTCCATTTCATTTCCCAGGTATCTCTCTCTCTAACAGGACCTTCTCCTGACCCAGTGAGGCTCCTGTAGACTGTCAGTCCAGCTGCTCACGGGCCCTAATTATTTGCTATTTTGTGTGTGTGTGAGTCTTCTTTCCTCATCCCAAAGGCACAACAGGTCTCTAGATGCCCCTCAGTCTCAGGCAGGCAGCAGCCTCATCCAGGTGCCAGCGATGAAACTTTAATACCTTATTTAAATATGGAGTGAATTAGTTTTTGAGAGGCAGGGAGTCGGGCAGCTGTGGAGGGTGTGCTGGTCAGGCAGGCGCTCTGGGAGGCCAGAGGTTCCCGCTCAGTGCCATGAGGGAGAATAGCAATAGGCTGATGCATGGGTAAAAATACCAAGAGTCAATCCGATATCCCAGAATTCAACTGCTAACAATGTAGCTTTAATGAGATTAGGATTGCAGGCGAGACAAGAGGTGCGTCACCAGTCGGAACTAACGATAGAAAGAGTTTTTTAAAGGATCTACAATGGAGCGGTTGCAATAAATATTATTATTATACAAACTAGAGTATTATGAATGGTGATTATTTATATTTGCATATTGTAATGTATGAATAGGTGAAACTAATTAAAACCGGCGAAAAACAGCTCTGCCATTTTTTACTATTATTTCACTTTGTTTAACGTTACAACGGCAGAGTTAACGAGGTGTGGGAAAGAAAGCGCACAAGATGAAACTATCTGTAATAGTCTAAACATACATTTTGACTATATTTTATGTGTACATGATTGTATATGTATTTTATGTGTGTTTAAATTTTAAAGTAAAATAAATTAAAAGTTTACTCTGCGTGACCCTGTCGTTGATTTTCTTTGGTGACGTTGCAGGGTGTTCCGAATGAGCGATTATGGTCAGATGTACCGTGCTTAGGGAGTACGGAGCAGTGAACACTGCCTAGGGACCCTGTCAATCGGAATGCAGGTGTGTGTGTGTGTGTGTAAGAGAGTGGCACAGACATATCCAGCACAATGGCATGAGGCAACCTTGGTGTCGATTATCAGTGGTGTTTGCTAAGGCAAGCATACTGCTCATATTTAAAGTGTGGGATTTGAACAAGCCCTAAAGTATTAAAGTTTGGTTAAAAAACAAATTAATAAATAAAAAAATATATATAAAATTTGTAATTTTACAGAAAAGGAAAAAGTGTGCTATTATTTTTGGTATGTAAACCACAAAAAATAAATAAATAAAAATAAATAAATAAAATAAAATAAAACTAAATAATGAAATGAAATGAAATGAAATTAATGAAATAAATGAAATAAATTAAATTAAATTACATTACATTAAACAAATAGTAATGCCCTTCAACACTGGCATCTTTGTAATGAAGCGTTGGTAATGATTACATTTTCAGCTAAAATGTACAAATCTAGTTGAAATGCACTGATCATATACTTTAAATGTATATTGTGACATTTACTTGCTTGTTACGGTACAGCATCAGATTAGCTCTTCAAATCAGATCAAATATCGTAGGATGGAAATGAGGCAGATGTTTGTATTAAGATCAGAAATAGTTCAGCAGTTATCCGGTTTATATAATGACCAATCTTTTGACTTCAGCTTATGAGCGTGTGTAAATAGAAGCTTCTCCCCATCTGACTCATGCAGATTTACAGATTATCCTTGGACTAAGAGCAGATCTCTTCAGTACCCTTTCATTTGAACTTGAAGTTAAAAGGGCCTCATTAAATGTTTGATCCATATATTTTGCATATCTTGTCAGCATTAATTACTTTGTATTAAAGTTCACCTTTAAAGAGGCCCAATGAAGGACATTAAAGGTTCAAGAAAAAGATTTTCATGCAGGATGGTGCAGATAATTTTCTGACCTCTTTTTACAATGAGATGCCAAACGTCTTTTCATGCTTGTGGTGTAAGTCATGTTGACTTTTGTAATTGTGGTTTAAAGCTGCTGTAAGCTATTTTTTTTCCCCAATGCAGCACATGAAGAGACTTTACTACCTGACAGAGATCACAGATATAGGTGTCTTGAGAAATATCACTTGTCTTTGTGACAGCCCTAGACACTGTAACAGCAAAAAAACAAAAAAAGCAATCTAACCACAATCGTCGTATTTTAGCCAATCACAAAGTGCCTCTCTGCCAGTCTTTTTGTGCGTTTGTGTTTTTAAGGGTAGGTTTTGGCAAGAGCTCTCGTGGCTGAAGAGATTGCAGGCCGGTCTAGATCGTAACAGTGTAACAGAAGATAGCCAGCTAATATTGTGTACTGCAGCTTGAATTGTTTGCATGAGATTGCATGTTTACTTTCTGCTCTGTTTTGATGTACTGCAGTGAAGGTCCTGTAAGGGCTCTTAGGTTAATTCTTACGGTTTTCTGTATGAAAGATTTGTATATATTCATAGAGACAATGAGAGAACAAGAATGAGTAAGGTCGTGAAAATATGCAGAAATACATTTCAAGAGTATCCCCAGCCTGTCTATGCTGTTTCCATGGCAACTGGGCTATATGTCTCTGTGAACTAAGAGGTCAGGACTCTGCTGGTTAGCATAAGGACAGTTATGCCCTGCTGGAAGATGGTGTAACTACATCATTCAGGGAGCAAAAAGCTACAATTTGATTTAATGATCTCCATTGAGAAAACACTGTTTACGCTTATGATATTGCTATACATTAATCCCATATATTTCATTTAAAAGTAGTCTTTTAGAGTACATGGTTCTTTTGTTGATTGTTATCCCTATGATGAATTAATTAGAAAATGATTTGTTTCTTTGTAGAAAACAACACACAACACCATTGATTGATTGTGCTTTTGTTCCTCAAATGTTCATTTTGGTAGTTGTGTCTCTACTGGATTTTTCTTCTACCTTGGATTTTTTTTTTTTTTGTTTTATTTATTTATGTTCAAAGAATTCTTTCTTAAATTCTGATTTAGCCCAAGGTTATTCCATTTCGTTGACTCATTGGAGCCGATATTGCGCACACTTGATGTGGAGTAAATGCAAAGATTTGAAGTAACACACACACACACACACAATCTCAAAATCTGTGCATCAAAAAGTTCAGATGTTTGGGAATAGTAGTTTCTTTTGCTCATCAAGGCTGTGTTTATTTGATCAAAAATGCAGAGAAATACTAATATTGTAGAATGATATTGAAAATTTAAATAATGGTTTTCTGTTGTATTTTACTTTCAAATATAATGTATTCCTGTGATCAAAGCTGAATTTTCAGCTGTCATTATTCCAGTTTTCATTGTCACATGATCCCTCAGAAATCATTCTAATATGCTGATTTATTAATAATATTGGAAATAGTTTTTGCTACTTAATTTGTTTATTTTATTTTTTATTTTTTTGTTGAACCTGTGATACCTTTGTGATACTTTTTGGTATTCTCTGATGACTAAAAATAATATAATAAAAAAATATTTATTTAAAATATTAATATTTTAACCATAAGTCTTTACTATCGCTTTTTATGAACGTAACACTTTTTTGCTGAATAAAGGTAAGTTAAGAAAGTTCAAAAATAGAATGAAAAAACTGCTGAACACAAACTTCTGAACATAGAGAATGTGTATATTTTTACAAAATATTTCCATTTTAAATAAATGCTGTTCTTTCTTAACTTTTTAATTCATCAAATAATACTGAAAATGTGTCACAGACTCCAATAAAAATGAAGCAGCAAAAATTTTCTTTTTTTTTTTTTACACTGATAATAAATCAGCATATTAAAATGATTACTGAAGGATCATGTGACACTGAAGACTAAAATAAATAATGAGGCTAAAAATTCAGTTTTGCATCACAGAAATAAGAAACGTCTTTAAAAAAAATTATAAATAAATAAAACATGGAAAATCTTACTGATACCAAACTTTTTAAATTTATATACACCAACAAACCAAAACGTAAAAATGCCAACCACCTGTCCCAAACTTTCCTATATCCAGCTTTTTAAATGTTTTTATGTTTTTAAATGTGTTTAAATGTGAAGTGGTACTGAATTTAAACTGAATAAAAATGCTGTTGTTGTGTACAGACCTCCATTTCTACACCCATGAAGATCTCATCAGAAGAGCAAAACTGTTCACTAAATAACCCTTATTTTCTTTCTAGCAAAATCGGACTAACACACTTGAAGAGTGCAGCTGAAGTACAGTCTTACACAGACACACTCCTCAGACCCTTTTATGACGCACATCTATCAGTTTTGTAGATTACTCAGCATAAAAGCACCACGCAAGATGGCCTGCAGCCTTGTTATTTTACGTGTGTGTTCGAGTGTTTTACGTAATGTGTTGCTCTCAGATGCTGACAGTATGATGCAGTTATGTGTAAGAATTTCGGTTCCTTTGTCTTTGAGTTATGTGTGTGTGTTTACCCATTCACGCGCTCTTTCCCAGCACCTTATTACCATCTGCCCATGCTGTGAGGCTGAGTTAGGGCTGCCCTGATAGCTGCCTGATGGACCCCTCTGTTGTAGCACAGTGCCAGTAATGTGCTGTCAGGCAGTGCTGACAGGTGCAATGAGAGAACAATAAACGTGAGGGCAGCGGTAATGCAGAGGTCTGGCCGGTCTGGATGAAAACTGATGGCTTCTGGATTGGCTGCAATGGTTCTCCCACTCCTTGGTCTCTGAGCGCAGGCCCCCACTGAGAGTAAATTAACGTGGGATACTAGTAAACGCCCTCAAAGGGGGTACAGCGATAAAGGAGATAAATAGAGAATGGAATGAAAGGTGTTTGTGTGAATTTCAGAGGTTATTGTGTGTTTCCTGTAAGTGAAATCCACCTCCTGTGCAGTGTACATGGCTGTGATATGATAGTATGTATATGTTTTTCTCTATAAGGCTGGATGATTTACAGGGTGATGAAAGATCTTTTGAACAGATCTGCACAATTGAATCAGCTGGAAATATCGGCTGTGGCCAACATGCTGACTCTAGCTCTGAGCCAAAACTTAGCAAGCTGCCTACCTAGACAGAATTTTATGGCAGCTTCCTGAGATACCTTAGTTTGGTCCTGTTTTAAGGGAGCGTTATTGTTGTTGTGCCAATCCCACAATGCATCAAAACATGCTCATTGAATCAAAGTTGGTGGACTAAGCAAAAAATTACTAGAATGTAATGAAAATTCTGTCATGTCATTATGTTGTTCCAAACCCGTAAGACCTTTGTTCATCTTCAGAACACTAGTGAAGATATTTATGATGAAATCTGAGAGGTTTTTGACTGTTCATAGATAGCAACACACCTATTCATTGCCTAGAAAGGTAGTAAGGACATTGTTAAAACAGTCCATGTGACATCAGTGGTCTAACCTTCATTTTATGAAGTGAACAAAAATAATGAATTTATTCAACAATTTCTTCTCATTTGTGTCAGTTTTCGACATAGATCTATCCCTTTATAAACAGGCTGTTTCACTTAATGTTTATTTGCTACATATTTTTATGTCTATGAACTTTAGTGAGGGTAGACACGTTATCTCTGATTGTTATACTAGATTACACTGAAAAATATGATGTATTAACACTTTTAATTTCACATTTCAAACAGTTACTAAGAAATGGCGAGAAACACTTTGCATTAAACTAGAAACATTGGAAGTGAAAAAAGCATTTTGTTGTAAAACATACTCCAGTTATCCTTGTTTTATTAACATAAAAAACAGTGTATTAGCAACATGTTAACTCTAAACTAGAGTTTGTCTCCCTTATCCTAGCAATACTTTGTAAGGAACTATTGGCACGATGGTAAGATGTTTACCTGTGTAAACAGTAGATGGCGAGGCAGCTCGCTAAGTTTTGGAACAAAGCTAATGAAAATGCAATAATGAGAGAAAATTAGTTTATTAAATGTCAAATCATTGCTTCTAATTATCTGCTACTTTTGAAGTATGTTTGCTTATAATCATGCACAGACAGATTCGTATTTATAACTGTACACACTTGAGTTAATGCTAAAAGCTCTTTACAAGCTCACATCACTCATATGAATATTCAGGTGACCCAGGTCTTAGCTCTGGGAGAACCGAGACAGACTGTTCTCTCTAAGGTCCTGGCAGCTCTCGATTTGTCTCCCCCACAGTTAGTGTGTGTTCTGGGCTGAGTTAGCGACTGCTAAATTAAAAGCCCTCTTGCTCAGGAAACAGAGCAGCAGGAATTAGACCCGACCTCAGACTGTGAGCAGGTGTCTCAGGCAGTGGGAAAGTGTGTGTGTGTGTCATTGAGACAGTCACCTGAATCTATCTATCTATCTATCTATCCTTCTATCCTTTTATCCTTCTATCTTTCTTTCTTTCTTTCACATATCTCATCTGTCTTTCTGTCCGTTTTTGATATTATGCTCCTTCAGTTCTTGAATCCGTTCCTCTCTTTGCACCAGTAGCCTGGTGGTCTTGATTTCTTCATTCTTTTATTTTATATTCAGCCAGAAATTCAGTTGTTTTGAATGTCTTAACTTTACAGCAACACAAAAGGCAAACAACATCCTAAGACCTCTCCAAACTCTCACTTTGAAGATCATGAAAGAAGGATTAAGTTTTGGTTGTTGTAGAAATGGGTGAAAGGATGGAAACAAAGAACGTTTGTGACAGGACCCACCAGGGTCTATTATTCGTCCTCTGCCTACTCGCCCCTGTCTGAAATACTTTCAACTCTTTAATAGCCTTTTAATCCAATGATGAACTCTCGCTCACCTTGCGTCCTGTCTGCAAAACATGCACACTTGCACCCTAATCTCTTCATTTATATTGGTCTGCTAAGAATGACACCCTATTATATAGCAAATATATCAAACGTGTTCTTTCAAATCATCTTCATGGTCTGTACCGTATGTGCCATACTTAAATTGTAATTATTATTACAAATATAGTTTGTTAAGGGCTGTAATTAGTTGCACTGACAGTGATTGTAATTCTTTTCTAAATTATTTAATGCATTGTAAAATCTAAACATCATAACAAACAATCAAACATTATTTTGGAAACATTGTGAAGGCAAATGCAGTTGGATGGAGAATCAAATGTTATTGTGCAGGAAGTAAATTGTGACTCTGGACCACAAAACCAGTCTTAAGTCACACGGGTATATTTGTAACAATAGCCAACAATACATTGTTTGGGTCAAAATTTTAGATTTTTCTTTTAAGCCAAAATCATTAGGATATTAAGCAAATATCATATTCCATAAGATATTTTGTACATTTCCTACCATAAATATGCCAAAAATTAATTTTTGATTACAATGCTAAGGATTTCATTTGGACAACTTTTTTTTGTCAAATTTATTTGTTTGTTTTTTGCACCCTCAGATTCCAGATTTAAGTCGTATCTCGGCCAAATGTTGTCCTAATAAACCATATATCATTAGAAAGCTTATTTATTCAGCTTTTGGATGATTTATAAGTCTCAATTTTTTAAAAAATGACCCTTATGATTGATTTTGTAGTCCAGGGTCACAATTGAGCCTCCTTCAAATTGAAAGACATTGGGAATTGCTAAATTAATCATTGCATTATGTAATGAATGCATTTACAAATAGCATTTCACACCCCTAACACTAATATATATATATATTGTGTTGGTACAACTGAATGTATAATACAGGTGCCAGGCTTTCTCCTAGCCAAGTTGAAAATGTCCACTTTTGAAATATGACAGGAAGTGTCTGCTAAACATTTCAACTCACCCTAGACCTGAGGATATTCGTTTTAGTGAAAGGAGATGGAGAAAAAGATAATTAATATAGCCTACTGCCAATACATCACAGTGGAGTTGAGCCCATGATGGTTGTCATCTTCACTCACTCTCCTCCAGCCATGAGCACAGGTTTAACGCTCTGGAACAGGTCATCAGTCCTCTGTGCTCCCCACTGTCCCAACACTATTTATCTCAAAGAGAAGGAGAGCAACCAACCAGGAAAAATAATTACAAATGAAGAGTGACACTGTGGTGAATGGAACATATGTCAGCCGAGGCGCTAGCGCTTGTGTTTAGTGTTAGCTTTACATCAGAGAGCTGGGGAAAATCCTCTGGTCCTGAACGGGCCTGTTTAAGAGCATCCTGAAGCCAAGAGTGGAGTTGGCACTCAAACTCACTGTCATCCCAATTGAGAAAACGATCCAACTGAAAAGACAATTTAATATCAAAATCAGTGATTTTCGGTGATTCAGCTTTTACATTTAGTGAAAACAATATTGGTTCTAGCAACGAAGAAAAAACAAATAGTTTGATGAAAAATGGAAAGGTGGAAGCCAAAAAGAAAATACCCATGTGTCAGTGATAATATTGGTTTTGACACTTTCTGTGTAAGAACATCAAAGTGAGTGTTTGCCGAGATTGTAGGACAGGAACCTGCTGTGTCACCAGCCCCAATGGCCCATGTCTGTCAATTCAAGTTGAACTGAAATGAAATAAATCTTCTTGTTATAAAATACAATGAAGCTCAATTTTTATAAAATGTTTACAAAAAAGTATTGCTTTTATATTATTTTATCTTATATTTAAAATCTCCTATTATTGCCAATGCATCTATTTAATCTAAATAGTGAAAAATCAGTCATTTAGACAAATATTGTTACAACTTACAGTTTTTATGTATTTTAAAATGTAATTTCAAAGCCAAATAGTCGGCAGCCATTACTCCAGTATAACATGATACTTCAACAATCATTCGAATATGCTGATTTGGTGCTGTAGTATTATATCATTTGATCAATTTTGTAAACAGTTGTGCTGCTTTTTTTTTTTGCACATTGACAATAGACTCAACCAATGAGATGACATTGAGGCAGGAAGGGAGATTGTTCGGGAAACCTATTTGAAAAGGGTCATATTTTCTTTATAATGTGGTTGTGTGACATGCATTGCGTAGAAATGACACAATCCAGCTTTAATGTTCCGCTATTTATACAGTCTTAAGAGCTCCACCTGCAATGAAACTCAGGAAGGAAGAGGTCTGCATTTATGAGGCAGCAGGAATCCTCTCTCCCGCCTGAGAGCTTCAGTGAGCAGCATTTAGCAACCATTATGCCAAACCGCAGAAATTACAAACACATACATACATGTGCTCTCAAATCAATCTCACAAACACACCCACATTTACATGCGATCCGTGTCCCGTTTGACACGCAGTCATACGCCCACAGTTGTCCGCGCAGAGACAATCTAACATTCACATGAGAGGGAGGCCTCGTTTACATAATGATGATCTTGTTTCTCGACTGAAGTGAATGCTTGACTAGCCAGTAGACATGCACCGAGAGTGGTTTCGTCTCTATCCCTCGTGCTCACTTTTTCTCTTTCTCTGCCTCCCTCGCTCTCTTTTTCCGCAGCGTGTGTGCAGCTAGTTATTTTAACGCTCTCCAGCCGTGCCCTCAGCTCTTCATGGCCTTGTGAGGGGCTTCAAAAGAGACATCACTGCTGCCTGTGCCAGCCCTCCTTCCTCTCCCCCCACCTCCTCTTCATTCTCTCTCCTCTCTCGCCTCAGCCCGTGAACCCGTTTGACTCTTCCTCTCTCTCTCCCGCTCGCTCTCTCTCTCTTTCAGGCATGGTGTGATTCATCAGGGAAGCCATGCTTTTAATCAGCCCATTAAAAATGGATGGCAAGCAGAGGGCTGGTGTAAGAGATCTCATTTGGAGCAGTGTGAGATGGTGTGTGTGTGTGCGCGCGCATGTGTCCGTGCATGTGCTGAAAGGATGGTAAGGATGAGTGCCTTGCAGGCTCTGTCTCTCTTTGCCAGTGTGTGTCTGTGCGTGTATGTGTGAGGTTTGATGCTAATCTCTTCTGGCTGCTGAACCAACAGTTCAAGTTCTCATTTTTTGGCCTGATCAGGTCAATAGAACAAACAAAATGATTTAATTGTCTTAACATCGTCTTAAAATAACTCGTTATGTCTTGTATTTCTCGCGTTTTCAATGTTAGAATCTTGAATACTTTCCTTAATCTCAGTTTAAAGTGAGGAGGATGCCAAGTAAGTCATTTGTAGACTGTGTTGTTTGCAAAACATTGCTCTGTTTGTGTGAGCATCCGACCAGCAAAAAGGCTCAACCAATAGGGTGAGTTTGGGGCCGGGCTATCTCTTTATCTGGCCAATTAATGACAAGGAGAAGATTTGGGAAACCTGTTAGCAACAGGTATTTCGATCATGCGAAACCAATTCCCATCTATTTGAATGGGGAAAATCTCAAAAAATGCATGACAAACTATCATTTAACTAACGTATTTCAAATCAACAACAAATATTTGACTGGAAATGTCCCACAATTATGATAAATTATGATAAAATAGAATTAAAAAGTGTCTGTTTAAGGTTGGTAAAGCCAATGAGCATGTGCGAACCCAAGCATGTCTCTCAGGCCACTGATTGTTTTTATGGGAAGTGAAGCTTCTAAGGCATTTTTTCCCTATTTATTAATGCTAATAGCACAGAAACCGTATACTTCAGTTTTATAGACCAGTTTTGCTTATCACATGTTCTTGGTCTCTTTGTGAATGTTTCATGTTCATGTAAAGAAAAAAGTTTGTCTTTCTAGCCTCATCAAAGTGTAATAAACTCATATCGGTGTGATTCCATTCTGGTCCGATGATCCAATCATTTTCCAATGGATAATATCAAATCTTGAATTTCTTTCAGAAACACTCCACTTTTTGAAATCAAATTTGATTTCAAATGAGGTTTCATTTTCACTTTGACAATAAGAGCTTAAAGCATTTCGGTGTATTGGATGCAAGCCTCTAGAAGAAAGCTTAGAAAACTGCATAAGATATTGGTGAAAGTGACAGCAGTGCGATTGTATCACTGTTTTTGGGATGAATGGCACGATGGTACTCCTAGCTTAGCTTCGACTGGATATGTGCCCAGCCTCTGGGAACCCATCATAGCCTGGCAAATGTGTGACACGCTGGCACAGATGCCCATCCATGTGCCCGCATCATACTGCAATTGGGCTCCCAGTTGAGATGTGATCTAAGCAATGATGCTCTAACTATTGTGTGGGTGTGTACATGAGCGTGGAAAAGTAGAATAATACCGCGACACGGAAAGTGAGAACTGTGTCGACTTTACTGAGAATTGGTGCATCTCTCCAACAGAGAAATAATATCAACTCCCCACATGCCATTCCCGAACTCTCTACACACAGATTTTGTCTGTGTCACTCTGCTGAGAGGGCACTTTCTCATAGCTCATTAGGAACAGTGGGGCCGCTCTCTTTCTCTCTCTCTCTCACTCTGCTCTTGTGAAAGTCCTTTTCTTACTCTCCCACAGCTTTATACTGTCACACACACACAAGGTTGGCAGCCAGCCTTGTTCTACAGATTGATTAGCCCACCTGTTCACCTTTCTCATCTTTACAGTCCCAGTGTCTATTTTAACTCTGTCCCAGAACCGGAGGTACATGATGAAAAAATGTACACCGTGGAACCTGCTTAACCTTTTTAAAGCAGAAATGAATGGCGGATTCTGTTCTCTTTTTTAACCTGAATTAACTCTTAGATTTTCCACTCGGGTGCTTGTTTTGGATTCAAAATGGGACAGATTTGGCTTTTACACCAAAAAAAATAAATAAAAATTTTATCATTTAACTTTCTTTTCTGTCATTTCAAACATGTATGACTTTCGAAGCAGAAAATTTGATGTTTAGCAGAATGTCCAAGCTTTTTTTAATTTTAATTATTTATTTATGCAGTACTTGACTAAGTCATAATGTGAATGCATTATATGCAAAATAGCAGCTTGAACATTCTGCTAAATCTATTATTTTTATCTATTTTCTATCTGAGAAAGGTCATACAGGTTTAGAAGGACATGAGGGTGAATAAATGATGATATAATTTTCATTTTCTCTTTAATGTGTTGTTTGATGAATGAATTTGAGGAGGTTCTGACAGAGATTAGCACTGATAGGAGACATGCTGGTGGGACATATTATGTATGACCTGTAGAAGCTTCATGCTTGTGTGTGTTGAATTGAGTAGGACTGTAACAAGGTCATGAAATATACAGTAGATGGATGTAGGCTGTGTGTACAGGTGTACAATAAAGACCACCAAACCTTGGTGGCTATTGTCACATTGTCCATATGTCTTTGCTGCAAGTTGCCACTGTGGCATAACTCACACACATACACACACATGTCAGTGACAGGAATTGGACTGATATACTGCAGGGTTTTTTTTCTGTTGAAGTATAAAATCAGAAATTAAAAGACAGTAAATATACTATCCATGGTAACGATTCTTTATTTTTAATTAATTAGATATGGCAATTAATTAAATTAACTGCAAATAATGAAATATATCAATATGTGCTGAGTAAAGACCCAAAATGAAGATAATTAATGACACATTAATTTGCAAAATGTAAATACTGAAGAGCCATCCAAAAATGCAGCTTTAGAAGTAAGTATATTGTTTGGTTTGTTTTATTTCTATTTCACTGAATAAGCCTGCAGCCCACTGTGCTATTTTTTTCATTTATTTTAATAAGTAATCGCAGTAAATTAACATTATATTGACAGCCCTAATACATACATACACCATGCAGTTAGTGTGTTAGGGAATGTATTCATAAGATTGTGTGTTAGTAAACACTGATATTATGTGCTCTGACAGCTTGTAAAATATAATGATGTTATATAACAATGACACACATATTGAGAAGTCTCTCTTGGACAAGTCGCTCACTGCCGTATTCTGAATGAGTCCTCGGAATAAAAGTTTGTGCACCGGGTCCGGGAGGTGAACGAGGGATCCTGTCCTTCCATCCCACCATCTGTCTTCCCCTCTGGCTCACTCCTGAACTTTCCAGCGTGTACATCATGAAATTTACCGCAAGCCCCTTCACCCTCCAACATCTCACTCCAGCCCTGCCTGTCAAAGCTCTGCTCAAGGGGAAAAGAGAGAAACAGATAGATAGACAGATAGAGAAATAAATAAAATAAATAAATATAGAAATGAATAAATAAGTAAGAGCTGAGAGGTGCCCAGAAATCTGAATTCTCCCAGCAGGTAATCCTATAAAATGCCAAGGTGAGGCGATTCTCAGCTTCACCCCTCATTATTGTATCTTTACCTTGCCGCACTGCTCCTGATGTAAAAATTATGGAGAGAGAGAGAGAGAGAGAGACTTTACCTATGCACACAGTGTCTCTACAATACATTGGCTTGTGATTTCTCTCTCTCTCTCTCTGCTTCCCCGTGTCCCCTCCCCTCTCAGTTCTTTTTAATCTTTTATTCATGGACTAGCAGGTGATGAAAAATTTATGCCTCGAGTCTGGCATTGAAATAAATGCAAAATGAAAACAGAGGCAGTTTATACTGACAGTCTGAATATCTCTATCTAGAACAAGGTTGCAGCGAGCAAATCAAGGAGAGAGAGCGAGTGAGAGAGAGCGGGAGGTGGGGCAATGAGACCTTCATGATGTAAATATCACTATGGTCTTTCATACTAGCCTTAGATTAGTGTTTGTTCTGTTGTTACTGTTTTTAATAGTATTCACACACGTATGCAGCATATATGCATTTCCACCCCCGCTAGATGTACATTTTTGGCATTTCCTCCAATTACGAGAAACTGACAGCAGTTGAACTGTCAGAGGTCACCATGTTGCTGTGCTGTTGGTCATTAGTAGGTGATTATACTGAACTGTTTTCGGTGGATAACTGAACTGTAATTGATAAATGGCACATTGTATTATATTTATGCTGCATTATGCCCCTTAAGTGTGTATGCATCATACGATATGTTGACGAAACACTCATTGGTGTTCATTCAACTAACCTGCTTAAGAAAGTGTATTAGAACAGTCAGCCTTCCTGCTTATTAATGGTTGTAGAAACACTATGGCTTGATTCCATGGAAAATGTATGAACTGATATACGTCATATACAATGTGAACTTCACCATTTAAAAGTTTGTTGTTCAGAAAGGATGCAATAAATTGATCAAAAGTAACAGTAAAGATGTGTATAATATTACAAATGATTTCTATTTTAAATAAATATTGTTCTTTTAAAGTTTTTATTCTTCAAAGAACCTTGAAAAGTTCACAATTTCCACAAAAAGGTTTTTAACTATGATAAAATGTATCTTAAGCAACATTTTTAAAGGATCTTGTGACACTGAAGAGTTATGACTGCTTAAAATTCAGCTTTGCCATCACAGAAATAAATTACATTTTAAAATATATTAAAATAAAAAAGTTATTTACAATTAATAAAATGTTGCAACATTACAGTTTTGCTGAATTTTCCCCCCAAAAAAAGAAAGAAGAACACACACACACACACACACACACACACCAGACCACAATTTTCGAATGAAAGTGTAAGTCCCCTTGGGGGGTGGGGGGTGGGGGGGGGAGAAGACAATTTACATTGTAAAACCTAATAGCAAGCGATTATTCTCTTAAAGCATTCTTCATTCATAGTGTTGTATGGTCAGAAGCAAGAGATATCAGATAGGAACACCCGACTTTAAATGTAACAGCATAACTGCCCAAGGCAACAAGTGTCATCCTGTCTCTGGTGGTGCCACACAGAGAGTGAACCACATCCCCAGGGCCTTCAATACGCGTTGGAATTTGGGTCTGTTGCTGGTGTTTTGAATGTTGATTGGCTGAAGTGAGAGACTGACGGTGAAGAGGAGAAATGTATAAGGAATTTGCATGAATGAAAGGGACAGTGTTTCTTGCTGAGTCACGGTATGCAGTGGTTTATCTAGTCTGGTAAATCTACGTTCTCCACATACATTTGCATTGTATTTCTGTCTTAGCAAAAAAAATACTAAAGATGTGAAGCGTAAGAGTCAGTTTGACAGGTTTCTTCTGAAATCACCAGAAGATCTTGACTGCTGCGTCTTGTGTTGTGTACTTGTGTTGCACTGCAAATAAATTTGAATCAGAATTTTTGTCTTGTTTTCAAGTAAAAACAAGATCCAGATATTACAAATAGTTTTCAAAGGATCTAAAATGAAGTTAGCATTTAGATCATGTTCACAACAAAACAAAACATCTGCCAGTGGAGAAAAACACTAAATATATATGTATATTTATTGCTTCTCAAGTAAATGTTTCGTGCCTTAAAGATGTTTTCATTGAGAGAAAACAATTGCAGTGTGTTTGATTTAAATTATTATTCACAGCTAGGCATTTAAATGAAACTTCTTGATGGGTTATGTTAATGTAGTAGCATGAAGTACATGTATGTTAAAGATCACATCGTTTGGAACACATCATGTTCTCATTATTGTGTATAAAAAAAGCCAAACATTCAACACTGGTGTGAGCAAATGTAAATGTGTAAAAATCAGTTACTGAAAAATACATATTGATTAACCACTAGTCTGAATACTGGAATGAATGAGAAATGGTTGATGCTCACAGCCCTTTCATGATCTCTGGATCAGATCTTGAGTATTGTGTAATATCTCTCTCTCTCTGTCTGCAGCTCCATCAGGTGCAGCGAATATTGGCTCAGTTGCTATGCTGATGAATATTACTGGGTATAAAAACAGAAGCATCATAACTTGTTTCACTCTGATATTTAGTCCAGTTCACAGGCAAAGATGGGTATAAAAGTATATATCTCAGCTTCATGTGGCTGAAATGACAGCTGGTAAGAAGTGGCAGTTTATATATATACTTGACTGTATGCGTGTCTTTGTGTTTGTGTGTTTGTATGTGTGAGTGTGAATGTGAACTCCTTATATCGCAGTCTAAATGAAATCAGCTTTTGAAAGATATACTTTTAATTGGTCAAGTGTGCAATGCACAGAACTCTTTCTTGTTTCCTAAGGTGTGCAGTGTTGTTTTAGTATTATTTCTATACTGTTTATATTATTTTATATTAATTGATTTTTTTATTTATTGAATTTATATATTTCCATTCTGGTTTTAGATTGTTTTATTAGTGTGTTTTTGTCATTTTGTATGTATTTAAACACACGTTAAAGTTTATTTCAGTTTTAGTCTTTTTTTATTTCGTTTTAGTCATTTTACTTTTTTTTTTTTCTTTGTTTTTCACATTTTTTAAGTGTAAGTTTTTATAAATATTTGTTTTATTTTATTTAAACTATTTAAGTTGATTAAAACTATTTTTAGTAGGCTACTGCTGTAGTAGTTTTACTAACAACACTGGTTCGGAGTTGTTTAACAGATGTTATGTGGCTGCTTTGGTGGTGTGGGTGGTTGCTAGGTGGCTGCTTAGTGGCCATAGTCAAAAGAGCTCATATCCAAGTCTATGGCTACGTTCACACAGTCAGTTTTTGGGATTGACAACCCCGTTTATTTACAGGTGTGAGCTTCGAAATGTCTCGTTCACAGACGAGCTTACAGTAGCATCTTAAATACAGTTAAAGGAATAGTTCATCCAAAAATGAAAATTCTGTCATCATTTACTCATCCAAACCTGTATGAATTTCTTTATTCTGTCGAGCACAAAGGAAGACATTTTGAAGAAAGTTTGTAACCAGGCTGTTTTGTTTTTTCCCCCTACTATGGAAGTCAATGGTGACCAAAACAGGTTTCTACTCAAGGGTGAGTAAATGATGACAGAATTTTAATTTTTGGGTGAACTATTCCTTTAAAGATTCAGATACAGAACTGACATCCATATACTCGGCTGCTGTGTGAACTTGGGCAGTAGTTTAGATTCTAGATTCAGGTCGCTCTTTGAATGATTTTTTGGCCATTTTATTGGCTACTAGTCTAGTTAAGCATCATCTTCATTGCTTATAAAAGTACTAGCACACCTCTCCTCAAAAAGCCACACCATTAGAGAAAATACTCACGTCTGTAGCACAAACTGGTATGGGCTAGTTACATGTTTAATACAATTTAATACATAGTGTTAGAGGTTAATAAGCACAATAACTAGCAAACATTCTCTCTCTGTCATTCCTCCATCTTCATCTCTGCCCTCTCTTTCTGCCACCCTGGGGTCTACAAACCCCCTGCCACCCCAAGTGACGCCACATCCTCCCCCACAGCGGTGCAATCATATCACCCGACAATTAACCGACGATGTGTAATTGGCTGGTGTGTATGAGGGTCAGCAGCTGGTGAGGCGTAGCGCTGTGGCACCGACTCGCCTCGCTCACTTCCTGAACCAGATTCAATTATTAATAGACTGATTGCTGGAGTGAGGTTACTCTGGGAATCTGGATCTGCCACAATGAATAAAATGAAACCACTGCTTTACATTTTCATTATGCCACAGCCCCCTGCTTTCAATTGCAAATGGAGCCCAGGAACCCGACTGCAACCCCCTCGCATTTCAACGCACTGTCTTCACCCCCCTTTGAGGGTAGCACCCCAAAAATACACACGTACAGTGTCACACTTTATGACAGTGGTAAGAACACCTTAGTGGAAGAATACGTGTGTGTGTGTGTGTCTATATATATATATATATATAATGTAGTTACTTTTTTATGCATTTGGTCAGATTCAGGGTACAATTTTGTCCCCAGTAACTAACCCATAAAGCTTATATTCTGCTTTACTTGCCTTATTCATTGATAAATGTAATTCCATACCATAATAACTTTCAAAAGGAGAGAAAAAGAGCAAAAATATCAGTATGAAAAAGTACTTCAGGGCTATAGAGATTTCTCTGCTGATTTACAATCAGGTCAGATACAGAGACAGCACATATGCCATCATCATAACGTAACTCCCATCCTCTCCTAACGGATAAAGGAATATGAGGTGCCAAACTTAGAGGTCTTAATCAGCTCCACCTGCAAGAGAAAACACTGCAAAAATTCTATTTTATCTGGTTCAATTGCCCTCTCTATCTCATTCATTCTCTCTTGCGCTTTCTATATTGTTAAGTTTAAAAGAAAACAGGACTGCCTGAATGTAAGGACACACTTCTCTCAGTCGTTTTCCTACTACATTTTGTCAATGTCACATGAGATGTGCAGTAGAAAATATTGAAGAAATGAGTATAGTTTGTTATAAAAAAAAAAGGTAACTGATGTAAACATTACATAATACTTTGCTAGTTGATTTATTTCTTTATTTATATATATTTTTACGCATATTTATCTTTTTTTCATGCATGCATTGGTTTAATTTCTTGCACATGAAGAAAACAGAAGGCAACCATTCTAAATGTTATCACTTTAAAAATTGGATCTTTGGGGTTTAAAGCTATTTTAAATGCACGTTTAATATATATATACATATATATTTTGGCTTTATGCATGAAATATAATGAAGGGTGTAATGAAACTGGCTTCAAGTTTATTTGTATGCAACTGGATTAAGTTATAAATGCATTTGTTATGGGAATTGCTGCTTGGAAACATTTGGGTGTGTTCATATGAGCAGTAGTCTGTCTGTGTGTGTGTGTCTGTTTGTGTGTGTATGGACAGGGAGGTCTGCCCACGCACACACACACACACACACTATCCAGCACTCTTGTTCCATCCTGCAGCAGTGCAGCCCGCATTACTGCGCTGGCTCAGTCAGTCTCTCCACACCACGCATGTTGTCTTCCCCTAATCACCACAACTAATAGCATCACCCATCTGCAGCTGCTCTGCCTCAGATTCTCTGTGTGTTTGCATGTGAGAGTAGCCAGGGATACACTGCCTGGGATTTCCTGCAACAAATCCATATATTAGCCCTTCATTGGAAAGGCAGCAGCAATAACATTAGTCATGGCATTTTAGCCATCATCAGGAGCTCAGGGCGCACATGGAGAGCCAGGTTCACAGTGTAAAAGCTCCTGGGAGTGCAGCTGAAGACCAGTGTGCTGGTCAGGGGTGAGAAGATGGGCTGGATATGCATAATATCAGCTCATGGTACTCTGTGAATTTCATGGTGATTTCCCTGGGTATGTGCAGGCGCTGGATGAGACATCATTTATGCTCCAGAGTTCCCTGAGCGGTGCTGTGATCAAAGATCAGCTCTTTGGAGGGTTGTGGCTTCACCTCAAGTTCAACAGCTGGTCTTGGATCAGCCTGTTCCCTGATCTGCCGCGGACATCTAATCAACGGCTTCAGGCTCAGCCTGTATGTGAGCACAGAGGGATTTATTTACACCAATATACAGGGGGGAGACATCGTTCATGGTTTAAATGACTTCAGGATCAAGGATTAGATGTAGAACTTGTTTTAGAGGGTCGGCTCAGAGAAGTCCTTCCTCCCTGCCTCAAATTTCTTGCCAGTTTGATGCCCACCCACAGCTGTACAGTACCCAGCTCCAAGAGTCCCCTTAAAAGATGGCCTCAGGAAATAACCTCCACCAGATGTGACTTTAACAACCAAGCACTAACCATGCAGAAGCGTGACAACGTCCATTTATATGACTTTTCCTTGTTTAATTACGCGCCACGTCCAGTAAAGGTCTTAAAAAGGAAGTCTTTTGCTACATGGTGATTATGCTAACATTAAGGAACGCGTTTAAGTCACACAGGACATTTCCTCATCTGTTTTTTTACTGGCCACTGCTTAGTTTAAGAGCCACTTTTACTGACAACTCATATTTTCACTTCCAAACTACTTAGCCTCATGAAGAGGGGGTCCGTTACTTGTCTGTCATTGGAAATGTTCTCTAATGGCTGTGCGCTGATTGAATACAGATTCAAATAAAAACAAATAATTAGCCAATCATGCTAATTTAATACAGCGCCTGATGTTAGCATTGCTCAAACTAGCATTTCTCATTGTTTAGGCCATATTCTTCAGTCCAGGCACATAGGAAAACAGCATTTCTAAATTATATTATGCTGATTCTTGCACCTTAATGCAGCTGGTGAGCTACCAAGCAAGTTTATTGCATCAGAAAAAACATACATATGGCGATGATTATGTGATGCAAACATACAGTACATTAGTTTACAAATCATGCAATGGTAGAAGTGTTTATTATAAAATCATTCATTTCAACTGGAAACTGTGGTGAAGTGTATGTTTAGGTAAACAAAAAAAATTGTGGACGTTTTGCAAAAAAGCTTTTTCCAGTTATCTTATTTTGTTGTTTTTTTCAGGAAAGGTACGAGGGACCATGCTGTTCTGTGAATTTAGTCACAGCTAATGACTTGTTTGAGTAGAGCACTCAGGTGCCTACAATCCCTTTAGCCATGACTATATTCACTATATGGTTACAATATAATTCATTAAGGACACCAATTGACATTTAAACTTTTTAAGGACGTTCACGTGATCTTTACACTAGATGAGATGACATGTAAACCCAATAACTGCTAAAGCTAATAGTAATCCTCAATGGTTGATGTGCAGTGAAATGGGTGTTTTACATCATAGCTGTTATGTTTTGTAATGTAGCATTGCTAGAATCAAATAGAATCTAGGACCGATTTATAAACCTATATATATATATATATATATATATATATATATATATATATATTTGCTGTCACCAGAGTTCATCAGTTTCATGTGCATACACACATGAACAGGTCATACAAGTATGCCTAAATACTGATCACACATGTATCAAACTTATACAGTAATACCAACTCAACATCTCATTTAATTCTTACTTCAGTGTTCATAACATTAAATTTATATTCTAATGAAATTTGCTTTCCTCAACCTTTTTTTTTCTGTTCAAAAGCAGCTGTCAGATGTATACCTTTGGGGAAAGAGAGGCGTGTCATTGCAGTCATGACAACAAGATGGCAGTGTAAACTAAGTCAAATCCCCTGGAGAATTTAGCCGGGGAGAAGACACATACAGTAAGTGAGGTGTGTAAAAGAGTGGGGGAGCACTAGAGAGAGCTTTAAAAATGATGTGTCTGCTTTACTGTCAATCTGATGGCACACTGATGAAGGACAGTAGAAAGTGAGAATGGGGAGTATGTTTCCCAAAGCATCGTTGATTAACTATGGTCACAGATTCCATTGAACTCTGTTGGTGACAACGGAAATTGTGACCGTTTGGAGTGACAGTAGTACTGTCCCAGTGTGCAAAGAGTTGTGAGCATGTGTATATACTCAAGTTAGCAACTAGTATATGAATATTTTGTGTGGGTGTGTACCTGCATGAGCTTGTGTAAGTGTGTGTGTGTTTGCATGTGTGCACCACAGCTATTAGAATCCATTTGAGAAGGGGGTGAAATTATCACCTCTTTGCTGTTCAAAATTAGCGTTCCAGTGAATTTTTCTATTGCCAAGCATTATTACACAACAGCAGCATTTAGCACTGATTACCACAATTACGTGCTACTATAAAGCCAGCCGTTTACCTCACCTCTTACACAGGAAGAAAAAACAGATGCAGCATATTCTGTTTCTCATTACCATCATTCATAGGCATTTCTAATAGTGATCTTTGCATTACTTTAAAAATGACATTTGAACTCATCAAAATCATTTGCAGTACCAAATGTAATTTAAAGCACTGTGACATTCGTGCTACATTTTAGGTTATATTTCAAGGTGTATTAATATTTCTGCGCCACTGTAGCATCAGCCTGATGCACAAATAGTGTCTGTTTCCATTTCCTGCCCCAAATTGCCACCTATAAATATTGTAATTACAAATGTAGTTTTATTATTATATTAAATGCATATATTTGAAGGTGCCAAAGTGCCAACTTGGGGCAGGAATATTTGTTTTCAATCAATTATTACTATTATTACAATTTCAAATATCGGTTTTCTATTTTAATGTACACACACTGCATTAAGATAACTTTAACTTTTTTACCATATTTAAAAAAAACAAACAAAAAAAAAATGCAAATAAATTTTTCCGATTGCGCTATTCCTCCCTCATAGCCCTAAATAGATGGTTTACCCTTAAATGGGTATCAGCACTAAGTAGTCATGTCATGACCTCATCCTCATACCTTCTCTCCTCTCCCCCTCCATTCCTCCATCCTAAAGGCCCTTATCAGCCACTAGAGCCTTTATTAATTGAAAAGATGCTTTTATCCCCAGTCCTCCCTCCCCTGCTGGTTGTGTATGTCAAAGCGCCACAAATTATCCCAATGTATAGCCCAGAGAACCGTGGCTAATGAGAGTCTGTCAGAGAGGGAAATACACTAGAATTATCATGGCATCTGTAATTGAAGGAGGAGAAGAGAATTTGGACCTAGACTTAGGTCCTATTTACACTAGTGTGTTTTTGTTTTAAAAAACTACAGTGATGCCTATCGTTAACACTACTCTGGCATTTTCAAATTCGAACACTGAGACTTTTGAAAATGCTGCAGACCCAGTATTCATTTGAAAACTCTAGGGTTGCGTTTCATTGTAAACGCAGTGTACATTTTTGAAGACTGTGTCCATGCATTTAGAATGAATATGGACTATAGCTTTCAACCTTTCAAAAAAAGCATGTGATAGCACCAATACATCAAAAAAGTAGTTCATATGACATTTCTAAAGACATCTGATTAAATATGATTCGACATTCCTACTTGTTATAAACACTCATGAATGCTGCAAGGAGAGCTCCATGTAATGATTTTCAGTGAATAATGACTTGCATTTGTCAGTTTTTTTTTCTCACTTAAAGCTATGAAATGTCTTCAGAAGACCACTTTTGTGGTGCTTTTGTGTCTATTTTTAAGCTCGAAAGCCAAACCACAATCCTTTTTTCAAATATTCCCTTTGTCTTTCAGTAGAAAATGAAAGTCATATGGTTTGAAACAATTTGAGGGTGAGTTTATGATAAGCATTTTCACTTTTGGATGAACTCTGCTGACAATCATGATCTCCACATTCTGAACGCAGAGTTAATGGATGCACATTGATGCTTATGGAACACCAGCTCCCCTAATTCATTTTGGTAAACACTGTCCGCACAAATGACGACTCACTTTGGGCCAGTGGGATCATTTCAACAACACTGACAACTCGGGCAGTCTAATTAATCAGACAGCTTCCAGAGCTAGATTATCCTCTCTGAGAGACGACGGGTTTGTGTTGAGACGGGGCCATAGTGGCGGTCCTACTGTATGACAAGCTGAATAAATGGCCTTTGTCATCCTATCAGAGATGCCGTTAAGCTCTCCTCTTGATTATCTGTCCCCGACTCCCAACTCCCTAATTAGTACCTGGCACGAGCCCTGATGTTTAAGCTCGATTAAGGCAATGCTCGTGTCTCAACAAAAGGTGCACTTTTCCAGGGCTGGTCGCTATCGGCGTAGTGTGTAATGTTAGAAGTCAAAATGGTTGGACTCATTTACCAGCATGGGGCTAAGTGCATTCTTGGCTCAGGAAGAGGTGGAGTTGTCTATGTGCGACTCCAGCCAAGGAGTCCATTTGTAATGGCCGAATGTTACTGCCCTGTGTCTTAGTGTGAGTGTCTGGCAATTCTACACCTCTGCCGTTGTGTGCTTTTATTTACATCCATGCTTGTCTCTTTTGCTCTCTTGCTAGCTTTTTTAATTTGTCAGTTCAAAAGGCAGACAATAAAAAAATTATGCTAATTGAAACTGAGGGACCACATGGCCCTTGGAATTGATTTATTTAGAAAATGAAGTTGCTTGGTTATTCTTCTGGCTTAAAAGAAAGGAAGCCATTTGCTTTTAAATGAATATTAAATGTTGTGGAAATTAATAAAATATTTAATAGTCATGGTCATTTCTATAGTCAATTTATATATACACAATTTAAATATAAATGTTTTTCAGATATAAAACTTGTATGTGTGTGTGTGTGTTTTACCCAAGGGGAAAAAAGAAAGAAAAAAGTAAGCAGGTACTGTAGCACTAAATTATCTGGTAACACAATGGACCAGTTCTCACTAGTTGCTTATAAGCAAGTCTATTATTAACATATTGGCAGTTTATTAGTACTTATAAAGCACATATTGTGCATGACCATATTCTACATCCCTAATCCTACCCTATAACTTACCTTATAACTGCCTTACTAACTGTTAATAAGCATTAAGGTAGAAGTTTATTGAGACAACATTTGTAGTTTATGGTTTGCTATTAGTGAGAATTGGACCTTAAAATAAAGTGTGACAGACAATTTTATACTCATGTATTCCATTTATTTGAGTTATTTAGAAAATTAAGTGTTATATGTATTAATACATTCTGCACACCATTTCAAAATTTTACATCATAAAGTAAAAAGTATTTATTTATTTATTTATTTACGCTAAGTACACCTGGGCTGCCACCAGTGCCCCCTAAAAAAGGAAAAATATAATGAATGAATGAATGAATGAAAGAATGAATGAATGCAGTAAACTAGTGTGTTGTAAGTGTAAGGGTGAGCTGAGTAATTATTCCCTTTCTTACGCTTTTCATTCTCTCCGTCTTATGACTAATGCCCGGTCCTGTTGTTTGTTTGAATTGCAACCTACGGCAAATAAGACCTTCACATTGGCTTCCCCACTCTGTCACAAAACCAAACATGCCGCTTTCCTGATGCCTCTCTCTCCTGCTGTATCTCTCTCACAGACACACACACGCACACACACAGACTCCGTAAGAATGTAACAATGTGTAGGGGGGCTGCCAGAATAACAAATCGTCTCCGCAGCTCATGCATGCTAATGTTATGTTGTAAGCAGTTTTGTTGACAAGTGCTAATACTTCTTTCATACTATCATCAAAAGCGGCAAATACAACAGCCATTACTCCCTCTCTCAGTTTCACAGACATGATGGATGGTGACCTTAATGCGGGTTAGCCGAGTTTTTGAAAGTTAAAGTACCCGCTATAAATCACAGAATTATTACAATGAGCTTTAATTGGTTAAGGACTGTTTACTTCCTAAAGAGCTAGAAAAATTGGGTTTCGGCATATTTTAATTTGCAAAGTGCATTTTCATTACGAATGGCACTTTAATATTGCCCTCCTTTATCATGCAAAATATGCAACACGCTGGCAATCTATTAATTGGGCACCAAAAAAATGCACGGCAAGCGTAAATCTATGCGTTCCTGTGTGTATGATTCATACGTGTGTGTGTGAAAAAGAGAAATGGCCGCGTGTGTGCATGCATTAGGACAAGAGACACTTCATGCCTGGATACAGTGTGAATGAAATGTGTGCAAAACATAATGCCTTAGCGTCACATAAACCTAATTAGACTGCTGTAAATACTGAGTTAGGGACATGTTGGACACTTATTGTGTCTAAGCCACAGAAAAACTTGCTTTATGCCTTCAGATGCTGTTGAGTTTAGTGAGTTTTTAGTTAGCATGTCGAATACATCAGTTTTGTTCTGCTCTTTAAATATATTTGAGCATTATATTCACAATAATACATACTTCTGGGAGTTCAGATAAGTCTGATATTTTCTGTAGTATGCAGTTTGTTGTATGTTTTGGTGGTCCGGTTCTCTTCATTACCAATTTTAATCACAGCGTTAAAGTCTGCCGGTTCCTACCTGTCATTCAGCTATCACGCCTGACAACCTGGCAGACCAATCAGACGCCATCCCCCGGGATGCGGCGTGGAGTCTTTAAGGATGCAGGGCAAAGTGCCGTTTGATTTCCCAATGGCCAGTCACACATATGGATAGAGACACACAAACCTGTCAGACTTACATGCATACACAGATACTGACAGTTCACACACTGCATGACAGATATGCTAAAGCTTCTTTTACTCCAAAATGTGTGTCATATATAGTATTTAATTGTTTAAAAATAATGTCATGTATTTTTGACTCAAATACATAAACAGATTTAGTATTCATCAAAATGAATTAAAATAAACTCAGAATACAAACCTGCAATAATTAAATTACACAAATGTATCTAATCTCATTTTATTATCCAATGTCTTTGCTGCTGACCTTTGATGATCCAGTTCAACCATTCTTACAAGCAAAAATGACTGTGCTTCATTGTTTTTTTTTATTGCTGAAGAGTATTGAACTTTCTTCTGTATTCTACTTTATACATGTGAATTTACTTTTTATTCGTCACTCTTTTTGGTGTGCTTTTATATTTGCTATAAATAGAACTTCTTATATTAAAAACAAACACTTAAACTCTGGCCATATCATATCATATCATATCATATAAAGTAACGCAAAAGTACCGTAACACATTTAGGGAGTAATGCAATATTGTAATGCATTACTTTTAAAAGTAACTTTCCCCAACACTGGTCAAGTCTATAACATTCTGACAAAAAAAGAAGAATATATATAAATATATTTCATGTTTTGACAAAACATATGCAAAAAATGATGTGTGTGTATATATATATGTGTGTGTGTGTGTGTTTATGTGTATGCATATGTATATAATTTTTATTAATACATTTTGTCAAAAACTGAAAAGACAGTTTTAAAGTAATTAATTCAGTGTAACAGTTTCTAATTTTAAAATGTGTCAAATAGTAACAATGACTAAGATGATAATAATAATAATAATAATAATAATCAGTCAATCATTTTAGTTTAGGAATAATATTTATCATGCTTATATATACTTTGTGTATAATATACTTAATTTTAAGGTCCAATTCTCTCTATTAACAAACCATTAACTATAACTTTAGCCTCAATAAACTCCTAATTTGCAGTATATTAATAGAAAGGTAGTTGTTAAGTTTAGGAATTGGGTAGGATTGGGGTTATAGAATATGGTCATGGAACACATGGTAATAAAGTACTAATAAACAGCCAATAAGATAATATTAAGCATGCTAATAAACAATTAGTTAATAGTGAGAATTGGTCCATATACTAGAGCTTTACCATACTGTTTGGTGTCATTGTCGTTGAATATACATAATATGTATATGAAATGACATCACGTTTACTAAAATTTGAATTAAATCATTTTCGAATGGAAAATCCTGTGGGACTCCAGTGATTCCACATAGAGTACAGTAAATGTGAATATCATAGTGTGCAGCAGTGCAGATTATTTTATGGTCTAAAAAGACCAACATGACAGAAGAACGAGAGAGCATGTGTAACTTTGTCACCAGGATCCAGGCTGGGCTTGGCTTGAAATCCAGGGCTTGAAATGCAGAGTTTAGCCTCTGCATTGTGATCCAGCGCTTATGCGGTTTAGAGCAGAAGTGCTTGCTAGCTGCTTGGGATGTGACTCAGTCAATTGTGTGGCTTTTTATGCCGGATGAAAGGCAAACTTCAATGCTTCAGTTCTTTCATGGCTGCTGCACAGGCTACAGGGCAGAAAGCCCCTACAGTATCAGCACAAAGCCTTCCGCTCAACGCTTTCCCACAATTACATTCTCTCTCCCATTCTCTTTATCACAGCGCTTTGTTTACAATAGGTGACTAAGACAGTCATTGCGCTAGAGTTGCTTTGAAGAGGATTGGACGGCTCTCAAAACCTGACGAGAAAAGATCCTTAGAAACAAGCATCATTTTACTTTGTAATATGGGTAGTTATCTAATAAATTTATTATTCATAAAGACATCAAAGACGGTCGTATCTGGTGCCATTCTTAGCATTTTGAATGTGTAATATTTCAAGAGCATTAAAACGTAATCAAACATTAAAAATGTCGAGCAATCGAAACGTTTTAACCAGAGCATGAAACAGTCTGATGTGCCTTTACCAAAGACCTGTTTATGCACAATCTTCATTTTCTTTCTTTCTTTCTTTTTTAAATCATAAAGGATCCATTTATTCACATATTGTGTTATTAAAGCATTGACTCAGGGGATAATGAATGCATTTTCTGCTGATATACATTGAAAGCCGCTTTATACCCGTGAGCTTACTGTCTGCTAATCTCTTCACTAAAATAAACAAGCTTTATTTAAAACTGGTAGATTTTCACAGTACCTGTTTTCTATTTTTGAAACCCAAAGTAAGCATTTTAGGTTTAAAACTTGCTGGCTGCTTCATATAAACAGTGTGTGCTGAATATTTGTGACTGTACTGTTATTAAAGTTACTGTTATTCCTCTCTATATAATGTGCAAGAGCGACTGTCATTTTTGGCTGTGTCCAAAACCTGCTAGACTAGGGTGAAATACGACTAGATTTTCTAGTCGTATCTGGAGGTTAAGTAAGGTCTCTGTAATATTCAGTCTATTTATTGTCATCTTTCTGGCTGATTTTTGAGGGCAGCTAGTGCTTTGCTACAAGATTGCTAAGGCATTGCTAGATTGTTCTGGGTTGTTCTGTTTATAGTTAACAAGCGTTACCTATTCTAAAGTCTTACCGCATCTTTTTGCTAGGAGACGTATGACAAATTAAAACAATATGTGTTCTAAAATCATCTCTAAATATCAAACATGTTTGATATCTTGATAACACTTCAGTATAGGGAACAATTGTCTTTGTTAACTAGTGCCTATTATCATGCCTATTAACATACTGGCCATTTACTGTATTAGTACTTATAAAGCACATATTCTGCACGACACTATTCTACATCCCTAATTCTACAAAGTAACTAAACTTAACAGCTACCTTACTAACTATTAATAAGCAGCAAATTAGGAGTTTATTGAGGAAAAAGTCATAATTAATGTTTTTTATTAACTCTTTCCCCGCCAATGATGAGATATCTTGTCAGTTAGGTTACAACGCTTCCCTACCAATCATGAGTTTTTATGGCAATCCCTGTTCTAGGTGTATTACGGTAAGGAAAGCTCTAGTGCATGTCCTAAATGAGTTACTGGACTTCCCGGGTCTACTGGGCTCGGAAACAAATGACGATCGTCATAAACAGAAGGATCAGAGATAATGTAGATCGTAATATAGATCATATATATATATATAGATTATGCATGTAGATCGTGTTTTGACAATTTTGAATCTGATCGTGATCGTCACTAGTCAGTGAAGGAGATGCCTTTTACAGACACAGAAATATCTGTATGTGTATAAATCTATAACTTGGCGATATGAATATGTGTGTGCATGATTTATGTATAAACAGGGTATGTGCGTAGCCACATACATTTAGGCTACATACCTGTGTATATATATATATATATATGTATGTATGTAGCCTAAATGTATGTGTGTGTGTAAACATATGTCAACATGTTTGTTTGTGTGTGTGTCTGTTTGTTCTGTTTACTGAATGCAATTTAATTTATTCATATAATTATTTACAGGTGAAAGAATATGACATCTGAATGTATTTTACTTTGATAAAAAAGCACTACTTTCATAAAAATGCATTTTTCTCAGTTGTTTGTCCAAAATGTTGTGTTTCTGATGAAACCTATCTGCATTCAAGTGATGATAAAACATGAACACATACAAATAGAATAAAATAGATTTTTTAATTTGAAAGCAGATTTATTTATTACTTTTGATATGTAATATGTTATATATATGCATAGCAGAAAATATTCTAAAGGCCGTTTAATTTAGGGGAAAATCATCAAAAATGCTGGCAGTGGCTAGCAACTTTAAAAAAAAAACAAAAAAAACTGGCAGAATTATTGGTCAGAACTGAACCTTAAAATAAAGTGTGACTGGATGGAATCAAATGCTCAAGCTAAAGAGAACTAGAGTTCCCAACAATCTTCAATCTGGCTCTTATTTTGAGCTTGATTCTGTGTCCATTACTCAAATGGAGTCATGGGTTGTTAATAAAGAAGAATAGTAATAGTGACACTCGTTCTGAAACGGTTCCTTTCAGGTGTCTTCATATAAATACATTGTTCGTTATTTGCCCGAGTGCTGAATGGGTAGCAAGACCTTTTATGTGTTTTTTTCACCCTTATTTTCCATAAGCATTAATGCATCTTTTTCTGGTCTTCATTCTGGGCATTAGAATGTGTTTATAGTTGCTCCACAATTACTTTGGTCTGTTCTTCTTCAACTTTTCTGGCTTTAAATAGCTTTCCTGTTTTGAACGCTACAATTAATTCATAGGAAGTTGTGCAATAATAATAATAATAAGCTCATATTTTAGGTCTTTAGATCTTCCTGTAACCTCAAATGAAGTTCAGATTGTCCCAGAGTGATGGAGTGCTAGCAGGTGTGCTTTTGGTCACACAAAGAACATGTTTGTTTAACTATAGCCATTTGTTTTTCATCTGTGTGGGTTGTATGCTGGGATGAGGGCGTGTTGAATTAAGGCAGGTGGATTAATCACAGAGTCTTCCTTCATTTCATGGTTGGTCTGTTTTGCCACCTCAAGCGTGTGACTGAGACTTTGGTTTGAGTTGAGCCGTGTGGTGTGGAGCGGAGGCTGCGGTGAGAGTGGAGCCACGGGGGACTTTCTTTCACAGGCATCATGGCAGAACAGAGGAAAGGTTAAACATTCTGCCTGTCTGCTTCACCTGTGGATGAGCAGGAGGGGCTTGTTGAGTGAAAGGAGGGTCAGCCAATGACTAATCATCAATCTTGCTCTTGTATTTCTTTTTCAACGCTGCAAAAGTTCTTTTCTTCATCATTTCCTTTGTGATTTTCCAAGTAAAACATTTAAACATCCTTAAAACGATAGTTCACCCAAAAATGAAATATTGTCTTATCATTTATTCACCCTGCTGTTGTTCAAACCTGTATGACTTTCTTTCTTTATTTTGTGGAATATCCCTTGTAAAAGAAAAAGTATACTACACATAATTTTTTTTTTATTTATGTGCTTAAATCATCTGCAAGTACTTTTGGTACACTAAACTTGTATACTTACAGTCTGCTAAATTAAAACCACTGTTTCTGTGTTTAATGCACTTTAATTGTGCAGAAGTAGTGCTGAAGTCCAACTAAAGATTTACTGAAGTATATTTGATTGTTCTAAAGTGGTATTAAAGTGGAATTATTATTACACATAAACATCCCCCCTTCTATTAAAACACTTTGAGTGCCCAGAAAAGCGCTATATGAATGTAAGGAATTATTGTTATTATCTTACATTTAAAGACTATAAAAATTATTTTAGGCATAATATTAAACATGTATTGTGCAATAAAGAAATACTCCAAATAAGTTTAATTATGATTTTATATCAGTAAGTCTTAAATGATATGTCAATAAATATATTATGTAAATGGTTTTGAAGTACACTTAATCTGAAATAAATGTATTATAAAACAATTGTGGCATAGGATTGATTTATTTTACTAGGGAATAAAAATTTTATTTTTAAGAATTGTTCAACTGTGTAAGTCAACTGCGTCCTAAATAACATTGTATAGATGACAACCACCCCGCCCCCCCCCCCCCAAAAGAAAAAAAACAAAAAAAACAACTGAGACATGTTTGACAATTCTTTCTTTCTTTCTTTCTTTCTTTCTTTCTTTCTTTCTTTCTTTCTTTCTTTCTTTCCATCAGCATTTTCTGAATTTATGTTTCCTAACAGGCATTCCTAAAGGTTTGTGAGTATGAGCTGTGAGGATTAACAGCCTCTCAGACTTTTATGAGTGGTGTAGTGTTTGTAATTAGACTAAATAGATGAGATTGGGCAGGCAGAGTAAATGTACTATCCCTGGTCCAGTGAGATTTATAGGTACTGGATATTTTAAAAGGCCTTTTTAATGCACTTGTTTCGTGGTGGGACGTGCTCAGGATGCTTGTTAATGACTCACACTCAGCTGGCCAAACTGCCATATTGCTTTTGCTCTAAAATGAGCAGTTGATTAATTAAAATGCTGTTTCTCAATATATTTAAAATATGTACTGGTGAAAAGTACATTTAGTGTAAGTTTATTTATATTTCTGTGAAACAACTGCAGTTTCACTAACTTGCACTGCTGAAGTTGATTACATAAAATGTTACAGTAATTATGTTTACAGTATTTTAATTTGATTTTAACTACTGGTGTTGAGTCATTTTGTGCATGCATGCTGTGATTTCTGCTCATTTGAACTGAACGCAAAGCATGCAGCTTTGGATTCAATACAGCTTTTTTTTATAGAGTAAACCAGAACATTATAAATAAGATTTAATATAAAATAAAATCATAAATGTCTACTTATCTATTTGATGTATGTCTGTCTGTCTGTCAATACACTCCTGAATGACAATTTTTTTTTTTTTTTTTTTAACCCCCTTAAGTTGGCTTTATCCCACTGTCATGGCTGTACTGTACAGGTAGGCTCATGTGACTGTGTCTCTTTTTGGATTAAGGTGACACAGTGTTGACAACAGTCACTGACAGGCCAAAGCAGCCATAACTTATTGTTCGTTGATGTGCTATGACAAATCATGCGGGATGAGCAGGAGCGTGTGTGTGTGCATATATGAAACTCTGCACAGCTCATTTAGCTCCAGTGTAGCCACCTGGGTGGTGGTCTGCCTCAGCTGAGCCAGTCCTGCTTCTTCCCCTGCCAACTGACAGCACTGCGGCCCAATATAGGGGCTCCAGCGGCAGATTAATCAACACAGACATCCTGACAAATCACCCGCCACCAGCATTGATCTGAAAGTGAGAGTGAGAGCAACTCAGATTTAGAATAGAGGATGCAGCTTGCCTTACGCAACATGCTCCTGTAAGTTTGTGAACAAATCTGTGTACCCTATGCGGTGTATCCTAAAGTACAACAGCAAGTTTAAGATACTGTAGCTTTTTTAGCAGCAAGTTAATTTTTAGCTTCCAAAATTAGCTTATGGCTAATTTTAATATAGATGAACTATATTGAATTGAACTGAACCAACGCTGATTTAAGCTAAATAATGACATTATTGCCTTTTCAGATTTGTAATGTCTCCATATTTGAGTTTCAATAATTGTTTCTGCTATTTTCCTGTTTATTACTGTGAAGTTGCTTTGCTAAACAACTTATATTGTATAAAGCCTTATAGAAATAAAGGTGACCTGGCTTGACTGAGTATGTACATAAATTACAACTAAGCAAGTTTCATTGAAATTAACCAATTATGTTACTATAATAAAATTAATATAACAATATACATTAATTATAAATTAATGTACCATTAATATAATAATAATGACTAACATGAGCTATTAAAGTGAAATATTAAGTAAAATACCTCAGTCACTTTAAAAAGAGTGTATTCTCTAGTTTTGTTGTATTTATTGTAAAATGAACTTCAGTTTATTGCTATTACCATTATTCATTTATTTAATAGATAGATAGATTGATTATTCTCTTAAAATTCAGAAAAAAATTCAATTCAATTCAATTAGCATACAGTAAGAAAGGTGTACAAAGCTGTAAAATTAATGTAGTGTTGACTGCAAACTTATTTTGATAAGTTTGACATATTGTTTTTTGTTCAAACCTTAAAAAACAATACAATAAAAAATCTAAATATAAAACAAATGAAAAACAGGATAGAAAATAATTTCATATTAATACAGTAAATTGTGCCCTATTTTTACAGTCTTTTTTTTTTTTCCCTTTACTTTTCAAAAAAAAAATTTAAACCAACAAATAAATATCTTGGTATATGGACACACACTTTACTAGTCTGAGACTGCCATTACCACACAGCATTGAGGTTAAAGAAACAGCACACATCTAAATAGGTGTGTGCAGCAGGAACAGCACTGCTCTGGCTAATCCTATGCCTCAGGTGGCTTTTCATCTATTCCATTCAGATCCCGAGCAAATCAAATTAAAGCAGAAAGTGGGTGAAATCAAAAAACGTCAACACAAAAACGCAGGGCCGCTTTTTAAATCGGCCCCCATGGCCATGCTCCTTGTTTTATTATCTGCAACAATAGGGGAAGTTTTGTGGCATGCTTTCATTGAGCATATCCAGATTAGTATTGCTTTGACATTTGGGAGACTCGATAGCAATACTGTAATGCTTTCCTGGGGGAATGCAACCCGTATGAGGGAGACTTGTTCATGCAACATCTGTTTAATGGAATGATTGCCTAAGCTGCAGACAGTGTAGAACGAACACACACATATATGATATCCCATACTGCCTTGCTCCATCCGTCATGAGTTTTGTCCGGATCGAGGAATGAACAACTAACTTAAAACTAACCAAGAGTCCCAAAAATCATGACTACTTTCAGAGCAGTTTTTTTGTTTGTTTATAGGAACTGGAGAGAGAAAGCTCCTTTAAAATGGATATTGTTTTATTAATGTTTTGTAGAATTTTTTTGTTTTGTTTTGTTTTTCATTTTAAAGTTGTGGTAATTTTGATAGGTGCTTTTGTCATTTTTTCGTAGCAAATTATTCAATCAATTGAATTTAGGTATCAGAATAAAAAAGAAAATATTTAGAAATATTTAAGTAGAAAAAAGTAAATATCTGGATATGTTTAAGAAAATTTAAATATATAAATAAATACTATATTTCAATAATTTGCATTATTTTATAGATGAGATTGGGCAGGCAGAGTAAATGTACTATCCCTGGTCCAGTGAGATTTATAGTTACTGGATATTGCCTTGCTCAAGGGTCTCACCTCAGTCGTGGTATTGAAGGTGGAGAGAGTGCTGGGAATTCACTCCCACCACCCAC
>JAUMHE010000048.1:14067971-14098829 GCA_032359235.1 Enteromius mattozi | reverse complement strand
ATATATATATATATATATATATTTTTATTTTTTTTTAATATTAGGAATCATTTTACATTTTCTTTTGTTATTTTTTTTAATAGTTAATTATTCAAATTAATTGATTATTAATTCAATTTACTGAATATTATTTTAAAATTATTCCAAATAACTTCAATTATTAAAATAGTATATTTATTTATATATTTAAATTTAATTTAAATTTACTTAAACATTTCTAAAAAAAATTTTTTTTACATTTATATTCTAATATTGGATTTAGAAATAGATTTTATGTTATGTATATGTTATGTATAGTACAAAATAGTCACTTAATGTTGTATAATGTTAATAACATTATTCTTTCTACTTTTCTCACATAGAATAAATGGGTCTGTATACATGAGAACATAGCTGACTTTATATTTTTGGAAAGCGGTCATCGTTTTAGGGATTCTTCACAGTAAAAAGTTTGAAAAATCCTGGCCCAGATTCTTCTGAAACCATACGGTTGCCAGAAAATCTTGCAGACAAAATTTTCATTTATAGCTGAATTATCTCTTTAACCGGTTTCCATTATACAGGCAAATATTCCGAGTCTCCAAGCACCGAGCTCCTCCTGTCAGCTCAATGTTTACATCTTTCTCTCTCTGCTTCTCAATTGCTTCTCTTCCATCCATTTATTTTCCAGCATGTGCGTGGTGAGCGTCAGAGGTAGGCACCTGTTTAGGTATGCACAAACCATCTGGCTCATTCATCAGCACTCATTAATGAAAACGACTGAACACGACCCAAACTCTCTCACAGTATGAAGCCTAATACTGTATGTAGCCTGTTAGGCATGATGAGGTGACAGCTATTTTTATCAGAAAAGACCATGCCACATAAATAAAGTCTTTTATTAAACTGATATATAATGGCTAGGCCCCCCACTTGTCCCTTCGCGTGTGCTTTGATAAACGATAGACCAATGAGACAACATAGTGGCTAGTGGCTAACTAACTAACATTAGTCTAATACTTCCCCATTGGCTGCGAACATACGATTAAGAAATTGCCTAATAACTGCTAATTAATTCCCAGTAGGCAGCTTTTATATACTGAATGTAATGATCTTAAATCAGTTTTATCTGCACTGTGTTTAAGGGCAACCCTATGCCAAATCAAGAGAAGGAGAATATGGTTCTAATGAATAAGAGGCAGATCTACTGTAAGCGGTGGTCTTATTTTCTCACTGGTCCAATTAAACTGATCTGAGTTCAGTCCCTTCTGCGTGGCTGTAGCATTAATGAAGGTTTCAGTGCTGCCATTGTTACCCGTGAGGAATGTTATTAAGCAGTGGTCATATTCACTCATTACTGGCCTCTACCCGAGGGGTTTTACACCTTTACTCTGTGGCAAGACCAGCCATGCTGCCAACCTTGTTAATTCAAGATCAATTTGAGAAGATGTGTTAATTTTGCTTTCTGCCAGTGTCGCTTTACCAGTTTTATGGTTAAGACTAATCTTACCATTGCATTGATGTCTGCATTTTATTGTTTGATTCGCAGTGTTACTCATAGGTGTTGTTGTTTTTTTGTTTTATTACCTTACAAAAATTGCAATTAAAATAAGTTTTAATAAGTGCTTATACTCACCAAAGGCTGCATTTATAAAATACAGTATAAACAGCTTTGTGAAACGTTATCATTTAAAACAACTGTTTTCTATTTTAATGTATTGGATATATTAAATGGGAATAATATATTTAATACATGTGGAAATGTAGTTTATTCCTGTGATGTAAAAGACTACATTTTCAGCAGCCATTACTCTAGTCTTCATTGTCACATGATCCTTCAGAAATCATTCTATTATGATCTTTAAGAAATGTTACTTATGTTTAAAACAGTTGCAATATATATATTTTCACAATTTTTGACAAATAGAAAATGTAAAAGAGTGGTATTTATTTGAAATAGATTTTTACTGTCACTTTTAATTTAGTGCATATATACTTGCTTAATGAAAATATTAATTTATTTTAGAAAAGATTTATCAGTAATAATAATAAACATTTTGCCAAACCTTTGAACACCTTTTACTCCATCATTTTACTCCTGTACATACTATGTACTACTTATAGTAATTACAATTACTAGGTAATAACTAGGTAATAACTAGGTACTAACCCTGAGACACCACAAAAACCAATCCCTGTCCACGCAGTGCTTCTTAGGTAGGTACAATATAAGAATACTGTAAGTATATGTAAGTTCACATACTGTAAAATATATAGTGCAACCATTTGCATGGCATATTACTGTATATCAGCACTCAATATTTTCTCAGTTGTTCATTTGCATTTGATTACAATTGTATGATGCAGATATAGTTGCATTTAACTGGTAAACAATAAAAATGATTGTAAATATAATTAAGTTACTTTGGTTAAATTCCTCTGTTACATGTTTAAATGAAAGTGCACCTTTTTAATTTATGTAAATAACAATATCATGTAATGTAAGAGAGGCATCTCCCCTCTTAGCATCCTCCAGAGTGGCATTTGTCTTGTTGAAAAAGCCTTGAAAGCTTCCACAGCATTGATGCAAATCCCTTTAAGGTGAGTGAAGTGCTATGAAAGTTTAAATACATTCATTGCTTATCTATTCCACGGCTCTGTCACATGATGTAAAGGCAAGTATTTCATTATAAGAGGGGAAAAGAAATTGCCGGCCGATAGGCATCTGTAGATTAGGGGGGCGAACATAACAATAAATTACGCAGTGTTTGAAAACATACACAGCCATAATTAGGTGGCATTTGATATTAAATGAGGTAATAGGATTGACTTATTTATCTCCCAAACACCCCAAAAGTTCCATTAGCGTGTGGAAAAATGAGCTGTTTGAAATGGTAAGAGCGCCGTAGCTGTGATCAGATTTGACTAAACCCCCCTTTGCGAAGTTGAAAGACTGGCTTTTTGCTCGGAGATCACTGTGTCCCGCTGGGAGTTTGGGAATGGAATTGGAGATCAATGGATTTACTGGGTAATCAGTTCACTCCAGGCCTGACGGGCGAAACACCCGAGCACCAAGACTATTAACTAATCATGTCATTACGATGACCGCCACCACCCGCTCCTCTGTACTCTGACTTCCCACTCCGAGCAGAGAGCAGATACAGGAGCGTTGTTGAAGTCGAAAACAGAAGAAGCATGCAACCGACGATTGAGCCTAGAGTCGCTTTCACATCCTGCTCGGGCTCCCAGAGTGCTGGTTATTTCCCTCTTCCTCTTCAGTTATTATGCTGTAAAGGTTGAACCCAATGCAAATTATAAACACGGGAAATAAGATGAATTACTTCACAAAAAAAAGAACCCTGAGAAACTTTCTCCCATATCAACATATTTATGTTTCTGCACTGCTAGCGTCACTCATGACTGCGGTCGTCCCCTGTGAGCGTACGCGCGCGTGTCTGGGTGTGTTTTACACTTAAAATATGCATCGCTTACAAAGGGAGTCTGTTGAATAAATGATAGTCTACATCTTAGAGGCGTATCTAGGTGAAATCAGGATGGATCTCTTTTTGTTGCCACGCTCAGCTGGGAGCGGCGAGAAACAACTCGGGTTGCGTGTACGAATGTGTGTGTGTGTGTGTTTATAAATACGGAGCTTTGTTCATTCATTTATAAGGCCGCGGCTTGCAGAGGTTGGGGTTGCTTTGGGGAGCTGCGGGCGTCGGGGGTTTTGCAAGTACAGGGTGAGGCGGTGTGTCGGCAGGTCCCTCTGTGGTAAAATAAGAGCTGTCATACTGCTCTGGGGGTGCAGCGAGGGCCTGTCAGGGAAGACTGATTGCCTCCGTGGAGCTGCTTGATCCCTGGGACCCGGAGGCTCGCTGGAGCCATCAGCAGGTGTCTAGTGCTGCTGCTTGTTACTGCTTTTGTGAGTGTTATGACAGGAAGACCATCGCTGTCTGCTCTGGCGAACAACACACAATGCGATGGCTTCCCTTGTTTACTAACAATTTAGCTTAGCGTAAGTTACCTCTAATTGGCGTCGCGAGTACCGGTGCAAAGTGGCGAAATAAAAACGGGACCAAGGAGCTTCAGACTTGTCAGGGGCCGAGCTAGCAGCTCTGTGACTAAGAGGGCTAATGATTTAGCTCAAGTGATGGGGGTCCTGAGCACCAGCTCGCTGGCTGCTATTTCTGTGAGAGGTGTCATCCAGACAAGGAGAGTGCACTCTTGACAAGAGACAGAGTCAAGGGCAAACAGAGCACTGCTGCTGCTTTATTTGACAAACTGCAGTGGAGGTTAAGAACTGGGTGTGTTTGAACGAACTCGCCACTTGGAGGGCGACCATGCATGATCAATGTCTGTTGGCCTCTTAACAAGAGTGCATACGCTCTCAGGGAACCGTCTGCCAGGCTTTGGAACAGTGGTCGCTCTCATTAATGCAACGCAAGTCTGATAAAGACTGCACTCTTGTCGACTCAGTTTGCTCAGAATGAGAACATGAACAGTTAGCAAACGTGTTTTGGTGCAGTTTATGATGCAGGTTTAGCTTCATGAAACTTAGATTAAAGAATGATTACAAAAAGTCCCATAGAAAATGATGGGAATGTTATGTTGTTTTTGGCAGTGCTTCAAACTTTGAAGTATATTACAGTAAAGCCTTGTTCACACCAAGAACAATTACTGTAAAGATAACTATAAAGATAACAATATTAGCGTCCATACCAGTGGACAATATCATCAGTTTATAAGCGCACATGCGTCTGCCGCTTTAAATTCTTGAGCTTATGATCACAGGATCGATTCTGATTGGGTGTCAACCATGACCCACGCACTCCATGAAGGCCTGGCCCACCCTATCAGAAGCTTGGCCCACCCTGGCCCCACACTACTTAACAGCCAATCACAAAATTGTTATGATATCCGACTGAGCTTCCTAAATTTTTCTTTTTCGCTTTCTTCCCGCAACGCATGTATCCACTCCCGCCCACACCCACAAACCTGCTAATAATGTATATCATTTTTATAAAATCAAACTACCCAGGAGGGGCATCATGAATTACCTCTCATCTCTTCTGTCTAACGCATGAGAATATGTCACGGGAGGTGCGCAAGTGGTAAAATAAAAATAGCTAACAATAATCAGTACCTTATAAAATGAAAAGAAGCAGGTTTAATCCTGTAAATGTGAATTATTTATTGTAAATTTTGCCCATCTATTGTGGCTAATATTAATTTCATAATGACCCTTACTCCGTGAGGTAGCAGAAGTTAAAATGTGCGAATTATTATTATTGGGGTGAATTAAATGCAAGACTAATGTTTATAACAGGCTTTCGTCCTTTCGCTTAAAAAAAAATAAAATAAAAAATGGGGACTTAAATTAAAAGTATATCCACTACACCCCACCTTCATTACGCCGGCCCACCTGGAATATCACTTGGCCCACCCTGCATCTCCTATCTGGTGCCGGGCCTGAGCTATGATCAGCTGTTTCTCCATCTTGGCTGGGCTTTCAGTGTTGTTACGGGAAAGAATGAAGCTGATTGGTTGGTTTTTGACACATGACTGCCGGTACACTCGCTGTTCTGAAACGTTAGGTGTTTCTAATTTAATTTTCTACCTGTGTTTTATTAACGTATACACTTGAAGAGCATCCTTTTTTTTCCCTCTTATTTGGACTCGGTCTTGACTTGGACTCAAAACTTTTGGACTTGACTTGGACTCAAACCTCTTTGGACTCGGTCTTGACTCGGACTCGACTAGTCTGGTCTTGGCTGGACTTGACTACAGCTCTGTAATCAAGAAGTGTGCTCATGGCTTACTGCACTTTTGCAAAGGCTTTATATTTTACACAGGTCTGCGACCCATCAGGTATGCAAAGGCTGAGGGCATTTTTGAACTTTTGAAACATAGACCTGAACCTTGCTACACCACAAAGTGTGACAGCTCAATTGTTCCCCAGTACACAGCGTGGCATGTCGAAGTGAGCTCTGCCAGCTTTTTGTCTAAAGCAGGTGCATGGGTCCTGACCATGTTCTCTGATGTTTCAGGACTAATCAGTTGAAAGAGTTTGAGAGTTTAAAGCCGTGGCATGCATGTAAGACCTTTCTGCTCGCCATTTCAAGGGCAGCTGTTGGAAGAGCTGTCTGCGATCCTTTGATCACTTGCTCTGCCGCTTGGCTTCTTTTTCACGCTCCCCCGCGCTCCTGAGGTACCGGGTCTAGCCTGCCTGCTGGCCCGCCAGTGCTGCTGTGGTGGCGTTTGCGCTCTGGAGATCAGAGTGGAAGAAGAAGGTGGGGAGGAGAGATGATGGATGAGAAGGCCTGGAGCGGGGTGATGGAGAGTAGCATGGAGCGAGAAACAGTCGCGGATGGAATATGTGCTGCACTGTGGGTGTTCGTAGATTGTGCTGCCAACAGCCGGAGTTAGAGATGTGTTATGTTCATTTTATAGAATATTCCTTGATGAATGAATTGACTTTTTATGTATTATTTAGATTATTTGTCCTTTTGATCTCTTAGATTTTAATGCCATTTTAATTTATTAATATAATTTAATTAAAATGTTTAAATTTAATTTTATTTTTTTTAATTAAATTAAATTACATTGTTTTATTTTATGTTGACAGCAAGGAATATGGTATTGGGTATAGTGGGTAGGTATAAGAAATATACTTATCAAAAAGCTTATTCAAATTTTTTGTTTGTTATTCAGGTATTATAGGATTGAATGCTGTGTGTCTGGTCAAACTACATCTAAACTATATTTTGGTGCATTTTCAACTGTTAGTTGACTTTTGCCAACATATGCAGGTTATGTGAAATTCCCTCATCTTTTAAAACCGTTAACAGAATTATGCAAGATAAACGAAAAATTTAATTATTGGTTGCTGTGAGCCATTCAGAAACCAAACACTCAACTAGAAAAAAAAAAATACATTCATGCATTTTATTATGACTACTAAAAAAAAAAAAAAAAAGGAAGGCCTCTGTATAATTTTGCATATCGATGGGCGTATGCAGTTAATGATAATATTAATACATTTTGTTGTTTTAATGTCTTTTTGGTAAAACTTTATGAGAAGGATCTATTCATTAACATTAGTAATGCAATACTTTAGCAGCATTTAAACCATCTTTAAATGCTGCCATCTTTAACCATCTTTAAAGCATTACCTAGTTTTATTTATTTTATGTTTTTGCACTATGTATGCACTAGCATACAGATAACATCAGAGCTAACAGACATGGACTGAAATCCTCAAAAAAACGTTTTGATAGAACCAAATTATTGCAGTCACACCTATCTGGCTCAAGCATTTTCTGTATTCAACAGTACTTTTCAGATCTGTAGGTATTTGAACAACCTTTTCTCTGCAGAGCACCTCTGTGGTTTCCAAAGGGCAAAGCCATAAGCATGAAATGAACTGGATTCCTCACATCCCAGGGCAAGGCCAGAACGGCCGGTCCCTGTTCTGAGTGCTCTCTCCCCTCCGAACATCTCCTCTCCTCCGTGGCATGCATGGAAAGCCCTGACCTTTTCAGAAAGTTGAGCACTTTAAATATTTAGGTTTGGGTTATGATGGATCCTTGAAGTGCTAAGCATGTGCAAAGCCTCTGATTAGCGTGACTTGTCAGCTCGCCATTTCTTCGCCCGTGTTGAGCATCACATTGCTCTTTGTTTGACAGACGCACATTTAAACAAACACGGATACCTGTCAGCAACTGTGCTGGTAGTCTGTTTGCCCGAAAACATGTAGAGGAGAGGAAAACCACTTTGCTAGCTGACAGTTAGTCTAATAGCCTCTGCTGTTCTTTCTCCTTCTCTCTTCTCCTAAATGGGGCTGCTCATGCAGTACATGGCACAGTGCTAAGATAGCCCAGAGCGGGCCGGACTTTAATGTGATAGCAACAGTGTATAGATGTGCCAGAGACTGTTACTCGGCTTGTTCTTCAGGCTTGACCTGTGAGAAACCACTGGTGCAGATCCTACTGTGAAGATAGATAGCTTCAACATTAAATGACTTTCATGGGCACTGTCTGAATGTTAAAACTGGCCTATGTATACTTCAAATCCATTAACACATTTATTGATATATCACTTACTGATATAAAATTATAATTAAACTTTATCTGGACATTTCTTAATATTATGGCTAAAATGTGTTTTAATGTGAAGGATTGTATGATCTTTGTCTTTAAATGCAAGTTATTTAAAGTTTACCTATATAGAAATAGTTCCACTTTAGCCCAATCAAATATATTTTGGACCTTAAACAAACATACAAGTGGACCTTAGTGCTACTTCTGCACAATTAAAGTGTATTAAGCACAAAATTAGTTGTTCCAATTTACCGTACTTTAGGTATACCAGTTTAGTATACCAAAAGTACAATTGCAGGGTATTTTTATTAAGCACATAAATATGTAAATGTATTTCTGGTATATTAATTTCAGTCTTCAGTGTCACATGATCCTTCAGAAATCATTCTACAGTAATATGCTGATTTCCTTTTTAAACTTTTCTTATTAGCGTCATGTTGAAAACCATGCTTAATGTTTTTGTGGAAGCTGTGATTTATTTATTTAAAGGATTATTTGATTAAAAAAAAGTTCAAAAGAACAGCATTTATTTGAAATAAACACAATACATACAACACGTGCGTGTTACGTAAGGTCTCGGATTTCATCAAAAATATCTTAATTTGTGTTCTGAAGATAAACAAAGGTCTTATGAGATGAGAAGAACATGAGGGGGAGTAATTAATGACCAATTTTCATTTTGGGTGAACTAACCGTTTAAGTGAAAATCAATTTGGAGCTAATGAATTTAGCTAGATTTAAATGCTTAAATGTACTGACATTCTTTCATTACATATCCGAAAATATGTACTTTACCAGTGAAAAGCATGCTTTTGTGAATCGTAACTCTATGCATAGAATATACTGTATGCAGATATTAGCAAACAAGCACAACATGCAGGCAAACACGGCTGGAGGGTGTCAGCGAGCTGATTTCTTCTGGACTATATGGAATCTGTGAATATATGGCTCGTAATGCGTGTAGACTGATCTTTATGCAGAGGAAGAGCAGAGTCAGCAAGAGTGGTATTAATGCATGAAAAATGAGCCGCGCAATAAGACTGAAAGACCACATCACACCGGGCTTATTAAGATAGAGAAGCCCGCTGAATTACCTGCCTGACACTTAGTATTTGTCAGGAAACATTAAAAGACTGGAGACTCAGTGAGGACACATTAGAAATTCACTACTATGAAAAAGAGGCTCAGGTTTGACTTATTACCACGTCTTGTCACATAGTGAAAAACCCAGACGAGGCTCGACGGTATTACACCTGTACTTTTTGATTGATGACCTGAATGAGAAATTTTACTTTGACACATTTTGATTTTCTACAGTTCTTTGCAGGTGTGCATCCCATACTGTACGCCCAAAAGTTAGAGATTCTTCGCTGACATTGATAAACGGAGGTACTTAAGATATATGCTCTTAACATCATAGGTGGACACAAACGGAAGTTATTGAGGTGTTTACTAGGTAATTTTACCATGGATCTACATATTCTCTCCTGAAAAATAAAAAAAAACGTCGACCCAGTTTCAAATTTGCACTTAACACTTCCCTGTGGCTCGCGTTCTCATTCATCAAGCATGTTTGTCTCACTGACAAGCTGCAGACCACCGCCTGAATATCAATATCAGCTAAGACAACGACGGCAAGCACCGGGCGAGTAACCTTCAGCTAAATGTCATTCTGCTTAATCCTATTTGAAAATTAAACATTGAAAAAACCTTTAGCGTCTTCACTTCTTCCTCCCCGACCCTCGCCTTCCCTCTCTCTTGTTCATTTCGGCACGTCCCTGACATTTGTAAATATTGTGTTTTCCATGTGTTCTCCATTATTTGTTATTTGTTTGTAGCGCCGAAGTAATGACTGACCAGAGATGAGAGACTGAGGCCGTTTGACATTTGCCTGGGTTGTTTCCTTCTGGCGCTTCAGAGTGTGCATGTATTTCCTGTGCAGTCTTGTGGTGAAATTTCATGGCCAAAAAATTGGATGCGTTGTTTGACTATTGTCAAAGTAACAGTGTATGAAGCACAGCTCACATTTTAGTTTGGTTTCCTTGCTACCATTGTCGTTGGCTTGCTTAGTTGTGGTCTAAAAGGCAATTAATATTCAGTGATATCGATTTGACAGCACTGACACTCAGAACTTGAACTGAATTGAGAGAAATAACGATGACATTGTGTTCTGTAGAGCTGCTTTATTGTTTAATCAAATGTGTGCATAATTCATGAATATTGCAACATCAACACTGCTGCTGAGCTGAAGTGAATCAACACTCAAATGACTGGAGCTGAATAAAGACACTGCTGTCTGTACAGTTGCTTATCGCTGGATTGAACTTGTTTTGTAATGAATGAATTTTACACCGTTATAGCTGAATTAAAGCAACACTGAATTGCCCGGAACTGAATAACCACACTGTTTTATTTGCCTAATTTTTGACGTGTACATAATTATTTTTTACTTCCCTGTTTAATACCGTGAAGCTGTTTTAAAAAGATTTTTATATATAGCGCTATACAAATGGTGACTTGACTTGAATGAAATAGTATTATAAATAAATAATATTTGGTGCATCACTACTTGTAAAGTACCCATCGCAAAATCCCTGATTCTATTTAAATGTCTTAATTTCACTTCAGTTCCAATGTTAAATGTTTGCAGAACAATTGTTATACTGCTCCACCAGTGAAAGACGGCCTGCAGATGTTTAGCAGTTGATATAGATAGACATGCAACTTTTCTTTCATATAAAGAAAGTATATATATATATATACATACACACATTCCTAAACTCCTTATCAAAGATTTGATGTTTTGTATTAGCTATAATACATTGTAGTCTGTTGTATATTGTTATTTGGGCATTTTATCTCATAATTGTGTCTCCGAAGACACTGGTGCCCCAGGGCCTTGCCTGAGGACCGCAATCCTTCTATGCCACCAATGCAGGAGAAAAAGAAAGTGAGAGACGACAGAAAAATAAATGCACAAAACCCACACACACTCATCTGTCGAGCTGTTGCTGTCAGGTTCAGGCCCAGTGGTTCTGTTAAGGTGACTCTGACAGGAGGAAAGAGACGCCGCTCTGATAGGAGACATGCCCGAGAGGGCCCCATGCATCAAACGCACATATTTACATAAACAAATCCTCCCCATATAGACTGTAATTACCACAGTGACACAGCCATCCATAGAGGAGAAAAGAGCTTGTCTGATAGCGACACGTTCACAATGACTGAGGTGGAAGCTCAATCAATGCGGCCACGTCGCGAGCTGCTTTATAAGCACAGACCAAGTCCTTTGATAGGCTTTTGTACCACTGCTGAATATATGGACACTATACATCATCATCTGAAAAGGTGCCTTCACCTCAAACGGAGAAAGATAAAAGGAGGGACGCACACACTTTGTAACAAACACAATTGTGTGATGTTGAAAGATGCTCCTTGCGGTGAGGAAATAAGCATCGGCATACAGATAATGGCTGTGATTGGACACTATAGATTATCTTCTCTTTTTACACTTTTTACCCACTTAGAAACATGTTAAACCATTTATTAAACCTTTTTTTAATCGAATATTTTTTCAAGTTCCTGAAAGAAGTTATGGTAACACTTTACAGTGAGGTTCATTACATTACAACATTAGTTAATCTGAATCAAGAATGAACAATACTTCTACAGCATTTAGAAGTATTTTTTTATGCTCAAGGGTCCATTTGCTTAATAAAATATACAGTAAAAGCCTAAAATGTCTATTTTAATGTATTTTAAATGTAATTTATTCTTGTAAAAGCAATGCTGAATTTTCATCAGCCATTCATCAGCCACAGACTTCAGGGCCACATGATCCTTCAAAAATCACTTTAAAGAAATGTGTGACGAATGTGTTCTACAAAATATTACTCTAAATATCAAACATGGTTTATATCCATATGAATGGAATCATAATCTGAAGCTAATAAAATCACTCACATGATTTTCTGTAAAATCTGTTAACTCTGACTGGCCACACTCTGAAGACTGCAAATCTAAGCAAAAGTTGAGTATAGTTTATTCCAGTCTTTAATATCCAGGTAGACTAATAAAAAGCCCATATAACCTGGCTCCTAGATGTTGATTAGTACCAACCAAACAAATTGGAACTTTTGATTTCATCCAGCTCTTGCATTATTGTGTGCAATATGCACCAGAAGTGGTAAACGGGCATTGGCAGCGCTACCTGAGGCTGAGACAGTACGTGTAAAATGTTATCTTTCACATCTTTGTATACTCAGATATTGCCCACAAGAGATTGAATGTGAAGTTGTAAAGGAGTTGTATGCTTAAAGAAGATCTGTGTTTTACCAGTGTTTTCTAGAACTGGCTAAACACACTTTTCTGTTTTTTGTGTTTGTGAAATGCAGGTGGGAGATGCAAGATGCTGCAGCACTGGAGAATGAAGAAAAGATTTTAGTGGATCAGTTAAAGAAAATATACTTTGACACAAGCCAAGAAACATAACAAAGTCCCAGTGACTGTATAACAGGAGAACCAAATGACCAGTGTAAAAAAAAAGAGTGTATCTAGCTGCTAAGAAGATTGTTAATGGATTACAGTCTACAAAATGACAGTTGCAGATCAGTTATAAAGACTCTAATAAATCTTAAGGTTTTGATTAAATATGATTTGATCCACTCTGTATTGGATGCATGCTCATTTGAAAAATGCACTCCACTGATCTGTTAAACAAATTATAATTTAACAGTCATGAGGAAACTGATTTTGGGGCATTACTTGCTGGAAGGGGAAAAATTACAGGTGGTGTCCTTTAGTTTAGTTTCAGTCAGGCAATGCTTGTATATACTATGTAATATGTATGTATAAATACACACATACAGGATAGATTTCGAAAATATTTACATGTATATATTTATATTTGTTATATATATTAGTTACATTTAATATAGAAATATAACCACTGATCTATATAATGTTCTCTATTATAAATCAGTGAATATAACATATTTTTCTTGAATATATAAATGCACAGTGCACACATATATTATGTAAGAAAAAAAAAAAATATATATATATATATATTTTTTTTTTTTCACACAATATATATATATTTATACTTTTATGTTTTATTTTTAATTCAGGTTTTAGTAAAAAAAGAAAAAAATGTGTGTGTTTCTCAGTTTTTTATATGTCATATAGGTTTAATTGTTTTTTTTAAACTTAAATGTTACTTTCAGTTATTTAACTTCATTTAGATAAATTAAATAAAAACTTAACAAATGAAATGCCACACTGTAAACTATAGCTGAAATAAAATTAAATCTGTTTAAGATTATAGCCTTTCTGTATTTTTTTTTCACCATGCCATTATTACAGCCCATTTATTTTTCAAAAATCTGCATTTCATTCACAGTGATTGTACAGTGATGAACATACACTATATGCATATGATAATGTTTGAATTATTCACACACACACATGTGAATTTTATTTTAGAAGATTTAAACTGTATTTGAAGTATAATACAAACATTAGCTTTAGCTTAATGCCTATTACTGTAATGGAAACGTTTGTACATCTTATCCGTGCGTTTAGTACAGCTCTTAAGTGTCCGTGTGAAAAGCGGCGCTGTCTGTTTAAATCCCGCCAATCAGCTGGAACGTGTGTAACACGCTTCCGTTTCCGAGGAGACGGAAGCGTGTCTTCCTGTTTGGCAGAAGGAGGAAGCAGGATGTGTGAAATCTCACATGTGTTTGTTGTTATGGTACGTGAGCGGAGCGACATGCATGCAAATACGTATTTACCTCTCCCGCGGTCTTCATTTAGGTCTTCGGCAGGGTGATCCGTGTCGCTGCTTTACCTAGCTGTGCTTTGTGGAGTTTTTCTCCCATTTGTGTGATGAGTAGTTGTTTATAAACACTGGCTGGGGGGTCCATGCAGGGAATCTTTTACTGTGTTTACATGCTCCGATCATGTCGCTAACAGCAGATCGCTGCTTTCACTGTGTTTCTCGAAATGCAGACACCGAGATTCAGATGGGAGTCTCTCACTTTAGCCCGCTAGCTTTTAAACTTGAACCAAGCTGTTAGCCTAATGCTAGTTAACTTACCACCATAAAGACAGTCTGACCTGTCAGACCAAAGTGCACTGTCATTAAAGTACGATTAGATTCAACGCAATGACTTTTCCATTTGACTGCTTAACGTTACACACGAACAGACCTCAGCATTAAAATCAGAACGGTGACATTAACGTTAGCTAGAAACTTTAAAAGCAACATTGCCCAGCAAGTCATCAATTTCTCTGTCAATATGCATGTATTAAAAATAAATACATAATAAAATATTTTTTATTACTATTAATGATTATTTGCACCAATTAAAATTCAATAAATACGTTTAATATGTTATTGGATAGCTGTTTGTCACAGGACAAGTGTACATTGTCTCATGCATTATTGATTGCTATTGGCAGTTTTAATTTTATTAAAACATGGTATAACTGATAAACTGAAACATAATATGCTTTATAATATGTCATCATATGTCTTAATGTTGTGTGATTTAATTGCAAAAGTCATTTTAAAAAACTTATTATTTACAATTGACACCTCTGTAGCAGTTTGACAATCAGTCTAATGTTTGAAATATTTGAATATCACTGCTTAATAATTTAGTAACTGTTATAGTTACTGTTATTATTACACTACTTTGTTATTATGCATTAATATAAATTTCTATAATGCATTATATGCATTCATGTTACTGAATGTACAGTCAACTAAGGCAAACTTTTTGTGATGGTGTTGTAACATGAAAAGGTCATAGCATTGGAAGTTTATTGTTTGTTTGTTTGTTTATATATATTTATTTATTCTTGATCAGGGTGACATGCAGTAATATTTCTATAGTGGTGTGTCCATGCCTGTCAGAGCCAGCATCTTCTTCCTCTACTGTTTAGTTTGGATAACTATGGCCCAGCTCTTGGCACAAGAAGAAAAAGAAAAAACTACTGCACTAAAAGGTAAAGGCAGCAGTTATGAATACACACTGTACTTGAATACATGCATACATACAAAAATTAAATACAAATCTCACATTTTAAGAGGCGTGTTTTGTGTGCTTATTAACTTTTTAAATGTAAAAACTTTCGTTTGTTTTCTAGATTTACTGTCCAGGATAGATTTAGACGAGCTGATGAAAAAAGACGAACCTCCGCTGAACTTTCCTGAAACTCTGGATGAGTTTGAATATGCCTTCAATGAGCGTAAGACTTTTTGCTTATCTTTACTGGAAACATTTTTAGACACAGTAAATTATTTCACACTATGACATGCGCGCCATCTAGACCATCAAATAGCGTTTGGGCTTGTACTTTAATAACATGATTTTGTATCGTGTCTGTGGTTCTGAAGGTTTGAATGCATTAGGAGTGTGCAGAGGGTTTCATTGGATATTGACAGCAGGCAGCAGGCTGTGATAGCGCTGTCTGTTTCAGAGTCTCTGGAGTCTGTGGCAGCTGAATGGACAAGTTGTGCATGCTATGGGCTGTCAGTGGCTTACTCAGCCTTGTGCTCTGTTTGACGGCTAGATTTGCATAACCTTGCTCCTCTCTCTAAAACGCCTCCTGTTAGCGTCTGGAATACCTTATATCAGTCTCTCAGTGAAGAGCATCACTTTTATTCGATTTTATAAGAAAGTTTCACTTTGTAACTTCTTTTCCCTGCTCTCTGAGATGAATGTAAAATGGCCATTGAGCTAATGCGTAGGTCTGAACATTAGCGTTTTAATGTAGGGTTTTTGTCATTTTTCTCGAATAGGATACAAAATAGGCTCTAAGGTCAACCGATGGGGTGCAGAGCACTTAGAAAGCATTAATTGTTTAACTAAAGATATGAGCCAAATTCAGATCTGTGTAAATGTAGTTTAGAGTGATGTTCGTTTCTAGCAGTAATTCTGATTGGACACAAAACTATCCTATGAGCGCATAGCCTTTAGAAAATGTTGATGGTTCAACTATATTACATGAGACAAAAACCAACTGGACATATGTAAATTTATTTTAAAACCCTGATTTGAGTGATGAAATAATTATTTGACGAGCATCAAAATTATTTATTATTAATGTTGTTGTTATTACTATTATTTTATGAATTTGTAATAATTTATATGATTTATAAGTCAAATTCTGTCAAGAGTACTTGCAGTTTTTGCTTGAAGTTTTAATTCACTAGAGATAGATAAATATGTACAATAAATTACAGTTATTTCCTTCCTTCTTTCTTGCTTTCTTTCTTTCTTTCTTTCTTTCTTTCTTTCTTCCTCCCTCAAATAATGGGACGTGACAGTGTACCTGTGGAAACTGCTTTTTAATTTTTGTGCACTTTTTCCTCTCTCTCTTTTTTTTATTTTAATCAGTGATCTAATGAGATATCCCTACAAAAATACATATGCATTTGAAATGAATGTTTTTTCTTTCCTTCTTCCCAAAATCATGTGGCTTGATGACTTCATCCCAGTCCGCCTTCAGCTTGTTCATTACTGGAATTCCAAGGTTATGTATACCTCATTAAGCTAAAAATCGAGAAAGCATGCTAATTATGCCAGGTTAAAGCAGGGAGAATAAGTTGAAGGGGGATATTCCTCAGAGAGCTTGTGTTATGAAGACGATGGAGCTGAACTTCCACTGCATGTTGCTTTCATTAGATCCCCTCTTCCTTCTGTTAGGCGCTTCTGGTAGTAGTGTTTCTCTTCACCCCTTTGTGAATGCATAATTGATTTTTAAAGGTTCTTTCTTTTTCTTTTCTTTTTTTTACACTAGCTCTCTCTCTCTTTCTCTCTTCTTTCCTCTGTCTCTCTCATTCTTTCTTTAATTCTCTTTCCCATCGTATCTCAAAGGAGCGGCCATGCTTTCGGAGTTCATCGTTGATATACGGCCTTTTAGCGGTACATGTTGTTGAACAGCTAACGATGAAAGCGAATAGTGTAATACTCTCTGAGTTAGCCATGTTGGATTTATCACCTGCTAACTGTGCAAAAAGTGCTGGAGCTTTGAGAATGAGTGGAATGAAAGAGCTTATGCAATCTTTTATCTTCAAAGCTGTTTTTTCCTTTTTGTGGAGCCATGCACTAGGGTAACTGCAAAGTATGATGCCTCAAGGCTATTTGGGTTAAGTGTATATGCTTTGAGTATTTTAGCTTCACGCATTAGCAATCAGAGAGGTCACTATTAGATTTAACACTGGTTTTAGTCTTAATTATTCCTCTGTGTCACCAGTAGAATCGATGGGCCTGTCTGTCTCAAAAATTTATTTGGAAATGTTAAAAACCAGTTCGTTTATTTTATTCAGTGTTGTATTGTTTGGTGGGATAGAATTGTATTAATAGGAGTGTAATAAAAAGTGAGAGAAGTACCGCTTATAAGTCTTTATTTTGCTTTATTTTATTTTACTAATACTTTATACTCAGCAAGGTTGCATTAATTTGATAAAAAGTCTAAAGACATTATTCTTAGAAAAGATTTCTATTTCATTTAATGACATGAAGTAACAGAACAAACTGAGAAAGCATCCTCATTTTACAGCATTTTTACACGAGTGTCTAAGACTTTGAACAGTACCGTGGCTTTCCAGGTAGGTTTTTTTTTAAGCATCTTGGAGACCTTGACACATTCTTCTGGATTTAGTCTGTCTCAGTTTGTTCTGTTACTTCATGTCATTCCAGACAGACAGGATGATGATCAGATCAGACAATAATCTCACTGCATTATTACAATTAATGACACAAATAATGTTTTGTAAATTGATATTTCCAACTGAAACGCTACCGCAAAAGATAGAAATAACCCACTTAAAACCATTTTTTCTTGGTGAAAATACTAGTGGCCTAAGACTTTTGCACAGGACTGTAATTGCCGTTATTTTGAACTGTTCTGATTATCAAATAATCCTGTAGCATACATCATAGTTTCCACAAAAAATATTAAACAGCACAATTGTTTTTAACAAGATAATAATAACCAAATTACCAACTAAACATATTAGAATGCTTTTGGAAGGATCATGCCACATTGAATTTAATTTTAACAAATTAAAATAGTAAAAATATTATTTAAAAATGTTATAATATTCTGTGTTTTTGTGGGTTTTTTAATCAATCAATCAATCAAGCAGCCATGGTAAATATATATTTCTTTTAAAAAACATTACTCACAACCCAATGTTTTTTCACAGTGATGCTATAGGTAATGAATTTAAAGAATATCAATGCATGTTCAAAAAATGGTATCTGAAAAACACTTTTACTATTTAACCTTTTTATACTGTGTAAAAATATGCATGGATATACAATATATATAATTAAATAACATACAGTTAATAAATACTTTATATTTTAAATATTAAGTAGGTAACAATTCTTCAGGTCTGCCTCTCCCTCACAAGGGACTAGCTAGTTTGGGACCAAATGTTAATATATGGTTTCAGAATTATTTTAGAAGTGTAAGAGAGTTATTTTTAATGACATGGTTGAGCTAGACGAATGTTGTCAAAAAAGTGGATGGGATTGCATATATGCCAGACATTTAGCCCTTCCCCTGAAACTCCATTAGTCCTAACCAAGCATGGTGGTGTTGTTGTTTACCTCATCCACCTCAGCAGCTGTTTAGCAGCATCAGTACTTGGCAAAAGCCAGGCCTCATTGTCCAGCCTTGGCAGAACAGTGGCATTCAAGTGGGTCACTTTGAATGAAGTCGGCTGGCCCGCTCTCAAACGAGCCCCTCAAAGGATGCTCATAGGAGGGAACAGTTGCAGCGGTCCAGCCACACTCACTCACGCACGCGCACGCTCTCAGATCTCTGGTGGCTTGAGGTACAGTGGCGGAGCGGCCGCTATTGCAGCACCAGCTGTCTGAGAAAGGCCTGCCAGACGTCCCAGAAGGCTGAAGTAAGGGGGACAGGAGAAGCGTTAGCCGTTCGCAGGGCTTGTACCTGCCAGATGGGGGGACGCCAGCCAAACGTATTTAATTGCATGAAGGGGAATGATGCACATCAAGCAGGCCTGAGGTTCTGAACTGAAGGTCACAGCCTGACAGGTAGAATGACTTCTGTGTGTGTGGACTATAGGCGGCCCTCAAGGCCTCATATACTAAGGCTTTCAGTGTTTCATTGGATCTGAACTACACATTGAGAAAAGGTTTGGCTGAGGTGTTTGATGCTCCTCAAACTGCAGGTGCAAAACGGTTGGTGAATGTGAAGGTAAAGAGTGATTCACTTGAGTTAAAGCTTGCCAGTGGTGTGCCCTTGCTGTGAAAACAACAATGCTTTCATGTGTGTCATGGCCAATCAAAAACGTCTTTTATGTTGGAAAACATTCCTTTTTTTTTTGTTTGTTCACAAAGGCTTTGGCTTCATGCCGTCCCTCACGCTCCACTTCAAGATACTCTGCACTAATATTGTCCTTAATATTCCCTTCATCTGCCGTTGAAGTAGAACTGTGAGAGAAATTTTGTAGGGAGTTTAAAGATAATAATAATAGCCTTCAGTCTCAGACCCAAGCCCCTCAAACCATGTTATGAATAGATAGCAGAAGTCTTTCTTATTGAAGTACAAACTGTTTGATTATGGTAGCCCTTCCACACAAACCAAATTTAGGGATTCTTAAGCACTTAAAAATATCACTCACTTTTTATTATTTATTTTTTTTAATCAAAATTATACAGTTATGTATTTCTTTTCTTTTCTGTAGATGGTCAGTTGAGACACATACAAACAGGGGAGCCATTTGTCTTCAACTATAAAGAGGACCTGCATAGATGGAACCAGAAAAGATATGAAGCGCTGGGAGAGGTAATGTTGATAATTAAAAAAAAAAAGGTGCATAGAAATATGATGATATTGTGATATAAAAATATGATGAAATTATATTGTGTTATCTTCACAAATCAGTTTGGGAAAGTTTGCAGTAATTCAGTATTCTAGAACATCTTTGAGTATTGATTTATTTATTTGTGCTACCGTTTAAATGTTTGGGGACAATCCTATTTATTTATTTTTTTATTTGTTTGTTTATTGAAGTTTTATCAGCAAAGAGGCATTATATTTAACAAAAGTGACAGTAATACAATGTTACATGTATCTTTCATATAATTTCTTTTCTTTAACTTATTCATAAGAATCCTGAAAAAACAAGATCTCAGCACTGCTGTTTTCAACATAGATAATAATAAGAAATGTACTTAAGCACCAAATTAACATATTAGAAAGATTTCTGATGGATCATGGATTAATGGATTTAACTGAAATAAATAAATATAAATGTAATATATTAATTTATTCAATTATATTAATGGGTAACACTTCAGAATAGGGGGCCAGAATAATGCATTAATTGATGGTTAATTTGTTCACAATTAAGCATTAGTTGATCAAAAACACACTAGTAATTAATGATTAACCTAACATTTTAAGGGCCCGAATTATGCATTAGTTAAGCACCAATAAACTAGTAATTTATGATTAACAATTATGCATCAGTTAAGCATGAACACGTATATAACTAATGATTATCTGTACATATAGTAAGGGCATATTAGCCATTATTTACAATTCATTAGTCATTTTAAAGACTATAAACAAAACAACAAAAAAAAAACTATAAGCATATTAATGCTATGAACAAAAATAAGCTAGTAATTAATAATTAACTGAATGTACTGCAACCACATTTTATCCATTATTAACAACTTATTAAGACACACACACACACAAACATATATATATATATATATATATGTTTTTTATTTTTATTTATTTATTTTTTTGTTATTGTTATTATGTTTAATTACTGCTGGTTTGCAATTATATATGGCTAAAATATTGTAATAAAGACTATTTGACCCCCTGTTCTAAATCTGCATTATGACACTTGTTGAGTGATATTCCAGTTTATTGATTAGGATAAGCTAATAATTAAGGCTAAACTACCATTAATATATTGTTAATAAATAGAATTTGACCCCCTATTCTAAAGTGAAACTTAAATCCATATTAATTATGCCACCTATTGAGTAATGTTCAAGTTTATAGACTAATATAAGGTAATAATTAAGGCTAAACTGATTCCCTATTCTAAATTAATTTCCAGTAATCACTAAAGAATAACACTGTTTTTACTGCTAGAATTTTAAAAATAACATACAGTGTTGTAAAATAGAAATAGTTCATAGTTAAATGACCCATGTGTTTTTCACAAAATAAGGACATACATGCAGAATGATTGTGTGTGTGTGTGTGCGCGCGTGTGTCAATTAATTATCAATCAATTAATTATCATTAATGTGTCAGTTAATTATTAATTACTAGCTTATTTTTGTTTATTTATAGCATAAATGTTTGTCTTTAAAATGACTAATGAATTGTAAATAATGGCTAATATGCCCTTACTATATGTTCAGATAATCATTAGTTATATACGTGTTCATACTTAACTGATGCATAATTGTGAACAAGTTAATCATAAATTACTAGTTTATTTATGCTTAACTAATGCATAATTCGGGCCCTTAAAATGTTATGTTAATCATTAATTACTAGTGTGCTTTTGCTAAACTAATGCTTAATTGTGAACAAATTAACCATTAATCAATGCTTAACTAATGCATTATTCTGGACTCTTAAAATAAAGTGTTACCTATTAATTTATTAATTTATATTACTATGTTAATTTATAAATAATAATTAATTAGATATATTAGAACAGAAAACAGTTATTTTAAGTTGCGGTAATATTTTATTTATTTATTTACTTTACTGGATTATCAAATATATTCAGTAAAAGACAAACAAACAAAAACTTACTGACTCCAAACTTTTGAAGTGTAGTGTATATATGCATTTATTTATTTTTTAATTTTGCTTATCTGACGATCAAATATACTTTTTTAAAACCACCTAAGTTTAAAAGTAGGCCATTATTTAAGTCACATGGATTTTCACATGGAACATTTTTAAGGTGTAAATGTGGTCTTTCTGACACGTTATAGACTGTCTTTCATCTTTTTTTTGGATGTTGTGTTTAGTCTGAGTGAGCTCTGATTTACAGCACTCTCACTGTTCACACCTTCACGCTTTACCAACCTCTACTCCTTCCAAGCCTCTTCTACTGTCACGCTCCAGGGCTGTTTGCGTGTTAAAAGCTTTAAGGTTTTTGTTGATTGTTCATATTTTGATGTGTATCACATATTGGCTTAATAGACTGTGTGTACTTGTGTGTGCCTTCAGGAAAGTTTCTTTTTCTGACGTAGCCTGCATGTGGCTTTGAAAGTTCAATGCAGTTCACTGAGTCTTAAGTTAATTTGTGTATACATGCTCTTAATTATCTTTGTTCATTTACATCTGTATTCTTTGGCTTTATTTGTAGTGCGTATTCGTTTGATGTTCAAAGGAAAGAGATTGACTCTTTTAGGATTACATGAGCGTTTTATTTCTGGTCCAGGTACGGTCTGAAGAGAATTGGCCCTTTAAGAACAAAACAAAACACTTCTCCCCTAATATCATTACATATCTGTTTATGTGGCTAAAACATAAAGCATACGTTTCAGAGCTGAACAGCGGGTGACCAGATTTCATGAACTTCTCTTGAGTGAATTTAAAGTAGAGTGGAAGTGAAAGCAGGTTGGGTTTTGTGATATTGTTTTGAATTTTAAAGGATTCGGTTGAGCAGGGTTAGATGATTTTGTGATGTATGTTTGCAATATAGATGCATGTGATATCAAATCACTGGTTTGGCACCTGATATTAAAGTGCTGTTTGTGGTAGCTTGCATTCAGGCTAGAAAGAAAATAGTTATACCTCATCCCTTATCCCTGTGTAATTTCCAGCTACCTTGCAAAAATAGATTGGAGGCACAAAACCATGGCAATGATGTTGTTTGTTGTTGTAAAGTTCAACACAGACTTTGGCAGTATCATGCTCTTGAACAGTTAGTCTTGTATAGTACAATTTACTCCACAATTTAAAATGGAAAAAAACCCACTTCACTAGGAATAAAAACTTTGGTCACATTTTAGAATAGGTAACACCTGTTAATTATTCACTATGACTTTTCCCTCAATAAATTAATTTGTTGCTTATTAATAAGTTTAGGTATTGAGTAGGATTAGGGATGTAGAATAAGGCATAAGGCCTAATATGTGCTTAATTAGCACTAATAAATGGCTAATATTCTAGTAATATGCACGCTAATAAGCAACTAATATGTGTAACCATAAAATAAAGTGTTGCCAAAACTTTTTGAATATGCTTTGAAATATAGCCATTTACTCTATTTATTTATATGGTTTCTAAATATGTTAATCACCATGCTATATAAAAAGTAAATTCTTAAATTCTTAATCATTATTATTTTACTCAAATTAGACCTATTTCTTTTTCATTACAAAGAAACAAAGAGTAAAAAGTAAGTAAAAAATGCAATGATTGATAATTTTTTTTTTATCATTTTGACAAGGCGTTCAGCTAGCAGTGAGAATGTAGTACTCTCAGCTCTGTTAAGCATGCATCGCCATATGTGAATCCATCCAAAGAATTTCTGGTTTTCCCCTGCAATCAGCACAGAATGTGACAGAAGTGTGTGAATTCAGTGCTGTTCTAGCCATAATGCATACGGAGGCCAGATTCAGCTGAAAACTTGATTTCTTGCTCTGACTGTCTCTGTCTTGTGTCTGTGAATGCCACTGTTGGTGGTGTGTCCCTGTGTACCAGCGTTCTCAGATTTGAGAGTGTGAATGTGGGGTACAGAAGTGGGCGAGAGTCTTTGTGAGACTGGAGGCAGCACCAGATGTCCAATTTGCACTTCAGCTGGGCCTGAATGAGCTGCTGGACCACAGGTTTACCCTGACAGGTTCACTGAGAGAGAGAGAGAGAGAGAGAGAGAGAGAGAGACAGGCACAAGTATCTTAGCCCATAAGGTTTGATGATTATTATTGGCATGTCTTGTATTGCCAAAGCAGTGCAAAATAAGGAAAATATGTAGTAAAAAGATAAAATTCAATATCATTTAAATGTATTTAAATTGAATGACAAATGTTTACACATTTAATATTAAAATATTCAGTAGTTGGGAGGTAAAATGTGCCAGATGTGTAAGGGTAAACCATGTCAGTGATATACCTGATAGCTATAGTGACTTTTATATTTAAATTTAGAAAGAAATATTACATTGGTCTTGTTGGAAAAAATATGAAATGGAGGCCATGTTTCTTCAAAGAATACAAGGAAGTTCTGGCAAAGAGAAACCCGCCTTTCAAAGAAAACGATCAAGGATATTCCCCACAAAGTAAAGCATTGAAGAAGTTTCCTCTCCAAAAAGTTGGTGAAGTACAAGGAATAACGTTTCATATATTTTCTGCAACCTTGATGGTTGAAGTGTGGAATAAGAATGTTTTCATTTATTCAGTATGATACATCATTTTTTTTGTTCATTTCCTATCAAGAAATTTTAGTTTATAGGAGACATTAGGCATAGCATAAATTATAATCAGACATAATTATTTTACAAGCCATAGTTCATCCAAAAGGAAAATTCTGTCATGATACAGAATACACACACATGATACAAATATTTAAAATACAAAAAGAAGATATTTGGGGACTTTTCTGTCTGAACAGCATTACACCTTAGTGACTTTTAAATGAAATTTGTTTATAATAATGTATAATCTTTAAAACATATATTGTTGAACATGCATGTTGGATTCATTCATTCATTGGTCCATCATTTAATTAGGTGTGTTTTAGTGCTGTCAAATGATTAATCGTGATTAATTGTATCCAAAATAAAAGTTTTTGTTTGTTTGTGTATATATATATATAATTTTCAAACAAAATTGTTATACAGCTAATTGTCAGTTTTGAAATGATATACAACTGAGCTGTGAAACTGAAATGTTTCCTTTTGCCATGAATGTAGCCACTGTTGCTGACATGACATTAAATCATAAATATGTGTGTGCACTGTGTATATTTTATGAATTTATAAATGCACACACACATAAAGTATATATTTTGAGGATACGAACTGTATTTAGATGTATATATTTATGTTCATATGATTTATAGAGTGTGTGTATATGTGTATTTATATATATATATATATTTAAAATTTAAACATGACTTATTTTTCTTAAATATATACATGCATGTGTGTGTATTTATATATTGCATAATAGATATACATAGCACACACTGTATGTACTGTATGTAAATAAATTTTTTTTATTTTGGAATTAATTGCAATTAATTGTTTGACAGCACTAGTGTATTTTTTCCAAAAGCTCTCTCTGAATATGCAGTACCTGTGTATTACAGTTTGGTTTCAAATGCTCTACTGCAGTTCTACAACATCTTTGAATGCAATCTGCACACACATACAGTACATGCAGAAGCTCCAGGCAATCTCAAACTCAGGGTCATTCCATCATCTATTTTTATGGCCAACTTCTCCACAATTCTTCTCCTCTTTCTTCATCATGGTGGGTTTATCATTAAAGGGGGTGCAGCAGACACACGCATGCAGAAGTGTGAGATCATTGGCTGGTTTGCATCGCTGAACATTGGCAAGTGGTTTGCCTTAGAGGGGTGTGTGTTTGTATCACCATGTTAGCTGGGGAGGGAGGGGGTGGCATAGATGAGGGGCCTTCAGATACTCTACGTGCATTTAATTAAGTTTTTTTTTCTAAAATTGTACGCAAGCATTTCTTAATGTGTGTCTTTCCTGTCGTAGTATCAAGTGTCTGTTACCTTTTGCAAATGTGTGTCTCTCCCTCAGTATATGCGAGTGTTTTGTTTTGTGTGTTTACCTGGCCATTTTGTTGACCTCCCTGGCAGTACAACGCTGTTTATGCATTCATACTTTGTGTCTGACGGCGTGTGAGTTTGTGTGTGGGTGGCAGGTACTGTGTGGGTCCATGTTGGTATGTTCGCAGTGGGCGGAGGGTCATGAACGTTACCTTACACACACACACACACACAGAGAGAGTGTGTGCGGAGGGCTGTAAGTGACTGTTCTCAGCGCTAGGTGACACAGTGTGGGCTCGACTCCAGATGGGAGAGCATTAAGCTGTTAATAAATGAGGATCTTTCTCTGCATCTGTGGAACGACAGACATACAGTATTCTAATGAAGAAGGGCTGCCCAGATGGCTTGATTTCATAGATAACTCCCCTCTTTCTCACATTTTATACTGATTGGCTTTATTGGCTGCGAGTGTGTGAGAGAAACATTGACTCAGAGGGAGTGTTCTTTCTTTTTTTTGCGCTTTTAATTGAAAGGACATTGGACAGTGACATAAGAGGAGTTGAATTGGAAATTGATGCAGTTAACCTTTTGGTGCTTTACTAGTACTGCAACATTTGGGCCAAAATGAGTCAGGGGTTTCATTATGTGAGGAAACACAAATACACTTTATGTCCTGCAGATAGACACACAAATACACATTGTGCAAGAACATTGCTTTTTTTAGTGACTACAGGCCCACACAACTGTATCAGTCATGCTTGTTTTCTTTTATGTTAAGAACAGTTCACAGCAGCAAATATCACTTCTTTGTTTTTTTGTGTCTTATGCAGTAATCTGTTACTGTACACTTGATATTTTTACATTCTGAAGTTAAAGTCTATGTAAAGCCATGCTGTCCATTTTATTTATGTGATGTGACTCGTTACTGTGTGAAATGGGTAAAAAGTAGGAATGGAACATGATTTTTTTTTTTTTTTTTTAAATTGGGAGTTTTCGAAAGTGGGAGTTGCATATCGGAATGGAGCGTAACCTGAATGCAGACATTTCAGAGAAAGTGCATGTTTAAACAATTTCAAAAATCAGGATTGTGAAGAAATAAATAGTCTTTTTAGTCTTTTAAAGAATGTAAATGCTTGTGAATGTTGCTTCATGTTGTCTTTAATGATTTGAATGACACAACAGACAGAAGAATCACACAGAAGCCTTATGGGACTATCACATGAAGTGCACCCACTTTCTTCCTCTAACAACAGCGAAAAGTTAAATATTTAAAAAGAGAAACAAGAAAAGGGGAGTCCAACTGAGCTGTTTCTTTCTCAATCCTCTCTTGTCATGAATCAGCATTCACATCTTCCTCTTTTGTCAACCTTGTGTTTGTGTGTTTCTGTTTTGGGGATTTGTCTTTTCTTCATGTATTCTTTATTCCTTCCTTTTAATCTATTGGTAATTCCCCACTCTTCCCGGTGCTGTCACTCCATCAGTGTACCATTCTCTCACTCACTGTCATTATCCAAACAGCTTTAAAGTCATTCATTCACTCCGTCCTGCCCGAGTAGCTTTAAAAGACTCCGGCGGTCGACTGATCTGAAGTCAGTATACAACGGCTAAGACAAACAAATCTTGCAGTATTGATTACCCTTCACTGTCCAGAGTCCAGTCGGCTCATTATTCCAGGGTCAGAGCGGGACCACCTGATAAGCACCTGTCCTCATTTTTCAATTCCTCTCGGGATTGCCAGCATGCAAGAGGTCAAAGTTTCATATGACGCTCCTCTGTTTTTTCTGTGTGGAACACAAATGTCTCATCACCCGAGTGCTGAGGTCAGCCGGACGGGGGAGATTGAGTTGTAATACCTCCGTTGTGGGAGGTCTGTGTTTTTTTTTTCTTTTCTCTCGCTTTATCGTTTTCCATGACTTATTCTGTTCATCTGGGGGCCCGGGGACCCCCTCCTCCTTGTTTGAAGAGGATTCTTGCCGCAAGGGAGTTTACAAACAGATCAACTTTCTTAGACAACAGTGCACTTCATTAAGACCCTCAGCTGTGTGTCCACCTTATCGCTTGCCCACCCAGACGAAATGCTCTGGTCAAGGCCGCCATGGCGTCTCTGCCTTTCTCTCGTCTCTTTCCGTCCGTTCCTCCCACGCTCCCTCTTTTCTCAGCTGTGGCGTCGTGCGTGAGCTGGCAGAGGACAGTGTCTGCGGGGGGATTAGCGTGACCCCTCCCTGCTCTCATATGCTCTGTCTCCCCACCGCTCCCCTGCAGATCCCCCTGCTAAGGCTCTTCCTTCCTCTCTGATCCTCCAGATCCTGGCCGCCACATCAGCAGCAGATAAACAAACCCCCTCCTGGAGTCTGAGCCTGGAGCTGACCTTGTGTGGTCACCCATTGTCCTATTTGAGACCCACATCATTGGCAGAGGAGGCATAGCTGTATTTATGTATCTGTGTGACATGTGGTTTAGTGTTTTGCTGGCTTAGAAGAAGATTGTACGGAATAGAATGGTGAATTAATGTGACGTTGTGCAAATGACGGCATAGGCCTCTCGGAAACCCATGTTTGTCAGCCGCTACATAAGACTAATGTTCCCACAAATTCTGTACACACATCTATGGAATTCTAAAGAATAATGTTTTTTTTTATGCTTTTTTTTTTTATTTAGATACGTAGGACAGTATAGGTCAACATGAAGCAAAGGGGGTGAGAGAGAGGGGAATGAGATTGGGAAAGGTCCTCAGGACGCATGAGGGCTCTAAGAATTTAGGAATTCTACACAATAGTTTTAAAAGGATTATATCATTATGAATGAAATTCTGCTGTACTATTAAATCACACTGTAAAACTAAGAAAGGCCTACTGACCTGGGAGTGTCAAGAGTCAAATAAATCAGAGATAGAAACTCAAGTTTAATTTTGTTTCATTATTTTATCATATTTAAATTTTACAAAGAAATGTGCAGCATTTTGTCTGAGAAATAATAAATGGACAGTCATATTTTAAAACTGCTTAAGCTTTAATAACTAGCTGAAGAGACTTAAAACTTGACTTGAACTCCACTTTAAAGACTTTAGACTTGACTTAGGCTCCGTTTAACCAAGTGCGTTTTCGTTTTAAAATGCATAACTTTTGCTACAGTTACACCTATCATTTAGACATTGCTTCAACGTTTTCAATGTCAAACACAGAGATTTTTGAAAATGCTGCAGAGTTTTAGTTTGAAAACTCTGAGGTTGCATTTCAGTGTAAACAGAGCCTTTTGAAAACAATGGCATGGCTGCACACATTCACACTGCGTATCCTTGACGACCGTGTAACATCATGCATGTTGTTGTACCCATAGATATGTGTTGGTAGATTCCTCATTCGACTGTTCCATACACGTCCGCCATCTAAATAATACCTATCTACCTATAAATATCTATGGTTGTACCTGCATTAATGGTCATGTGACATGTGTTTTTTAGGTTGTGTAGTGTAAACGGACTTCGTTTCTGAAATGCAGCAGAAATGCTTACAAAGAATAGTTTTCAATCGTTTTAAAACAAAAATGCACTAGTGTAAACCTTATAGACTAGACCTCAAAGACTTGAGACTTGATTTGGACCTCAGAGACTTGTCAGACATGAACATGTCTGAAATAAATGTTGTTCTTTTAATTTTTTTTTAAAAAAAGAAAAAGGTTTCATGGTTAAAGTTTCTTGGGCAACACATCAGCACATTGGAATGATATCAGGCTAGTTGTATAATGTAATGTTTATTTTTTTAAAGGGACAAAAAAATTGTGAAGAAAAAGTTCAACATTCAAGGAAAGAAAAATATGTTTGTAGCAAATATAAGTGCATTCCTAAAAAAAAAAAAAATTGTATAGTTGAAAAAATTAAATAACGTTATAAGTGGATTTAAGAGAAAGGTAAAAAAGAAAACATTTAGAAAATGTATGATTTGACCCTTATAAAACATATATTGGTAGCTGGAAGAAATGTAACTCTTTCAATAGGAAAAGCCAAGGGGCAAGAATTTTCTGAATGACGGGTGATTTCTTTTTTTTTTTTTTTTTGCATTGTCTCCTGTCAAACTCTTTGGTTGTGGATTCTGATCTACCATTAGCTTTGTCCCTCTAAAATGTGTTTTTCATTCCAATTCCAATACACTTTACATGACAACATTCCTCTTCAGCGGGTCTGTGATCACCACCCTCATCACGTTTAGAGGGGGAGGTGAGGAGCACTTAGTGTTCTTACCTGCAGGGTTTTCATTATCAGACTAATAAGACAATATTAATTATGCGACAGCACAGTGCTCTAATTACAATGACAGGCGATTGTGCTCTCCTCTCCATGTCAATTTATCTATAGGAGGGCAGCGAAGGCAAACACTAATATTTCATATGATTATTTAGGATATTAACTGTGAGAATTGATTCTCTGTTTCTCGGTATGTAGGCCTGGGGGAACTCCCTCAGAGACCGCTAGCGACATGCAGATAGTTTGAAATGTTAAGGTTCAGCAGTTTTGATTGCATCACCTGTGAGGGATGTATGAAGGAGTGAACTATGTGAACCCGATGTTCCCACCACCGAACATACGCTTTGTATGAATTCTGCTCACGGGGTGTTCTGTGAGTCTGGGGGCAAAAAGTTAAACCTGTGAAAATAATCTTGTCTGAATACTGCACAAATAATGTATGAACTATTCAAAGTTGTTTTGTGAAGAGAGAAAAATAGCCCAGAGCTGCTCTGGGATTGTTTGGGGCATTTCTCAAGCTATACGAGTTCTAGAAAAGTCATATTTCTTTGGCTGTTTCTTATAAGATATAATGTCTTTGTAAATAGACAGTAATGGTTTTATGAGATATGTTGTCTTTGTAAATAGTACAAGTAAAAGACAGCAAAACAAGACAGTGGCTGCTTTTTTAAGCCCTTTTTCTTCAAGTTCTAGACCACAAATCACAAATGAGGAGAAGAGATGAGGATGTCTCCTTCTTCTTCTTTTTTTATTTTTTTT
>JAUMHE010000048.1:14036011-14054662 GCA_032359235.1 Enteromius mattozi | reverse complement strand
TGTGTGTGTGTGTAGGTATTTATATTTAAGACATTTACATTAATAAAATATATGCAGTGTTAATGAGTGATAATCATATGAGTGTGTTTTATACCTATATGTTATTGTGTAGTCTTACCACCCTGTCATTAAAGTTGTATTAATGAACATTTTTTTGTTTTATTCAATTTTAAAAGTTGAAATTTTTTGAGAGGTAGAAGGGTCTTCAGGGGTCCTCTCTGTAATATTTCCTGTTTTGGTTTTTCTTACTGCATGTTGGTTGCACAACATGAATTTTGTAGATCCTACAACTTGGCTTTTTTTTCTTAAAACATTGATAAGCAGTGAGGACATTTTGTTCAATATATGTCTTTTCCAAGAAATAATCGTAGAAAAATGGTGCCTTACTACTAACAAAAAATGTGTTAATTTTCTTTTTCTGTTTGTTGTAATATGTCAGTCATCACTGTGATCTTGTTATATGTGCTACAAAAAATATCAAACTGAATTTAAATTAAAAAAAGAAAACTATAAGCATTTTGGAAGAGGTTTATTCAAGTATGCTTATTGTATTAGTAGATCTGGGGGAAGAAAGTGTCATGTCATTGACCACAGTACCATAGTAATACTACATGGTACCACAGTATTGCTACATTATTTTATTTTTATAAGAGAGCTTAAAACCTTTAATGGACCAAAGCAAGAAAACCGTTATTGGGGATCATTCACTCATTAACAGAGTGTTGATAATTAGATTCTGCTACAAAATGAACTGATGATATGATGGCAGAGGCAGGCGGCGAGGTGTGTGTAGTAGGTTGTTTTGCGCTGCGGGCAGTGTGTGAGTGTCCCAATGGGATGGCCTTGTTTAGATTCTCTCATACAATGCCTGTGGCAGTGTATGAGGTAGGTCTTCGCTCATTCTCTCCCTGGGACGACTCTCTGAGGCTGAATGAAGTGTTTGTGTGAGTGTGACAGAGAGGGAAGGGAAGAGAGAAGGAGAGCGGTATAAAATATAACCCAGTACTATTAATAGAGTCTTTTTTATTGTCCTGTATATCAATCTTTTAACAATGTACTCGAGCAGAAATCCGACCTCAAATGAAAGCTGCCCATACCAACGTATCGATTAGAATTTCTCCTTGTGTTCTTGGCAGTCTTAAGGGCTGTTGTCCTGGATCTGTAAAATTTTTCATGCCGTCCTCTCCTCTGCGCTTTGTCGAGGTCAAGGTAACAGACTCGCCAAAGTTTTTGCAGGAAATTGAGTTTATGGGGGAAACCAAAATGAAGCCATACAGATATCCGTGGAGGACCGCTCAGGAGGTCAAAGTTCAACCTAGCTGCGAAAAAAGAAAAAGAAACATGCCAGAGTTGCTCTCCGGGCAAATTGGCCCATTTTGCGAGAGCTTGATCGATGGGGAGGAACCGTTGGCGCAAATAGGGGTTAACTGGGTCTTGGTCATATTCTGTGGTGCAACGAAAGAGAAGAACAAATGAATGTGTGTGGGTTTTTTTTTTGGTTCACCCCGCATTACTGGAAAATGATAATAAATATGGGAGAGGGATGGCTGTTCTCAAGGACCTTTGGCTAACATTCAGATGTCCAGAGACCTTCACTTCCATAAGGCTAGTGCATGATAATGAAGATGGACCGCATGGCCTCGTTCCAAATGTTTTGAATAGCTGCCGCTCCTTTATGAACACAGCTCTTTAGAAGGCAGACTGGTTCAGAAGATATTGGCTTTTTAGCATCTGAATTGTGCAGTATGAATGATGTGAAGGCTTTTTGCTTGGAGATGTAAAACAAAGATCTTGTTTATTACAACTGTAGCTATGATTAACACTAAATTCCCATTGGTTTTGTTACGAAAACATACTTATTCTATCTCTTCAAATGACAACTGTAAAAACAATCTGTCACACATTGTTTTATTTTTATTTTTTCTGTTTCGAGGGAAAAAATCTCACCAACTGAAGTTTTCAGTTGAGCCTTTTTCTTCATCTTAACAAAAACTAAATACAAGCATTAAAGCAACAAGAAGCATATAGTACATATTCCTGACATATGTCAGGAAATAGAAAGCATGATAAAAAATATATATATATATATATATATATATATATATATAGTAGTTATGGGTATTTATTTATTTGTTCTTTTTTGTCATTTATGTATGTATGTAAAGAAATAATACTTTTATTCAGTATGGATGCATTTAATTTGTGAAAGGTTACAAAAAAGACATTTAGGTAACACCTACTAACTAGTTGCTTATTATTATGCATATTATTAACATATTGGCTGTTTATTAGTACTTATAAAGCACATATTCTGCAAGACCATATGCTACATCCCTAATCCTCTCCAACACATAAAAACTATACCATCTTACTAACTATTCATAAGCAGCAAATTATGAATTTATTGAGGCAACAGTTGTAGTCATTAGCGAGAATTGGACCTCATTAAATTAAATTTTATTAAATTAAATCCTAATATTATCAAATTACTAACATTTTTCCATTTCAAATAAATATTTTCTATTCATCATCCAAAACATCACAAACATTTATTAAACAGCACACCTGTTTTCCACGTGGATAATAAAAAGTTTATAAGTGGATAAAAGTTTATCCACGTGGATAATAAGAAAAGTTTATTTTGAATCAAAATTAGAATGATTTCAGAAGAATCATGTAACATTTCAGCAGCATTTTAGGTCACTCAAACAGTCAGTGCTGCTGTGCCATGCTGCATAGCCTCCTAAAATGAACAAAGCAATGTCACCCTACATATGGCTTATAATTGACTAAGCATATTAATCTTGCACATTTGAAAAACATCTTCAAAATTGCATTTATTTTGTCTTTGGTTTGTTTATGTCTGCGTCTTTAACCAAAGGCGCTAAATAGTGTCAGAATTACACATCCAAAGGTTAAATTAGTGGCTGCACCACTGACCTCCTTTTCTGCTAACACACACCTGTCAGACAGACGCCCAGAGAAAGAGAGGCTTTTGTCAGGAAATATTCAGCTCTATTACCACCACCTGTGAATGAGCTCCTGAGACCTGGGAAAAAAGCAAGCTTCTGAAACAAATCTGTGTGTGTGTGTGCAGACCTGTCACTCGCTCTCTTGGCTGAAAGTCAGTGTGGGAGCCGTGGCGTCGCCGGGTGAAAGCGTGGGGGAGACATCAGCATTCGGGCGATGTCACCAAGCCCCTGTGCTCCGGGAGCAGCCAGACGCTCCGACAGGCGTACCTGCTTCCCCTCCGAGACACGCGCACACACACACACACACTCCAAGTGTCCTTGAGAGTCACTGACAACCTCTCCATAAGCATAAAGAAGCCAAACTCTGTCATTGCCAGTATCAGTCCCTTGGTGGACGTGTCTGTGTATTTGAAGGGCTTTTTTTTGCCTGGCTGTGGACAGTCAAAAAAAGTGATATTAAACCTGACTGAAAGTGTCTAATTGACTTTTGGAGGAGTCCCAGAGCTTTGAGGTCTCAGCGATGGAAATCTGACTTGCGTAGTCCCACTTGAACAGGACGAGTCACGTTCACATGACAGTCACTGGCACTTCTGGAAGGATCTCTTAGCAGTGTCTTCCTGGCGCTCCCCAGGGTTAAAGAGTTGAGATTACTGTGGACAGACACATGGCTGGTCTCAATGTGTCACTTTTCAAGCAGCTGCTTGTACTTTTTCTTTACACTCATGCCAACATAAGGTCATTGGTGAATTTTGGATGGACAGGAAGTACTTGTGAATTTATGGCCACTCTATTTCTCATATTCAATCCGTAGTTTAAAACATCTTAGGATGTTTATTTGAGCATTTATTTAGCTTTTTCTCTCCACTATAAATCCGTTTTAAGGAAGCTACTTTGTACCTTTCCAGATTACAGAGTACTGCCATTTTGACAGCTTTGTGAATATAGCTACAAGCTATTAACAAAATATAGCTCTAAATTAGTGAAACTAAAGAGGATGGTTCCTTAAATATGTTTTGTAATCGAAGCAGTAATTTATTTGTTACAAAAATTAGGACCTCAGTTAGGATAATAGTATAAACTTTAAATTTACACCTAGTAAAACCAGAATACTCCCTAATTTATGTAATGGGGTCAAAAAAGTAATGTGCAGCAACATTTAAGTATTTGAGTGATAAGTAAGGTCAGTTTGTCTACAATTTTACTGTTAAAATTTTATATTTTAAGCATAAGTTGTTTAAATTAGATTAATAGCATGCTAATAGTCCAACAGAAACTGGTACACCATGTCTATATTGGAAACAAATAATGTGACGCATCAAAACTGTATCTGCTTGTTAAGTCTGACGTCACATGTCAGCGATTCTGTGTCCAAATGCTCTATCAGATACCACGAAAAAACAATAAAAGGTGGTAATATACATTCACAATGTGATCCCTCCACACCGATATCTCAGATAGCCAGACCATGAAAATATGAATATAAATAAACATAATTTGTTTTTGGGAAGCTGTGAGCATGGAGACTGTAGTGTACACCGTAAGTTTGAAAACATTTAGCTTTAGTCAGTGCTCATAAACTGCTGCTGAGGTACTGTAGTATTCTCGTGAAGTGAGTTAAGGTTTGAACCCAGAAACAGTGCATTTATATTATTTTGTTTTATTTTATCCAACTGAAGTAATGTTCTTTAGCATCCATTTATTGCGAAGATATGGTTCAGTCAGTATTTTGCGGACATAAGCTTAAACAACGATATAATTAAACGGGGATTCCTTAAAACTGACTAGTCATTCAGACGGTCCATTGACTATACAGTTTTAAAAATAAGTAGCTTTTGAACATCCACATAGCTCAGGAACTAGATTTAGACTAACATGAGGCCAAGTGTCAGTGCACATACTCTTAAGAGACTGCGGCTGATAAGCGGGCCCCCAGGGGAGTAAAAGTGCTCCGTTCAAGTGTGTGTGCGTGTGTGTGTGTGTGTGTGTGTGTCTGTGTAGACACATTTCCACCAGTACGAGGCCCAAAGCCACCTTCTGTCAACTGTACAGACACACAAGTTCTCACTCCACCCAGGGATTGTGTGTGTGTGTGTCTCAGCAACAGCACCCTGGGCTTGGATTTCTGCAGGATCAACAGGGCTAATTATAGTGATGCACTGACACCTTTCTAGTGCCTTTTCAATCACCTCCCACTGCCAGGTGCCTCACTGCCTCAAGCTCCCCCTTTGCCTGTTTGTGTGTGTGTGTGTGAGAGAGAGGGAGAGAGCTTATGAGTGTTTGCTCAAAAGTTTGTGTGTGTATGAACAGGAGTTAGTGGTGACGGTGGTCGTGGGTGTGTGTTTTTATGTGTGACTGGCAAAGAGTTGGTGAGAAGTTTGCAAAGGTGTATGCTGGAGAAGTTATGAGATATGTCTGAAAATGCTTGAAATATGTTAGTTGCTGTATTTAGAGAGCTGTAGCCTATTTTTGGGGGCTGTACTTTTATATGTGTGCTTATTAGTGTGCATGTTGTCCATTGGTAGACAATGATAAACCAACCATTTTGTTGGTCTTAAAATAAAGGTACAGGAAGTGAGTGGCATTTTTTTTTCTTCTAAAAAATTTGTCCAGTTAACCTATTTAAAAAAAAAAAAATAAGCTTGTAAATGTAAAGTACAAATCAGTATAGTTATTTTTTTAGTTGAACACTTTTATTACTGTAACTAAAGCCCTGTTTGGACAGGACTAGTTTTCAAAACTATGTTTTAACTTTAATTCTTATCACCCGACATCTTTATTACAGAGATGGGACAGTGTGTTTTTTACATCTGGGCATTGCAGAGATCACATGCTCTGTATTCGTGCATTGCGTATAGTCATAAACTATAATATCAACTAAACAAAAAACATGTTTAATTATCATAAGTGTACATTTGTAATTAAAACATTATGTACTTGAGTGCAGAAATGAAGATGAATAATCTTACCTGCCCTTGGTTTTACTGTAGCTAGTCTTACAGTTCACGCAATCTGACTCTTTATTATTATTATTATTATTAAACTTACTTATATCCAAAATAAATTGGCACACAAAATGTGCACAGTTAAAGCATCTATGGTAGTTCACGTTGGCCAAAACATGCAAGAAAATGTGTTGTGAAAAAATATTGTTGCAGTCACAGACATTTGCTTTCGGATGGAATTCAGAGGATCACTGAATTTGCTGAAAAACAGTAGGCAATTTGCTCTGGAATTATTACCAAGGATTTATGAGAAAAATTACGGAATTAAAATCGCAAAGTGCATCTTTGAAAAGCAAATTTCTTTAATGACCCCATGTAAAACTAGTCCTGTCCTCTAATAGGGCTTAAGATTTGGATGTGTACGTATGACTTTATTCTGTGAAGCACAAAATCAGTATTTTGAAAAAACCTGTTAGAAAGAACATGCACTTCATTTAAGGTCTTTGCTATCATATGATTTAAATTTAACACTGGTTTGTAACACAAAGAATTGTATTTCTTTGCTACAAAATAAGGTACGTATGCTGATAGAATCGTCATCAATTTTGGGAGAACTCTACCTTTAAGTAGGAAAGAGTCTCTAATGGGAAACACTGATGTTTTCTATCGCTCAACTAATGTCACATTTGTGTCATCTGGTGCCACCCCTGGGTCATCAGGTCTGCTTTGAGTAGTGACGCCTAACGCGCACATAAACATGTCATCATCCTTTTTTTGTGTTGACATACCCTGTGTTTCCTATAAGCTCACGTAGCTCTATCTTATCCTCCACTGTTATTTAAACCTGACAACAGCACCAGAGTCTGTAGTCGTCCATGTCATCATCATAGTGCTATGTGTCATTACCCATGCATATGCTGACAGTGTATCCCTTATCCCTCTCAGGACTCTGGTGAGCTCTGCTGACTTGTTTGCGCTTATGTCAAGTTTTTTGGTTACGAGTCGCACCGTACGCTGTCATGTGCTGTCACCCTCTTCCTCCCGAGGTAGTCAGTCATCGGAACGGCAACCCCTCAATCCCACGTTTGGAAATCAACACAGGCATGTCATCAGCAGAGCCAGTGAAGGGGAGAAGAGCTTCCTGAGGCTGAGAAGATGCTATCGCACTGTTTTGCTGTCGCGGGAAAGCTGCACCGGTGGTCCTTGAAGTGCAACAACCCTGTCTCTCTCAAAAGCACAGGAAGAAGGAGAGATGTAACTTCCAACCCCCCTATGCCTCCACGACTTGAGTCTGTTATCAGTATGCATGTGTGTAGCTACGTGTGCATGTGTGTGCATGCGCTTGTGTTGTGTTGGGTGGCAGGGGGCTGAGAGGACCAGCTCCGTCTATGCCTCTTTATCGAGGGTCATTGTAGTGGAGGACGAGTGGCCGTGATAGCGTCTATGGCCTTGCTTTTGATGTTATTGAGCTGCTCCAGCACAGAACTGGTGATAACTTACAAGTCTGATAAACATTCAGTGTCCCTGTAAGCCTCCTATGTGCGTGGAGGGCCAGAGAAGTGATCCTGCACTTTGTTTGTCCTTCACAGGCAGTTATTCAAGTTTGAAACCCCTCGTCCAGTCTCCCTTTTAACCGACTTGTGTTTACAGTGAAGCTGAGTAGTCACAAAGTCATGTTCTACAACGTGTACAGACAAATTGCCCCTGCGGCTTTTTCTGCTCGCTGACCTTGCTCTCCCTTCACACCCTTGGAGCCCAAATTCCGTTTTGTTCTTTTGGAGCTGTTTTGTGTTTGTTTTTTCAGCTTTACCGGCTTCCAGAGTCAAGAGGATGGTTTTCAATGCCCCGACACTTATTTTTGGTTTTCTTTTTCCCCCGTATTGCATGAATTTACATCGCCTTTTTAAGTGATTTTGTTTACTGCTCCCATGTATGACCTTGCACTTTTCTCACAGGACTTTGCAACACTTCTCAGCACACTGAATTACAACTGCCCTCATCTCACTAGACATGGTATCTTAAATTTTTATTCTGCTTTTTCACGCTGTATTTAGCCATGCAGCTTGCTTTGCTCTCTATGTAAACATGGAAGGATAAGATCCCAAAATGCATTTGGAAAGGTTATGTAATCTCTAAACCTGTGTGAGCTGTTTTTCTGAAGTGGGTCAAAGTGGCCTCGGTGGATTACCATTTGCATCATGTCCTGCACTTCCTTATCCACATTGTGTCCTTTTATGAGCAAAGGTATGTTATCTTTACATGTTGTGGACTGAGTTAAAACAGCTCCTGCTGAAAGTAAGAAGAGGTCCACGGTGCCAGGCCAACAGCAAATTTACTTGCTTGGTTGTAACAATTAAGCTTATTGACAGATTAATGCACCTCGATGCAGCAGGCCAGAAGTGTCCGCCCATGTTTCCGTGCCATGTACTTAGTTTTTAGAGTAGTTAGATAGAACAAGAGCAAAATCTCTCTTATAGTCTGGCCAGTCTGAGTCAACTGCAGTGCCTGTGACCCAGTTCCAACCTCTTCCACTCTTTTTCCCTCCCTCTCTTTCTCTCTCTGTCTTTCTCTCTTTTCCCCCGCTTCCATCCTCTGTGCTGGCACATCTCGCTCTTTGAAGTCCACAGGCTGATCTCCCTCTACAGGAGAGAGAATGCAAAAAAGAGAAAGAATTTAGAAAAATGAACAGAACACAAATAAAAAGCAGAGCACAACTATAATTTCAGATGCTGAGGTATTGTGCCCCATGGTGTCATGAAGAGGCAGTGTGCCGCAGGTAGCTCCATTCCCCTGGCACCGCTGGTTTATTTATCCTCTTTTCTGTTTTTTTGCCAGCTGAGCAATGTCACGGGATCTGACCTAGAAAGGTCCAATCGCTCTCAGTCAAGCCCTCAACCTCCTCCTGTGAGTGCGACGATGCCAGAGACAGTCATCTCTAACAGAAAGGGGAGCAGTGCATTTCTTGAGTCTCCAAGGCTGACCCACTTCCGGGACATGCAGGATCGTGGTGGACTGTGGGCATTCTGTTTATCTTTTAGGGTTGGAAGGGTTACTTTAGAGATCAGTTTTTGGGGAAACTTATAGAGTCAATTGAGTTAGCATGGCTGTTTCATGTTTTATGTGATAATGTACAGTACTGTTGTCAGAGAGGATGGATCTTGTATCACATTATTTTGTGTTCCTGAGATGTGCTCTTCCGAAAGACTGAGGTCAAACCTAGATTGCTTGGTTAACATCTGAAGTCCACTTAAAGATTCCCAAGGGCTTGTTTAATTCTGTCAACCAGCTTTTACCTTGCCCTCAGCTTGTGCCTATTTTCTTCTTGTTATTCCGCTAGTGGTCATGACTCTCGCCAGATTGATTTCCAAGCATCCATTTGCGGACACCTTTGGGTTACCACAATATCAGTCTTTTCTGCAGTGCAGAAACGTAGCTTGAGGCTACCGTGGGAACAATTGTGTATGAACACAAAAACAATCGCAAGCAAGGCTCCTCTGAGCTGAAGACAGAACAGGGCCGGGGAAAGATGGCTCTTTGCTCTTCAACCCTCTGCTGCAAATAGTTCATTGTAATTCCCAAGATAGCGGCAAGCAGTATGAAGCCCCTGCAGTGCTGCTCTGCATGGCTTTGTGGTTCTGGAAGATGGGAAAATAAGCACCGTTCTCCCTAAACACTGAAACATGCATTCATCCCCCATATAATCAACAGAAGCGCCCTGAGCTTTGGTGGATTTTCTTAAAGGTTTGTCTGTCTGCCTTGCAATGTTTTATCAAGCTTTTATGCTTCCTGGTTTTGGCTGTAATGGGCAACTTGTTTTCCACTGTATTTTGTAAACCTTCATCCAGTTGCACCATCACTTTTCTCTAATACACACACTTTTATCTCTTATCTTGTGTTCAGAGGGAATGCATAACATTTCGCTGTTGTTGAAGAAGGTTACCAAGTCTCTTTAGGCTTCTGTTTTCAGCTAGAGTTTGGCAGCTTCTTTTCTTTTACATTTTTTAAGTTGGCCTCAGGCCTAGAAGAGCTCATCAGCGGTGCTCGGCTAGATTGCACACACATACCTGCAATGTTATTTCAAATGGCTTAATTAGTTTCTGGCTGCATAGGCTGAAAGATTTACATAGCACAGCACTTTATTCACTGCGGAAAATGATTGAGACCATGTGACTTCAGCACTCGATGTGTGTGAATTGGCTTTCTGGGTCATGCTCCAGCACTGTCTATTACCTTTTGGAATAGAATTCTACTTTATCACCTTCACTTGTTGGATGATGTTTTTTTTCAACCTCTTTTCTCTCCCAGGAATTTGCTCTGTGATCTTGTACTTTACCAGATCTTATGATGGATGGTTTTTAATTGAAATACCTCTTCACTTTAAATAATTGTTTTCAATTTGAACATCATTTTAGTCATAGCACAAACTTTTCTATACGTGAAATGAACAACAATGCTTTATTCAGTTACGTTTTGTATGATAAAGATTTCCAGATATCCAAAACATTTTTTTTCTCCCTTTAAACATGAGCGGCCATTAAATTATGAATTTAAGAATTTGCCTGCTGTTAATTAACATGAATTTGAATTGGCCACATTTTACAGGATGTTGAACTGGAGTCTAAATTTAGAATGAATTCTTCTGCCATAAGTCTGTCTGGAATGCCCTTTAAAGAAAAAAAGTTTAATTGTCTTTGCAAACCTTAATTATATGATTTTTTTTTTCATTATGTGTGCTTCCTTCAGTCCTACTGTAGTTACAATTTTTAATTCTTATTGTTTTAAATTCAGAAATGTAATTGTCATTTCGAAGGCATTCCTGTATTTAATTATGAATGGTACACAACTCATCTTTCAAACCCTCTGTATTTTCATGGAAGCTTCCCATTTAAGGGGTACATTGACAGAGAAAATGCCGGAAGATGTTAGCGCAGTCCTACTGTGCTGTTGATCTCAAAGTCATGTCTTCTGTTCTTTTTAGAAAGACAAGAGAACAAAAAAAAAAAGTGTTTCAAAGCTTGTGGAGTTGTGCCTGACTGCTTGTGTCAGGGTCCTTGGAGTCACAGACTTGAATTACAAATGCTCTGATTTTAGGTCGCATATGTAAGACTTAAGATATGATTGTCATCAATTAATCCTGTTGCTTCTATTGTTAGTCTTTTCCTCCTCCTTTTTAAACAAGAAAAGTCCCATTTCCACCCCTCCACCCCCCATGTGCATGGGTGCATAACTTTGTCAGGGGTTGGGGGGTAAGTGCTGTTCCATTTGGATGTCCATTGCTCCAGGCTTAAGGTTAAAAAAATCTTGGATTTCACAAATGAAGTCTGCCATTGCAGCCAGTGGCATGATGGGCACTTACATTAACCAGCTTTAATTGGGAGAGTCGTTTACCTTACAGGCATGGGGATGGTACATTTAGAGCTGAGGAAATTAGAGTTGGTTGTGAAGGGCAAGCTAGATGTTCTAGAGAAGTGTGTGTTTGTGTGAGCGCTCGTGTGCTTCAAGGTATGTATTGAGTGTGCGGAGATGGGGTGAGGGTCACAGCAGACCGGGGAATGATCTGACAGGGATCATAGTCTGTCCTTGGGAGATGATTAACTTCAGCCCTTTTCCAAAGTTACTCCCCTTGGGATGGCACGGCAGGAGTGTGATATTTTGTAACCAACAGTAACTATTTCTTTTCTTATTTCTTCCTTATTTCTTATTTTCCTTACTTCAAAAAACTTGCTATGCTATGATGCGTATCCCATTGAAAATCTTCGCAGTTCTCGTCAAATAATTAAAGTCAGCGTTCTGTTATTTTAAGCCAGAACTTTGTGGTAACTTTTTTTCTTCTCCGTTCCCCTGCCACAATTCACTCAAGTTTTTGACCTGCTGGTAATCAGCATCTCGGTTTGGCAACCATCCCACTCGCCGGGGTCTTCAGTTCGACAGCAAAACTTGACACCTTCTGGCCATTAAGAGTGCATGGCACCTTCCATCAGGTCTTCTCAGACTTGATCATCCGGCTTCTTCTGTTTCCTTACTCGCCCTCACTTTTGACACTTGCAGATATGGGCGCCCTGGTCTGCCTATCAGTCACAAAGTTCCTCCAAGAACAGTAGGGGAGCTCAGTGAGGCTGTCTCTGCTAAAGGCATTTGGTGTCCATCAATGTTGGAGATCCCTGGGATAACCTGACATGGAGAGATGTGGGGCTCACTCTCCAGTGCCTCCCTCAGTGCAATTCCTTCAGTGTGTTCTGTCGATTTGCTCTACTGTACTGACAAGCGGGCCAATCTCTGCTAGTCCTCGGCTTCCTGCCTGCCATCACGCTGTGTTTGTTTTAGCTACCGTTCTATTGCTGCTCGCTTTCCCTTTTCCTCCCTTACTCTGCGGCACTCTCAAATTCATTACAACATTCCCTTCCTTTGTCTCTGTATTTTTGTGTGTCTTGTCAAATAAGTGTATTCGCACAATCCAGGTGGCCCCACAGTCAATTGGAAAACCTCTCACAGCACGAAATTGTGTTGAGTTTTTCTAAGCTGTGTTATTGCGGTTTGCTGGAAGCCCATCTGACAGCAGCTTGGCAAACTAGCCTGAATTCAATGTGCAAGCCTATATATTTCTCTCTCTCTCTCTTTTTTTAACTCCTCTGAGAGACATTTTTTCTACCAGCCATGCAGCCACAGCTGGTTTTGTTGTTTTAGCCAAACTGAAAATGGCAAGAATATGACTGAGAGGAATCAAGGCATTTGTTTACTCAAGTTAACTCATTGCAGTCCCACACCAGAGCCTGAAGGGGGACTGTCATATCCCGCTTGTTTTATTGAATATGTCACAAGAAAGAAAAGGCCACTGTAGATAGTAAATTAACATTGACGTTCCCAATCATTTTTAATCGGATTGCATTTCCATTCAGTATGTACATAAAATTCCTATAGTTTTGAGATACCACTTATTACATTTTCAAGCAATGTCATTTCTTTGTCTGTATTATGTATGTTATCTATTTGGCTGTGTATGTCAAAATATTAAGCCATATTGTGTTTTCATTTATTTATTTGGTCACCCTTTATTTGAAGGTTCAATTCTCACTATTAGCAAACTATTAACTATGACCTTTGCCTCAATAAACTTAAATAAATTTAGGTATTGGTTAGGGATGTAGAACATGGTCATATACAATATTTGCTTTTATATGTACTAATAAACAGCCAATATGTTAATAATGAGAGTTGGTCTCTCTAGTAAAGTGGGTCCCACTGTATATTAGGTATCCTTACCTACTATGTACTTACATTTGAATTAATAATTTGATACAATACACTTATTGTGTATATGTTTTTACATTGTACTTATTTTTTTTAGAAAATACCTGTATTACACTGTTGACCTATCCCTTACACCTTAACCCATCCTTACACCTAACCATACCACCAAACCTGTCCCTAACTTTTCCTGCATCCCACCTCAATTGCTGCAAAAATGCTTTGCAATACTATATGACCACATTAAGTACATTGTACTTATTTCTTTATGTAAGTGCATAGTAGGTAAGGCCACATAATATAAAGTGTGATCTTAAAGTGTTACTATTTATTTATTGGGTGTATGAATTAATGAATGTCACTTGACACCTGTCGGTGCCATTTATCACACAGTTATTGTTCACACAGTGCATTAACCACTTGTATATACTCTAATAGCATTGCGTTCTCATGCTTTCATGTATCACTTTTTCTTTTTCCCACTTGTCTCTGAATCTCTTAAACCCAGTCCTTAAGATTTAATTAACATTTTGATCCAGGGGAATTAAAGCCGGGCGCTCTGAACAGTGGTACAGTGGCTTTTGTTTGGGCTGGAAAGTGTTGCAGAACATGACGCATGCGCATACTCACTTAACATCTTCATTTGGCAAACAAGAGGCACAGGCGGTTTGTCTGAGCGTGTTTGTTTTGTGATCTTTAGCGTGTGCGTATGTGTATATATGGGATTCTGGGATTCTTTTACAGCAGGTGCTAAAACAAATAGATTATGATAAAGCTTGAGAACGGGTGAAAAGAAAAAGTAACCCTGAAGGATTGGAAGTGTGAAATTAGGATTCGGCTCAGCACGGCTGTGAGCATCCATTGTACCTGACTCATCAAATGAAAAATTCATCAATTAATCCTTTGACAATAAAGCTATACACTGCAAAAATCGATGCCTGATTGACTCCTGCAGCCGACCCACAGAAAAGCAGAGCCCTGAATTCAGTGTAACATGAAATGTCTCATCCTCCACAAGCGCATTATTGAGCTTTCAAGACTAGCTGCTGGGAAATATTTGCCTTAACCGTGGGATTGACAAAACCATTGAAGGATGAAAAAGAAAGAACATTTTAAAAAGTAAGGGCAACAAGTGTGTACTTTTAAAATCCCACGGTACATGAAACATTTTCTTTCTTCACCCATTGATAACAGTGCATTTGGGCTTTTGGCTTTACGTTTAGCTGTACGTTTTTGTGTGTCTGTTCATGGAGCAGCGCACTAGGGTATTTGCGAGCGATTGTCTGAGCCTAATAAAGTCGTCAGCTGGCTGTAGGAAAACAGCTGATGTGGTCCCAGGAAGGCAACCGATGGAAAGTCTGTGATCATCCAAAGGTATGATGGGAGACCACCACGAACCACATGCAACCCCTTTCTCTCCACAGCCCGAGATCAAAGCGCAAGCCCCGGTAATGTTCCATCAATTAAAACGCCCATGTATCCCAAGTGCCTGAAAAGAGTGAGAGAGAGGTAGAGGGAGGGAGAACACAGGCTGCTACTGTATTTGACTCTTAAGATTTTGCTCATGGATACATTTTTGTCCTTTTGTAAACTTGTAGTTCTCATCTCTGTTGCTCTCTGTTATATATATTAATATCTTTTAGCATGTTTCTCATAAGTTAAAGTAGAATTAGTGTGCTCTGTGTACAATCTTGCATTGCATTTGTAATGCAGAGAGTGGTGCAGAGAGCCTGCAATAACCTACATACTGCACAGCTCGCTGTGTTTATTATATGTGCATGCATAAAGATTAGGAGAGGGATTTGCTAGGTCTCCCAAAATACAGTTTCATCATGATACTTTCCCTATTATGATAGATATTGGTATTATTTTCAATTTATTGTTGTGACATGTTGCAGTTTATTGTCACAAGCTTTATTATATTGTATTGTATTATATTTAGTGCTGCCAAATGATTATTTGCATTCAAAATTTTTTTTTTGTTTATATAATATTAATATGTGTGTGCTATGTATATTTATTATGTATAGCCTATATATAAATATACACATATTTATATATTTAAGAACAATTTTATATTTATATATTAAATATATTTATATATGATAGAAATTATATGAATATAAATGTGTGCATGTAAATACATGTACATATTTTCAAAATATATGCTATATGTGTATTTATATATACATAATAAATACACACAACTCAAAAATATATATTCTGTAAAGAAAAACTTTTATTTGGGATGTGATTAATAAAGATTAATTATTTGACAGCACTAATTATATTATAGATAAATATTAATTTTAAACTAAATATGCAAAACGGTTTGAGTGCATTAAATACCACATTTATTACAAACTGCATTGGATGTTTCTCGCTAGGTCTTTAAAGCAATAAGCTTTAAAAACACAAGACAGACTTTGAATGCAAATAGGGTATTTTAGATCTTTGCAGACGTGTTATGGTAATTTCTGCCATCAGGAGAAAAACTCTTTATGAATAAACTAGTGGCATTGGCTTCTTTTTGGAAATATTGAAGCATTTGCTATAGCATTGAACTAATAATGATGCTAATTATCATTAGTTTATTGATTAGGTGTTGTGAAGGAATATCACAGCAGTATATTGCATTGATTTTCCACCTCACCTCTAGTTAATGCTTTCATTTTCACCACCAGTGACTCTGCAGTGTCTTTTATTCTCTCTCCTGATTGAAACGGGTGACACGTTTAGATGTGGTGAGTTCAGTGATTTCAGCCATTGACCCCTTTAGGCCTAAGACAGCACATTAAGATGCCCACATAACGATGACTAGTGCTTTCATCTGCTCTAGATGAAAGAAACATGAGCAGTTGAGGATGAATGAGGAGAACGCCAAAGTTTTGTTTTCCTGACTTCAGCAGATTTGGCCTGTGATGCAAGAGAACTGTTTTATCAGGCTCATCTATGCTGTGAGCTTTTTCTTCTCAGAATAAAGCCAAACATGACAGAATAAATGCATCTCTTATCTTGGCCTTCTTTTTTATTGGACATAAAGCAAAGCAACAAAATGTACAAAAAGCATTTTCCATGATATTTGCTGGTTTTGGTATACACCTGTTAGTTGCGTATTAGCATGCCTATTACTAGAATATTAGCAATTTATTAATGCTAATTAAATGCATATTAATGACTTATTCTACATGAATAATCCTACCCAATATATAAACTTAACAACTACCTTAATAACTATTACTAAGCAGCAAATTTGGAATTTATTGAGGGAAAAGACATAGTTAATAGATAACAAGTGTTACCTTTTCTAAAGTGTTACTCTGGTTTTATATATGTAGCTCCTTTAAGTACCATGTAACATGATTTATGAATATGGTAATTACAGTATTTAGTACCTTCACTGAAAAAAAAAAAAATAAATAAAGTTTTTCAGTTTAGATTCTAACAAATACAGTAAATTAGTTGTGTTTTAATGTTAAGACCTCTTTAACGTTTGTTGATTGTCACCGTTCAAGTTTTCTGACAAACTGAGAGAACCTAAACATTTTTTTTAAAGAAGTTCCTTTTTTACAGTGATGGTATACAAGAGTACTAGAACACTTTTGTAAGTCTCACAGCTTTATCATAGACATGGAGGGTTTGTGGTGTCATGTGCAGGTTAGATGTTTCAGATGTTGGTTGGGTTCAGATGGAAGTTGCAGCGGCAGGTTTAGGAAGCTGCTTGCTGTGTATGTGGTGTTTAAATTCAGGGCTTGTGGGGTGATTAAGACCTGTTTACTCTGGTATCTCGGTGCGGATGCTAGCTAAAAGAGCGTCCTTTCTCTGTGTGTTGTCAGCCAGCTTAATCATAAAGCCTCCATAAAGCCCCCGTGGTCTCCCAGCAATGAACCCTGCTGCCTTGGCATCCCTGTTAGTGCTTTTGTTTTCAAATGCCATCCATCAAGTGTTGCATCTACATGCTTCTACCAATAAGTTATTGGCAGGCCCAGATGAAACCTGAAAAAAAAAAAACATCTGGGGAAAAAGGGGTAAAACTAATAGTTCTTGTGTTGTAAAGCAATTACCAACTAAAGGTCTGCAGAAAGATTTGTATTTTCATTTTTAGTTATGAAACCTGTAAAGCATTTGTGATTGAGGTGACTTTAATCATTTAAATTTCAAGTGATATCCGGTATTACATGAGATTAAAAGTATCACATTTAGTTTTGATGATGATTTGTTTATTTTGGGGAGGTCATAAGAAAAAACATTGGGAGGTACTATTTTAAAGCACTTCCTTCCCTGTTGATTTGAAATAGGATTCCTTTCTGTTCCTAGAGTTTACCTTCATGTGTTATATCTGTAACTGGGAGAGATGATGTTTGGGCGGATGTTTTCTGAGCCCTGCTTAGAATATAAAAGCATCTGTTTCCTTTGGTCTAAACTCATCTGTTCTTTAAATAAAGTTAATGACGCGGTCCAAAAACATCAAGGCACTTTTGAATAAGTTAGGAGCTACTGTGCTATTGTCAGATGAAAGAGGCTAGCTTAAATTAGTTGACTTTATTTAAAGTTAGGTTATGATTTCCATCTCTAGGTTTATAGCGAGTATTTTGCATATGTGTTATTTATGCACTTTGCTGTGTGTTTCGATATGTAGGCACACAAGATGTTTTTTACATCCATGAGGGCAGTACTTCTATGCTGGACACTGGACTCTTAATGTTTATAGTTGTTTCTAGTGTTATTTGAGGTCTAAACCACTCCGGAAAATAGAAGGGCAAATATGATCACAAATTCCATAGTAAAGGGATGTTTGATAGCAGGATCCTGTCAATTATTTACCATGTACACAATAGATTACCATTCAGAAGTTTGGGTCTGATTTTTTTAATGTTTGTGAAAGTGTTTTTTGCTTATTTATTTGATACAAAATCCCAAAAATCCTAAATGTTCAATTGTTATTACAATTTAAAAAAAAATCAAAAAGATATTTTTTTCTATTTTAAATGTAATTTATTCCTGTGACAGCAAAGCTGAATATTGCTGAATTTTCAGCAGCTATTACTCCAGTCTTTGGTGTCACATGATCATTTAGAAATCATTCTCATAAGTTGTCTAGATGCTCAAGAAATATTTCTTCTTATTGCCAATCTGGGAACACAGTTGTGCTATTCATATTTTTGTGCAAACCCAAGTATTTTTTCATCTTTTGATAAATGCTGTTCTTTTGTATATGATATATTATTGAAATGCAAAAGAACAGTATTTATTTAATGCAAATAGAAGAAATTATTTGAATATTTTGAAATAGCCTTTACCTTCACTTTTGATCAATTTAATTCATCGTTGCTAAATATTCATTAATTACTTCTGAATGGTAGTGCATATGTTAAGTACTACATATTTTAATATGTTTATATAAAAAGATGTTTGTATATATATATATATATAAACATATGCCTTTTTTTGTATATGTTTTTGATTTTTGCTGATGTCAAAGGTTGTACATC
>JAUMHE010000048.1:14006927-14016980 GCA_032359235.1 Enteromius mattozi | reverse complement strand
TATGTATATATATATATAAAGACATAAATTATGTCTATCAAATAAATATTACATGTAAGAATTATCAACTTTCTTTGCATTGGCCATAAATTTAATAATATTGCATCACAATTAGAAAACTAAAATCTTTAAAGATACTTAATTCTTATCAGAAGTCACAGTAAAACTGCCTATATATATATATATATATATATATATATATATATATATATATGTATTGTGCTTACACATTGGTTTGTGTATTAATATGACTAGTTGTGTAATTGCTTGGCTTGGGGTGAAAGCGGTCTTAATCTCACGGAGAGAATTAAAAAAAAAGAGAGGAGGTTTGTGTGTGGTATATTTCGCAGAAAAGGATAATGGCCTCTCGCACGGTAGAAAAGAAGCCCATGTAGCGCCACTGACAGACAAGGTCACCCAGAACTGTGGGGCGTGGAGTAGAGGTGGCCTTGAAAGGCAGGCCTCAATCTCAGCCTCACAGGGCTCTGGGTTTATAATGCTGTATCCTGGATTTACATTCACCTAGAGGGGGCACACCACACCGACCTGTAATGAAAGACTGTAATACGGACCCGCGCTGGTGCCGCTCACCGATTGTCTCGCAGCGTGTGGGAGGGAGGTCAGTCGGTTTGTCTCGTGTGTTGCTGCGCTTCTGTATTCGTAAGGGTTATGCAAATGTTATTATTGTTATTACATTTGCTCGATATGCTTAAGGGTGTAATTTTTTAGTTTTTGTAATCAAATCTTTTTTTCAATTCGCATCTCTGTTTGAGTTTTTTGTGTGTGTGTAAATATGTGCCGACCCTCCTCAGATCATCTGTTCCCTCCGCCAATCATCACACGCCGTCCTTGATGCCTCTTCCTCTCCGATTGGCTGGACCCCTCAGCCGTGGGCATTTCCACAGTCGGCAGCCAATCAGAGAACAGGACGCACAGACACAGGGGGCCAGGCCAAGGCCATGCTGTAATGGAGAGTCTCTCCGTCGCTTTTAACACCACCTCCTGCTTTGATCGCACACACACGCACGCATTTTTACCACGTTAACATGCTCTCATCACAGGACACAATAACATGTTGGTGTGCCAAGTTATACGTTAACTCCTTATAGCGCATACTATGTGGTGTTTTTAGCTCACACACGCACAAACACGTATGCTCCTGACTGCTATCAAGCGTGCTTTGTATCCGTCAAGTGTTGTTCTCACCACCGGGCCCAAAGCAATCCACGCTTTAGTTCATCAGAGACCAAAAAGAGACAAAAAAGAGAGACATGCTCACTTCAAAGCCAGACAAAGGGCCGCAAATAGATAAAACACCAGGCTGTCCGTCAGAGGTGTAGGATTATTAGCGACATCTCATTTCAGCCAGTTTATTTGAGAAGGGGTGATTTGGGGGACACTGCATCATTGCTGTACTTATCAATTACGCATCTAACTGGATCAAACCGAACAGTCCGATTTTGTGTTTGTATCAGTAAATGTGCAAATACATTGTGGCAGAAGGTTTTCATGGTGATGGATCTTTTGTAGCGTTTGTTTGGCAGCGTAGAAATGCTCTCAATTCTTTAATCTCAAGCTCTATGCGTTCCCTCACCCCATCTTAAACCGGGTTCTTAAAAGGTGAGCCATTTTGTCATACAATTAAAACAACACTGACACACACACACAAAAATAAAACCCAGAGAATTTTCCAGAATGTCACAGCTTTGTCAGTCACAGCTCGGAGAGATCAAGTCATTGTTGTGTTATGTGCAAGAAGTCGGCCGGTTTGAGACAGCCAGACAAAAGAGCACTAAAGAGGCAGTCCAGCGGCGGGTTATGGGGGTCTGAGCTCCAGTGAGGGGCTGCGGTGACCTGCACTGACCGCTGGCCCAGGGGCCAGACCCTGTCGCCACTTGCCCCTCGAGGAGGTGCCTGCCAGGGCAGGAGGGCATGGGAAGAGTCCGGGATATGGCAAATGCGTCATAACGAAGCGAGAGAGAGAGAGAGAGGCTCTAGAGTCTTTCAGATAATAGGACGCACAGCATTGCAAAGTTTGAATGCTGAATATAAAAACAGATAAACCTGACTTTGAGTGCTTTCTTTTTGTAATAATTAGAACCAACACTATAAATTATCAGATTATCATGTTGTATTATTTTTTTACATACAAGTATTCATTTTTGATTATTTGAAATGGAATGCTTATTGATATTCCAATTATTGAAACATTTTTGTATTACTATATATACTCCATTTATTTATAATGATAGTAATAATAACAACAACAATTATCTACTTTTTTATATATTTATATAAATTGAGTTGTGCAATGTACAGACTAAATTCAAACTTTTTTACATAATTGATTAATTATTTTATTTTTTACTTTTAAAAAATGTGAAAAACTAAGCACTTCGATTTGCTTCTCATCTAGTATAATTTAAATTTTTTGACAACTTTGGTGTAAATTAAAAATGTAGATAATAAAAACAACTAAAGATAATAAATAACTAAAAAAATAATAAATACTGTGAAAATTGCTGAAATTACAATGTATTGCTGAAAAGATGTTTTTTTGATCTGGTAAATATGATACCAGCTTTATTCCATGAACCTTAGTTCAAAATAAGTTCAGTTTAGTCAAATTATTCCATAACCTCTGCTTTCAATACATTATTATTTCAGAACAAAAGACAAGAATGAGCAACAGAGTTTTGTTGGGTTTTTTTTAATCAAGCACGGTTTCTTTTCCTCGGTCATTTATCCAACCTGCCACCAGTGGGCAGTGGCACCGAGCTGCACTCATCCTCTCACCACACAGTCTAACCACAACACCACAGCAAGAGCCGGCCGACACCAGCCTGCCAGACAGGAACAACTAACTACAAATTTCAACCCCATGTCTGGTCAGTTTAGACTAACTCTGATAAACGCCTCCTCTACTTTTCCACACCACAGGCTGTCTGACTAGATTTCAAAGAACATGACATTTATTTAATCAGAAACTGACTCACAGTTCAACAGAAATTAATTACATTTGCTACAGTTTTATAATTTAATGATCGCATTGATTTTGTGTTAAATGTTTAATATGCCTGCATTTTAAATAAACTGTAAATGAAATTCTGATTTAAAAATGTATTTAAATCTGTAAATGAGCACATAATAATCTCGTTAGCGTTTTTAGTTCTTATTAGTTGTATTAGTAAAATGCTGATGTGAACTTATTTATATTGATTAGACATGAAAATGCTTGCAATGCAGTCCATCATGTGAAATAATTATAATTGTTTGCTATTGACAGAAGCTTAATTTTTAATTAGCTGTTTTGAAAATTACACCTTTTGTCTCTGTTGCTGCAGCTATGCAAATTGTTTGAAGCTTGCATGTTGGTTTAAAAAAAGTCATGCAGAAAACGGTTTTTGGCTTCAGAATTGTTGATTAGATACCTTTTAATATGAATGTTTTGTGATTAAATGCTGTTTATATTTTAGCACAGTTTTAGTTTTTAGATCATGAAATAATTCTACTTTATATCTACTATTCTACTAAGTTGATATTTATAAATAGTAATTCTTATTTAGATGTAGTAACATTTTTTTCCCCTCTTATTTTCACTGAAGTTAGATTTGTTAGCACCAGTCATATTTTTAGCATAATCCGAGATCAGAATTCACTTTAAACCGTCTGGGAAGAACTTTGATTTGGTGATTTTCTTCTGCGGGAGTTTGGCTGTGTATTGTGCAGTTATTTAGAGCTGTGCAGCAGAATAAGCATCAGACTGTTCCATATCTGACTGCTCTCCAAAAAGACCACTTAGACACTGATGCCATTAAGTATTAAAGGCTTTAAATGTGTTCCTTTGTTATTTTTGTGTATTGTTTTAATTAATTAATTAATTTATTTCTTTTATTAATTTTTTTTGGCTTGTGATTTGGTTTTATTTGATTAAAAATAAAATTATATATAAAATATATATATAAAATTTGTATAAAATATATAAAAATATATATATATAAACGGTTGCAATCATTTTGCAGATCTTTTTTAATGAATTAAAATCAGACATGCCTCTAAAATATTATCATTTTGACATCTTAAAAATATCAGGTTCAGCTTAAAATCTAGTAGAACTCATCATGTAAACCTGCATATTCCACAATGAATGAGGAAAGCTAGATTTCCTTCTCCTTACGCCAAATGTCAGCGCGCTAGTTGAAGCTGAAGCTGAATTTGAGCGCACATGAAAGCAACACTGACCTCCGTTCAAATCCAGAGCCGCTCTAATCCCTCTCCCAACAGTTCACTCCTCTACTGCACGCCACACAATGCCGTGACTCACAGCGCTGGCATACATGCCTCTCCCCGGACACCTTGCTTTATTATGAAGGGCCGGTTTGTTTTGGCAACTCAACTACAATCAGAAAGAGCATTGGAGCCTGTTTATTTGTTTATTCATTTGTATGTGTTTTGTCTCTCAGGAGGGCTACGGGGTGATTGTGCTGAACCCCAACGAGAACTCTCTGGAGGTGGAGAAGGTTCCGGATCCAGCCAAGAAACCGTCCCCGGATGCCTCTGATGAGCCGGCTGAAAAGAGAGAGAGGAAGGAAGAGCGGGAGAACAAGAAAAAGAGGGACTTTTATGAGAAGTATCGCAACCCACAGAAGGAAAGAGAGATGGAGCACATCCCGATACGAGTGAGTGGCCGAGGGAGGATGATGGGTAGGAGAGAGAGAAAAGAATATGGGGTGAAATAGAGGGTGAGAGGGGGTTTTAGGCAGCTGAGTGAGTGGGCCACACATGTGTGGTCAGGAGGCTGTGGAGAGTTTGGACACCATCCAGATTTTTCATCTCGCATTCTCTGTTTGTAAAAACCCAGCTTGATAAGCAGAGATTTTATTCTTTGATGCACTTAGCTTGTCCCTTTCTTTCTTTCTTTCTTTCTTTTTTTCTTTTTAATAGTATAGTTACATCAGTTATTAACCATTAGGAGAAGGGACATTTTCATTCTGGAGGGCATCTGATTGGACAAAAATCTGTGCAGTGCTGGATGAGTCATGAATGAATTTGCTGTTTTTATAGTAAAGAAACACAAATCATTTTAAATTTTTAAACACAAATATCTGCTAACTTCAATTTTATTAACATTTAAAGTCTCAGTGGAATAGTGAAGTATTGGCTTTTTTTTTTGAAGAAGAAGAAAGTAAGGTGTGGACTTGGTCAAATAGATTTTTGAGGTGTTTTGGTTGTTTATAAAAATGGAGGCTAAGATTTAATTGGACTAAATGATTGGAAAAAAAAGAGACCGAGTCAGAGGAGTCAACAGAGAGAAGTATGTCATTTTCACCAATAACCAAAAAAAATTCTAAAGTCCTAGAAAAAGGAATAGTTGATTTATTAAAAATAAGTTCATTTACTTGCATTTACAAAATTGCACAAATTTTAATTTCATGTCGACTTTGAGTGCAGAGCCATACAAGTAATCTTAAAGCTAATAGAAATTTAATATGATCTTCAACAGACAGCTTATGTTAATCAAATATTTTTTTTTATTACAGTATTTACAGATTATACAATACACAGTCTCTCAAACACACACATTTTTGTGTATACATTATGCACACCATGCACAAATAATGAATAATAAAAAAAAAATTCTAATGCAAAACCATGAGGCAACTGGATGAAACAAGGAAGCATCAATTGGAAATACATAAAATGTGTCTCCCGAAAGTTAGCGCTTTGTTTTATCACCATTTGACGTCCACGTCACATATCGTCACACTCCTTGTGCTGTCATTTACCGTCGTTGACTCAGTAGCGGTGTGTGAGCTGTCAACACACTTCTGAGACTACCTTCACACACACACACACAAAGCAGACTGAGGTATAATTATCTGCACTATTAGCATCAAGTCAGCTTTAAAACGCTCATACCTCTCACTTCCCCTCTTTTTGTAAACAAATTCTCTTAATTACCCTCTTTTTTTCGCCGTAAACTAACTCTGACACCTATCCTTCCTTAATAAATTCTCATTGAGGACAAAATTCTGTGGTGTTGCCCAGATGAAGTTGTTTTTTAACACACACACGCTCAGTAAGAGGAAAAAAAAATCTATGAAATAGCCATCAGTGAGTGTGAATCTGAGATTTCAACACCTCGTCCGTTTCTGAGGCGTTTCATCAGTGTTGGTGTGGTGAATAGAGGAAGTTGCTCTCCAGGCTGCTGTGTATAATGGAAAAAACTCACTGTCAATATCTATAAGAGCCCGGCGCTGCTGACATATTCATGCGCACATACTGCAATGTGTGTTTATGAGTAAGAGATCGAGAAGGAGTGTGTGTATGTCTCTGAGAGGAGCCGCATCACCCTGAAGAGGCGGAAGGGAAGAAACCGTATTAATGTCTTAATAAATATTTCAGCTGGGATAGTTTGGGATTCATATAATGAGACGACTTAGCATCTCTCGCTCTCCTCCTGAACTTTTGGCACATTGCAAGTCTAGTGCTATGAGATTGTTAGTCCAGTTCTGGCGAATGGCCTTGCAGTATTCTGCACTCTTCCGCATTATGCAGCTTCAGACCGAAGCGAGCTGCAGCGGCACAAGGACGTGAGCTGATGACTGTGTGTCTCTGACTTATACTGTATGTGTGCTTGTGAATTCCTGTAGGGAGCGTTGCCAAGTGGAAATGCATGCAAAGTGGAAAAGCCGTTTTGTTTTGAACCACCGCAGGAAAATATTAAAGAGACTGCTGAGATGATTTCAAGCTTTCGTTTATGTGTGTTGTTGGCTTGTTTAGTTTTTATATAACGAATGTCCTGCAGCACATTGTCAGTGGCTGAAATGTAATGATTTAGCACTCTGATTTCATTTTCGTTGTATACTTTGAGATCCTCTATGATTGTTAATGATTTATGTGTACTGGTGCTTAAGTGATTATAGTTGCATAAAAACATACTGTGGAAAGACTTTCATAACATTGGAAATAGTTTCATAACAATTACAAACATTATTAGCTCTGCTTTTTAAGGCAAACTTTGCTATTAGTGTTGAAAATTGATTTTCCCCCTACTTTTTCTAATCCACTAACCCTAAATGTTAAACGTAGGTAGACCCAAGACTTTTCTAGGCACAGTGTGATTAAAGTGGTGGGCTCTTTTGGGATTGGCTAGCAATCAAACAAACCCCTAAAACCACTCAGAATACTTTAGCAACCGCATAGTAATGCTCTGTAAGGTGTTTAGCATTGGCACGTTTTTCATCAGCAAGTACTACACAAAAATTGTCTGAAGAAAAAAAATCTATAATATAATATGTGTTATCGTTACAGATCATTAATTAATTGTAATTCAGTTATCTAGAAACGTAACACTAATAAGCATTACGTTTGTTAGAGTATTTAGTAATCTTTTTTTTAAACATTAGATTAATAAATGCTTTAGAATTGTAATGTTGTTAACAAATAGAACCTTATTGTAAAGTGGCCACCAATATTAATGAATTAATTCATTCAAAAAGTAATTTGAAAAATGTGTCAAGCCAATAATTACAAAAAGAAAAAAAAGATATTTGTTAGACTGATTGTGTTAATCTTTAGATAGCTTTCATTTTTATTAATGTTTTTTATTATTATTTGTTAAATGTTTTTGTACCCCCTGCAACTTACTTAAGTACCTCCTGTTATGAATTACTGATCTATATTCATTGGCTTTCTTTCAGTAAGATACCATGTTCTGACAAACGTGTACAAAGACGTAGGCGTCATTCACACTCATTTACATATTTGTGTACAAAGACATTGGAATCACACGCACCGATTTACATATTTGATAACCAGCACTGAAGTCCTCCATGACTTCATATTAGCACACACATTATTTGGTAGTACGTAATAGCATTGCGTCCAATCAGATTGTACATTTCTGTATAAGAGTCAACTCAAATCTTTTTTCCACACGTTTTTTTATGAATTTGTAACCGCACTGTTGTCCAGGTACATTAGCGTGTGTGTATTTGTGTGTGTTTTCTTCTCCTCTCCACCCATCCTCTCAGCTCCTAGAGTAGGAGGCGGGTCAAAGCGAGTCCTATTCTCCCAAAGTTTTTAATCTTTTATAGTGGCATTGTACACGACTGAACCTCCTCTCCTCCCCTCCTTGACTCCCCGTAGAGCACTAGACCACCTGCACATCGCTTCGGCCGGGCCCTGCAGCTCCAGGCTTTGGTAGCGTTGAGTTGATTAATACACTTCCTTACCCCCATTAAGGAGCCCTTAACTGCCTTTAGCACTCTTACTTTTTAGCCCCCCTTCGGGCTGCGAGCCCCCAGCCTTGCCTAATCTCCCCGCGATCTTACAGATCACAGCCCCAGCGGCCCACGTCTGCTGATGCCGAAGAAGAGGGGTGGACATGAGAACCGGGGGGCCGAAATAGTGGGGGTGGCATACAGAGTTTTTTTGGGAGTTCACTTTACTCTGAATTTGAAGCCTAATCCAGTTACCTATTTTCTGTCAGCCAAGCGGAGGAATAGCAAGAACAAAACCCACATTCAGAGCTTAAGAAGCTTCCAAAGATTTCATTCAGGCCTGAGCGGACCCGGCTTAGGGCCCCAGCCCCAAGGGGAAAAGAGCAAGTGGACAAAAAGCCCAGTGCGCTCAGCCTTTCTCTAAAGCACCACTTATTTTTGTAAATGACTAGAATCCTTCTCCTAACACTTTTTTTTTTCTCACATTTCTTATTGTTGCTTTTTTTGTAAAACGGTTCGGGCGCGAGAGAAAGGGAGAGCACTTCGTCAAACATTCAGACGCAGCAGCTTGTGGGAGGTGTTTTTCTTTTCTTTCCTTGCTCTTTCCATCTCTCCGTTTATTCATTTCTTAAGTGCCTGCAGAACTTTAAGTGTCAGATCCTTGTGGAGATGGCATGAGTTTATTGAACGCTCAAGATCACCATTGCTTTCATACATGTACGCTATGACCTAACAAGAGAGAAATAAAACAACCATTGACACTAGGCCTCTGCTTTACCTTGTTTTGCAACATGCAGTTCTGCCTCTTGACGCATTTACGGTGAATTGATTTTCTAGGCAGTAACATTTAGGTGTTGGGAATGTTAGCTGGCAAATAATGCTGAAAAATAAAAGGATGGCCTTTATAGTTACAATAGAAATGTACTGGGTTGACGAAATCTGGCACAATACATGGAGCCTTATTCATGATACACATCCAGACCTGTGTAAATCATTCGTGCATCCACTCATGCAACAGTTTTACGTGCAGTTTATACAGAAATTTGTTCTTCTCATGTTTCATGAATAAGGCCTGTTGGGTCTCCATGAATTATAGCACACACGTTTTCATGCTTGCATATTTTATTTTGCTTCTGAAAACTCACTTTTGATTTTAGTTTTTATATATATGATCTCTTCCCTGAAGTTAGTAATTAACATATTATATGGTCAAAATGTTTTCATTTTTCATATAAGGGCTTACAGTCTTAGTGTAATAATAAATAATGTATTTGTCAATTGTAATTTATTCCTGGGTTAGCAAAGCTAACAGTCCAGTCTTCAGCGTCACACGATTTACTCAGAAAAGCATGATAGATTTTCACAGAAGTCATTCAAAATGTGTATTTGCTGCTCAAGATATTTTTTTTTTTTATCAATGTTGAAAACAATTGTGCTGCTGCTTTTGTAGATACTGTGAAACATGTTATAATTCTTGAATAGAAAGAAATATACTTGCTAAATTAAAAAAATATATATATATTTTTTAAATAATAGTAATAATAATAAATAGAAATTTGTGTACACACACAGTGACTGAGACGTATTTTTTAGTAGTAGTTGCGCAAAAGAAACTTCCCAAAATCAATATTTAGCACAGACATGTATGTTGTAATGCTTTACCAAAATCCTGCATGTGGTTATGAATGCAAGCATGTTTTGTTGTCCCTAAAAGGTGCTCCAGAATCATATAAAGTTGTCACGGATGGGGCACCTCTACTGCGTCCTTCGTCTCCACAGGAACGACATCCATTATTTATCCCTCGTCTTCTCTCTCCTGTTCCCCCGG
>JAUMHE010000048.1:13983070-14005515 GCA_032359235.1 Enteromius mattozi | reverse complement strand
GAACTAAAGAGGAGAACCAACATGGAGCTGGTAATCTAAAGGGTCTGGAGTGATTCTGGATGAAGGAATGCTCTCTTATCTCTTAGCAGATGTTCTCAAAACTCTTCAGGCATTACAGGAGAAGAGCTGTTATCTTGGGAAAAGGACGTAGCAACAATTGGGTGCCAATAATTGTGGCCAGCAACAATATTTCATCATGTGTTTTTCTCCCCATTTTCATGTGTTTTACTTCAATGGTAGATGAGAATTGTGTTTTTTGTTTTTTTTTTGAACGAAAGATCAAAAGAATAAACAATGCAGATTTATTTTCATAGCCACCTTTGCTCAGATTTACCAAGGGTGCCAATATTTGTGGAGAGCACTGTATATATAGACAGATAGATACATAGATAGATAAAAAAGTATTATCATTATGTATATACATATATATATATATATATATATATATATATAAAATATAATTGCAAAAAATATATTTTTCTTTAATTTTCAGAAATCAACAGTTTTTTTTATGTTATCATGCTTTTATTGTGCTTTATTGTGTTAGGTGCTTTTTTCTTTGTTATTTTTTAACCTAATTGCAATAACCCAATTGCAGTTTGATTGGGATTAATTGTTATCTGTTTTTGCTTATTAACTCTTAATATATATATATATACACACTCGCAAAGAAACTGTAAATTAAATTTATTAATTTGAAATCTGAAAACTGCCACGCACTGTATATTGAATCATCTTAGATAAACTTTGGATAGCAAAGGTTTCTGGCAGTAAATGTTAAAGAATATACTTGTTTTCTTTCTTTAATAGACCATTTATATGTCTTTTAATTTGGTTAACTTGCATAACTGACATCAGTGTATGTATTATGCTTCTGTTCTGAGTTGCAGTAACATTTTTTTTAACTCACCAAAGCCAAGTTTTGCACAATTTGGTGCTTACAGACTGTTAATTTTAGAACCTGGTAACTTATGATTCATATAGACCTGTGTTTATCTTTTACAAGTTACAGTATTACAGTATAATATGAATAGTGAAAGCTAAAAAAGAAAGCGTACAATAAAAATAAACAATTTTTGGCAGATTGATCTGCTCTCTAGTTATTTATATATATTTAGAGAGAGAGAGAGAGGGAGAGAGAGAACGTGAATGTGAAGGGACTGTGTGTCTGAGGCAGCTGTCTCCATGTGCCTGTATGTACGTGTTGTCCTGTTATTTTTGCATATGAACTGCTTGTCAACCCTTGCCACCGTCTGAGATCTCCTCTCTCTGAAGCTGTGCATTGTAACCGCTCTCCGGGCGAATCCCGCTGTAACTCGGCTCAGATGTCTGCTCCCAATCTTCCCGTTAGGTCAACCAAGAAACACATCCAATCTGCTGTCAGAAGCCAAACCAAGGGCCTTCACAGCAGGCCTTCACCACCAAACGACACACAAACCACTGTCTGTGCCTTCTTCCCCCTAACATCAATTAAAGCAAGGCAGTAATTTAATCTGACAATCACAGGCTTTGAGTGAGACAGGTTGAGATGTCACAGAGATGACCTTTCTGCCCACATGCAGCCAAGAGCTGTCTTTTGCCTAGGCCTTTGTAGTTTGTTAATGAGATATTGATTTGAAACAATGCACTAGCAAATTTTGTCGAGATTAGCTCCATGCTAACAAGGTCACAGCGCTGTCACAGTACAGTCTCGTGTTTATCAGCACCATACCTCCACCTCCTTTATTTAAGAGCCTTCCTAGGGGGTCTGTAACCTTTGCCTTTTTCATTTCCTGTTTTCCGTAAGCATGTTGATATTCTGTCCACATCTTCCCCGTTGGCCTCGTTTGTCATCTTACTGGCTTTCAGTGAGCTCGCTAGTCGTTAATTACTTGTGATTTTCAAGTCATCTCCTTGGTTCGTGTTCTCTCCCCCCTTTTCCCTCTGCTAGATATGAGGGCTCCTGCCGCGGTCACACTCTTTTCTGAAGGAGCACCTTGTCTGGAACTGGCCAGGTGTGAACGGCAAATCTGCAGGAAGTGAGTGCCAGTGCTCATTTTGCCAGCCTGAAGCGTCTAGTGTTCCATGTGCGCTAACGGCGCTATCAGGAAGTCCACGCGCCGCCATGAAACCCAGTCTCAGCCTTATCCGAGTATACAAACCCAGCACTCACACTGCCAACTTTCAAATCCCTCAGCATTATCGGCTTTCCCAGACCCCTATTTCTTACTATCAGTCCGCGGTCTCTGTAAACGCTAGCCATGTGGAGTTAGCGACAGGCTAACGGACGTTTGAGGCACTTAATATGAATCTCGGCAAACACCGGGAAAGTCGTTCCACATTCTAATGGCCCCGGTGATAATACAAAACACGCAATTACCTCCTTGGACTGTTTAACGTTTAATCGTTTAACTAAATGAAAATAATCCCATGTCCTGTTGAAAAGCTACTACTGGCCATTGAAATGAGCTGAGAGGATTGTGTTTGCGCAGTGCGGCTAGATAGAGATGGCTTGTTAGTTCCAGTCCAGCTTTTTAAAGGTGATGCTTTGTAATCGGAATGTTGCGAAAAAAAAGTTCTTGGTCTTATTAGGACAAGTAGTACTTACAGACTAGAGATGAAAAGTAATGTTAATTCGGTACTTGATTTAAATCAAAAATGTATTGATAGTATGATGTTCTGTGGTTCTGACTGAAGTACTTACTCAAATTGCTACTTGTGGTTTGTTTGACAAGCAGCTGTTTTTGAACAATCACATGCGTATGTGTTCAAGTTTGTATTGCAACTTCATCTGAGTGCACAGGTGCAATCTAGGCAATTAGCATTGCATATTATATTAAAACATCAATATATAACGCTAAGTACCTCTGTGTGTGTAATTTTGAAATTCTTCAAAGCTAAATTGCACATTAAATTAATTTGGTAATATTTGTACTTGCTTTCATAGTGTTATTATGTTTTTGTTATAAATCTAACTTTTAGAATTTTGTTGACTTTTTTTTTTAAAGCTACATGCACATGTTTGATTTGAAAAGATATACACTTGCTGTTCTTTTCAGCGTCAATAATAAGAAATGTTTCTTGAGCACCAAATCAGCATATTCAAATAATTTCTGAATGATGACTTGGAGGCTTGAATAAGGATGAAAAATTGAAGAATACAAGACAATTGAAGAACAGAATAAATTACATTTTTAAATATGTTTAATAGAAAACCAGTGGATGTTGCTTTTAAAGAAAGAAAGTTGTTTCTGCATCATCATTTAGAGCCTGGTTTTATACATGCACTTTTGGCATGTACTGTACTATTGTTATTTCATACCTATTCATTCCAGGGGATTGTATTCCAACATGGATTGGCAGGTGTAAGGCAGAAATGAAGAATGTGTGTCTTACGTGGGGTGAGTTTTATGGGCCTGGAGTTACGCTCATTGTGGATCTAAAATAGAGCTGTGAATCTTCATTTAATGGCATTTTCTTCTGATTGCTGACAGTGAAGGTGATAGAGAGAAAGATCTTTCAAAAAAGAAGAATTTCTTTTAGATGCTGTGCTCACATCCTATGTGCCAAGTCAAGGGGTTTGCAGAGTGTGGGACACCTCCATCTGACTTTGTTCAGATTGTGTGGAGTATTTACAAGAAGTGCACTAAATTGATAAGAAAAGGAAAAGAGATAGATTCAAATAGTGAGCTGTTATAACAGATAATGCCAGATGTTGTTTGTTTCACTGAGGTGAAACTCAGGAAACCACAGGCCTTGTCAATTGAGATACGTGTACTCTGACAGACATGCATGTGGTCACATAATGTACATGTGCTGTTGACATGGCATGTGGTTTGAAAGCAATCCATTAATTTTTAGTGAATCAACATTATTAAATTGTATTTTGCCTGCGAATATACAATTATCTAATTATTATTATTTTATTTTGTTTTTATTAGCAATTTCAAGGCAGATATGATGATATATATATATTGTCCTGCTGTGTAATTATTCATCATGAGATGTGATAGAAAACAGAAAAAGAAAAAAACATTAAAATGAGCAATATGGAGTGAAATATAAGAAGATGATGATGAAAAGGTTTTGTGAATGGCTTGTTTTGAATTACATATTTAAATTACCATTAAAATGCCAGTTTCCTGTGGAGTCCAGAGTCCTGTGGAGTTAAATCCAGTTTAAATTTTGGCGGATGTTACTTGTGTGTGAAGATGATATATAAATCATTATTTATTAATTATTACTATGTTAGTTTATCATATTGAAAGTAGCAGGTCAGTATTAGCTCCTTAAATTGGGGGATACAATACCCAGAGCAGTTTGTCTTGTGTATGTTTACTGTGGTGCACTGTGGTGAGTCATTTGCATATCGCCTGCATAAAGTTGCATACAGTGCTATATATATATATATATATATATATATATATATATATTATTTCTTTCTTATGTTTTATTCTTTCTCATTGTCTTCTTATTTATTTATTTATTTATTTAAGTTCCAGCTTATTATGCATTCATTGATTACTGTGACATACATATGTTGACTTTCAGTTTCTCCTTGCAATGTGAGACAAAGAGAGCGTTTGAGGAACTTGTCCATATGTCCATACGTATTCAGAAACATTGGGACATGAGCAACAGGTCTGCACACCCTGGAGTCTTCCAGGTCTTGCACATGCATGGATGAGATGAAGGCTGACAGCGAGAGAGAGAGGGTGAACCTGTCACCAGGAACTGGTCTCTATGGGCGTATTGTTTCACAGGAGCTAATTAACCCTAGGAAATAATTACACAAATATGCAAATGCTGTTTAGATAAGTGTGGGCTCTATCAGAGGAGGTAGTCAATCATAGGGGAAGGGTTGGAGGGAGTCGGTGGTCTGTGTGTGCTTGTGTGTACGTATGGGCCAGGTGTCAGACTCTGTGCCGGGGTGATAAGGGGAGGGGGATGTTACCTGGTTTTATGTGGCATCACCCTTGTGCAATAGTGGAGACTTCATTTATTGAAAAAAACACTAAAAGAACAGTTTGTTTGCTTCACTATAAAATAACCTTCCAAAATGCATGTAATTGCATTTGTAATTTGCTTCTGTGTAAATATTTCCCAGTCAAAACATTTTGTGCTCAGAAAAATGTTAAAAAAAACAAATATATATATATATATATATATATATATATGTATGTATGTATGTATGTAGTTCTTCTTTTTTTTTGCTTTGTTTTTTTGCTTTGGTTTGTTTTGTTGTGATTTGTTTTGTTTTTTGTTCTGTTTTTTGCTTTGCTTTGCTTTGTTGCTTTATTTTTTTAAGGCTGAACTGAAAACCAAAAGCTGCCTTAGCTTTTATGCTGCATGACTTTTAATTTATACATGTTTAATAGTTCTGGCACACATCTGTGAATACTCTATGCTGTGTAAGTGCGACTCTACTGCCTTGTTCCTGCCAATTTGTGTGTTTCCCTGCCCACATGGCATTGATTACATCAGCAGAATAAAGTAGTTTGTTCCAGAGGCAGGAAAAGTTCTTATTTTAATAAAAGATGGCAAAACAAGCATTGTTTTTCCTCTTTTGATTATCATGTGTAAATGAATCGTACACAATAAGACCAGGGACTTTTATTTAGTGAGTGGATGCAAACGAATTACCGGCTACTACATCTCATTGTGTCCGTGTGTCCGGGCTTGTGTGTGTGAGCACCGAGAGCTTTATGAATATGAAATGTGCTGTGATGATGACTCAGCTTCGGTTCTTCAAAACACTTTGATGTCTGAGGGTGCGAGAGAAAGACATGCAGACTCGTCCCTGTTTTCACCGCCCTGCACCCACCTCCCAGCCGTCCAAGGAGATCTGGGCTCAGCGCTTTCCGCCAGTTGCATCACGCCATAACCCCCCCTCCCACCAGCCTGTTTATTTACTTTCATATTTGTGTCCCCTCGCCAACACAAGCCATCTCGGTGACAGGAAATCTCTTCCCTCCTGCCAGCTCCTTCAGCTCTAATTCACTTATTATTGTGCTTTTCAAAAAGCTAATCAATGTGGGAGAGCTGATGCAAGATCATGAGAGAGAGGCTAAACACAGGGCAAGGCTGCAAACTTTCAGGAGCTGATTGCGACAAGGCCAGCTCTTTATATCATGCAGCTGTGTAAGTGCCGTATTGGCCGTTTTATGTCACCGTCACCCACGTTCGCTCACTTGTTGCTAGCGATTTTCCTCTAATTTAGTTGTTATTCTGCATTTAAATGATTGCTGTATTTGCAAACAAACACGCAGATCGATGTTGCATGCGCCAGTGAATGAATGAATGCCCTTTTTCTTCTTTCTCTCTCCCGCCTCACATTCGTGGAGCATTATAACCCCAGGCCAGTGTTAATTACAAGTGTTGTGTTTGTGCCCTGCTTGTGTGACCTTCCCGTGTAGGCCGATTATGTGTTTATCGCTCATATAGAGGCCGTATTGATCAGTCAGCGGGGTACAAATTAAGATTTAAACTTGACGTCACACATCTATTGAGTTTTGCATTGGAGGCATTTGCAGTATGCAAGATTCATTGATTGAGTAAGATATATTTAACTGAGTGAATGTGGCTGTGTGTGAGTTTATGAGTGCAGTTTTCAGGCTAACTAAAAGGTCAAAGCTTTATTTTCTAAGAATAAAAATGTGTATTGGTAGATTGTACATTTTTTATATTTCACTGTTTTTATTTTAAATAAGTACAGTTATTTATTTATTTGAATGCGTGTCTCTAAACCTTTCCACAGACTCTTTAGTACTTTCTTTCAGGCCACCCATTATAAAAATCCTGTTTTAATTTTTCAATGAAAATTGTATTCTCCTTTAACTTCAGTTATTCCCATTTTCTTTTTACAGGAAAACAGCACTCCAGAGGATCACACACTCTATGTGTGGGACCACTTCATCTCTAAATCACTTGCGAAGAACATCTTCGTCGTGGCACACAGCTATGGCGGCTTGTCGTTTGTGAATTTGGTAAGTATTTGTTAGAGGTTATTATTATGAAAAGCCCTCCCCCTCCACCCCCTCAGCACACATACAGCTGTCTTGACCGGTGGGAAAAGCAGCAGAAGAGAGAGCAAAATGATAATAAAAAAATAAATAACGCTTAGTTTCTTTGAGAAAGTGCTGCTTTTGTAAACAGTCCACTTCATCCTTGTCCTAAGGCGCTATCCACTTCCTTGAGCAGGAGGGAGGGATGAAGAAAGAATGAGAAACTGCAATGAGAGCTACAGCTCTGTTAAAGCATGTAGACAAGTATGAATAACATCAGACCCTGAGAGAAAAGAGAAAGAAGTCATAGTCTTTCGTAAAAAAAAAAAAAAAAGTTTTGTAGCCCAAAAATATAAATAGAAAAAAATGCTTTAATAATAACAAATAACACATTGACCATTTATAAAATTTTAGTGGCAATATAGACAATATTGGCAATATATCCTTATTTTCAGTGTCTTTCATGAACCTCCCATCTTTTGGTTCTGTCATTTTCTTGGCCTGATAGTTAGTTTTTTCCCCTCACTAAACCTTATGTTTGAGAAGATCTCCATCAGGTTAGATCATTGTCCTGCATTAAGTTGACTGTCTTCTTGCATTCTATTAAATTGTTCCAATGTCTGAAGAAAGCATCTTCCAGAAAATGGTAGTAGTTGGGAGTTGGTTTTCAGTCCTTCTATCACCTGAAAGGGTCCAGAGATGTAGTTCTGGAAGCTCCAGGTATGTTTGATGTCTGGGTAGTGGTGGCACTAGATGCTTAAAGGTTCTTAATGGCTTCACATTTCATTCTTCTTCTGCACACGTTTTTCATCCTGCTAAATGTGCTTTAGTACGTTTTGAAGTCATTGATGGTGAACGGAAATAGTTGTTGTATTTAACATGATCAGTCTCAAGGAAGAACTTCTGAGGACTATAGTGGAGATTAAGATTTTGAGCTATTATGTGATTTACAAGACTTGAAATATAGTGTGTAAGTCTTATGAGATACTTTTTTCAGTGCTATGTTGTCCATGACAGCTACTACTTCATTATATGACACAGATTATTAAGATCAGTCTCTTTTGTTTATTTTATTTTTTTCTTACGGATGGAACTCAGTCATGCTTTTTTCGATTGACACAAACAGAAAATTATTTGATGAACAAACAATTTATGAATTGTTTTCAGATATGTTCACTGTGTTACATTACCTCTGGGGTCGAAGGTCAGGTATCTCATCTCAATCTTTAGTCTAGGTGTGTGCATTGTAAGGACAACTTCTCTAGGAGCACTCTGGCTAACCTTTGACCTAACATAAACACACACTTACTTTCTTCTTTCTTACACACACACACACACACTCCTACACCTACCTGGGAGCACTTTTCATGAACCCGTTCCACTTTTCTTGTAAAGTGAGAAACGGGAGGGTAGAGCGGATGGCCACGATTTAGCATTCCTCTGATAATTCCAGGAATATGTGTTTTTATCTGAGGCAGGAGTCTCTGTGTTTTGTAATTTGAATATAACTGTTAAATATTTATGTGGCGTTGTGGCCGTGACAGCCCCTCGCTGGTGGAAGCATGGCGGTCTTCCTCCAGAGATCTGTTTAGCCGCCTTTCTCTGATGCATCCCTGTTTTTCCCCTTTTTCTCATTTCTACGCACACACACACACACACACACACACACACAGAATGCTCACTTACATGCACTATTTCATATACAAACCATGCTTATGTCTTTCATTGGTTTGGTTATATCTGGTATGGAGTGGCAGGTATATTCTAATGAACTGGATGACTGGAGGACTGAACTTAGTTTATCAAACACAGATTATCTTTATAGATTTCTTAAATGCTGTATAACGTCAGAACTGTTTAATTATTTCAGCTGTTTGACATAAATGCACTGGTAACTCCTCAAGCGAAACTTGAATAAAATAAGTATTTACAGAGTATTATTTCAGTTTTTAGTTGTTTATTCATTAATTTAACAAACTGTCTAACAAGAATTTAAATCATCTGTACAATTAATTGACCACAACCCATTCTAATGAGAGGGCTGGTGACTTGGTGTGAATAGGCCTTAGTAATGGTTCAAGGTGAAAGGAATTAGAGGCCAAAATGGAAAAGGTGGACACAAAGAGTTGAGTTGAGTGGAAAAATCTTTAGCTCATCATAACAGATTGCCTGAAAACAGACAGTCTGTGGCTTAATTACTGCTCCCTTTAACTCCTAACAAACACGTTTCTGATCAGGCACATCAAACACAGGCGGATTAATGTGTCCAGCATGTTGCCTCTCTCTCTCCCTCTCTTTCTTTTCATTGAAATTCGATTTCTTTTCGAAGTCAGTATGTAGTAATTATAGATACATCAAAGTGTGCCTTTAAGTAAGAGTGGTGCGTCAGGGTTGGATAGCTTTATGTCAGGACTCACTCTTCCATCTCTGTGTGCCTGTTTCACCCGTCTCTGTTTCTTGTCATATCTGTGCCATGAATTCAGAGTTTGAGGAGACTGTAGACAAACTGTTCTCTCTTCACTCTCTGACATTGTTTTTTCTTCTTCTGGCTCTGTGGCTGCATTTGAATTCCTGTTGCTTCATAGTATGTACTGAATTTGAAGTTATCAACCATTAATGTGCAGTATGAGTACACTACCAGATATGCTATATCCACCATGTTGGCTTTATTCTGGTTTGTATTCATAATCATTTTGGATACTTAGAGTAACGTTTTCATTAACCATTACACATTACATTATCTTTAACCACATTTCCTCATAAACATTCAGTAAGTGAACTGATTTAAGTCTCACAAACTGTAACCTTGCTTGAGTAACTTAAAGATCTGACTCTTTATAGTCATAGGTTTGGGAATTTTACTATACTAGTTGTGCATTGTGTGTTAGACTTATTAAAATGGTTTGACTCATTAGAATAATTTGTTTGGGAATTTTACTATACTAGTTGTGCAGTATGCATTTGATTTATTAAGACAATTTGACGCATTAAAATTATTTGTTAAGAAATCTTTCCACACTAATTGTGCAGTGTGTTTTTGATTCATTAAGATTAGACTCAATAGAATAATTTATGAATTCTTACAACATTAGTTGTACTTGTTCGAATCCTTAAAAGAACAGACTAATTAGGATTGTTTTTTTTGGGAATCGGAATACACAACTTACAGTATGTGTTTGATTCACTAAGAAGAACACGCTCTTAAGAGTCATTTGTTTGGTAATCTGACTGCACTGATTATTGGGCTGTCTGTTTCACAATGTAGATTTAGTAACATTTTTTGTGGTGTGTTTAATAAATATGCATGCTAATAAAATGTAATTTGTGTCATGTGGTGTTCAGTCCACATCAGTAAAGGAATGCTTGTTTGAGAACAGTTTTGCCCTACTTTTTTCCAGATCTGTTGACTCATTGCAATCATCTGCACCCATTGGATAATAAAATGTACACTTCAGAATCTCTTCTGTTTAATTTTGTGGTACCATATTGACTTGCCACTTGATGTCCAGTGTAAAATTTGGGTCCTGAAGCAAATCCATTTGCGATGCACTCCCCTTCATCTCACCTGATCATACCTGTCCCAAATCCTTTTCCTTCTCCATCTGATCTTGTTTGATTGCTGCAGCAGTTGCTTTCATCTATGAGTCTAGCTGGAGGCCTGTCGGAGCAGCCGTCAGGGCAGAGCTCAGCTCAGCGTAACCTTTCTGACTCTCTGCCAGTGAAAAGAGCAGCCTGATTGGAGAAGATGGGGCACATTATGTAACGTGTTATGCAATCATACATCTGCCTCCCAGTGCACCAGTGTGTGGGTGCCCACAGCTTAGATGTAATAAATGGATCAAATGTACATGTGTCATCGGGTGTCGATGTGCACTCACAGATTCAGGTAAAAACGTCAAACACCTGTGTGTGTGGAACAGGATATAAAACACTTCAATTGCAAGTTACAAGTAATGAGCTGTTAGATGTTTTTATATTGTAAACATAATTGTTGGTCCTGGGTGGAGAAGCATAAGAGCTCAGTTTCTCAAAAACCACTTGACTCTGAGGTGCTGCAGTATAGAGTGCAAGTGTTTGGCTTCTCTTCTTTACCTGAATTATGAATCTTGGCCTGTAGCTCTAACACACAGACAACATTTGATTTTTTCAAGGTTGCTTATGCTGTTTTGCTGGTTTGTCTTAATACTTTAAACCTTGAAAACACTACCCGTGTTTCCGCCTTTTGCAGTCTGGAGCAACACTAGTTGCTGACAGTCAGAACCATTCTTCATTTATGAGTTGACAGATTAAATAGAAAATCACGTAGTGTATTATTTTCACAAACTCCTTTTTTTTTTCTTTTGGATTCCATCCAGTCAGAGGATATCAAACATTCTTGATATTTTCATAATGTCTTCTAGCAAAAAGTGCTCCTTTCTGTGTGTGTTTGTTGATCAGATTGACTGTAAAGTCTTGTAGTGTATGATCCTCACTCCAAATCTGTAAATGTATGACGCCAAGCATTTTAAAACCTCTTTAGATTTTAAAAGTCATGTAGTGTATTCCAGCCATAAGAGTGAATTCTTAAACACAGCTCTGCTGACATCTTGGAAAAGTGGGTCTGATATCTTGCTGATTCACTGGCTGCAGACTGATATGAAATATGAAAAATTTACAACTGCAGATATTTCTTTCTTATTATTAATGTAGAAAACAGTTGTGATGCTTAATATTTTTATGCAGACTGATTCTTTGATAAATAAATAGTTGAAAATAACAGCATTAAAAATACTGAAATTTTTTGTAACATTATAAGTGGCTTTACTGTCACTTTTAATCAAATTAATGCTCCTTGTTAAGTGCAACTATTTCTTTCTTTCAGAAAAATGCAAGTTTAAGCATTCAAATTAATTAAATTGTTTAATTCCAATGAATGTTCTGATATTGACTAGTGCTGGTGTTTTTTTTCTGTAAACTGATTGAAACAGTTGCCTTCGCATGAAGCTTAGACTTGTTGATATTTGTTTGAGTGCTGATGATGAGGTCTGACAGGGTGTGATGGTGAACTGGGTTCAAGTGCTGATTGGATGATTCCCACAACAGACAAAGGCTTTTTTTGGACCTCAGCAATTTTGTTTTGGAGAATTCCCCTGATTAACAGCAGACAGACTTCCCAGACCTTGTGCGTGGATCATTTCTGTATAGCTTGAAAAGAGATCCTGACAATCAACATCGTAAAAGATTTCCCCCACTGTGAATTGCCTTTTTCCTTTTTACCTCCTCCCAGGCATTGTTTTCTTTATCTGCCTGTTTGAGCCGTTTTCTGTTATTTATTTATTTATTAATTTATTTGATTTATGACGGGCCTCTTCAAACCCAATTTTTCCCTCCTGGACTTCTGTTGGGAGGGATTCACCAGAGAGAGCGCTTTGACTACAGCTCGGCAGTGGCTTATTTATGTATTTCCGGCTCATTTTGTCATTAATTTCTGTTTGTTTTTAGAAGATGACGAGCAATCTAGCATGCACAGATTGCTGTTGGAGAATGGAAGACCGTCCGCATGCGGCTTTTAATTGATATCAATTTGCCGTCCAGGTGTGTTACACTGAAACAGGGTCACAGAGGGGGTGGAGTTGTGTGTGCACTGAGAATAATTAGCTTTCCATCTCACTGTCTACATACACAGCTGATCTATTTAATGGTATTTTTGGATATAAATACTGTACCACACTATATAAATATAGAACTAATGCATTCGGGATGCTTACTTTGAGTGGATTTTCTTTTGTCAATTTTTAGAAACAGTTTTTGTTGCTGACCGAAACTAGTTTATAATATGTTGAAGACTATATTATTAGTAATAATAATGTAAATAATAGTAATAATAATAGGTAATAGTAATGCAGAATTGTTTATTTGTACAGCCAAATCATAGTTATGTGAGTTTAAAGTGTGGGTGTTTGTGTTTATCATGAAGGAAAAGTAAGTGTCAGCTGTTTTGGGTTAAATGAGTTCTGACGCTGCTCAGTAAATGTTGTTAGACGTTTTTATGAGTATGTCTGTTCATTACAGATCCACCTCAAGAGAACATTATATTAAGCATATGGCACCTTGGTAAAATGGAAATAGTAGCTGCGGTTTATTGACTATATAAAGACAGTATAGACACTCTATCTGTTAAATATTACAAAGACGAACAGATCTCCAGGCAAGATCTTCTGTCTTATTAACACGTTTTTTTTCACACACAGCCACTTCAATATTTCACAATGTCAAATCCAAAAGCACATCAATGGAGTTTATTCATGTTGTGTTGTATGACAATTATGGTGTCACTCTCTTGTTTAGCACAGTGAAATTTTTATTGTCACTTCTATTTGTTGTCTGTGATTTTATATTTGCCAGTGTGTTGTCTTAATTCTGTTTCATTATTATCTATGGAGTGCATTATTTAAGAGTAAATCTGATGTGGCTTATTCTAATTGTTTTGTGTTGTCTTAATTCTATTGTTCTCTGTGCCATTTGTGTGTATTATGGCTCTTTTTTGTAATTCCACTTATTGTGCTGTGGTTTAATTTACTGTTGTATTACTGTCTTATTTCTGTTGCATCTTAAAGCGCTTTTATTTTCAACTTTATTAATGTTGTTTGTCCCTTGCGCCCACCACAGTTCTGTGAGGTCAGCCTTATGCGTTTAACTCAGACTCTCTCTCCGTCTGTCTCTCTCCCTCCCTCTCTCATTTTTTCCTCCCCCACTTCATCTTTTCTCTGTCACAAGCTTAATTAGCCGCTGCTTGTTAACAGGCTCAGAGAGTTTAGTGCATAAACATGGATGGAGGGATAAATTCACGCCGAAACGAGCGCACGATAAGAGAAATCACCCCGCTCCACTATTTCTATAAATAAACTAGCAGCAAACGCCTGTGTGGAGTGGCCTATCTTCACACCGACGATAAGACACGCTCCAGGAATGTGTGCGTCTGTGTGTCCAGAATACACTTTGAAGTGAGAAGAGACTTTGATTTGATGTGTAACTCGGAGATTGTGGCGTGCGCGCCAGTGTTTATGCGTCTGTGCTGACATAGACGTGTTTGTTATGCCTGCTTATTGTCTGTCATCTTCTGTGTGGTTCATCTGGACGAAATCATTTGCATGTGAATGTATATCGCTATGAGTACCGCCTAATAGAATATGCAATTATGTATTACAATAAGGCATTGAACACCCGTGATGAGCCCTGTCATGGTTTGACAGACATATTTCAGACGTCTGTTTGACACTTCATTTCGTCCCATGCTAATGTAAAATAGCCTTTATATAGTTGTTTTAGGATTCTGTTGTGTTTAGCATCCATGTCACGGTACCGTTTTGAATACTTCAGCCTACTTTCCAAGTCTAAATGTACCAGTGTGTGTATGCCATCCACAGAAATCGACAATAATCAAGTGTCCGAGTTAATCAAGTACGTCTGCCTCGATGTACAGATCGAGCTTTTTGCTTTCACACATGTGCCTCTGCCGCTAGTTAAAGAGTTCACAGTGAAATCTTAAGGGGTTCATCATTACATATTTAGTGGGCAGGCATCTGATATAGCTGTAAGGTTTTTAATGCAGCGCCCCATTGATCTGACGCACATGTCGGCTCCCGGGGTTACCGGACGTGCCTCCATTTGCATAAGGGCCCTGGGCAAGGTTCCTCTCATGCATTGATTGGCTTGTCCTAGGGAAACTCGCATCGCCTCCCCACATTGATCACTTTGTTTTTTTTTTCCCTGAGATAGTGCTATGCAGAGTTCACCTCAAAAGCATCCTCCCCAACCTGCAGGATGAAGGAGTGTGGGAGAGGGAAGAGGAAGAAACTTTGCCGCCAATAACTTAATAGTTGCTGCGCTGAGGGCTACCAAGAGCGAGGGAAGGGTCATGTGATGTGTATTCATGTCTGGGTTCAGGATGGGGTTTTAGTTAGCACTTAGTCATAAACTCACACGTCTTATGACTAAGTGTTTGTTTTGCTCTCCCTTAAGTCTACTTATAATGTTGGTAGAGGTTGTTTTGCACTAAAAACAGTTGAATATTATTTTTCTGACTATTTTTCACCTTCTGAAACAGTGATTCTCTACTATTTAGAAGTAGTGCTGCTGAATCGGCAACAACACTGAAACAAATGTATGTATTTTAGATGTTAGGTGGATTTTTGTTTATGATGAGAGAAAACAACTTGACAAAGAATAATATACTGAGGCAAAAAATGGGATTGGAGAATCAGTCCGAACCAAACAAAGCAGTCAAGAAACATAGAACGTATTGATAACAGTTTACTGTTCAAATCTGAATCTGTTCAGATTGTCCTCTTTTACTGTTATATTGTTTTTTATGTGTTGCTATTAAAAGGCTCTAACTTTGAAGTTAGTCACAAATTAAGTTTGTTGTTTATACCGATACAATTAGCAAGCAGTTAATATTTGTTTAATGCAAGGATGCATTAAGTTAATAAAAATATGATGTTTCTATTTAAAATAAATGCTGTTCTTTTGAACTTGATCTTGAATCCTGATTTGTTTTCATAAAAATATTAAGCAGCCCAACTGTTTGCAGCATTGAAAATAGTAAGATTTTAGCTTTTCTATGATAGGACTACATCATATTTTAAAATGTACTAAAATAGAAGACATCTATTTTAAACTGCAATAAACAGTATTATTGATTTACTGTATTTTTGATCAAATAAAGGCACCCTTGGGGGGAAGAAGAAAAAACATAGCAGCCCACTGTAAATCTTACTGACTAAATGATAGTCTTCCTAGTTTTGGGTGGGAAATTATAGAGTTCTAAAACATTTCAATATGTTTATGAAATATGTATAATTTCAAGAGAGATAAAGGTAATTAAGAACGTTATAGAGTGAAAAGAAACTTTGTCTTCACTTGCAGGTCATCTTTAACAAAGTTGAAGATACCGCTCTTCTTCTTCCTCTTGATTTCCATTTGGAGAGATTTGTGTGCTGCACATGACCTCAGGAACAAACAAATCCCTCTTTCACCTTTCAATACTTTTCCTTCCGTTCATCTCTCTCCCTCTGAGCCTACGGCAAGGTCTGCACACGGGACTAAGACTAGTCCAGGAGGACAGCATCCCTCTCTCTTTTTCCTCCATTTTTCTCATTTGATTTTCACCTTTTCTCTCTCTCTCTCTCTCTCTCTCTCTCTCTCTCTCGTGCACACATTCTTTGTTCTTTCCGCTTGTGCTTTGTCTCCACTTCATAATTGGAAGCCCTATACTTTATCCTAAACAGGCGTGACTTGATAAAGCAGTAACAGATAAATAAGTAACGTCTTTCTTTTCCATTTTAGTTAGTGTAAATTATTGTTATGACCAAACACAAGAAGCTATGAGCAGCCTATGAAGGGCATTTTGTCAGTTGCTTAGTTTGATTGGTCCAAATTCTCTTTCCATTAGACACTGTACACAAAACAGCATCTTCTGAATATCTTCTGAATTGTTTTGGTTATGAAATATTTACAACCAGGATCAGTTAAAATTCTGTCATCATTTACTTATGTCATTTCAAACCTGTATAACTTACTTTTTTTGTGTGAAACACATACACAAATGTTGAAAATTTGTGTTTTGGTTACCATTGACATCTGCTGTCTGGACAAAAATCTTCTGAAGTCATGCAGGTTGATGATATGAAATGATATGAGAGCAAGTACATAATGACAGAATTTCAATCTTTGCATGCTCTTTCGCTTTAAGGAATGGACTTAAATTGGATCAGGATGATCTAGAAAAAAAAATCCATATTTTGGAAAACAAGGCTTAAAAGAAAGAAAAACAGCTGTAAAAGTGCTCTCCTGAAAGGTAAACCACCACACTTCACAAATGTCACTGAACTTCACCTTCAGAGGATGTTGGATATCGGTTTCTCCATGAGTTTCAGATGTTTTACCTTCTCAGTATGCTTTTTCTTACTCATTCCTCCCTCTTTCATTCAGCATTCTGCCTTTCCCTCCATATGTGTTTTTAAACTGATTGAATGTCAGCATGTTTTATAGCACCGTGAGCTCAACGAGTCAAGCATTTTAGGCCAGATTTCTCGCCATCTTTCTCTCCACATGTCATAAGAGAGCGCATTCTGGGTATTCATAATATCACACATCTCCACGCGATGCTGATTATTCTATAGATCTGGACCTACTGTGGAAGTCTGCTCGCCTCCTCAGTGCTCCTGCAGGGAGAGACTGAACACGTAGTCAAATCCTGTTTGAATATTTTACGAGACCTTTTTTTTAAAACTCTATATTTTAGTTATGTACCTGCGGTAAAACATATTTAATTTTTAAGCCCGGGAAGCCGACACTGAAAAGAGATGAACTGTTTTATGTGCCGTTTTAAGGTTTTATGTGCTGTGAATTACGGTGGGTTGTGTGAAATACTGGAGAGATGGTAAAGGGAGCATCAACAGCTCGTGGTGTTCTTTTGATGTCATCTTAAGACATATGACTGTGGCGGTGGTGTGGGGCTGCATCCCACTGCGGATGCCTGTGGGTTTTTACTGGTCATAAAAGTGTGCGCTTGCACAAACGCACACATACCTGAAGTCAGAGATGGAACCTCCATGTATGTGAGATGTAGGCCCTCAGCTTAGTGGGACATTAATATGAGCAATGTGACTGAATCAGCATTGAGGAATTCCTCAAGTAAAACCAAATGCACACTACAAAACTAAAGCATTTATTTACAAACTGTTTTGGCTTTCAATCACAAACTAGAAGTTTGAATTACATTATTCTCCCCGACAGTAGTTTGTTCTCACACATGAGAACAGATTCTCAACATGTCACCAAACAGCATGGAGAAAGGCCTTCCATTGTTTTGAAAGATGTGGGCAGCAGTTTGATGTTTTTGTTGTGGCACACTAGCAGCAATCAACATGCATTGCTTTGTTGGCTATGCTTTCTAAGGCATTTGTAGAAGACTTTATATATGAAATGGAGCTTCTGTCTTGTAGTATGTATTTGGCTTGTGGCAAATGTCTGCTTTTATTCAGCCTGCTCTCTCACACCTTCAAAAAGTATCATTACAGTCTACTTCTTATCTTGACAGTGTCAAAATTCCTCTATATACCCTTCCACAGCTGCCCCATCCCCCTTTCCCTAACCTCTTACCTTATACTCTCCCCCTTTTCTCCCTCATTTTCCTCCCCCTTCTCTCCATCTCCATCGTGTCCTCCTTAGGCTTTTCCACTGTGATGCCACAACTCGATTTACCCCTCATCGCTGTCACTTTTTCTCTCTTAGGGGACACATTCTTGATTTGGACTCATTTCACATTGATAAAAACACTAGGGGGCACTGCTTATCCTTTGTAACTGCTTTTGCATAGACTAAAGTGGATGAGACCAGTGTAGGTGTGTGTGTGGAGAATGAGATTTCTTTACTTGCTTTTCCAATCTGCATTCACAGTTGAGCGGGACAGTTTACCCCATAGCCTGTTTTTCATTGTCTTTCTCTCTAGCTGTCTTACTTTTTTTTTTTTTCTCCAAACAAAATAAACTAATGTGATCTCGAGGTTTAACCACTAGTCCTTGCCCATACTGCTTTTTACTACCTGTATTTTTGGTTTTATCCGTCTCAGTGGCCTTCAAAATGACCTGCCGTCTCATATTCAGGTCACATGTGTTCCACACACGTACACATACTAACAATAGCCTAGTGAGTTTATTTGACTCATCAATGACATTTAACTCAAGAGTGCGAGTTAGTCAGCACCTCAGACGACGGATTGCAATTCCGGAGACTTGGAAATTGAGAAGCATGTAGTCATTTTGACGTGACAGTTCTGAATGATCAGACGTCCAAAACGAAGAAGAAAATTAAAAGCAACATAAAAGATACTTTATGATTCCTATAATTGATGCATCTTGGTTTGCGAACTCCATGAATATTGCTCTTCACATCCAGAGGCGTCAAACACGACAAAGAACAAAGGAAACGGCAGAAAACTAGCTTCTCACTATTATAACCACAGAAGAAAAATTCACAAATGACAAGATAATCACTGCATTCGTACTTACCTTTATCAGCACATAAATGTCTTCCGTGGTTTCAAACGAAATAAATAAATGTTGTTGTTTTTTTTTTCTTTTCTTGAATGTCCTCAGCTGTGGTTGGTAATTACCACACTCTGACAAATCGCTGACAGCAGTTAAATAGTTAAAAAGATAATTCTGCAGTAAGTGGTGTATTAGGGGGAAAGGTCATTCTTGGTCTATTTAGTACGTTGAATCCCTTTCCTAGCGAAATCCAGACTTTGTCCCTTTGTGCTTGAGTGACATGGGCTTTCTCTGTAATAACATCCCTAGTAATGGGCCATAATAATAGATATTGTGCTAATCAGAAAGTATACTACTAAGTATACTAATAAGCATCGAACTGACAACCATCAATAAATGGATTGTACGACAATGCTACTTTTTATTTGGTTGAATGCTAATTACTGCAGTTGGTTTTGTGATATATGTGTTATTTGTATCAATTAAAAAATCATTACTGTGTCCTTTTTAAGAGTCTTTAAAGGAAATTTAGATACATGTTACTTCTAAGATTAATAACGCTCTTGGTGCTATGGTGTTTTTTAAATGCTAAAGTAACCTTTTTTTTTTGCTTGACCGTTTTTATTTCTCAGACTGTTTTTAAATCAAGATTTAAATAATTAATGCTGTTTTGATATTCATTATTAGCAAATAAAGAATAATTTAATTAGCTGAAATTTTCTATTTAATAGAAATTTGATAATTTTGTAGGATTTTGTAGGACAAAGTATTTTTTCCTTCTTTTCTTTCAGGCTGTCTGTGTGTGTGTGTCTATAAAAGTGTGTGTGATGAGGTTGTGAAGCCGTAATAGGTTTTTTTTTTCTTCTCCAGCCTCTCTCGCACACTCACCCTCTCTTCTCTTCAACTCCTGGTTAAAACGTAGCTGGTGGCTATGGGAAGTTAATTTCAGATTGTTATATATTTCCATTAATTTCGGCCGTCTGGTGCTGGACTGCCTTTGAGAACAGGGGTATCAGAGGCTCATTTTTGGGGGGTTCAGGAGTTCTTTCCCTTCGGCAGGCTCGACAGAGCTTTAGAAACAGATAGCTGATAGGAGAGCGGTTTCGTCACGTTCATTAGCCATTGGTCCCCTTTTTTTTCTCCTCCAACTTGGAGTTGTGACTGAAAGGATGGGGTGAGTGCCTCAGAAAGTTTAAACAAAACGTCTCTTCTGAGAGCCCATCTGAAAAAGCCCCGCAGCTAGTCTCAACGCAGAAAAAAAGGGGAGGTTTGGCCTGACACTGACGTTTGAAAGCGTACATGCACTCACACACACACACACACACACACACACATTAGCGAGAGCTTCTTTCATACACACCCACGTACTTAGAATCATACACAGACAATACGCAGTTGTAGCATACACACACCTGACCTCCTGGTACACTCTGAAACAAGCGAGGAAACTCCCTTGAGGTTTCAAAGAGGCTTAGTATTTTCTTTTCTTCTCGAGTGGCTAAAGTGTACACCTTTTTCGTTGTTAATAAAACGTTTTTGTTTCAGTACTTTACTTGCTTTTATGTTTTCCCTTCTGAAGACAAACGCATTGTTAGTGTTATGTCTGGTCGCGGCCTAAAGCAGACATAACATGTAAATATGTAAGTATTTAGACGGTAAATATCTGACTTTTAAGTTTTAGGATCTTGTGCTATTTTCCGTTCACAGTGTTTAATATTCAGGATTAATTTCTGGGCTTAGCAGCTTTTATTGATATTCTGTCCAAAGTGACCCTATAAGGATGTCATATTCCTTGTGAAGCAGTGTGTACTTAACATTCATCCAAATAATGGTACTTTTATCATCGTGTGTACTCTCCGCAGCTGTATTTCTGTCAGACGTGCACTCTGCTCTGCTAGTTTGTCTCAGTGCGCTGACGGCGAGTTGGGCTTTCCTGTAAACACCTCGGGCAGCCTGACCCCTGTCTCTCCCGCCGTCTGCCTGAACCGGCCCTCACCTCCCCTGGCTGACGAGGCCCAGCCTGTACGTGTCAGTGGGCGTCTGAGTTATGACAGAGCCGCGTCTCCCTCTTCACTGCATCCCTCTCCGTCCCTCATTCTTCCAGCCGGGAGAGTCAATGATCCAAAACTCTGTTAAAACAGGGTCAGCCCCACATGTGCACTTACAGGGTGTCAGTTTAACCTGCTCAGAAATACTTACGGCTATTATTATAGCTTATAAATCATTAAGAAAGTTTAATTATACAAAAATTTCATGGTGGAAATGTGCAGGATGACACATGGGAAGGAGAATTTAATGGGCCAGCAAGTCCCAGCACAGAGAGGGGAAATATTGAGGTTAGCTTTCTATTTTATGGCACTGCCGAAAGACTGAGGGAGACACATAGTTGGGTTTTGCCCTGTTGATACACATACTCTGAAATGTACAGTTCCCTCGTTTCAGTGCGATAGTAATATCCACGCCGGCTTCGACAGTTTTAGAGGTGATGAAGATGTTGCTGCGATCGCACTTAGTACTATTCTTTCTTAAGTAAAATCTCCCCTAATTAACACAAGACTTTAATTAGCCTTCGGGATTTCATCTGTCTTTGTGAGACATCTGCGTTCCACAAAAATAATGTACGACACTTATTTTGTAGGTGTGTTTTGAAGCACTTAGGAATAACGTGATGACAAATGTGGAGTTTGAACTGATTCCTTTGAATTCATAACTAATATAAAGATAAATATGTAATAATACAGATGAGTGATTCCTAATAATACTGTATATAATATATTTTGTTAAGTCAATACTTATAGGTTCTTAGAGTCAAGGAAAATAGGGAAAGTGTCAGGTAACTGTAAAATTGTGGATTTTTTTTGTGGGAATTCATTCAGCATGGACACATTTATTTGTGAACTTTTGACAGTAAATGTTACAGTAAAGTAATTTATAATGTTACAGAAGATTTCATAGGAATAATTAATTTAAAAATATATATTATTCAGTTGTAAACATTGATGATAATAAGAAATTTTTAAAGAACCAAATTAGCATATCAAAATGATTTCTGAAAGAACATGTGACACTGTGACACAGTTGAAAATTCGGCTTTGCCATCACAGAAATACATTACAGTGCCCTCCACTAATATTGGCACCCTTGGTAAATCTGTGCAAAGGTGACTGTGAAAATAAATCTGCATTGTTTATCTTTTTTATCTTTCATTCAAAAAAATCACAAAATTCTAAACTACCACTGAAGTAAAACAATTGAAAATGGGGAGAAAAACTCATGATGAAATATGAAATGTTTTTCTCCAATACATGTTAGCCACGATTATTGGCACCAATTATTGCTACGTCCTTTTCCCTAGATAACAGCTCTGAGTTTTCTCCTGTAATGCCTGAAGAGTTTGGAGAACACCTGATAAGAGAAAAGAGACCACTCC
>JAUMHE010000048.1:13961537-13982970 GCA_032359235.1 Enteromius mattozi | reverse complement strand
ACCATGGCTGGATAATTTCATGTCCATAATCACCCTGGAGTGCTCAAAATTGTGAATATGAATGGGAATATACTTCAAAGATATTTTACTCAAAAAGTTTTAGGGGTGCCAATAATTGTGGTCAAGTATTGGAGAAAAACATTTATTATTTAATCACAAGAATTTCTCCCTATTTTCAATTGTTTTACTTCAATGATAGTTTAGAATTGTGTGATTTTTTTTTTTTTTTAAATGAAAGATCAAAAGGATATACAATGCAGATTTATTTTCACAGCCACCTTTGCTCAGATTTACCAAGGGTGCCAATATTAGTGGAGGTCACTGTATTTTACTACATTAAAATAGCAAAGAGTTATTGTAAATTATAATTGATATATTTCGCAATATTACTGTTTTTAACGTATTTTTTTGTATTAAATATGCTTGATCCATGCATCAATGTCAATGTATCTTAACGGACATTGCATTTTACAGAGATCAATTTCTAATTAATGAAATATTTTAATTTCAGTGACTTTTTCATAACAATATGGACACAATATGGAAAATTGAATTGGTCAGTAGGTGTGGGAACCTTGCTAACATAATTGACATTGAAATAAGAGATCAGTTGAATCTGTGGCATCTGACCAATTGAAAACTATGTAAAATCAACAACTGCCCACCAACAGTTTTAGCCGGCTGAATGAACCGCACTACATGTGAAAATACAAACAAAGAGTGAAGACACAAAAGGAGAGTTTGCCGTGATGATACACTCTCCCACACTTGTCGGTACAGTGTTCAGACTCCGCTCTCTCTCCAGGGTTCAAGGCATTGCAGGATCAATGCAGAACGGGTCCAAAATGAGGGGCCCCATCAGCCTTTTATCATCCAAACCGAGATCTCTCCTCATGGGCCCTGTGCCAGGCACAGCTGCTCCGGGGCCCCTCTTTCTCTGATGAGCACATGATATGCACACACACACTGCTGGTACACTATCAGTGTGTTTACTATGCTATCAATATGTTTTCTGCATGTTAGGTATTTGAAGTTGAAGCATATAGGCATATTTTCTTACCTTGCCTCAAGGTGTCAAAAGGCTAGTTAAAGGCCATTACTTGAGTTTATTTACAGCTTATTTGTTGCATCAAGAAGACCAACCATATCTTACAAATAAATCTTTATCAAAAGATTCTTAACCAGTGCTGTGGTACGAATGGTAGTACTGTCAAAAAACTTGGTAGATTGTAGGTATATTTTGGTAATCGAAGCATAAACCATCAGAGAGGCCTCAAAGAGCTCCAAGCTTCAGGAGTCGCCTGTGTGTGGCCTTTATTCGACAGTGACTGATGCCCAAGCGCACCCCACCCCTGTGCCCCCTTCACTTGCTCTTTCACTCATCCTGCCCCCGTGCTTCCCTCTTTCCTCTTGTTTTCCATGAGTGCAAGCTCGACACAGCATTGCTGCCTTTCCTGGCACGCCGCTCCTTATCCTCTCGCTTTTGTTTCCAGTAGGTGTCAAACGCTCACCGCTTGTGCTGTGTCAGTAAATATTTACCCGGCTTCCTTTTCCTCGCCCGCCTTTGCTGACGTGTGTATGTGTGTGTGTCTGTCCGTGTAGCGTCGCCTGCTCGCCCCATCTCCGCTCACAAGAGTCCACTGATACCCCATTCTAGCCCTGCCTTTCCGGGACATCACGCTGGACGATGTCATCCTTTGCACGTGGCGTTCCACTCAGCGACAGGAAGTAGAAGGGGAAGTTATCGCCACTCGCTGTCCACTTACTAGCACCCATAAATCAAAAACCGGCCGCCGTGGCGCCTATAAATGCACACGTACCTAGGAATATACTCTTGGCTGGACGCTCACAGGGGTTAGATATATCCACACCAACGCACACGCTGCCTCCCCAGGGCCTCATAGTGTCCTGGTGCTTAGGGTTTCCTTCCTGCCCCAAAAACAAAAGACGGGCAGGCGCTGAGGCCCAGGCTTCAAAGCAAGGGAAGGAGCGAGTGTTGTCTCTTCCTGTGCAGGGTGTCGGAGCTCCAGGGGCAGCTGCTGCTGTTTTCTCAGCCCAAGCGGGGGGCCAGAGGAATGAGGGCTGGCCTGTGCCCTCTTGGACCTGGAGAATGAAGAAAGGCCAGAACTTTCCACCTCCTTTGGAGCCCCTCTTGGCTTCAGAGGTTAGATGTCTTAGTGGGGTCAGCACAATGCTAGCAAAGGATGCTGAGATTAAGTTTATCGTGACACCGCTGAACTATCAAGCCAAAGAACATGTATTTTAAAGAAACATCACATTTGACTGATATATTGTTCAAACCTAAGATTAATATTGTGTCAGATACTTTTGGGCTGTAAATGTTGGGGATTATGTGCAGAGGTACTGTATTGTGATGAACTACACCTTGCTTAAATTAGGATGTAAATTTGCACTAATAACTACTAAGGCTTAGTAACTAATAATAACTACTGACTCAAAGTAGTTTAAGGCAAGACATAGCTGCAGTAGAAGGTTGTAAATCACTCTTTGAAGCCGAGTCTAGTAGCTCAATATGACATCTGGCCTTTATTTATTCAAGAAGAAGACTTGTGTAAATGTGTAAACAGACTTATTGTTAAATAGCTGTGCTTGCCACTTTTTTGTTACATGTTATATTTCATAACCTTTTGCTTGATTTAACTATCAGGGGTAATAAATTGCATTTGAATTCAATTATAATACATGATCATTATATATAGCTTGACCTTAGGTTAGATAATAGTAATATTTAGATCATTTAATATTTATTTACTTATTTATTTTATTTATTTTAACACAAGATGACACAGGAAAGCGTGGGTTGGATCAATTCTTGTTTTGAGAGCTCTTAAGAATGAGTTTGTTCATATATCATTATATATCTTAGAAGTGTAAAACAGTGGTATCAAATAATGATATAATCTGTATGTATGTACAGTAATTTATCTGTTTGTTTTTGCTTCAACAAAGTTTAATGGCGCAACACTCAAGTCCTATTTAATAGTGCACAAATCACATTAAAAGTAATAGTTAATTTGAAGAAAAGGAAAGCATTATTCATTTGCATCTAGTTTGTCCTGCTTGATCCTGCTGACTGCGCTATATTTGTAAGATTCTTTGACATTGGTGCGTTTTTAAGCGTAGCTAACTTTATGGTCCAAATACTATTTAGGGCCAGTGTATACATTTGCCAAGACATACTGCTGTTGTGTGGATGTGCATGTATGTAGCTGTGCGCAGTGTTGGCCCTCTCTCACTGGTCGTAATTGGACAGTTAATCAATCAAATATTTAAGCTTCATTTTACCACGCAGTGGGATGTCCAGATTATGGCAGCAGTTTGGATGCATTAGTCTGGACTCAGCACCGACACTAACAGCATGGCTTCCTGAATCAGCCCGCATCTGGATTCGCACGCACGTGCGCGTGAGTGTGTGCGTCTGCACTGTCTTCCCTCACCATGGTAATTGCCGCTTTTTTCATGGTGCTATTTGTTGGTAAGCACGTTCCTTTTTAAAAGCCCATGTTATTTATTTATCTCTTCGCTACTTTATTCCTCCCTCATTCTTCTGGGAATGTGTTGAGTGTTTTTTTCCCCCTGCCTCCAGGGACGCCATTGTGGATTACCATTCAGTTCTCACCTAATTATCTGGTGACTTGCACTGCCTTTGACACGTAATTATCAAAGCCCTAAATAATTGTCTTATTGCTTGTGTGTTTGCATGTAAGTCTCATGGAGAGCGTTCGCTTTTGTCGCCAGGACGGCTGAAATGGCGGAGTATTTATCGCCGCACGAGAGTCGCCTCCCCGCCTTTCTTATCGTTAAACTCTCCTATTTGCTTGTGTGTGTGTGTGTTTCACACTATTCTGTGTTCGAAATGCAGGGGCAAATAAAGAAGCGCTTCCATTGCGGTCAGCTTCATTAAGGAAAATGCGATTTTCAACAACTGAAGTCGAGCAATTAGCTCACTACGTGACATGAAGCCACTTAAAGTGCTAAATGCTGTATTTTACAGTAGAGGTCACTTAAGAGGTCAAACAGTCGGAGAGAGTGAGAGCGAGATTGGGGGGAGGATATATGACAACGGGGATATTTTGTCCTCATCAGCTGCAGGATTTAGCCAATATCGGAAAGACCATTTCAGCTAGCTGGTCCAAAATCATCCTTGTGTCTTTAATTGGGTTTCTACTGATTGGGGTCTCATAGCAACTGGGATGTGTAGCAAAAGACAGATGAAGGGAACCGCCTTAATGGAGCTTATCTGGAGAAAAGGATGGAAAAACTGCTGTCTTCAGAGGTTTCCTGCTGGCAGTCCTTGATACTGTTTGACCGAATGTCATGACTGACCATTTACCACATCACAACATTTTCAAAATCACCTAGTGTAAACAATATACAATAACAACCAGGCCATACCAACTTCTGCATGTGAGAGTTGTGCCGGCTTTATTATAGTACTTACAAGGTAGCACTGCACCGATTTTTTTCAAACCTTTCTGATAGAGGAGTTTATTCATGTTTGGGGTCAGTGCAGTTTTGTTAATGTTTTTTGAAGTCTCTAATTCACACCAAGCATTCATTTATTTGACCAAACATACAACTAACGTCATTACTTCAGTCTTCAGTCTTCACGTGACCCTTCTGAAATGTTTCAATTTTATTTTATAATCAGTGTTAAAAACAGTTGTGCATTTTAATATTTTTGTAGATAATTTACGTGATCCTGCATCACAAAACCAGCCATAAGTTGCACAGGTATATTTGAAGAGTTTATTTGCAAAATCAGATAACAGTTTTTTTAAATGTTAGAATCGTGTGTTTTTTTTTTTTATTATTGTGTTAGTTAACTGTATTTTTAAAGTTATTTTTACTTAATCAAAATAACCCAACTGAAGTTTGATTGGAATTAAATGGAATGATTTTTATTTTGCAAATGTTTAAAAACAGAGATATCTGTATTTGCAAATTAACTATTCATGTATGGGTCAAAGTTGTTGTTGTTGTTTTTGTTTTTTTAAGTAAAGTAAAGATCATCTTCCATGAAGATTTATATATCAAAAGTAACTTTTTGATTAGTAATATGCATTGCTAAGAACTTTATTTGGACAACTTTAAAGGTGATTTAGAATTTTTTGCACACTCAGATTCCAAATTATCAAATAGTTGCTTCTCGGCCACATATGTTGTTCCATAATATTGCTTTTAATGGAGAGTTTATTTATTCAGCTTTGAGATGATGTATAATTCTAAAAAAAATTGACTGGTTTTGACTAGTTTTGTTGTCCAGGATCACATATAATACAATCTTTTCAGAATATAAAGTTAAAATAATATATTTTAAAAAATAATTTATTTAATATAGATAGTTTTTGCTGTCATTTTAATAAATTTAGCGCGTCCTGGCTGAATTAAAATATTAACTTATATAAAAAAAATCGACTGACCCCTATGTATATTTACTTTTAACCAGGGGTGAATTGTTTTTCTCTATAATGCATGGTATTAGTCTTATTCATCATTAGTGCATGTTGTTTTCACAGTATGATGTCATCGGTTATATTTACATAATGATTGCGACTGGTTTTCTTTCTTACATCTATTTGCATACTGAATTGTGATTTGTCTTCCTTGCAGCTTTATGAGCATTTACAGCTACTCTTACACTGCATAGTAACTAAGTGTTGATTCTTGTGAGCAGCCGACTGAGAAAAAGACTTGTATTGAGAGTCATAACAACAAATGCAGCATTTCATTTTTTTTTTTTACAGAACCTGAAACTTTAACACTAATTTTTGGGTGCCTTTCGAGTACTGTTAGTTTCTTTCAAAATGCTAATTTGACTGCTAACACAGTCATGTTAAAAATGAGGGAGTGATGTTTTCGTTCCATCTCGGAGGCTGGATGTCATCTCCGTCTCGTTGCCTCCTCCATCGCACTTTCACCTCTCCCCCTTTCTCTCCTCCTCAAGCCAGATGCTCAAGTGCAAAGAAAAGGGCAGAAGTGAGATAGCAAATGTTTCAACATCTGTCTCTGTTGATTTTAGTGCAACAAGTACTTCCACATGTTTGCTTTTTCTTCGCGCTGTTTCTGGGCAGGAGGTTGATGAGCACAGCTGCCCGGTTTCTTTCTTTTATGGGTACAGACCAGCTGAGAGAGCGGCTCACGTGGTGCTATAATGCTTAAGCTAATGTACGGAGGAATGTAGATTACGAGTATTTTAAGGCTTTGGTCCCGTGCGTGCCGTCATTTTTGCTCGCTCCCTAGCGTTGATTGGCTTGACAGTACATTATTTATTTTTTCATTGGTTCATATGTTCTTTTAATAATTCTAGTGCTTGGCTGTGCCCACAGGGCATTTCGACTTTTAGGTTTACAGTGACGGGCTCTCTGAAGTTATGTGTGTGCGGGTAAGACAGTTGCAGACAGCATGTGTGGAGCACATCGACTGTCACTGAAGGACATCAATCAGAGCAGTGTGATGGTGTAAATCTAATACACATGTTTCAGTTTTCCCAATGGAAAACATCACAGATTCACACACATCAAAGCTGCTCTCTGTCATTTTCCTCTTAGTATCCAATGCCCATGTTTGCTTTGAGGTTGTGTTTACATGATTTTGTCAGGCCGTTTGTCAAGGCATGAGTAAATCTGTCATTAGATACCATTTTATGTGATTTAAATATTCATGCACAACATTTCCGTATCAGCAGATGCATTGTAATAATATACAAAAATTCCCATTAATAGAGTACAACACTGGGCCTTTTTTATTAATTTTATGTGTTTTAAGTAGGAAAATTTAAAAGGAGACGCACATACTTTTGGAAATGCTCATCTTCAAAGTAAATATTGGTATAAATAGTGTTTTTTTTTTTTCATGTATTACATGTTTTTATACTTTGTGTATGTTTATATCAGTAAACTTTAAATAAACAAAAATACATTTACTACTGCTACTACTGATGATGATGATAATAATAATAATAATAATAATAATAGAAAATTTATTCTGCAACAAATTTGAATAGCTTAACTATTAAAAACACAAAGAAAAAAAAAGAAAATGGAATATTATTTACTTGTCCTGCTGTAGAACATAATGCTCTTCTTGTACAGCTACAGTACTTTTAATATTACATTTGATGTCTTATAGTAATTTTTATAACATATATAGTTTTACCATTAAAAAAAAAATTGAATGCTTTTAAAAAAAAATTCTTTTAAATTGCTGGAAAGTCTCAATCTCTGTTTGGTTCTTTTCATTTCAAGTGTTTTTTAAACCGTGTATATCTGGAAATTTAGTTACCTTTCCAAAGTCTGAACGCTGACACGTTTAGTAGTTTTTAAAAGGTTGAATTTGCTGGCCTCCTGGGTATCATTGAAACAGGAAGACATTTTAGCCATGTTTCAGTCACTCTGTGTATGTGTGTGTGTGTGTGTGTGTGTGTGTGCACCATGTGCTTCCTCCCCTTTTCTTTAAGAGGATGCTCCTGAGAAAAGCTTATCAGCGGTGTGATGTATTAGTCCTTAGTGCCTTAATAGATTCCATTTATCTCTATACAGTCCCTCTAATTTAAATGGGCTTGGGGAATGTATTAAAATGACTATGGACACTTTGATGTAGCACCAGGCCAGGTGTAGCTCCTGTAAAATGGATCACGTAAAGTGATTGTTAACCTATTGTTGTCAGACCGGCCCTTTTTCTCTAGCCGTTTATCTTGAATGGAATAGTTAGTGTGACAGGCTAACTCCTTCGGATTGCACGCAATCTAAAATACAAGGATGAAAAGCAGCAGCTCTTCACATGGTTCATGTTCAGGAAATGCATGATGGTGTTTTGATATTTGCCATAATTATCGAGTGACGAATCCACCAGTACATGAAAACCTTTCCAAAAAGCACTGTCAATTTGGATAATCCTGTAGCTTTTCATTGAAACAATGATATCATATGCTATTTGCTAATGTATCTCTCTCCCACTCAGATGATTCAGCGAGAAGCAGAAGTGAAGAATCATGTCCGTGCGGTGGCCATGACTGACTCTGTCCATAACGTCTGGCACCAGGAGGCCAACAAGTCCATTCGGGACTGGCTCAGAGAGGTACTATCTTCCATCAACCAAATGTGCCAAAACCTTGATGTTCTCAATCACAGCATCAATATCGGCCACACAGCTCAGCTCAAACAGCCTGGCATTTCATTCAGCGAGCAGATACACTCCAGAAGCAGGAGTCACGGAAAGCCAATAGTTTATTTTTCATCCCACACTCTTGTTTGTCTGTTTGGGCAGATGTCAATAAGGAATCAAAGCCAAACGCCGCCGCACGCAGGCAGATGCTCTGTTAGTATGTCAGTTTTATTTAGTTGCTGCCCTTTCAGCAATGACCTCGAGTCCAGAGACAACACCTGGGAACACTCAATATGCACATAAATATGAGAGCGTGGATCCCAAGCCAAGGCTACAGGGGAGCCAGCCATGCAAATGCCAAGCGCAAACACACGCCCTCGCCTCTCACCCGTTCTCTCCGTCAACAGCGGACCACCCAGCCCACCAGAAAAAAATGTCTTTCATTCCTTTGTCTTTGCTGATCTGCTTTGCTCCGTCAGATGTTTGCTTGCCTTTTGTTTGCCTTGCTGATTTTTTTTTGGTCTGTTTGGATCATGGGCTCTTTCTTCTCTTTCATCCTGTCAAGTTATGTGTTCTTTCTTTCTTTCTTTCTTTCTTGCTTGCTTGCTTGCTTTCTTTCTCTGATGAGTGCAAAAGTGTCAATTTGATGTCATTGGAATATTAGAGGATTTTTACGTGTGATTTTTTTGCCATGAATAATAAGTCCATCAAAAAATAGGAACACGCTGTCGTCAATTTTTCTTTCTTATACGTTCCAGTGGTGTGACTTACACTAGAGACATAAGGAGGAGACAGACCACTCGCAGAATAATAAATGTGAGAATATGTGTAATGCTTGAAATGACAGCTGTAGTAATAGAAATCCTGCCTTTAAGTTAAAAGAGCCTAAAAAATACAGCTGTTCAGTGTGATTTAAGATAAAGAAGCACAATTTAAGATGCAGTTGTCAGATTACATTTCTGATTTGAAATGTTGGTAACACTTTAGTATAGGGAACAATTCTCATTATTAACTAGTTGCATATTACAATGCCTATTATTAACATATTTTCTGGTTATTAGCACATATTCTGCATGACCATATTATACATCCTTAATCGTACTTAATGCCTAAATTTAACAACTACCTTACTAACTATGCATAAGCAGCAAATAAGGAGTTTATTAGAGCAAAAGTAGTAGTTAATGGTTTATTAATAGACTTTAAAATAAAGTGTGACAAAAAAAAATTATGTTATTAAATAATATCTTGTAAAAATGTCAGTCTTTCTGTGTTGCGGTAGAGAAAATAACTGCCTTTGAATGAACTAACTTGCCTTAAAGTTATAGTTCACCCAAAAATATACATATTTTTTTATTCATTGTCTATCTAAACCTGTATGACTGTATTTGTTCTTTGGAACACACACACACACACACACACAAAAAATGAAAAAAAAACAGACCATGACTGTATAGACAAGAAATATTTAAAAAGAAATTGCAAATTGTCTTATTTTGTGTTCCACAGAAGAAAATCATAAAGGTTTGAACATATATTAGGGGAAGGAAATTATGATAATATTTAATCTTTAACTATCGAGTTAAAGTGACTTGCTTGCACAGACTATTGTTAATGGCAGAAGAAAAGGCTTTGTACATTCGCACACACTCGGAAGTGCTGCCATACATTGAGGACACCAAAATATTAATTTGTCAGGGGGCCTGATTAACACAGATGAGGTTGAGCATTTTATTTAATTGATTTTCAGATCTAATTCATCCCAATAATTGAAGCCAGAGGGTGGACTCTCACTTCAGGAATGTTAAAGTCACTTTCAGTCCTTTTGTGTCACCCGTTAACCCCATAATCCTTTTTACTCCCGCAGGAATTGGGACCGGAGTTGTGTAAAGGCGTTCAGATTTCCCACTGCCTGTGTCTCCACCATAGACCTGTCTTTAATCAGGGTCAGGGCCCCATCCCCTTCCATAGTAACGTCCGTAGCAATCATGATTTGGACACTATTCAGGTTTGAGATCACTGTTTCTGGCCAGGCAGGCATCTCTGTAGGGGTTTGTCGGAGGTGATGCTCCGTTCCTTGCACAATCGTGAGCTCTTTCGTGCAGGGGGTGGTAATTCCCCTTTTCCTCCTGAGGGAGGTGGAGATGGAGGGATGAGAGCCGAGAATTGGAGGGATTTTCAGGACGAGAGCGCAGTAGGACAGGTGATGTGGCGATAATGGGTCAGACTAAGGGCATATGAGGGAGAGAGAGGGGGAAGGGAAGACACGGGGAAGACAGACATAAACAGAGCAACCTGAAGGAGGATGAGATTCCCTCGGGATGCAGTGGTATATACTGAAGAGGAAGAAATGGTGAGAGAAAATCTCCTAGGACATAGAGAGAGAAGAGAGAAATAGAGTGGAGAAATATCCGTTGTCCGTGAGAATACCTGCAATGGCTAGAAAGCTGCAGTGATGGAAAGACACATGACAAAAAAGCTAAAAATATAAAATATAAAAATATAAACGCATCATACTAGTATGTACTAGTTGAGAGAGAATTAGACCTTACACAGCAGCAAAAAAACAGTAGACATTCTAAAAAAAAAAAAACTACATATATTGCATTTTATGCAACTTTACAAATCGAAAGAAAAGTGAATTCTTGGAAGCTAGATAAAAACCTATGTTATATCATAATTTCCCCAAATGTAGTCTGATGTTGTCACCATTTCTAATAAAACTCAAAGAGGTTCCTGTCCCTCTTTTGAAAGTCTAGTGAAACAAAGAATATCTGAAAAGGTCATAAAGGCACCATAAACTGAATCCATATAAATTAAGTGGTCTTGTGAAGAGCTACTACTGATTTTTTTATGATGAAAAGATTTAATTTAGAATTGATTCTCATGTATACATAAACAGAGCACATTACATTAGGTACACACAGAAGCGCAAATGCAAAAGTATGGAGGTTAGTGTGCATATGTTCAGCTGTCATGTTTACCAGACTTATGGCATAATATTTTTATTTTTGGGTGAACTATAACTTTACTTTTCATTGTACATTCGTTGATTGTTGCTGTTCTTGAGGTTTGTTTGCCTGAAGTCTGTGTACAGCCTTCTAAAACTATATCGCATATATCTATGATTTGTAAGGTGATTACATCCCTGCAAGAAGATAGCATAGTTCATTTCACATATTAAGCATCCTACATGTGTTGCGTTGGCGAATATACGGGCCTAATGAAGCATTTTGCATTTAGCGAACAAGCAAATTCAAAGTGACAAAAAAAGAAGCAGTGCTACTCTGTGACAGTTTATAAAATGAGTTGAAATGAGATCCTAGAAATCTGAATGCATCAGGTGTTAAATTTGAGTTTGTGGCAGCTTGTTGCTCAAGACACTTAAGACACTTGTCTGTCTTGTAGAATACAGTGACTGAGGTGTGATGCACCACAGTGCAACTGGGACTGATCGAGCAGAATGTGGCATGTTAAAGGGCAGCTAAAGGATAGGAGGCCAGACGCAGAGATGCTTAATAAGTGCAGGTAGGAGAGAGCACTCTCAGTGGGATCCAACACCTGTCTTCAGTTTACCTTCTCTAACTGGGCCATTAGGAGACCGCTTAGAGTCCCACCATGCTCCAGCACCTCATCTCCCAGCCCAGAAGAGCCGGGAATACCACAACCATATGGTCCTGATTAATGCTGATGGGCCTCACCGTAGACGATTATCACTCATTTGTGTCCGTTTGTCGTTTTTCATTTTGTGTGGTTTCAGCTGGGATGGGATTTGGAAGTGCTGTGTAAATGGTTTGTGCAATGGCTGTATTGTACACTTCTGCCGCAAAGCATTCAAAAGCTGTCACATATAATTTTATTTAGTTCAGACTTCTGGATTGCAACATCATATTTAAACCCAAAGTGTGATGGCATTTTTAAAACTGATTAGTCGTTAGGTTATCTGAATAGTGGCACTCTAACATCCAAGAAGTTCCATCACTAACAGTACAGCACTTTGCCTAAAATATTGAATTAATTAGTTTAAGCTTGTTTAAGCTAAACCATAAATCCAGATAAACTGGATCCTGACCCATCCCTAATTCTATCATTGATCCTTTTTTTATCTTTATCCACCTTATTTTGCAACAAAGTAGTAAACTATTTCTGGGAGTGTGGGAGATTTAAGATTAATTGGACACTATATGTAAATAACTAGTCTCAGCCTCTGACATCACATTCATGGACCTTTGACTGAACATCTGATTCATACGACACATAAAATTAGTAACATGGTCAAAAGTGGCATCTGTATATATCTATGGTGTTTTCAACTGAGACAAATGCTTGATTTTCAAAAATATGTTAGGCTCATAGACTCAAAATAGTCAAAATAGTCAAAAGGTTTTAGACGCCATTCTGTTATTGTGTGGACATTTCCATGCCCCTAAACATGACGCAGCACAAAGCAAAATGTGATTGGTTGCCTTACCTGGCCTCTTGGGCTGCCCTTGGGTATTCAAAGGACCTATTATGATTACGGTAATAAAATAAGTAAAATATAACTGCATTTGCTTCTACAATAAAAAATTTGTGTATACTGTATATGTGGAGTCACCTTAAGTGCAAAGAAGGCCTTTCCTCTCATTGGGGAATAGAACAATGCTTGAATTAAAGACAGGGTAAGCGATTTCTGGAAGCGAATGTTGATATTTAAAATCACCAAAACAAACGCTCCTACCCCATTTTGATAGCTGTGCCCCACACACACGTAGCCTATGCAACCCTGGCAACGATCAGTTCTATGAAATAAAGCAGAACCAATGTTACTCCGTCTACACGGGATGCGAACGGTGCATCAAAACACTATAGAAGTCATTATAATCAGTGATGCTGTCTACACCGGACGTGAGCTGCGCAACAAATCTCAGACAGAAAACTGCTGCCACGCTTTATTTATGATTTGCTGACACAAATTTCAAATGATTTTCAACAGTCGCTTTATCATGTCCAGTGTAGGCATGGTTTAGGCGTCGTGGCGTGGTGTTACATAGTGTTACTCACCTATCGAGACGAACCAAATCAACCTCGGCGTCCGATCATAGGCCTTCTTCTCCTTGAGTTCTCTTCAGCACTGGAAAGCTGATTTAATATAAACATAGGTCTTATTTCTTGCCTTATCGTTCTGCAGACATTTTCCTTTATTTTATTTTTTTTTGTCTTTCTGTCGCTCGGCTCGCCTGTTCACTGAACGCACTCTACTCTACATCATTAGTAGACACGCCCCTTACTGCTGATTGGCTACAAGTTTGTTTGGGTACTCAGTCCCCACTCTGTTTTCTCTATCATGCTACAGACAAAAGTCTTAAAACCCTATTTGTTCATATCCAATTTGTCTAATTAATTATTGGTTTTTGCTTGTTTTACCAGACACTTCTATTAAATGCATTATTCGCTAAAGAGCCGTATATGGATTAAATTGTCATTTTAAGCTATTCAAGACAAACATAAGCCATCAGATTTTACAAAAAGATTGGAACACTTCCAGAAGCTCAACCCAGCTCCCCATCCCAAAAAAATCCTTCCACCATTCTTGTTTTTTTTTTTATCTGTTCTTTTAAAGCTATGTCATCCTCTTACATAGTGGCCTTGGCCTTCTGTTTCATCTAAAACTCATCCTGGTGCATCAGCCAGCTCTGACAAATCTGTTGAAGCCTCTTCCCACCCCCCGCCTCTTTGCCACTCACTCTGGCTGGGACTCCGGTCTTTGAAATTCCTGCCCTTGCTTCCAGCCCAGCTGACATCTTTCTCCAGACGGCATGAATTAAGATTGTACAATAAGACACTTGATGCAGCAGTCAGGGAGCGCTCTTCTCACTGGCCCGGCTCCATGGTGCACAACTAGGGCAGCAGGAATTCTAAAAATACACAATGCATGCCTGTTCATTCCAATGGCAGTTGTCTTCTCCCCCAACCCAGGCACGCAGGCGATTGACAGGATTAAGAGAGGAGAATAAAGACAAGAGAAATGAGAGGAGAACTCCAGGGCCATGGCACATTGCTTTTGTTTTTTCCTGACTTTCAGCACCATGCAGCATGTAAAGAGAATATGCTGAAGGCAGGGATGACTATATATTGCATCAGTAATTAATTGCATCAGTAATTAAAAACATTTTATATTGTGCATTGTTGTATTTATTGTTGTTGTCGTAGCATGTATCTGTACATGTAATTGTATATAAATACATACAACAACAACAAGATATATACACATACAGTATGTGGATAATTACGAAAATGAAAACTAAATATTGAATCTTTTTTCTCCTGACAGTTAAACAATTTGCATCCAGTCCTTTTTTAATAATAATAAACAAACAAACAAACATTTTTTTAACAAGGATGCAATGAATTGATAAAAAGTGATAATTAAGGCTTTTACATACTTACAAAATCTATTTCAAATGAACAATGTTCTTTTGAACTTTCTGTTTTTGCGCAACAGAATGATTAGAATGATTTCTGAAGGATCATGTGTCATTGAAGACTTGAGTAATGGTTGCTGAAAATTCAGATTTGTCATCAAAGAATTAATTATATTTTACAATATTTTATTTTTGTAAAATAGAAGGGAAATGTATTTTGAATGTTAATATTTAACAAATTTTTTTTTTTTTTTTTTTTTTTTTTACTTTATTATTTGACTTCAAATACTGTAAATGCATATTTGGTAGAATCTATACTCTCCTTAACACACTTTTTAACTTTGCTGTAATTAATGGCCTTGTGGCGTATTACTGTCTTTATTTGTGCATCTCAGTTTCCTGTTGAGAGTATTTGCATTATCGTTAATGTTTACACTTCTGTCATCCACTAGATGTCCAAGTCTTATCTGAACTCTAGACATTTAACATAATTGTTGCTGACACTACCATCCCGGACTTCAGAATCCTGTTGTTTCTTAAATTGATTTATCATTATGCACAATATTATGAGTTTACCAAAGATGCCATGGCCAAAAAGATTGATGGAATTAAAAATCAAATTCTTTTGCTTCCCAATATATACCCCTTCCCTGTTGGCCAAACACACACACACACATACGTGGTCCCTATTGGGTGGGAGTGTGTTGACCCCTGGGGTGACACAGAGCTCAGAGGTGAAGGAGGTTGACAGGCTGAGGTGTGATGTGACCTGGGGCTCTGTCATGTGTGCGCTTATGTATGCGAGTGTCTTTTGTGGGGTGTCTGGGGTGGTGGAATCGTCCCTCTCTGCTCTGTCAGGGGAGGTTGTCTTGGGAGTTGGTTGAGGGTTAGATAGCATTGTGTTTGTGGGTATCTGTCTGTCTTTCTGTCCACTTCTATGTGTGTTTGTGTGGATGGGTGGGTCACAGTCCCCTCGGCAGTGGTAATGGCTGACAGTGCTATGTCTGCAAAAGTAAACAACACTAGATAAGCTGCGCTTCACAAGGACGCCAGCTGCAATACGCTAATCTCACTTGAATTTCTCTGTCTTCTATTCAGCATGTTTTATCTTATCTCCAGACCCTGCTTTTCCATGCATGCCTTTGTAACCTTTTTTTTCAACTCTGTACCCCATCTAAACAGTACAATTGTTTCCGTAGTACACGTTCTGCCAGCATGCACTTAGTGAAAACATCCAATACATTATTAGCTTGAGGGTATGATGTTTTTCTCATCCAAACATGTCTAATTAAACCTGTTTTAGCTGAAGATAAACACTCAGTGTTGAAGATTGAGTTGAGAGATGGTGTCTCAGGGACCGGGATGATGGCATTGGGAGCTTTGGCGAGGTCACTAGGCCAAGAAAACACTCCTTGGAGGGCCACCAGTGGTGCACCCGCTCCTACCCAACAAAAACAGTCGAAACTGTCAATGTGACATGTCTCTAAGGTACCTAATTGCTTGCTCCTGTCTCCCTCCCACCCTTTTTTTTTCTTCTCACAGCACTGCTGTAACTGGGTGTCAAGTCCTGAGCCCCTGGATACTCTGGTGGACCCCATGCTTAATGATTGCCCTCGTGTTTCAGCAGGTAAGCAACCATATCTACTCATTGGTAACCAAGTCTGTTTTTAGGACGTAGTGGTCCAATCCTGCTTCGAGAGGGCCACTGTCTTGCAGAGCTTTGCTTAGATCCTAATTATACAGACTTCAACATGCTAATGAAGGTCTTCAAGATCACTACAAACTTCCATGCATGTTGGGGCAGGTTGAAGCTGAAGTCTGCGGGATATCGGCCCTCCAGAAGTAGGATTGGACACCCCTGCTGTACGATCTAATAGCACTTACATCAAAGGGAAACCTTGTCAAATCAAGCTCTTCCTTTGTTATAATGGCTGCCTATAGATGGAATTGAACAAAATTTGGTGTATTTATTTACAGTGGGCTGATCTCTGTCTGTACCACATTTGGTTAGTTTTAAACTTTTCATTCTGAAGATATCAAATATCAAATGGGTGCCATTCCCAAAAATGTGTAAATTGGTTAATATTCAAATTAATGTGAAAAATGGTGTGATACGGACAGGTTACAATGTTTGACTCCAATGTCTGAGTAGTTGCTTAAGTGAGGTTGACTAGTTTGTCATTTTCTTTATTGTTTATATATGTTTTGGTGCTTTAATTAGTGATCCCCTTAAAAGCACCAGTGTTATAGCCAAACACATTCGACCGTTATGTCTCATCTTGCACTGTTTTCCAACTTTTAAAGTGTGTCTCGAGACCTTCTTTCCAATCTGTGAATGTAGGATCGTGTTAAATGTTAAAATCCCCCCTAAGAAAAATATTTATCTTTTTCGGGTAAATTTAAAACTAGTCTAATTAATCGGTCTAAATATGAAGTGCTTCTATAAAACTGAGTAAGTTGCATGCCATATTGTTGTAGGCATCTGCTGATCCATAAATAATAAACATGAGGAATGCGATATCTGAACTGGTAGATGGCGCTCATCATAAAGTGACTGAATTATACTGTAAAGGCCACAACCTTTGAAATCCTAGTTCTTGTTTTTTTATTAAAATGTGTATATTTTAATCATGCCATCAGTGTTTTCAAATAGTTTAGTTTGTCCTTCTGGCCTTGGTTGTTTTTAGTATTTCGAGGCATGTCCTAAATTCCGGATTACGGCTATGATCTATAATCCAGAGCAGGGAGATGATGAGGTTGACCTGGCCATCACCCCTTCACTAAAGAGATGAAGAGCTGTCCATACTTTGACTTGGCTTTGTGAGAGTTACACTGTCTGACAGTGTTATAAAATGTTATTTGATATTTTCATGTGCATTTTTGTAGTGAGGACAATACTTCCCTGATTTTACTGTAATCTGGATTTGGGGTGAGGGTGGGTTGGGTATTATCCAAGTAAACCATCATTGAACTATGTGGGCTTTTGTGTTCGTGCATGGCATTGGTTCCAAGTAAAATTTTTTACCCATCTCTTATATTTATACAGAGCATGATGCAATCTTTTATGGATCCTGTTTTGAGTGTCCCTTGTTTTATTTTTCCCCAGATCACTGCAGTCAGTTTTGGTTATGGTTATAAGTAGTGCAATAAAAATCATAAAAGAATACAAATATTTTGTCATCAACAGCAAGGTTTATCTCTTTGACCAGTTGATTGGGGTTTGATGTTAAATTTTTCCATCTGCAATGCTAGAGGAGCTAGGAATTTGATTATTACATTGTGGACATTAATTTTTTATATTTTATTATTATTTTTCAGTCCTTAAGACACACAATTTAATACCAAACCAAAGACATCAGCATTATTACAGTGAGCGTCATTTGACTATTGTCAGTATATTTGATTAATGCACAAAATATTATTTATTTATTAATGCACAAAATATATATTTTAATTAACCCTCAAAAATCATTCTTTTTGTTAATAATTAGCATGTTTAAGACATTTCCCTATAAGCACCACTGGCTGATCCCCACAATTAAGCTGATTTTAGGTCTTTCGTTCCCACACACAATGTTTTTACACGCTGTGTGGCTATGTTTTCATGATAGATATGCTGGTGTTACTTGTACAGGTGGGTGATGGCAAGACAGAGCAGCTTGTCAGTTACACTTAATCATCTATGAAGCCATGCTGGTACCGACTTACCATGCTGGTATTTTGTATGCTCGTGTATTTGGATATTATGCACATGTGTGATTGGAAAGGGAAGGTCTTCTGACGTCTCTGTTTTTTTGTTCCCAATGTGATAAAACTTGGAGCCTCCTTCCCCCCGCCTGGATCTTTCCCTTTATTTTTTGTCTTTTTCCCCCCCTTTTCCCCCTCGTTCAAAAGGAATCTTCAGTGGAAGGTCAGTGTGCCTCAGCATTGGCAGAGCTCGGGGAGACTGGCAGCATTTTATCAGTTAGCAGCACACTAAAGCCAGTTGAAATATGCAGATAAACTGGAACAAATCTCCTGAAAAGCCCCCTGGTCCGCCAGCACTGGGTAAGGGGAGTTGAGCCTTATGCCCACACTGACCCACAGTCAGACGCTCTAGGTGCTGAAGCCAATTGCCAGCACAACTGAACTGAACAGTAGAGGAAGCCTAGACGAGCATTTGGATGGATTACAAACAGAAACAATGCCAATGTCAGGCTACAGTCTCTGTATGTGTGTGTGTGAGTGTGATCGAGCCGTCTGGCCCTGATGGGCTGAATCTCAGACCTGTGATGTATATCTCATGTTTTAAAGCCGGGGTGCAACATGATATTAGTTTAAAGGGGCGGTCACGCCAGACTTTTGTGTTTCATTCACCTCCATTCATAAGTGCACAAAACCGAGAGAGTGGATATGTAGGGATATGCAAAGAATTCTTTTCTCATGCTGCATGCAAAAGTTCAAGTTCGGTGAATGCTGACCTGACAAATTCTCATAGTAAAAATAGGATATTATAAAGATTGGCTGAGGATCAAACATAGAGGAAAGGCTCATTTTAGGTTTAGAAGATTATGAAATTTAATAAAAAAAGAGGAAAATAAAAACCTATTGGCTTGTGTAGGGATCTAAAACAATAGATGGTTTATATTTACAATTTATATGTTTTAGTGCAATTATTTATAACAGGTTTTTTTTCTTATATTCGTGTAATAACTATAAAGATGTACATTTAATTTATATACATTTATATATATATATATCTCTGCCTATTAGTATAATTTCTGAAAGATCACATTGGAGAGTGATTGGAGATTGGAGTAATGGCTGCTGAAAAATCAGCATTTTTACATTTTAGAAATAGAAAATAGTTATTTTATATTGTATTAGTACTTTAAAGTATGTTTTCTTTTTACTGTATTTTTGATCAAATACATTTAACCCTGATGCTCAAGACTCACCAGGCTTAAACCACTTATTCTAAATGTTTATATGTACATAACAGTTTAATACTTACTATTATGTATTTAGATGTTATTTAATATTTTGTGGCTTATATTCTTTTCAGTGTCTGAAATTGTTTTTCAAAGTCTAGTGTGTCCTCCTTATTTGAAAAAAAATAAAAATAAAAAAATAAACTCTCATGTCTTCATTAATGAGCCTTGAAAAATCTCACACATTAACATCACACTCAGATCTAACACGTGCTGTGACACCTTAGCTCCTCGAGTATGTGGTAGTTATATCTCTGAAACCACTGATCACTCGCAGCTTTGCTTCATGCCGTGCCCATTATATGCAAGCGTTAAAAACATAGGCTTTCTTTTGCTTTACCTGGGTTAAGATGAGATTACTCATTGCTAGAACTGATCATTAATTACAAAGAGAGCAGTGTCCAGTGTGTAAACAGTGATTAATTGTTAACAAAAGTTAGTTAATGCATACCTGAACTGTAATTATCTGTTCTGCACCACTACAAGAATCCCAACACAGGTGGGTAATTAACCCTAATTGCATTTACAATGAGAGGATCACAAGAGCAGAGAATAACTAAATAAAAAATAAACCTCCTTTGATGTAGGACTAGATATTTGTCAGTTGATTTATTCACTTTTTTGTATTTTTTTGTCTCATTATGTCTTTTTGTCTTTTTTCACCTTTTCATGGTTGTAAGCGGAGTTCTTTTTGAAACAGCTTTGTTTCAGCTGAGCAAGACCCTGAAACAAAGTAAAGCAATTTTAATAGGATGTAGCTGCATGTATTACAAGAGGGAAAAATGCGAGGTTTGAACATTCTATGAATTGTTCTCCTCAAACATTCTAATAAAGATGTGTTAGACTGAAACTGTTGGCATGCAGGCATCTGGCCCATTTGTATAAGTTCACTGGTGCATATTGCTGACGTATACAATGTCACTGGTCCATGTATTTTGCTCAATGGAGAGTCACTGGCGCATGTTGCATTCAGTCTATACACTCGCTTTATTTAGTGGTCTAGAGGGCCCAGTGTCTCTGTGTCATTGAATGCCTGTGACCATGTACCCCTGATGCAGCAAAATCCACTTGTTTGATCTTCCGTTGTGGATGACAGATCTTCTTTTAGTTGTACTTTTCCACCCTCCTTTCAAGTGGATGCTGGTGCTAGTCTGCGTTTCAAAGAAAAATTCATGAACTTGAACTTTGTGACTTTTTTTATTCAGCGCATTCTGTGTCTTTAAAGGTGATCCTAAGGGATCATGTCAGGAATAGAAACGGGTCACATTGGCAGACTGATCGACTAGTCACCAACAAATTGCTGTCTTGGGTTGGTCAGTCCACTTATTTTGATCTTGAAAAATATGTAATTTTGCTTTTGGTGGGAAATCTGCATCTGAACATTCCTTAACTGAACATTTTACCTATTTAATAATCAGTATCTAACAATTGTAGTGTTGTTTTTATGTTTTTGTCTTGAATTTGATTTATTTGTTTATTTATTACAGTAGAAAGATTCTCTTCATGCCTGACTAGTCAACTTCGAAAACATTTTTCTTCATTTTTTATTATTGTGGAAAGTGTGAATAGGATCAATAGTTTTGCGTATATAAATATAATTTTATAAGCAATTAAATAATTTTGTTGTTGTTAAAGCTATGTTATTTGTGATAAAAATGTTTTTAGGGTTTTATTCATGGTGTTACAATTTAATTTCAACAAAGTTATAAAATTGAATATGACAGAAAAGCCTAGCTACTTTTTGACACTAAACATGTTAACATGCCTTTACTTTTGAAACGTTAAGTATTTTAATGTTTTCAGATTGGCCCCATTCACTTTCATTATAAGTCTCTTTTATATATATATATATATATATATATGTGACCCTGGACCACAAAACCAGTCTTAAGTCGCTGGGGTTTATTTGTAGCAATAGCCAAAAATACATTG
>JAUMHE010000048.1:13920242-13955372 GCA_032359235.1 Enteromius mattozi | reverse complement strand
TACCGCTGATTACAGAACCGAATTTACTGACAAGATGCGCAATACATATCGCGCGATGATTATCGTGCAGCCCTACTAGTTACTTGAAGAGCTTTGAGACACTATAGATAGCATTAGAGTCAAATCTATATGGCTTGAGGGAAAGAATTAAGAGTTTGACTTTACAGCACTGAACCTGCTACACGTGAAAACAAACACTCCCATGGAAACAAAAGGGCGAGTGAAAAAACTACATTGGACAGCAAATTACATACTCAATACAATTTGATGCTTCGACGTGGTGTTGCTTGGTTATTGTCTCACGGTGCAGATCAGCAAATATGAATTTCCTGCAATGCATACAAACTGGTGTTGCTTGGTAGCAGTTCAAAGGGGCCGTGCACCAAAAATTTAAATTCTGGCATAATTTGCTCACCTTTATGTCATCCCATGTATGAATGTGTTTCTTCTGTGGGAGGCAAAAGTAGATATTTTGAAAAGCGCACTTGTCACGCTTTTCCATGCAGTTTGAACTAAAGTTTTCAAACGTCAAAAAGTTTGTCATAGCACCATGAGTCTCTCAAGTCTTCGGAAGCCATGCAATAACTTTGTGTATAAAATCTGACCGAAATTTAAGTTGTCATTTACTGAAAAGCTTCCACTCTTAAAGTCTGCATGGAATGAAGATTGACAGTTTTCCTAAATGCATGTTATTGATCTTATTGTGAGCCATTCAACTGTGCGTATGTTTCATTAAACATTTCTTAACCTTATTATTTTAATTAAGTGTATACAGTAGCAGTAGGACTTCTCCAATCATTTTCTCTGCTTAAACTCCACCCCTTTAACAACCAACTGCAAGCTGACAGAGCCAAGTGTGCTACTCTTTTTTTTTTTCTTTTTTTTTTAATAATGTTTCGATAATATGGAAGAAAAGATATGTTGTTATACTTCTTTAACTCAAGAATCACAGAAGTTCAATTAGTCAGTAAGTCAGTTTGAGTGAACAAATCATTCAGATTTCTTGGAAAAAAAAGTTAGATTAATAGATTAGTAGATTAGATTAGTAGATTAGCGACATAATGGCTTTTGCTTAAAATAACATAATTTTTCTTCATTCTTTTTATCTTCTGTGAAAAAAGTATGCACAGCTTTCATTTAATATAAATATTTAGATTCATGTTTATGCTTTCTAGTAGTTGCATCAAAGTGTCAAGTGTTTTGTTACTTAAAAAAAATGAATACAGTATTATGTCAAAGTGAACATCTTGCCCAGCCGTCTTTGTGCTCTCCAAGCACAAAGTTAACATTGACAAATCCGTTGATCCGCAGTGGGTTTGTTAGCACTCAGATGCACAGAAGACAGTGTGGGAGAACTCCTTATTATCAGCAGCAGTCTGCTCCTATCAGTCCATCAGCGCAAATAAATGGCTCACTGACGAGCCCCTGCCACGCCGCGCAACACAACTGTCAACATCTACTCACTCCTTTCTGACAGGGGCCCCATCTGAGGATATTAGACTTATTATTTCCATTTTTTTCCCCTTTCACATCCTCCTGCAACAGCTCTCCCCCTTTTTCCTCAGAAGAGATGTGCTATGAGTGTGTTTCATGCAACCAATTTATTACATTTGGAGACTAATGGGGCGCTTTGCTTTGACAGCTTTTGATAAGGGAGGGTGAGAAGTCTCTGCTTCTGCCGAGGGTTATGGGAACTGCAGGAGTCATGATAATTACTATCAAAGCAGCAGTAATGCACATAATAAAATACTCCGTTTGAGAACACAAATCAATTAATTAGGACCTGATGTGTCATCGTGTGTTATGCCGTGGTGTTATTTCTCTTTTATGCCTGTTCTTTCCTTGTTTTATTTTTTGTAAAGATAACATTTAGTGTATCTAGTTAAATTTCAGCACGTTTTGATGTGTGTGCAATTGTGGCATGCACCAGCCCCACCTCCCCCACCGTCTGTGTGATCTTTTTATAAAATTTGAATTTAATGAAATGCACATTTAATATGATTGTTATAGAAAACAGTGGGCGAGGAAAAATGCGCAAGAATGCAATGAGAATATATTAAGAACGTACATAATTGCACATGATGATTAGAGAAGAAACATCCTTGAATGTCCTTGAGCTCCATAATCAGCCTCAAAATTAAAATATTTATTTGTTTCCCTTTTTGCTGGAAAAAAAGGATATTATTTATATAATTATGTAAACAACGCTGAGCGTTACCCACCCCCCGCACCTCTTTTTTTTCTTCAGCGAGCTGTAGAGCGCAGCAGTGACCTTGGCTCGTCTCCCACTCTTCGGCTTGACAGATAAAAACTTTATTAAGCGTCAGCGGGACGAGACGCAAACAGCCCGTGACACTCATGTGCATTGAGTATTAGGGAAATATCGCAATTAGCGGCTGATTTCCTACAGCTAAAGTGTCGAGAAGAAGGGTAATAAGCAAGGTTTGTTTGTGGCCTGGAAAGCCATAATTATAAACTGCTTTGAGAGCGCTGCGCTCATTGTGCCTCGGCGTAATGAGATAGGCTGCACTGATCCCTCCATGATGCTATTAGCCGTAATCCCAAGTCTTCTCTTCCTCCCACACCCTACAGCCCTGTAGGGCCTGCTGCCACCCCAGGTGCCTCCTCTCAGACGCCGCCCTTTGGTGCGCCCTCCGACAAGCGCCGACATGGCTTGATTGTGAAGAGGCTTCAGCTGAAACATGTGAAATGCAAATGATGTTTTGGCGCTCGCTCTTTTGTGATAAAAGGGTCCACGAGAAGGTCGAGTTAGACTCTGGCCCGGTAGGCTTCAAAGTATTCGTTCCTGAATACTTGAAACATCTTTTTAATATATTTCACAGCTTTATATCTGCAGGCGGATGAGGCTTGCGGTAACACACCTGTCAGTGTGTGATGTGTTAAAGCCTCTCTGTCCTGTGAGGAGTTGGCAGGAATGCGCTCTCCCTAGCTGTCTAATCGCAATGACCCCCAAATGGCCCACCTTATCACCTCTCCCTCTGAGAGGCAAACAGAGAGCGAGTGGAAAACATGGCCTTCGCTGCATGTGTTTGAGTGGGTTTAGGACTTATCTAATCAGCAGGGGGTTTGCTGTCCATCCCCTCATGCACAAGCACTCACCATCCTGCTTCGGCTCCAATTCCGTATGTGTGTGTCCTGGAAAATCTAAGAGTGGGCTTTGTGAGTTTTTAGTAGCTGAATATATTTCTGCATCATGTCATTCCAAACCTGTATGACTTGCTTTCTTCAAAAGAACACAAAAGAAGATATGTGTTTTTGTCCATATGATCTTAAAGATAAAGTTCTAGAAGGGAGTTCTCGCACCAATGGCATAGAAAAACCATTTTGGGTTCACCAAAGCACGTTGGAGTCCACAGTTCTTAAAAGAAGCATTTTTATTTTCTTAGTGTGAAGGATGTTAAGGGCTCTTCAGGGAACCATAGATGCCCAAAAAGAACTCCATGACTTTCATTGCTCAACAAAAACGTAAAACATTCTTCTAAATATCTTCTTCCGTGAATTGTCCCTTGAATAATAATATCTTGAGACCCCTGTATTTGAGTATGGAATCTCTAATCTGGAAAATCCAAATTCCAAAGCCATGTTTGTGTATTCTGCTCTCCTAAACACAGTGGACACAAACCCTGCCTGATGATGTCCATGCCGCACATCACAAAGGGGAAACAACAGCTTTATCAAGTACAGTTTAAGAATGCCTCGCCTCTCTGGAAGAGTAAGTCTGGCGCCAGCCTCTGCTTAAAACGGCCAGGAAACATCGAAAATGAATTGTGCAGGGCTGCTATCATTGGTTAATTAGTATAGCTTACATTGCAGATGAGGGAGTCAAGTCTAGGTCAGAAAAAGACTTCAAGGGTCTTAACGGGTTAAGGTTGAAGGCCAAGCGCTCCCCTTTGCCTTTTAATCAGATGCCATACCTAGGGAGATTTGCAGAGATGCAGAGATCCGCAATGACCTTTGGCCACGAGGTGTCGTTTCTGATCACATGTCTGTTGGGCTCCTGCTGCTGGCTAGGAACCGACAGCAGCTTCTGGGCAGGGTGGGTCCTACCAGGGGTGTGTTTTAGCCAGAATTGAGCTGTCCCCCACCCCTTACACCCTAGCAGCTCTGGGACACAAATGGAACACTACAGCTCTGAGGCTCTGTTTGGTAAGACTGCCCTCCGAACAGTGCCATGTTCATTCAAACTCAATCATTACGATATTTTCATTCAAAGAAGTGTGTGAGTTGATGAACAACACTGAAAGTTATCTATGAGTATGTGAGCTTTCGCAGTGACCATGGCACCCACATAGGGTGAAACAAAGGCCATCAATATGTGACTTCCATATGATTTAATATTTATTTATTTTTGTATTATTTTTAGTAGAGTAGACATAGTTATAAACTCAATTTCGTTTCAGTTTTATTTCCATACATATATATTGTAATTAATTATCTTTAAATGTATGTACAATTTTTTTGTTTGTTTGTTTCAATCAGAAATAATTTAGTCCATAGTGTCACTAGCAGTGCTTCTCTGAGAAACCCAAGCTCTCATATGTTTTAGGAACTGATTTTGTTGCTCATATTGTTGTGTAGGAGTCCTAATGTGAGGAATATTAACAAGTAACTGAGCCAAAAAAAAATGAAAATAATAATTGGCTTCCTAGATACTGCTTCCCAAACTTATTTAAATAATAATTTATGTCATATAATTTAAATCTCTTTGATTGTACTCTCTTGATTCATCTAGATTGACTAACATTTGCACACATTTTCCTACAAAGGTTACAGGTCAACTAGGCAAGTTGCCAATGCCATAATTGACCCACATTTGTATATTGGCAATTACTGATTTTAAACTCCATATGATTTTTAACAAGTTAACAGGTTACTTTTTCATTTCATTTATTTACTAATGCAATTGAAGAAACAGCCTGTCCCCTGCCGTATAATGTAGGGCTTCTTCACACTTTCTTTGTCTTTAAGAAGCTTTGGATTTGTTATAATGAAAAAAAAAGTGTATCAGTATATTTTCACTATAACCCAATATGTTTTAATACTTAAGCACTTTACTTTTATAAGTGGTGTTCCTCAAAACAGGGTGTGGTTACACAAGGTACAAAAGGTGTGGAGGTCAGTGACATAACACCTAGAAGTCAACATCAGATGATGATCTACTTTGCTGATGTTACAAAGCTGTCAGTTGCTTACATGAAAATGAGTCCTATGGCATGGGTTAGGGCCTCCCACTAGATCTCTTACATTTAATCCCAAATTAAACTCATCCGTGTGGTATTTTTGTGCAGCATAACAGCCTTTTTTTGACCTCATTCACCTTGTCCATTTTTATCCATGCCTGTGTTGTTGTTTTTTTCTGGAAAATGATATTACAGAGTTTAGGTCATCATCTTCTTTTATGCCTTGCTACTGTAATCCTATTTTCTGTGTCATCTGGTAGTGTCAGCAGATGGTGGTCTGGGGAGGCAGTTTGACACCCAACTCACAGCTGTCTGGCCGGCCTGACAGGCCTCCTTTGTCTCTCAGTCATCACTCCAGAATGGTGCCTCTCCGCCTCATTGTGTCTCTATTTAACCCCCTCTCTCTTGGAGTGTTTCTTCTAAAATGTGTGTAATATATGCAGTAACATAACTGCCAAAGTTCTCCAATCACAAATAGGAGTCGTCCCCCCCCCCCCACGGTCTATATCTTTTTTGTTGTTGTTTTTTTTTTGTGTCGTGGATTGCCATCTCTCCCTCTTTCTCTCTGTGGCTCACCCTCATTTTCTCCCAGTGTGTTAATGAAAATGTTAGAGTGCGATAGAGAGAAAGAGAGGGGGCTCAGTATGGCCCCCTGCAGAATCCCGCTCTCTGGCTTGCTTCCATGCCCACGGTCGCTTGGCTTTACTTAGTTCCAGCTCAGTGCCTGCGGCAGGCTGAACAAGCTCAGCTTTAGTTTGACCCCCTGGCCCAGGGCCACTCCTACCTCATTCCTATGATTATCTTTGATATTCTTTTTTTCTCTCCCTCTTTCTTTTTATCTTCTCTTTTTGTTGGCTTTCCCTCCCCCTCCTGAAATATCTTCATAACACTTCATTACAGAATTAATTTGTCAAGTGAACACTATAGAGACAGCGGGCAAAAGAGACTTGAGAAAGAGACAGATAACTGTGCATTCTCAGCAGGTTTGTAAGGAAAGCCTTCATATAGAAGAAAGGGGGGTTCAAAATCACTATTGAATTTAAATAGTGTCAGCTATTTTCTCACCTTCAAATTGTATTTTAGATTTCTGTAAGAAATGGGTAAGACATTTTCTCATGTTCTTATATTTGTGGATCACTCTATTCTCACACATCATCTGTCTAAAAATCTCTTTAATCATTATTCCTAATTTGAACTACATTAGTTTAATTGCATTACATTAAGTTTGAAGGATTTTTAATTGAGTGCCTCACAAATCCCTTTTTTTGGGGGAGGGGGGGTATTATTATTATTATTATTATTATTATTATTATTTCTTGTTGTGCAAATTGACATTTTTATCTCATGTAAATTTTCTCATTTCAATGTGTCATTCTTTATTGATTCTATATTAATCAAAATTCATATACACATATTTAATTGCTGTGGACATCAGCGCAAAAGGTCATTTATCTTAAGGCATTTTGGAAACTTAAGAGCTTTGCTCAAATGAACCACTGTATGGCCAGTCATTGATATCAGTTGACTTAAAAATCAGATCTAAGAAACCTTTGATCTGTGCATTTATGGCCACTAATCTTAATCTTTAGTTGAAAAACAAGATTGAAATAGTAAATAAGCGTCGTATTCTTTCACAGTGTGTGTCTTTGAAAGATTCTATTATTGTACTGTATTATTAGGAACCCTATAGTATTCTGACTTGATTAATCTATACTATAATCTATATCTTAATGGACTCATTCATTGTTTTCTGACGTCCAGATTGTGTATATTTATATATATATTCTAAAAGTTGAGTCTTAATAAATGCCTATACACCTTGTTAGTTACTTCTGTGATAGTTGTTAATACACAATAAACAAAAACAGTCTGTTAATGTGCGATTTAGGCTTATTAAATAATTAATTTATCAAAAGATTCTTTCTAGAATGAACTAAAATGTCTGTAATTACTCATTTTATCAAATCACTTAATAGATCTGTTGGTATTGATATTGGCTTTAATTGTGCATGGAATCAGATTCACAGTGATTATGATGAGATGCACATGCTGAAGAAGTGCTCCTTTCATGAAGTGATTGATTCACTGTGTTGGGTTTGTTTGTTGGCTCATGCAGTGAGCTTTCCTTAGGTCTGTGTTCTGTGTACACGTGTGTGTGTGTGTTTAATTGCTCAGGTTCCAATTGTCAGACAGCTTGTTCATGCACTGAGTAAACTGTCCTAGACATGCTGCGTGAGGTGTTTGTCTGTTGTGCGCAGACAATCAATACTCTCCCATTTAAAGAAGTCTAAGGTCAGGCCTCTGCACTGATAATGTGAATTGTTTTGTTAGATAGTCAAAGGTCAGATAATAATTATTTTTTCCAACCACTTCCCACCTGGAATTGATCAGTTTCATCTCTTGGTGGGGACGACCACTGCTGTTAGCTCGCTTATCTTAACTTGCTGCACATCTTAGCTTACAGTTTTGTTGATTACAACAAAATTGTCTTGGAGTACATATGTACATTGTGATGTGGATCTGCTAATGTATTAGTTTGTGACTGTATATGGATGTTTTATCTACTGTTTTACCTTTCACTATGTGAATTACTCAAATAAAAAAATCTAATTTTCTAATATAAATAAATATTGACCTTATTTTGGCTCGATATCTCATATTTGAATGCAAGCTCTTCAATGATAATGAGTCTTTTGGTAATAAATTAAACTAAACTTTATTTTAAAGAATTGTAATTTTTTTGTGTGATCAGCATTTTATTAAACTTAACATAAAAGTGTACACATTTCTTTGTTAAATAGATACATACAAATCGGTGTGTACACTTGTAATATTAAAGACTTGTAAATAAAAAGTAGAAAGATAAGTTACGAAAGGATGGTTAAAAATATGTTTTTAAATACTGTATTTATCCCTTGGGTCATAAGAATCCATACATATTTGTATTCATATGTACAGAACCAATCTGACATTCTTGTGTTGCTCTTGTGTTCTTCTTGTGTGTACAAGTAGACTTTAATAAGTTATGGTCTGTTATGATGCGCGTGTGTGTGTGTGTGAGGTTAAGAGGTGATGAGGTCTCAGTCACCACAGTCTCAGTGTAAGAGAGGCCTGCGCTACTCTTCATCATTAAACCATTAGTGCAGCAGTGGGACGAGCTCCACACAGGTGGCTCTGCCTCACACTGCTGTTTGTTTATCCACATAATCAAAGTCAGACAGAAAAACACACAAATAGAGAGAAACCCTTGCTAGTGTTTTGTCTGCTGCCGTGTTAAGATCACATAAAAAACATTGAAAATAAAAATAAAAATCTAAAAAGACAGAGGCACCTGCACTGACAGGATTTTAGTTATCAATGCACTCATTCACTTACACTCAAAAAACAAATATAGAATAATTGGGTGCATGTCATTTAGAGTAATATATAATTTAATAATTTCATTTTAATCTGATAAAATAATAATTGGCAGGTTTTCAAAAGTAGAAAGTAATGCATTGTATTTGCAAGTATGCAAAGTTTATAGCTTTCCATCTGTTACTCAAGCCGATTGATGTGATTTGCCTGCATAGGACACAATTGTCATTTACAAATGCTTTTGGTTGTTTTAATTGCTTCAGGCATCATTGAGATGTCTGTTAGGTGTTTCTTTATGCCTGCTTTAGCTTTCATGCATACCAGCTGTTTGATACTCTAAATGCAAAATGCACATAGAATTTCATATATCAGTTCTTCTGTGGTGTGTTCGTCATTCTGTACCTTCCCAAAATGGCTTTCGGAAGGCAAGCTCATTCCTTTAACGATCTAATTGTAATTTATGTTTTTCAAACAACAAAAATACCAAGAACCCCATATTTAGTAGCAAACAAATATAAAAACCAATTGCCCAGGTCAATAAATCTAGCATTCGGCTAGATTTTCAAGGGTTAATGAATGGCACTTGTATCGATCTTTATGGGAAATGTTTGTATGATACAGGAATCATTTAAGGGGTGTTGGTGGGGAACAGCAGTGGTTGCCGTTAGCCTAGCCTCTCCAAGGGACATTGAAGAATCAAAATTGCATATTGACAAAAGGGCTCGGGTGAGTGAACCCCGGCAGCTTGAAATAAACTCATGCAGCGTAGTCATTACTCCTGGCTACCGTGGTCTCCCTCAACCTTGAGCCAGTCGATAAGCTATTATAACCATGCAAATTGTGGCCAAATCAGAGACCTGACATATTGGAATTATGGTCTACCTCAGCCACCACCTTATACATCATTATGGCAACAATATGTAATATGCTTACTGTTGTTTCCTCTGTACTTTTTCATTAGGCCTTAAAGGACTGTAGTAAAATGAAAATAAATGTCTTTGTAGAGAGGAAAGCAGGCGTAGTTCCTTTGCTCGCAGAGGGCAAGACCGGGTGCCAAGTCTTTTCGGTCAGGGCAGATACCTCAGCGGTTGGAATGATGTAACACGGTGTAAAAACTGTGTAAACACCCCAGTGTCCTTGTCCTTGTGAATGTCAATAGGTACGCATTAGCGTACAGAGAGAGTCGTGGGTCAGGTTGGGCAAAGCGCCACCGATTTGACAGCGTAACCCGCTGTGTGTGAGGGTCGATAGCCTCTGGTCTTCATACATTATCAGAGCCTGGGGTCATTGTAAAAGCCGTCCGTTTGTCTAGAGAAGATGTTTGACTATTGCTGCTGTTTTGCGTTCTCCATGGATTGTTTTCAAGAAAATGCTAGACTCTTTATTTCGCATTGCCTCATTTCCTCAATCATACCTGCTTGGCGTACATTTAAGCGCATTAATCAAAGCTTTACGGACGACTGATCATTTGTTTAGTATGACTTCCCGTCACAGTCGCCAAGTGCTTGAATGGCTGCTTTGATTTACGAAACCTTCCAGTGTATTAAGTGGATTTAGAGGTGACAGCGCATTGATTTGTTTCCACTGTCATCTTGCTCTTTTGCCGTGCCCAGGGTTCAACCTGCAGCCATGTGGGCTTTGCTTTGCCAGGCTCCCGGCATTCTGAATTACCCGAATTTGTTCTACCAAGGTTTTCCGATCGCTCGCAGATGGCCAGCGATTAATCAGAGAGGTAACTGTGAAGTAGTTTGCAATTAGACGGCAAAGCTCTGAAGCATGCTAATTGAATCAGAAAATTAGAGCGACTGCGCAGTAATTGGCCAGTTCCCATGCAGCAGGTGCCAGCCCACTCGACTGTGGAACAAGGTATTTAAGTCACATTAGCCAGAGTAAAAATATTCCTTGATATGGAACAGTTAGATTTTCTGCTCGTTTTCACCAGCTATGTCACCGTTGGCGAACCAAGCCGCCTCGCGGCGCAATTACGACAAGCACCGCCGCACAGGAAATCGACTTTCCACAATCCGCCTCCTCTCCTGGAAGAAGTGAGAGAGAGAAAAACAGCATGACAGGAAGTCGCAAGTCATTAGCAGTGGCTGCAGCAGCAAGAAGGAGCTTGGATTTACCAGTGTGCCCCTCTTCTCTTTTTTTGTGTAAACCACCTGAGCTGAGAGGGTGCCATCTGCGTGTTTAGGTTTTCCTTACTTACAAAGAACTGGCAGCAGAATTGTTTTTCCCATTTTAAAAGCTTTTAATAGGTTTCAGCTGCAAGAAATGACTAGCTCTCGTCATGTATGTTTGAGAAATGCCTGTCCTCTCAGTATGAACTCTAAGGCTTATCTACCAGATCTACATAACAACGCTTCTTGCCTTCTGTGGTTTAGATACCAATGCATCATTTATTACCGATACGGCCTGTGAAGCTTGAATGGCTCATAGGTGTTGCTTATCTTCCCGTACCTGTATGTGTGTTGTGCAGAGGAAGAGTTCAGTCTTTTTCACCATCACCAGCTCCCCCTCAACCTGACGGCGTTGGCAAACATGAAAAACTGAGGGGGATTAAAAATTGATCACTTTGCAACAAGTCTTGGTTTGTGCACTACCAAGAAGTGCCTTTGTTATGGTGAAACGACAGAGCGAGCGAAGAAGTGAAAGAGGAGGAAAATCCCCTGGTGGAAGCTGAGCAGAACTTTAAACCCTGCTGGGTGCCAGTCCTGTTTGTGGAAGAGCCCTGAGTTTGACTTTTGATTCTCTCTCTCTGTCTCGCTCGCCAGTTTCCCGGCCTCCTCAGCATGCAGGGCTTGCTCTCTCCCCCCTCTTTGATATCTTCATCTGCTCTGCCAAAGCAACGGGCTGGCTGGCATGTCAACTCTCAACGAAAGTGGATTATTCTCCCTGCCTCTCACCCCACATGACTTATTTAAAACAAAACAATTGCCTCACTACATAGAAAGGTTATTACTGATTTAATGGTACATAGGGAAATTTCATATGAGGGAATTCAGCTTTTTTTTTCAGGTCTTGCTGAACATATTGTGCAATTTAATATTCAAAGTGGGTGTATGTAATTTTGTGTATTGCGAAAATAGTTTTAAACTTTTTTTTGTCTGCCATTGTTGGAAAAGCATGTCACTGGCTTAGCCTGCATGATGGCAAGTTAAGCATCATTTATTGATTTTACCATTTGATATGAATTAATACATTCAACAGGAAAAGTCTCGAATGTGTACTACTGTTAATCAATGATACAAATACTACGGCGCTTGAAGGCAAGGACTATCATGAGATCATTCAATAAGTAATGAGCTGAGAGCTTTATCTCATGCGGTCTTGTTGTACTATCAATGTGATCAAAGAACAAAAAAAGTTGTGAAGGTCATGGCTGCTCTTTCACCCTGAAAACCAGGACTGACCCACAGTGCATCCAAGAAGAACATTACCTCAGTGGTTACTAAACAAGCCAAACTAGACCCTTACTTTTAGTACATGATAAATAGTGGAAGATAGCTATGTCAGGTTTTATAGTTTGTTTTCCATATTGAGCAGAAAGGCCATATTTTATCTAGCTTTCATTGTTACCACAATTAGAGCTTCGTGCTAAGTCAGCGTAGTCGATGTTAATGGCTGTAAATGAGTTGGCGCCAGAGCAGAAGCATTAGCACATTTCAAATTAAATTCTCTGTCTCACCAACCTTGTAGCTGGAGATACTAATATAGCAGAACATTGTGCACTAACTTCATCCGCTCAACAATGCACTGGTGCCACCAAACTGTGTTCGGGTTAATAAAGGATTGTTTAGGATAAAGTAAGGTTTTCGTGACCTGGTATTGAGCTGTCTCCTGTTAAGGGGCAATTTAGGCCACGGCCCCTTACACTGGAAGTAGAGTATATGTTACTTGCGTCACTAATGCAATTAGTCATCATGGTTGACTTGTTACTTCAGGTACTGTATTCATGGCACAGGAGATATCCTGTCCTTAAGTCACACTGTAGGGACAGCAGAGATGTGGGGTAAAGTGTCTGAGTGCAGGTCAAGTTAAGCAGGATGGATGCTTTGCTCTGCATCGATAACACGTAACCCAATTAGCTTTGCTGCACTCACATTTGTGGCGAAATGACTCAATGGAAAGTGATGCCATTGTTGGGGTCAGTGTAAAAATGAACAGGTTTTTGTCTATGTGTGTCTTTTCTGCATTAAGTGTTTGGGCTGCATGCTGAATCAAAATAAAATAAAAAATATTTGTATTGTCATTTTAAATGTATTGTAACAATATGTCATTTCTTTTTTTACTATAGTAATATTTTTTAATTTTGTTGAATATTTTTAGTAAGAACAATTATTTTTATTTTTATTATTATTATTATTCCAAACCTGGGTCTTTAAAGCTTGCAAAAAATCTGTAGAAAAATGCAAAAGTACTGGTAGCTGTCCATGAAGCACATTTCCTATAATTCTAAACAAAAACAAAAAAACAGTGCAATATGTAGTTAAAAATATGGGTGAAGCACCTGTGAAAAAAACAATACAGAAAATGGCATTGTGCCCTATTTTTACAGACTTTTATTAGAGAGTATGTTTGCAATTTTTCATCAAAATTCACTCATTAAAATATACTTTTCTTCTGCACCCACTTTTTTTATTTTTCAGTTGACTCCATCAATTCCTCTTAATATCCTTTTTCATTCTAGTATATTATGGCCTACTTTTAAAGTTATATCCATTTGCATAAATAAAATAAAGTCATGTCCTTCTTTTCATCATATAATGACATTAAAATGGCTTCCAGCAGCATTTCATGTAGGCTTGAACTTTTTCTCATCGAACATCCTCTTTCACCAAGGAAATACATTGGATTACAAAAATGAAAATGGATTTGAACTGTTTCATGTTGACATTATCATAAAGCATTTTGATTCTTTGTGACACTTCACACTACAGTTGACCACACAGATCACAAGTGCCTTTTAACTGTCAGTGTGCTGCTGTAATCCACTGTAAACACATTAAACCAATTCCCGCTGCACAGAGCGGGTGCAAGCTGCTTAGTTTTGTGGCTAAATCTCGCCCGAAACCACACTCATTTCCAAAAAGCCTCCAGCGGTCCGAGCGATTGGCCAGCAGGTGCATCCATGCATCCCAGCTTTTGCCTAATTCCATCTGGACCTAGAAAACAGGCGACTCCCCGCCCTCATCTCCGGGACAGTAGTCCAGGGTCACGGGCGGTGCCAAAGGTGCGTGTGAGTGACGTGGCACACTGGCTGACCCTGGCTTTTGGCAGGACCGCAGATTTAATGGGATTAGCTGGCTAATGCAGACTATGTTTCTGTTCCTTGCGCCTGGGCCTTTTTTAGCCCCAACCCTCTGGGTTGTGCCAACGTTCACAGGTCGAGGGCAGGACAATAGAGCAGCCAGATAGGACGGGATAGGCTACGTTACAGCGCCAGGTTGCCAAGGATGCTCTGGGTGGCGTTGACAGCTCAGGTATGGGTGGCGACGGGCTGCCAAGTTCTCAGCCTATCATGACCTGAAGAATATTGAGTCGTCCGAATGCTGGAGTTTCTAATTACCGTAGATAAGTGGAGCCTAATTGTAACCTTACACACTCTTTACATTGATAGCCATCCATTAGGAGTGTAATCAATGTACGGCTGGTCTCCTCCCTTCACAGCGCTCAGGAACAGTTCCATGTTCCCATGTGTTGCTCAGATTGGCTTTGGTAATTGCTCAGGCAAGCATGTGGTGCAAATCTGCTCTCCGTACAGAATGGTGCAAAGCCACCGTAGACTTCAGCTGAACTCTGTCTCAACTGTCTCTTTTCCTTTCCTCAAAGCCCTGATGTGGCCTCTTAACCTTTGTCTGGTGCACCACATTATAACGTACACCGCTTCTGAGCCGTTTGTGGCGGATGCCGCTGTCCAGATCCATGACAACAAGCTTGGGTTTGAATGGCACAGGTGTGCTCCGGCTGATCCCAGGTCAGCTCTCGTCGGGCGCTTTTGACAGCCCCTCCGCATGCACTAGCGCACAGGTGCATGCAGCAAACACCTGTGCGTCTGTGGCCCCGGGACACAGACGGTCTAGAGTTCCACTGGCATAACTGAAATCAGAGAGGAGGCTTGTGGGGATGCGAAGGGCCTCCCTTCTGTTCCCTCTTTCTCCCAGCAGGCATGTTGTGACCGCCACACACTCAGATAGCACTCTTCCTCCATGTAAATATGCACTCACCCGCTCAGGCATACGTGATCACATAGCCCGACCATGATTATGTTACCTGGCCGTGTCATTGCACTCTTTTGTGTACACGTCGATCCGCCGTTTCTCCCAGACATCAAATGCTGTTTGTTCTTACATCCTCATCTCTTACGCTTTCTCTCTTTCTCTGGGAATGCATTGCAAAGAGATTTGTCAGCATGAGAACATGACAGACGACGTGGCCCCGTCGGCCAGCCAAAAACAATATTTAAACATTTAAATTAGGTTTACCGTAAGCCCGCTCGCTTTCACCGAGCTGCCGTGAAGACGTACAGATGGAAAGTACATATTAAGTGGATTTGCGTTCCCCGCGCTAATCGCTGTCTCGCTGTCGTCCTCCTCTGTCTCTTTTCACTTTCAACAACAGTGGCGTTCCAGCCGCAGGAAGCTGTACTTAGCAAATACGCTCGTCTGCGTTTGAAAGGTCATGAGCATTTTCAATGTTGTTCGCTTTCACTGAAAGTTGCCTCACGACTTTAACTCCGCATTTCTCCGCCAACACAAAGAGATGACACGTTTATCATCCCTCTCTCTTAGTTATTCATGGATCTGTCTCTGTTCCTGCTCGACAGAGAACATGATGGAGATCTCAGAAGTGTAAAGCAGCCTTGTCAGTTTTATTTGCTTCTGCTGCAATCAAGGTGTCAGGTTTCTGGACTTCATACATGAGTAATTTTCAGTCAGGTTGAGATTTCAAGGCTGAATATTTTTCTTGGTGGCAGTGTGAGTGGGCGTTTGTTTGAATGGGTCAGTTGGTGTATTAGGGGCATATTTCAGCTCTTTGCATAGTGTGACAGTTATGATATCGCCCATCACTGCTTTCGTTTCCGTAGGGTTTAAGGGGCGATCATACTTGACTCTGTGTTTCTTTCACTCTCCTTAATAGTACCGCTGTTGGTTTGAAATCTTAATTTAGTCAATTTGTATTAATTGTATTATTTTATTACAAAACTTCAAAATTGAAAAATACATTACAGATGTTTTCTTTTGGCAGCTTTGCATGAAACCCAATGTGTGCAAATTTAAATAATAGACATATTGTTTTTAGTTTCAACTAGAGTGAAGTTTTAACATAACAAATGTATCTCTGTTCATTCAAAACAAATACTCTGAAGCATTATGTTATTTTTCGAAATAATTGTGGCTGCTTGAAATCTAGTGTGAGCCTTCTTTTAGTTTCCTCACTTTAGAAGAGCATACACACACACAACCAAACAAAGCTCTCACTCTCTCTTGTTAAACCATCATCTTACCCCAAATCTAAAAACACTCTCTCTCCTCCATCAGTACCATCAGCACCTCCATTAAGGAGACAGGAGAAATCAATATCTCACCATCAGGCTCAAATGTTAACAAACTTTTTATTTACCATTTACCTTCGGCACACAATCCATTTATCTGTCTCTCTCCAGTTTATGATGGAGAGCATCAAATACACTCTATAGATCAACAAGGTGATTAAATAGGTTCATTCAAACACACCTGTCCTTATTCACCACGGAGCTGAGTGATGTCCCAAACGCTCACCAAATTGCTGTTTACTCTAACAACCGATAGTGGAAAAAGCCATTAAGTGAAGATCCCTTTTCCAGCCATTGCACCACAACTGCCTTCTGTAAGGACTATTCACTGAGTGCATTTATCATTTAATAAAAAAGGCAATAATCGAAGCTTACTGAATACCTTAATAGGTTCTGGGCTTAAAAAAAAATCGTAGGTGGCTTTTTATCTCTTGGCTTAGTTACAGTTTGATTCACCTTAACGATCTGAAACCTTCTAAAAAGTATGACACAAAAACTCTCAAACTTGCCAAGTAGGACCGTTATACCATCAGCTTGCATTACTCTTTGTGCCCCTGAAATAGTAATGCAACACCACAAGAAAACACACTGATATGGAGGGATTCCCTCTGGATTGCCCGCATCTTTAAAATCACTCTCCTTGAGTCTTATAGACTCGCTCGTTCGTGCTCAGGGAAGAGGAAGCGCTCACACGGGATAGAAAAAGACGAGCGACAGGAGAGAGATTACCGGTCTCCTCAGAGACATTGAGCAATATATGTGCGAGCACACACAGTTTGTGAAAAGAGAGCAGTTGGAATTAATGCATGGAGAAGTGAGAAAAGAACACAGGCGGAGAAGATGCGTGATGAAGGATGCATAAGATTGAGAAGTGTCATTGAAAGCTGATCGCGTAGCCGTCTTTCTGCATGACGTTATTGCCAGTGAGAATATAAACCGCTGATCTTTGCTTTATGAGGCGTGATAAACCACTGTCAAAACTAAGCAGCTGGAGGTATTGAGGGATTCTTACATTCCTGGTTTAGTTTTGCTCCCTAAGGCGGGACATTTGACCACAAACCATTAATCTGCCCCTTGATACACATGGCAGCGGTGATCACTCTCTTAACACTGTGGTCAGGAACACAAAAGGAAAGTTGTTCTGTGTTTGGGTGGTTGGTTGCGGTCAAAACCTGACATCCTGGACCTGGATTGGTTGTTTTTGGGATGAAATACAAAAAGCAGGTTTAGCTCCGGTAGTGGAGCTTGTTTTTTGGTTTGTGTCCTCAAACAAGATCCAAAATGAACTTTTTGCCACATCTGCCATCACAGAGAAATCTGACATGTTTTGTGTCATGTCACAAACAGCACAGTGTGACTGTGAAACTGCATCTGTCACAGAAACGTGAAAATGTTCTGCCAGAAGTAGCATTTAAATAAATGGTGTAAATGAAATTGATTGAAATGTGCTTAATTTTAAGTAAACAAAATGTTACCTTTATGCCAAAGCGAATGTTGGTGTTTTGGTTTTTACCAAGCTATACTGTTTTAAATGTTAAATACATTTAATATTTAAAGACATATTTTGAATTCAAAGTTTTAGACATTCATAACTGAAATTAATTAAATACTTTTATTTTGCATTTTATTTTAAACAGTTGTGTTTAAAAACTGTCAAATTTATTTCGAATCAACAAAGCCCAGGTAAGATTCAAGCAGGCCTGAAATTGTACAACATTTACATCTATTTAGCTAAAAACGTATTTTCCCACTAAATGACTAAATGCTGTCTTCATATATGCTGAAACCTTGTCTGCTGGCCATGAGTGCACCCACGATGCCCATTAAAGCTCTGCTGTAGTTAAGCACCTTTACTTCTGAACATATACATTCAAATTTATTGCACACGAGGAGAGCGACTGCTCTGAAGTATCATAATGCTTTAGCACATCAAGCAGACGTAGGCGTGGAGGGTTTAAAGTTACCGAGACCTGAGAGGTCAGCAACCAAAGACATGGAGTGAAACAAGGCTTTGAAACATGCCATCAGCCCAATAACGAGAGATGCACGGTAGTAAAACTCAAAGCGATTGGGGGCATATTTTAGACGGATTGATGGATGCGGCTGTTGTTAGCGGTGGGGAGGGAATTAACTAGGCACTTTAGCTGCGGGTAGAAAAACAGCAGCGTTTGGGGGGGGCAGAATCGCCCCAGTAGTTTTAGCCTAAAGAGTGGGGCATAACCAGCCATAAAACATGAAATCATATCACTTAAGCCGACGAGTACAGATAAAGCAGTGTTTGAACTTGCAGGCATTAATTATACACTGTAAACAGAACGGTGGGAGACTTTTTACTTGTTTAAATTATGACAGAGGGTTAGCGTCTCTTCTCTCTCTCTGTCTCCATTCATCTCTCTCTGCATTAATGTTCCACTTCTCTTCATTACCTTTTAAAGCTTGTTTTTCTTTCTGTCTAATTTATCACATGATACTGTATTATTATACCCAGAGGACCTTGTTTCTACTAAAGTATTTCTTTGAACAGAAACAGGAACAATTTGAAGGTTAAGCACTCAATGGCTGATTCATCATGTTCACCATGAAGAGAATATGAAGCAACTGCACAATATTTTCGAAGAACACAGGGGAACAGAAAATAACTTAATAATGCTAACATGTAAGTAATGTTATGGTAGTCAAATGATGATGAGAATCTTGGCAATTTATTACTTCTAGTGGTAAATAAAAGACTTCTTAATGATTCTGGTTCCTTAATAATTAATTAATTGGAAGTATGAAATACATAATATTATTGTTTAATTCATTTTTATAGGTGAGAATCCAATATTCGGCTGTAATTGTGTATTATATAAACTTTCTAGCAAAACAATCTTTAATGAATTTAACTTGTTGATTTTTGTTAATTTTTATAATATACCAAAAGTCAAAATGTGTATCTTTATTTGTTAGAAAATACAGTAAAAACTGTTAAATATTGCAATCTTAAATAACTGTTTTCTATTTAAATATATTTTAAAATTAAAAAGTCATTACTCCAGCCTTTAGTGTCACATGATCTTTCATAAATTATTATAATATACTGATTTGGTGCTTAAGAAACATTTCTTATTATTATCAAGGGATTAAATTGTTGTGCTACTTACTATTCTTTTTTCTGGATGCATTGATTAATAGAAAGTTATGGTAACACTTTATTAATAATGTGCATTGTTTTATAAACAAATTTAAAATGCATAGTGTTACAATGAGTTACAGTTATTCATCAAATTCAACAGTGCATTATAATGTGCATTCGGGTAAAGTGATAACAAAAGTAAAAAAATAAATAATTGTAAGTGTATTTACTGTTGCTTTTTATCAGTTTAATGCATCATGCTAGAAAAGTTAAGGAACAACAGCAGGAAATACTATATCATCAGAGGATGAATACATCTCTGAAAACTATTAATGAATCAAATAAATCATATGGTTAAGGTTTTTTGTTTTTAAGTGGAGCCCCAGTGATAAGTAATGGTAGCACTTTATTTTACAGTCCTGATCTTCATATACATACACTATATACTTATTGTAGTAATTACAATAACTAGGTAACCTACCCCTAAACCTAACCCTACCCCATGTAGTTACCTTATATTACCAGTACTTTCTTGTGTAAGTACATTATTAGTACATGTAATTACACATACTGTAAAATAAAGTGCAACCTAAGTATAACTAAAATATTGTGGAATGAGTTACACACAGAAGTTAATATAGGGGTTGAAATATTACAAGCAGTATGAATTGTATTTTTTGTTGAACGGGCCTTTGTAAAGGAATGTGCTCTCTCAGTCTCTCACTCTCTGACACTTACAGTCACACATCTTCTCAGGCAATGTTATCGGTGACTCACATTCCATATATGTCAGAACAGATATAGCAGGGCCGCCAGTGGCAGGAGTTTACATCATCTGATCAATGTAACATACTGCGGGGTTAAAGTTTACTCTTCTTAAAGGACTCTTACCCTTCTGACAAGTGAGAATGTATTGATTATTTTATTCTATTTGCCATTCCTCACGCTCACTCTCACCTCTGCTGTCAATAGAGTGCCATTGAGAGAGTCAGAGCGGCTCCTGACCCCTGCTATACTCACACACCCACACCAAACACACAATCCTCAAACACTCGCTCCTGCATCCCTAACACACTTTTGATTAATAGTGTGTCACTACAGGGTCACGGTGCATCTGAACATCTCTGTACATCTTATTTGACATGGGCTACGTGTTGAGCGTTAGCCACTCTGTCAGATAAGGGTCTATAGATTTGGTCAAGGTGGGTTTTTTCTCCTGCTTGCCCCCAGCAGGGACAAGTCCAGCCTCGTTTGGAGGTCATGGAATCGCTGAATGCATCTGAAGGTCCTTGCGCTGTTTATTCACCTGCCCATCCAAGGGTTCAGCTAAATGTTTTGTTGACGTCTGTATGAGTTAATTCGCATTGAGTGTGGAGGGAGCACAGAGAGGGAAGTGGCTGCAGCCCTCTACACTCGTCTGCAGAGAGATAATTATTCGCTCTCTGACTCACATGGCATGAAAAATGCATAATGCCGGGTTTGAGACAGCTTATCAGGGAGTTAACTCATCCCACGCTTTGTGTATGCTGAAGCGGAGATGCTTTTAGATGCCTGCCATTGTTTGTGTTTGTTTGTTTGTGGAGTTTTGTTTGGGTGGGTTGTTTGCGCTGAACTTTTGGCCCCTCTCATGCTGTTTGAGTAAGTTTCGATCACATTAGATTGGAAACAAAACACTTAAACTTTTTTAACATTTACGGCTTTTTGCAGCTTTTCTCTAATGAATCATCGCCTGGGTGTAAATGTGTTTTTTTTGTTGTTTTTTTCTTCTTTTTACATGTTTTGGCCAGAGTGCACTCACTGCCTTTGTAGTTTGAGTTTGCCAATCAACTGATTATAGGAAGAAACATATACAGTGTGCATTCACACACTACCATTCAAAAGCTTGGATTATTTAATATATTTTTTTAAGGTTTTTGAAAATCTCTTTTGAAAATATATATATATATTTCTGTTTTTACGTATGTACTGTCTTGCTTTTTATTTCTTCTCTTTTTTTGTCTACTTGCTCCTCTCTATCTTTTGACAGAAGCCAGTCTCTTCTTCCTCACACCAGGGTCACTGTATGAGTGGACTCTGAGTTTAGGGTCAGTCTAGGGTCAGAGACCGAGGCGGTCAGATCTACAGTATGCAGATAACCATCAGGCTGCGCAAATGTGAAGCTACTAATTCGGCCCTCAAAATAAATGTTGATCTTGTAACACTATTATTAAATCCCTCAAACATCACAGTATTAATGTTGTTTTGCTGTCCTACCTATACACTAGTTGCATTTCAATGTGTGTGCATTTAGTATTGTCTTTGCCATGCTTTCCATGACCCTATCAGAACAGACCTTTGACCCATTTTTGGTTTGCAGTCCATCAGCACTGAGAAGCTCTGCTCTGTTTTCAGACAAACACAGGAAATGCATTTTAAATATTGTCTGTCTACCATGTGCTTCTTCAGTGTCATAGAATCTCCTTCATGGCTCCTGGACGGGCCCCTGACGCAGGACCCACGCATGCAGGAGGTTGTTAGGAAGTTCCTCTCAATTAGCATCCTTTTCGTCGCCGTGAACTGACCTTAAGCTGACTGTGGTGCTTTCCTTGTTTCTTCAGTCAATGTAAACATTAATGTCCTCTTCATTTGAAGCACTGCTACTGAGCCAAGTGTAATAACTTTGTTCATGGGTTTGATGTGAAAGACGTGTGTTCTGTGTGGGTGTTGTTAAGGAAGGGAGCGTGGCGACTGTAACAACATGTTCTAGTTGTTTCCTCTTATGCGTTAAACCACAAAATCCTCTTTGAAAACAAGAGCACATTGACTCCAGAATGGAATTTGGCTGTTGTAATTGTCTTGTATTTATAAACGATTCAAGATGGTCAAGTAAGGGTTTTTTAATTAGTTCTTTGGGGGAGACATATTTACCATATCGGTAATTATGGGAGATTAATATCAGTTTGTATTGTGTGTGTGTGTGTATACAGTACTGTGCAAAAGTCTTAGGCCAATAATCTCACAGCATTATTACAATTAATGACAAAAATAATGTTTGGAAATGGAAACTGATATTTACAACTGACACGTTACCACAATTTATCGGATACCAGATATTGGTTACAAAGATATCGGTTCTAAAATCTTTTTTAGCCTATCATTATTAGCCATGTATCCTTATTTTTTTAGCTTTAATATTTTTAGTAAATTGGTTTAATATTTATTAATTTAGAGATACAACTACTAATAGTAGTTTTAAGTGGTGTGGTTTAGCAAGGTATAAACTGTAAAACCTATCATTTATAAGCATGTTAGTCTAAACTAGATTCACTGGTTTGATTTCAGCTAAAGTAAACATGACATTTTAAAAAAATCTAAATTGTTAACTTTACTATTAAGTCAAATCCTTGAAGCAATGTTTGGAATATGTTGAGTAACGTTTCAACTTTTCATACACTGTATATGAACATATTCTCAACACATCAACCAGCACCACAGTGAAGCATTTTGAAGATTTAAATGAAATCTATACAAAATTCTAGCACTCACTCACTCACTCACTCACTCACAGTCACTCACTCATATCCATCACATCAGTATACATCATGTCGTCTTCCACACACACGCGCACAGACACACACACACACTGTCAGGGGTCATCCCCTGCTCATGCTGAGTGTGTGTGAACCCCATTAGCACATTCCCAGATAGTGGCCAGGGTACTCTTATCTCTCTCCACCCATTAATTACACTTTGTTCCCCTAAGTGATCTATTTCTGCTCCTCCCCGCCCCCGCGGCCCACTCCAGGACTATCTCCTACACCTCCACACCGCCACACAACACACACATACACACGTACCAGATAAGAGTGCTAATGTGAGGCAAGCAAGGTCAGCCTGCCTTCCACGCTGATGTGAAGTGTGGGTCCCGTGCATTAGCCGCTAGCCTGTCTGCCACCCGCTTTGCATGGGGCCGCTCTGAAGATGCCCCCGTAATTACAGATGACAGCACAGCGAGAGGCTGATCGCCCTCCTTTGCCTGTACTCGGGCTGGAGGAGACAGCCTTCTGAAAGCTCCACCTGGAAAGTATGTCATGAAGCACTCTTGCGATGCTAAACACATGTGAACGCTGTGTACTTATAGTTTTGAGGCCAGTAATCCAGCCTCAGATCACACTTCCAAGTCGGTGAGCGACGCCAACTGTAAATTATGCCAGCTAGTCAGTGAGGGGTGCTTCACCGAAAACGTCTGCATCGCTGCTATTTATTTTGAATTGTTTTTTCTTACAAATGGAATTATCGTACTAAACTAAATAATTTAGCAACTTATTCAATAAATATGTGTCTAGTCTTATGCATACTATGTAACATGCTAATATTTGGCATCAGTGTATGAGGACTTTTTTAAAAAAGCCTGATCTGTAAGTATTTGATTAAAAATTTATTACAAATTACAGCAAAATGACAAAAGTTTACATAAATTCATATATTAAATACCTTGTATATATGTATAATTTAAATAATAGTTTCAAATTAGCTTCCTTTCCCTCCCTTTAATGGTAAAAATACAAGATATATTATTATAGCTTTTAAGTTAGCATTTTTGGTTTGTTTGGACTCTACATAGGCGTAATGGTTTTTATACTGTACAAACTGTATGTGCTATTGCCCTACACTGACCCTACACCTAAACCTAGCCTTTACAGGAAACTTTCTGCAGTTTTAGATTTTCAAAAAAAAACACTATTTAGTATGTTTTTTTAAGCCTTTTGAATTATGTGGACATTGGTAGTTTTCTCATAAACCACCTTAAAACTGTAACACCTCTGTTATACCCATGTCATTAAACAAATTTGTGTCCTCATAAACCACAAATGCCAACTCACACACACAAAAACACAAATCTAAATAATATGAACTATGACTGCTATAAATATATGAACTAATATGTTGTATTAGTATACACACACAGTTTTTTTATTTTTCAAAAACAGATTTCTATTAGTCTATCAGGTTTTTATTGTTTTATTGTGTTTGCAATTTTTTTAAGTTATTTTTTAACTTCAAAATAACCCAGCTGCAGTTTGATTGAGATTAATTGCAATGCACAATGGAAAAAAAGGTTTTTTTTTTATTTTTAGAGAGTTGTTAAAAACAGATGGAAATGAAATCTTCATATATATATATATATATATATATATATATATACCTATACATACATGCATACATACATATGTATGTGTGTGTATGAATATATACTACTATTTTTGTTTTTTCTTGCCTTGCCAGAGGATGACAGGCTCCTCCATCAAAGTCTAGTTTCTCTCAAGGTTCCTTTTTCACCTGAATGTATATTTTGTTCCCCTTTGCCAAAGTTAACCTTGGCTTACGCGTTATGAGACATATCTCTGTTAAGCTTCTTTGAAACATACAAATTATGAACTGCCTAACACAGATAAAACTTGTATGGTTTCCAACTTACAATAGAAAAATAAAGTTTTTTTGTGAACAAAAAAAGCTTTGAACTCGAGGCGGTGCAGTGTACATGCAATAATTCTTTGCCAAGTCAGTTTCCTCAATTATTGTCCTGCTGCGTTGTGTGCTTGACTCAATCGCTGCATTAGCCTGTGGTTTGATTTACACTATCTTGCATCATCCCACATGTGCTCATACCTTCCAACTAAACTGAGATTTGAAATATGTCCAGCGCAAAAATCAATTTTCGTGATTCAGTCTACAAACACACCCATTTCGTAGATGTTAGCAGAAGCAAGAAGAATCCATTGTCTTCTTTAGTTTACACAGCGTTGGTATGGATGTCGTGTAAGTGCTGAACACTCTTCGGTTCATGACTGCTGCTGCTCCTTTAGTAAACACAGTCAAACACTGTCTTCTTATTTATGTATTGATCTGCTATCGATTGCCTGTATTTCCTCACACGCCTCCTCACTCTCACTTTCTCAGGCACTGTTAAGAATGTAGCAGCACCTGTAAGGATCATCTATTACTTCAGATGAACATGTTAATTACGTTTAATGTGGAGGTCTCGTTATCAGTTAGTGTCAAATAACATCATTTTGTCATCAGTTTAGGTCTCTCTGACTGAGCTCACCCTACACGCAAGATTAGTTAAATCATATTTAGTCAGTGTTGTTATTATTTCTATACTTTGTTTTTATTTTAAACAGGTTTTGGAGATAGGGGGTCAACTTTTCTAAGGATTGCCCTCGTTTTTATCAGATTTTTATCAGATTTGTAGCATCTTTTCATGACCCTATAGCCTTATTTAAACAAAGACAAAAGCCAGGTTCTGTTTTACAGTTTTTCACATCTATATTCCATATTCTCAAATATAAGAGAGGAAAGGTGACGGACCGGAGAGTAATGTCAAGTTACGCACATGCAGTGGTGTTTGATGTTGTCAATAATTTCAGAGAAAATGTGCAAATGTTCACACGGTCACCATGTACTTAATCCAAATACATTGACAGTTTTTAGAGGGTTTTTGTGTGTGTTGCCAGTTTCATCAAACAGTATCTAACACCTCTCATCTATGTATGTGCAATTTTGCAAGTGATGTGCTGTGTTATTGTACACTCTTGACACACTGTCTTGTGCTGGTGCTAAAGCCTGTGTGAATTAACCCTCTCTGTACCTGTGTTGTGCTGATGACAGATCCACATTAATACTCAGTTCATTTGCAACAGTTTTTATTCCCATCTCACTCCTCTTTGTGAGATCAAATGATCGTTTAACCACTCTGTTCATCTGTTTTGTGAAAGAGCTGCAGGTGATAGACTATTACAGATTATTAATAGAATTACTGATTACTGATAGATTACTATTCTTAATAGTTCTGTCAAATGATTAATCTAAATTAATTGCATCCAAAATAAATGTTTTTGTTTACATAATATATATATATATATATATGTGTGTGTGTGTGTGTGTACTGTGTACATTAATTTTTTTATATATATTTACGTATTTACGTGTATGTATTTATATTTATAGAAATTATCTTATATACAAATATAATTAATATATAAATGTACGCACATGTATAAATATAAATATATACATGCATGTGAGTGTATTTATATACATAATAATAAATATACACAGGACACACACATATATTATGTAAACAAAATCTTTTATTTTGGATGCAGTTTAATCATTTGACAGCATACATTTTTACAAAATGTTGAGCATGTGTATTATATATAACACCCAATGAATTTTTATTTTATTTATTTATTTATTTATTACTTATTACATGAATAAAGTAACCTGATTATGTAGCATGTATTACTCAATACCCTCAACACTGATGGCATACATAAAAAACCACAATGTACTTTTTTTGTGTACAACTGCTGCGAACATATCAGTACTAAAGCAGAGCTCATTGTTTTATCTTAACGTAAGGCTTCGGTCACTCTTCCACAGACCACTTAATGAATATTCTAGTACTGTAATGATGAGCAACTGGGGCTTAGGATTTGTTTGCACTCTGGGTCTCTCCGTCATTCTTGTTTATTTTTCGTTTTCCCCTCCGGAGTCGACTCTGACATCTGCAGGCATTTTTATCAGCGGCTAACTTAATTACGCTACTGTGGACTTTGGGTTATTTGACTTGCTAACAAATTAGCCCTCAAATTAGCCTTGCTATCGGTGTTTCTGCTCCACTGTCAGGGATATGGTTTGTCATTTCTAAATTCCTCTGTGATTCTTGATTTGCTTTATTACAGGCTATTTTACAGAGGAGCAAACATAGTGGGCACAGTCGGGCTGTATAATGAAGCGCTAGCTTTCTCGCAAAGTACTAGCCTGGGCTAATGACTAGCTTTAGTCAGACTGGTAAAACAGATTCAGACACCCAAGCGCCATCATTAGATTTTCTCTCCTGAATACTCCGCAACAGAATAAGCCACTGCCAGTAGTTATACGGCTGTCTTTAGTGGGTACAGTACCCGCGGTATGATTTGACTCAGTGTCCCCCAGAGTCTCAAATACTCACGCTACACATCCCACACTGGCCCCTGCTCTCCGGTTATCTCGTAAAGACTCCATTCCAGCTCTATAAAACTTGGCGTCTTTATTACAGCTAAGTTGAGGCGCCCACTCTCAAAAAAAAAAAAAAAAAAAACTCCACCGCTGCAAGGGAGCAGCAGCTCAGGGACACACGCTGGAAATGTGTTGTGGAGCTCATTCTCTTGTTGCATTTGCTCCGTTCCAAGCTTGAATAATGTGAAAAGAGAGGAATGAAACTTCATTTCATAGCATTCGTCTCCTGCTCTCCCTTCGTTCACTCACTCTTTACCCCCTCTTGCTTTGTTTCCAACTTTATAAGTGAATTGTAGGTTCTCTCAGCAGGCCCTGAAGCCACACGTTCGCTTTCTCATTTATGGATGTGTAATGAGTTCTGCCTCTGTTTGCTCTTACAACAATAATAAGTAAAGTAATTAAAAAAGGCAGAGGAGGGGGAGAACAAGGGGAACCCACCGCCAGACAGGTCCTGCATATGGGCAATTGACAGAGAGAGACTTTTTGATGAAATCGTAGGTGTGCATGCATGTTTTTTCCCTTTTCTATTTGCAATTTTAAGTGCTTCTTTTTTTTTTCCAAATGCATTAATTTAATTAGATATAATGCAAACAAAGCACGCTCTAGTTGCAGCGGTGATATTTGCTTTTGGCGTTGAACGTGAAGAGGGATGAGCCATATCCTTGAAGGGCAGTGGGTTTATGTGTCGGGGGAGCGACGGGTGGGGGTTGGCTATAGAGTATATTTAGATTTAATTAGTTGTGTCACGAATCGTAGCTCCTCCATCACAGAGAGGCGCGTTAACACAACGTGCTAGAACGTTGACACCTGTTCTGGCCTGGTTTGTCCTCGAGCCGACTCTCTCAGATCGCCTCTCAGATGTTCAGGCATGCATGGCAAAAGCGCCAAACCGCTAGAGCATAGAGCAAACAAATATCAGAGAGCGTTGGGACCGGAAATCTAAGCCCTTTGCTAACAGGGACACAGATAGCAAATAGACTCTGCAGCATCGTGCAACGGATAGTTTCCCCTGCTAGTGTTACTCTAACTAGTTCATTCTAGTTTTAAGTAAAACTATAAGCACGCTGTGTGTTCAACAAGTCAAGGGTGTAATTGTGCTGAAGAAAGACACAGACACACACACAAAAAAGCTACCATAACTGCAAACAATCACACCAAAACAATTAGAGGTTGAAATATTTTAATTACTAGAATATCAGATACTGTCATTTTTCAACAACTGTGTAATTACAACATGAAAAATGTCTGGCAATGAAATCAAATAATTTTGACAAATAAATAGAATATGGCAGTTATGCTCAATCAATTAGGAGGCGCGATTGAATGCCACGCTACAGATGAAGACCAATTACAATCAGCACACTTTGATATTTTTTACTCTCTCCAAGTGTTACTTGCGGCGGTGCTTTGACTGCTCATTCACTCGAGCATCGTTCACTCATGAGCATTTTACCATCACACACGATTACCATTTGTAACGCTTCTGGTGAGGGGAGAAAAAGGAATTGCCGATAGCTAAAGCCTGTCTTCCTTGATTTATTGTTGACATGAATGTTGAAAGAGTGCTTGTGTTTGTGTGAGATTGTCTGTGTGTGAGAGAGAGAGTGTGTGTGTGTGTTTGTCACCGGGACACCGTTTCAAACACTATTTGTCACAGTGAGATCAAAGAACTACTAAATTACCCTCAAAAGGTATCCAGCTGAATAATGTAATGGTTCATTATAAAGATTTGATCTGCATCTGGAAGACATCTTAACGGGGTAGTGAAATATGAAGCTTCATTATGACAAATACACTGGTCAAATGGACTCATATGAAGTAACACAGATAACAGTGGCCTGGTGTGAGCGGCAGTGTGTTTGTGCTCATACTGTGAGGTGCGTCGTTGAGGATATCAAAGTCTACTGTGTGTGTGTGTGTGTGTGTCTACACATAAGCATTTTTCTAAGCATGAGTATGTTCTGAAGAGTGTTGGGGTCGAGTTGATCACAGTCTGCCTGCTGGAGAGTTTTCACTAAAACTAGTTCAAAAGATGCAACTTCTTTAAATTCACAATTACATGTGTAGTATTCATAATTATGATGCTTACATGTAATTTTGTGTGATTTTCAGCAATATCTAAAATAAAATTTACCTTTGAGAATTTGAGTGTTACTTTAGTACTTTACTTTAGTACATTCTTATACTGTCAGTCTGTGTCTTGTATTTGCTTTGCTTGTGTCTGTAAATTTCAACTGTTTTGAATTTGTAAATAATACATATATGTATACTTTTATAAATATAATCCATTTTTTATTTAAACATACCAAACACTATTTAAACTGATTAATAACATTTCACCTTAAAATATATGAAAGCATTTGTATTTAATTAATTAAAAAAGTTCATTTTGTTTATTGTCATAGTTTCCATTTATTATAATTGCAGCAATAAAAAAGTTTTGTCATGGCTTTAATAATCTGTCTCCCAATTGCATGTTAATGGATTTTTAATAGTAGCGTGCCATTATTTGTATGATGTTAAAGAAATTATCAGCCTTATTCCTCCTCCTTTCAAGAACTACAAAAAATCCCCTAGGCGAAGAGGAAAACACTGTGAAAGAAAACTAAAAAAAAACTGAAGGGACACCAGAACAAGAGACTTTCCCTGCTCCTGTGCACTGTAGACATTGCTCTCTTTATTGAAAGATGACATTTAATCAATGGCCACCTCTTTAAATGGCATTCATTTAATTTGTGGGCTAGCCAGGCACGGCTGTCCTCTTCCCCATTCTTTGTGTGTCTATGCGAGGGAATGACGTAACCGAGACATGCCGCGGCACACATACACTATTGATTACACTCAACACATCTTAGCAATTAAGAGATGGCAAGGTAGAGTAATAAAGGGTCATTAGTGAGGCATGCTTGTGAACCCTCATCAAAGGTGATGTCGCCGGCAGGGGCGGAGCTCCCGCAGGGTCGCCACAGGGGCTCGCCGCATTTGCATATCTGCTCGGAGATGCACTGTGGCTGACCCCGTGGCTGGGATCAGTATGATTCGCTCTCGTTGATCAGGGGTTCACCACTGGTTCAAGGTAACAAAAAGTGAACCTATCGCCGTTAATTGGTCCTGGGGAAAAAACAGAAAGAGAGACAAATAAAAAGGTTAGTTGGGAAAGGTGAGGGGGCCTGGAGTGGAGGGAAAGTAAAGGCTGTGTGCTCCAAATTGGGTATGAATTATAAATAAGAGCAGTGGAGGCAATGTCTTCTTCTCTGGAGTGCTGTTGTGCCAGGACCTACACCACTAAAGAGATTGTTTGGGCAGCAGGTATCGACTCGCTGATCGTCAGCTTGGTAAACTTGACCTGAGGCACTGATCATTGGCCGAGTTAGAAAGACTTGACTGTTCTGATACACATACACAATCACACACACACACACACACACCCCTCTTTCCCATCTCACCACAGCTATCTTCATCAATACTGCCCAGACAGAGGTCAATGTAATAAACATGGAGGTCAATATCATGGCCATCTGAGTACACTTTCGGCATGGGTTAAAGTTGGTCTTTAATTGGATCCCTCCGGGCAAGTTCATGCACCAGTTGCAATGCGGAGGGAAAAGAATGAGAAATCGTGATTGAGGGGGGAAAAACACATCAGTCTGATCCTCTTTGTTCCACACAAACTGATGCAGACGTATATCAAGGCAGTCGTATGCTTTAAGCTACGTACGGTGTGAATGGTTCAAAGCGGAATTGATCTAGCCGGGGTTCAATTCAACCTTTCTCACAAACAGCACAATAAATAAACAGACCCAATGTACTTGTTTCGCGCCAGACGCTACCTGTCTGAAAGTGCTGCATTATGAGGGTTGTGAAAGGCTCTTGTGGGACTTTGAAAGGTCTGATGAGGACTTAGGGTGTACATGTCACTTCACCTGGATCCAATGACCCAAACATGGGAATTCTTTAACCTGCTGCCACAGAGGGAAAACTGAGCCATCTGTGGATTAACTGATAGGTGTATCGAACTCCAGAGAGAGAAAATTTAATCTTCCATGGATAGCGGCCATTCCATCCATTGTCCTTAAGTGCGCAATATCCTAATAGATGGAAAATGTTGTGTTGGGGCACATAGTACACAACACAGAGTCCAATGTTTTTTCTTGGCATCAGACATACTAAACTATTTCGAGTATGAAACAGTCCTCACATATCACTTCCTTTAATCTAAGGTCCCTGGAGACCTCAGTAGTAAGTGTTAAAGGAACAGACTAAAAATTGTCTGTGGTGCATTAACCTTAAAGGGACATTTTTGGGCCCCACTTTATATTAAGTGGCCTTAACTACTATATACTTACATATAAATTAATAATTTCATGGACTTACTGTGTACATTACATCTGTAATTAATTTCTGTAATTACTTTTATAAATGCATCCATTACACTTTAACCCATCCTTAAACCTACCCATACCACCATCTTGCCCCTAACCTCACCCATATCCCACCTACAATATGAGCACAATAATTACATTGTATTTATTTCTTTCATGTTAGTGACAAGAAATTCTTTTGACAGTTTACAGTGAAAGTTTCAAAATATCATCTTTAGTGTAAATCAGAAAAAAAACAGGGTAACTAAATGTGACTTTAAATATATTTTTTAACTTTAAATATAAAATGTGACTTATTTTACTGTAAACACATTCAGTTATGGCTGTATGTTTTTCCAGTGCTATCTCACAACCAATTCGTACTTGTGTATTTACAATTTTGTATGATTTTGTAGGGTCTACACCCCAGTGACGAGTAGGATTGGGGGCGGGGTTAGGCATAGGTCATTACATACAAATTCATACAAATTGTGCAACTCATAAAATATGTAAAATTTAGCAAAAATCGTATGAATCTCTACAAGTAAGGTTGTACGAATTAGCCACCTCGTAAAATATGTACAAATTGCCGTGAGATCGGGCTGGTTTTTCACATTTCATGTTCTGTCTTTTGCAGGTACTGAGAAGCATGAGTTAACATCATGGAAGAGCTTCCACTCCATCTTTAAGTTCTTCAGTGATGCCTTTAAGGACCACGAGGATGAGTCCTCCTCCAGCCCGGTCACCACACGCAGCTCCCACCGCATAAAAAGCGAAGATTTATAGAGGGCTCACAGATCCCAACCCAGAGCCCGCCTTCGTCCCCTCTTAGTGCTTTTTCTCCTCTCTTCTTTTTATGAAAAATATTCCTCCTTAAAGCCCTCCTCCCAGTGAATTGTACGACTCTGAGGAGTGCAGGGTCAGCCTGTATACATCAGAATAGCGTTTTGCATTACTTCTGGATGAGTGCAACTGTCAAAGCAATATGGCTTCACTGCTTGTGCCTCCTGTGGGCCGCTGTGTGGATTTGGTGGTGGCCCATCGGTGGCCAGATTAAGGCTGACAGGCGGCGCCGCACACCGCCTCTTGATGCACCTCTAATTATCCTGACATTGTCCTGAACTGAGCTAATGCCTGGGAAGCACCTGCACACACACACACACACACAAGTCTGGTGGGTCCTAGTGCCTGCTTGCAATGTCTTTGTATCTCTCTTTGGTTTCCCCCCGTTGATTCATTGTTTCTTTCCAGGGTCTCACTTGCATTTAAAGAACTTGTGTGCTTAGGAACTTTGTGTGTCAGATGCTAAAGGCTTACGGGTTGGTTGTTTCATATGCATAACACTTTTAACTGAAAAAAAAGCAACTTGCAGAATCAAACACCCATTCAATGGCTATCTCCAGACTAGATTTAGAATGAACACAATGAAGTAAGCCATTGACAGCATGACAGATTGAATGAATCCTCCCCTGTTTTTAAATCCCTTAAAACCTTGTGCGAGCTTGAGTTTTAGGAATATCTCCCTTTGACATAGCAGATATGTCAGTCTTGGAATATCTTTGTATGTGTCAGGAACAGGACGATTTAATGTTATCCAAAGTATAAAAGCCATTCCTTAAGATGTTTGCAAATGTAACCTGCCCTTTTTGCAGAGTCCATGACTATTTGGACTGTTTTAACGCATCATTGTCATCCTCTGCTAAAGCTAAAGCATGTTATGTTTCTTTCTCAGCAAAGACAAGAGGCATTGTCTCCTGGACAATTTGGTATTAGTGGAGGCTTAAAGAGATGTCCTTCAGGCATGTCAACAGATCTCTCTGCTTTGCTTAAAAATTAATCTCACAGTAAAAGGCTGTTTTGCTCTCATCACTTTTTTAGAAGTATCATTGCTATTTTTAGTTTGCTGAAGGAAATCAAGTATTTTAGTGTTTTATACATATTTCATGTTATTATTTTTTTTCAAAATAGAGCTGACAAAATGCAAGACCCTGCCCAGAGGTTTTTGTGTTTTACCTGTTTTTACAATGAATTAAACTTTTAATATACCTGCAAATATTCATTAGATTCCACTGATCATCTGCAAGTTGCTTAAATTTGTCTATTTAAAACTGTTCAACTCAGATCCCAATATTGTTGCCTTATGAATAAACACACATCTTTCATCTTTATTTGATTTTCCAAAACTGACAAGCCATATGTGAATATTTCACTCGCGTTTAACACAGCCTTAAACCAAATCGAAAACTTAATTGGTTTGTAAATAAGGATTCATTTTAACAATTAATATTTTAATCGAAGATATTTGTTGAAACATCCTAGTCTGAAATGATAGAAGTGTGAGATGTTTTCTGGGTTTTCTGCCTTTTTTATTCGCTTTTAAATCAAAACTTGATCAGATATTTTAACTTTGATTTTACTTTTCATAAATCGTTCAGATATGTTAGTCTTTGGTCTTTGAATTAATGGCAGTTTGTGCCCTGATTAATTGTTCAGTTTGTTTTCATGTCATATGAGTGTAATAATGATCTTCATCCTGTAATTAAATAAAGTTCTTTATAAAAAAAAAAAAAAATGATGCGTGACGATCTTTGATTTTTATTGTTCCGGTTCGTGTCGCATGAATGCTTTATTTTTCTCTATTTTTGGTGCATAAAACAAGCATACAAAACTTACCTGCACATTTGCGACCAGTTTGATAGACATATCTCACCTTGCACTTGAAGACACCAATGTACATGGTACTCTTACTTACAACGTAATGATCGTAAAGGCATCACTTTCTGCCCAAGAAGTTGTCGGGTTAAAGTTGAACCTGACGGGGGAAAGATCTTTGGAGCCCGATAAAGCCTGTTGCTCCAGCGGCTCTCCTCTCAGCTCTGTTCCCAGGGAAGGTGAGCCTGCTCGGAGAATGACTCGCTCTTCTCACGTAACAGCTGTGGAACTCTATCACGAAAGCTGATATTTGTGTCTAGATCGAGCCCAGGCCTTTACAATGAGACCAATGTTAACCAAAATAAGTGTCAGTCAAAGACAGAGAAGTATCGAATGAAGCCATGTCTATAGCACCTAGTTTTATTATGTTCCAACTGCTTGTTTTAGACCCTAATGACCCTTTAGAGAAATGATGGTCTGAGAGTCACACAGCCACCGCAGAGGGGTAATGACGACAACTGTCCTGCGAAAATAAATAAACCAAATGCCTTTAGATTTCATGATTAATAGTCCTAAAAGAGGAAAAAACCCTGCGGAATTTAACGTTTTCGTGTCTGGTTTCAGTTTGTTTAGATTAATGAAAAATAAAGATGATAATAGAAGAAATTAGTTTTTTAATTGAAAATTACATAACGGTTCGATACATAAAATAATGGTGTAAAATTACATAAATGGTGTAGCAAAACACACAGGCTATATATATATATTTTTGGTAACACTTTATTTTGATGGTCCCTTTTGAACAATCTGTTGACAATAAGTAGCTTTGCACCTACATGTCAA
>JAUMHE010000048.1:13866510-13920142 GCA_032359235.1 Enteromius mattozi | reverse complement strand
TTAGTAGATATGTAGGTGCAATGTTACTTATAATCAACAGAATACGTTAAAGGGACCATCAAAATAAAGTGAAACCTTTTTTTTTTTTTCATAAAGAAAAATATCAATCAAATGTAACGGCTTTGGCTCAGAGTTATAGGTGTAAAAAGGTCTCTCTGTTTTATGGTTTTCTTGTTTTTTTTTTTGTTTTTTTTTACGTCGATCTTATTTTCAAAAACAAAACTTATAACTGTCTTTTTAAATAAATAATTATTCGAAAAAGAACATTTCTTTGGTTAACATTTATTTCGCAAGAAAACCAACTTTATAATGTACTTTATTATATCAGAAAAGATACTCCGCATAGACTTTTTTGCCCACAAATAAATAAATAGAATGAAACAAAACTTGTAATTCAGAAATTGAAAACATATTCATTATTAAGGAGGGATCGTCATGTGACATGATTTTAACTATTTGATTAAGTTTAAGCGCCAGGCCATTTATCCGACGTTAAACAAGTGGACAAATAATTTGAAAACTCAGCTTATGCACAAGCATATAGAGACACTGTACAATTACACAACAAAATTAATTCATCTAAATCCATGCATAGGTCATTTCAAACTAAACTAATGAAATTAAGATGTGCAAGCAAGAGGGTTCTCTTCTCTTACTTTTTTTTTTTTGGTGGGTTTTGGTTAATTGTTTTAACACCGTTTAAATCTGTAAAGCCTAAATTGTGTGAACTGTTGGTGGATTCTGTGCAAACACTGCAGAAAAAGACTTATATCTCACCTTAGAAATGTAAGACTTTAAGCACTAAGGTAATGTGTTGATTTAATCCACAACACATTTTGTCATCACGCTCTCTTCCAGGAGAGTCACACATAACAGCAAAAAATATCGTTGTATTTGAAGCCTATAAAGTCCTTGACTGATATTTCAATTTTCTCCTTGTTTTGTCACGCGCGCTCTCCGTCTCCTCCCATGCTCTCACGCGCAGCCAAATATGAACTATTCTCAAAGAGTGGAGCACTTGCTGAAGCTGGACTGTCACTCCTCCAGGCCCTTGTCTTCGGGAGTACTTCACCAGATCGCTGTCAGATCTCTATTTGCATAATTATATGCTTGGTTCTGAAGGGAAATCTAGCCCCCAAATTTTACGGGTCAGCAAACTGCAACAATCAATGTTTTATTGTGTCCTGAAAAAGAAAAAAAGCTCAAATAATACAACTCGCTCTCATATTCTTCGTCTCTCCACTTCATCTATCTATCTATCTATCTATCTATCTGTCTGTCTGTCTGTCTGTCTGTCTGTCCACAGTTAATTTGTTCCCTTTCTCTACTGTAATCCCTCCCTCACTGTCCCTTTTTGATTGATTGTTATGAGTTCATATAACACACATGGCCCACACACCCTTTCACACCCACCCACAAGCGCACCTTGGCTTCCTGAAGTTACGCTTCCTCGCGCGAAAGAGCTCCGTTAATGTGTCATGAGAGTGGGAGATGTTTTTTGGGCTGATCACGCCACAGAGTACTGGACAGCTGCTGCTGGCAGAGTCTTGGCTTTAAATGATTGCTTTCAGGTTGCTGTCTGTCCCCCCTTCTGTCTTCGATTCGGATATTTTTAGCTAGACAAAGTGTGTGTGTGAAATTGGGCGAAGCACGTTGCACAAAATGGATCACGCTCCTCTTTCTTAAAGGGAAAAGGGAAGACAACTTTCATCAAGTTATGTTGGGACGTCATGATATGCAAGAGAGAGGAAAAAACACAAAGATTGAATTTGTCCTGTGTTGCTATGCAGTGTTTTCGAAACACTTGCTCGTAAGTGAATTATTGCATTTTGAGAATAATTGGACTGGTCTCATAGATCCTGGGATCCCAGGTGCTTAATTTAACATGCCGCCAAATCCGTAAGGAAAATAATAATAAATACAATAAAAAAAGAGATATTTTTTGTGGATAAAATTGCCCTGCTCTTGTTTGGACAATGATAAACGGACTTTGGAATTCAACAATATGAGTAGGCGCCCGCATAAACTGATTTCAGTGTAGGTCAGAGAATATAATGTCCTGAATTCAGTTTATGTGATGAAAGGGAATAGCGATAAGGCATCAAAACAATTATTAGCTCTGAATCCACTTTTATGTAAAGATAAATTCCCGTCAAAGATATTAGGTGTCATAAAACAGGACAAGGAATGAAAGAGCACGTTCCATCTCACACACACACACAAAAAAGAAAAACTTTTCGCCTGTTCGCATAAAACTCAATCAGCGCGATGCAGGGATATTATTTATAGACAACTGAAAAAAATGACATGATACTAAAAATATTTCATGTATTTTTTTTAAGATGTTTACTCAGTCTTATCCTAGACGTACGCAATAGTCTTTGTGAAATGTGAAATTAATTCATTCGTTTTTTTAGTAAATATAAATGATGATGATGATGATGATGATTATTTCATCGACCTTGTTTTCACATTTAAAAGAGATTTTTATTCTTATCTTAAAGGGGTTTGTATAGGCTATATTTAACAAGTTAAACTAATAACAAGTTGAATGTATATAAATAATAATAATAATATTCATAATAATAATAGCTCAACTGTCACATTTCCATGTAACACTTGCTGGCAGCAGCCGCCTAAATGTATTGAATTAATGTTTGAAAACTGAGCGGACAGTTAAGTAAACCACAGTACACTTCACTATACATCTGGTCGTCCCACACTTGCTAAAAACAAGTATTTTTATTTTATTTCTTTTCCGTAACTCAACTCTTAATAGGGGGCTTTAAGAGCATGGGCTAGAAGACCTGGACTTAAATCACTCGGTTAAGGTCACATATAGTAACCGGAGCGCTCGGAGCGTTACAACCTGTCATTTTACAGCTAGGGATGGAATTCCCGCATAGAGTGCCAAGCGGGTCACCGTGATATCCAGCGACCCAGGGTTAGGACACGATAAAACCCGATCCTCTCTAAACAACAAGAGGCCTTTTCAATGAAACCAGACAACAGTGCCTTAAAACTCTTATTATGCACCGCTCTCTACTTGATGCTATGTGATGTGAGGTTGAAGGCCTCTTCAGTCAGGACTGTGAGTCTGTTGCGCGCGGTTCTGTCTCGTCAGAAGCTTATAGTACCCTGGTATTCAATCACGCGTTATAGATGAGTCTCATCAAGCTTAACGGGTTCCTTGGAGGCTAAACACATTGGTGCGCGGTGCTGGTTGCTCCCACCTGAGTAACCGGCGCGTTATTGCACAGCGCATCCTCATTAAGAAACGCCCCAAAAGATGAGGCTCTAAATTAAGTTATTGCCATCCAATGAACCCAAATTAGCGAGGCCACAGAGGTGCCCGTCTGACGGACTGCCGTTTAAAACAGCCTGACAGGCAACAAGGCAGACAGAGGAGAGTCTATGAGTGTGAAGGTGTGATATATATCGCGCATATGTGGGGTGATAAAATGGATGAATGGGTAATATTCGTTAATTCGTGGCTGAACATTCACGTTTAGACTGTCTCTATCTCTCCTAAATTCAGTGCCGTTTCTCACTCACCCTTTAGAGTGTGGTGTTAGTACAAAATAGACTGCTTCTTTCTCTCTCTCGCTCATCTCCCTGACAACCGTCACTGCTTCAAACCGCTGTGTCCTTCCATTTGACTACCTGTTCTTTTATGTCTCCATCTGAATCAGCATCCAGGATGAAAAACGCCAGCCAGATTCAACGACAGCTGACAGCATAACTTTTGATGGGAATGATGTGTGTGTGTGGCGAGGTCTGTTATACCTGGGAAAGGCGCATAAAATGTGCTCAGTTAGTCTTTTAAGTCAGCTCGAGAACAATAGGTCTTTATTATTGTTTTAGGCGACTCCCCTAAAGCAAATCTGTCACCGAATGAGAAACTGACGAGGTTTCCAGTGTGCAAGTAAGACAAACACCGCTTCCTGTTCGCTTTATCTTAGACGTCAAAAAGTGAGACAGTGGAGGAAAGTAACATTCAAAAAAGATAAAATAAGAGCGAGTTAAAAATAAGTTCATGTATCATCTTCAGTGTTCTGAAGTGGATCTAAAAGTCGGAAAGAGAGGCGAGGTAAATTGAATTGAACCTAGAAACAAAAAAGAATGCATATATGTGATAAATTATTATAATATTGCATTGTTGACTTTTTTATTTTATTTTTTAGGTTCATGTTATGATAAAAACAGTTAATGGATAAGCTTTTGTAATTTGCAGCAACACAATTTTAATTTGCTATTTTGCAGCAACAGTTTTTACAATATTCAGTGTAAGAGCATTAGCAATACAGACTCTAAAACTAATTTGTGTAGTTATTAGAAGTATTCTGTTAGAAGAAAATACAAGAAACCATTCATAAAGTGCATTTAGAAAATATAAAACAACTGCAGAAATTAAAATGTCTGTTATTTGTAATTTATTCATTGATTTGGTTTGCTGCAATATTTAGTTTCCTACATGTTTTAGTTTTTTTCCTTGAGGCTTTTAGAGTTTTTTATTGTGAAGGAAGAAAAGTAACGTCATAAATCAACTAAAAAACGTTTTTTCGATATTTAAACAACCTGGGTCAAATTAAATCTTATGTATTCGATGTCACAAATTGTTTATACGATTAATACGTTTTAATTTTGTCGTTTTGTTTTTAAAGCAAACCTTTGTTTAGAAAGATCGTCAAAGTAGCCTACTATATGTTAGCATCTCTACAAAACAATTGTTTTTTTAATTCCATATAAAACGAAACCACAAAAAGACTACAGCCAAAGAGACCTATATTAAACTTGTAATAGATTAAAGCCTATATTGTCTCGACTCATACCTCTGATTATTTTTCGAAATGAAAGAAACTTTCTTGTTTGGTCATGCGCGTTATTCCCAACGTGCTTCAGATCACCATCACCTGTTATCTAGTGTGTTATCTCACCCTTTCTTCCCCGTCCATTAGCGGTCATGATCGCTCCATCACCGTGACAGAGGTGTGTATTTGCGCTTGGAGCACTGACTGTCAGGGTGGCTTGTTAAAGGTTGTAAACCAGTGGCAGTCTCCTGATACAGGCGATGGCATCGATTTGAAACTTGTCCTGTCTAATTTGATAAGAGCACCCAGGCACCTCTGAATAGGACCATGGACAGCGCTCTCTCTTGACCCTGAACTCGCCCCTGTCTGTTCCGCAGGGGGACCTTCACATCCAGTTGTGCAAGTGATGTAGGTGAGTGTGAGGATGAGGCAGTAGCTGTAGCTGAAAACCGCAACTGCGTTTTATCACAGTTCCTGTGCATAAGATAAAGAAACCACTAAACGTCTCATATTCTCCTCTCTACCTCTTCGGGCGCATACACACTCCCTCACTCACTCACACAGTCCATGCGAACACAAACCCAAAGTCAAACATAGGAACTACGCTGCGATGTAATCTGACATACGATAAGCAAGCGAATTCATACAGGAACAAAGCTGAATGGGGAGTCACGGAGAACTCTCAAGTAACGCCAAAGAGCCTGCGAGACTGTTCAGACGGAAGGGGGGTTTGCTAGTGGGGAGAGTCTGTTTGATGGATCTCTACAGCTTTGAGACAGCTTGTTAATTAAAACCCCAAGAGATGAGCCTCTGGAGCCACCGTCCATATTAGAACATTGCTAACTATCCTGACAGCGAGCAGTGTCACAAGCACGAGAAAGGCTTTGTACCCGTTTCTCAGCCCAGATTTGGCTTTTCCTGGTGTGGTGGCTATACAATATTTCCTAATAGGATTCTAATCTTCTGCATTCAATATGTAACAAAACTAATCTTTTATTTTGGAATGTTACATTTTCTTACAAGTAAACAAAAAACTACTACTCGTTTGCCTTTAGAAGAACGACTAGTAGTCTTGAGTCTTTCAATGCAGGTCAGACTCACATAATTATTTTAATAAATGTTTCTAGTTTTTTATTGTATGTTTGTTTGTAAAAGATTTATTGCTGCCAGTTAAGGTCGCATGGGTTGTCAAAAATATATAAAATATTTTCAACTTTAAACAACTTAATATGGTCTAAAATCTATTTCATTAAGAAGTTTAATTTTATCCACCAACAAACATAAAACATACAGTTTACATGAATACGTTTTGATAATATTTTCATGAATGCTGCCATTGCCAGTAACGTTTAAGTGACCCAGGCAGAGAGACTCAGCATACAGGTTTTACATACCATGGTTTTTATTATAGGATGCATGGCGTGAGTTAACGGCCACCACCATTACTAGAAAAAAAAAAAAATATTAAAAAAACATTAAATATATAAATATAATGCAAATATGAAATAATTTGCAAAAATAAAATAAAATTCTGTCAACGCAATAAAATGAACAATGTAGTTTACTGATTGAAGTGAATAACATACAAACTACAAAATATTAATATAAAACATAAATCATGTCCCAATTTACATGCAATGATATGAACAAAACCGAGCATTTATGAACAGCTCAATATATTAATGATACCACTGTCATGTAAAATAGAAAGACGGGCAAATCGGGTAAATAATCTTTTTTATTTTGATATTATATATGTAATTTTTTGGTGAATCCTGTCGGACTGGTACACCTCATCGTCCGCTGAGCAATCTGGCATAACATTTAAACGACATCTTTAAATGTTCTTCACGTCGTGGGCACATTCATCAACGTCAAATATGGACAAGCCACTATTTAGAGAAAGTGTAAGTGCTGCAATATATCTTCTTAACACTCAGAGGGGAGAAAAATGCGTTTTTGTGGAAATGTGAATAAATCCACTTATTTCTGTCTGTTAAAATGTAATAATATAACATTATCAGACGCGTTTTTGAAAAGAAAATCTACCGAGAGTTGGGGTTTAAAAACGTATTTCTGAAGGCTATTCACAATGATATCACCTTGTTTTAACGTGGAAAATTTATTGACTCTGCAGTCCATTGAAATATTGCTGAGCGAGCTGGATATACAACTTGAAGTATATTGAAATCATAGATTTTTCATAGATTATTCGAAAGAGTAGCTACAAATAATAATGATAATTTACAGGAATCAAAACATTTGAACAATTCCTTAAAGATCTGCATAGTATAAAACAAATTAATTAACAAATCACAAAAGCAGCATAATTTACCATATGAAATATAAAGCATATTATAGGCTATGTATATGTTTATGGGGAAAAAAGCATAAAATAAAAAGCCAGCACATCCCTACAAATATAATTACATCTACAAATTAACCGAGTAGTAAACACATTTTTTTATTATTATTATTTCACTAAACATTCAAATATATGTCACGAATCCCAAGTGTGAAGGACAAGTTAAAGAAAAAGCATTAAAACTGCGCGTGTGAACAATGGCAAACGGGAAAAGAATAAACCGAGGACCGTTTGTTCCTTTAACTGAGGGTCCCAGAACACAGAGCGCCATCTAGCAAATAAAGGGAGAAACAAACAGCTCAAGACAGCACTCTTTACACGGTATAAGAACGCCAGAGCATCAAAACAAAGCCACCAGCCTTCGACCTCACAGGATTCTAAATACACAACAGAGAAAATTTACAGGTTAGCATATTATATATATATATATATATATATATATATATATATATATATAAACTACTGTCCAGGTATCTTCTAAAAAAAAAATTAATAAATAATAATAACAATCATTCGTCATAATGATAACTTGGAGCAGAGAAAATTGTGTTGCCAAACATTATCATAAGAACTGTTTGCGTTGCTTCAGAAAATGTATTTATCTATTTTAAATGTAGATCTAGCCTACATAGATTTAGTCTCCTACACTTCTGGTGAACCTGTCTCAATGAACGACAGCTGAGGATAATTATGTCGTTGTGGAGAGTGGTATATTCTGTCCCCAACCTGATGCCTGTGCATCTTTAAGATTCAGTGGAAGTTTCACAAAGTCAGCTGCACGCAACCAAAGTTACACATCCAAAAGTATAACCTGAACCGCTCACATTCGCATTCACGTTCTATTACACAACGTTCAACGCAAATACTGCAAGACTATATGCTCAACAACTAAAATAAAATAAATAAATAAAGTGACCTTCTAATGAATATGGACTGTAATGACCATCTACTGCAAACGTGTTCGTTTTGCAACACATGGATTTTGTAAAACTAAATAGGATCCTAATCATTAATTTTTCATGTGCATTTCATGTGCAAATGTTCTTGATAGAAGACTTTTTATTTGCTTGATTACTCTGGCTGCGTTAACAACATACGTTGGCATTTTTTCTACACAATTGCATGTTTCCTAACCCTAGTGAATTTTTGATTTCCATCCTACATATTCTTCCGTCATATGACGCTAACAATATTCCTGCCTATTATAATAATATAATAATACTGTATACTTATACGTAATATTATATATATACATAAGTATATGCAAATAACTTTATAAAAAAATAAATAAATAAAAAGAAAATATTCCTTCACTTTCAAATTGAAATATATATATTTTTTAATGAATAAAGGACATGGGCCTCCTCCTCTAGCTTGTAATGATTGAAACGTCCATATGTGGATTGGCCGTGGCTCCTCCAATGAGCCGTTTGACTACAGGCCTCTTACATTTCCACATTTAACCACGCTCGGTCTATCTTGTCATTTGCTATTTGTTTAAAGAAGATGTTTCCCCCGTTTTTATGTTTCAATACAGATACTTACAAAAATTGGTTTAATCAGAGGCACAAAAATGCGATATTGCATTAAATAAAATGAATATAGTATTAATGTAATTTAAGTGTGAGATGTTTAATGTTTTGTATTTTGGGTGCTATGATGATTTGAACTCATGTTTACAGTGGTAAAAACTAGAGCAAACTTGGAAGAATTGTCCTCTTAAAGAACATAGCTTCGGTAAAAACCGAAGACGTGATGGGGTGTATTTGAAGTATGACGAGCTTTGTGGTTGACTCCTTTTCATTGCCTGGCTACAAACACGCCTGCTCTCAAATAAGCCTCTCCAGACCCCTCCGCCTCCCGCCACCTTGCACTGAATGGTCAGCTGACCCCAGGGTCTTCGTCCACTCTGTCCAGTTTTGACCGAATAAGCCACCTTCCCCCAGTCCTGCCACAACTAAATAGGATCCCTGCTATTCTTTATTGATATCATCAACGAATGCAAATGAATTTGGACGTGGGGGGCAGGGGGCTTGAATTTCAGGGATAAATACCGCGCCGAGATAGCTCTACAGAGGATTTGCTAACGAATCAGACCTTCATGCATTCTGATAACGCATAAAAGGTGGAAAGAGTATCATGGGAAATTTTTCGTCTAAGACATAAGGAACGCCGCACGTTTCTCATTCAGATTAATACAATAGCTACATTTCTGGATTGTTTTTAAAAAGTAGCCTAAAGCCGGGTCATTTTAAAAGAGTGGCCATCCACGAATCCACCATCCATCTCTCTCTTCCTAGATTCCCTTATTCTCAGACCGACCCCCATCTGTACACATACACAGACAAACACACGTGAGCGCACGCAAACATGTCTCAGCGCACGAGAAAACTGGCTTTGTGGCTTTGCCTGTGGATGATGAGGGATGTGGCTTCTTATGCATGAAGAAGACACGTCCTTGCATCAGGCCTTAAAAATGGTTTTCTTTTAACTAACCTGCAAGGACATCTATTTAATCAATTAATGGACTGGTCTGTTTCTATGCCTGTATATATATATATATAATATATATATATATATATATACACATGCTGATTCACGTGTGTGTGTGTGTGTGTGTGTGTGATTAATGGACATGATCTGTTTGTTTTGTTCTGCTTTGTATTTGAGTGTTCTGCAGCTTATGCATTACTGTAACATCGGATGTGTAGCACCCCACTTCAACACACAACACACATGCATTTTATGCTATGCATGAATATATGGATATCCAAATATACAAAAACTTTAAATACTGTGTGTGCAGGTTACATTTGTAGTATGGATTTCCCTATCATTCATCTTTTCTCACATTCAAAATCTGGGCAGCTGAGCTACTACAGAAACGTCTCTTTGGAAGTGGGGGAATGCGTATGTATTTATCAAACGCACAAATTGCGACAACTATAGGCAAGACAGGCAGTATAAAGGGGGAAAAGGCATGGGATCAGAGAGCCGTGGCAGGGACCAACACTAGAGCAAGAGAGATAATGCTTCTGTCAAGACCCGGTCTATATAACGGGGATGAAAAATATCCCTCGACAAAACGCTTCAGTCATTTATTATGAAAGAAAATAGAAGTCATGCTGAGAAATTAGGCAAATAAAAACGAAATTAGGGCTATATTAACCACAACATAATTCACCAAGCCTGTCAGGCCGCCTGCTATGAATCAGTGCCTAAAATGCTTGTTTATTTGTTTTGTGTTGTGTTTATAAAAAGAAAATGTTTAGATAGCCATACATGTGATAGATAGATAGATAGATAGATAGATAGATAGATTATACTTAGGTCATGATTAAAGTATTTGCATATATTGTATGGTGTGTATGTTAAAAAATATTTATACTGAATATAGATTAAGCTGTCTGCATATGAAAAGTGGGTCATTGTTAATTTGGTCCCAGTGTGAAGCGCAACTGCAACAAAAATGCTGCTGAGTAAAATTGGGAGTGTCGCTGGCTGCGGTAGCACAGGCGCAAACCATCTGTTGTGTATTATAAAAACGAGCAGTAAATATTGCTGAAAAGCCAGGACGTTATCAGGTATGTAGCAACGGCATTTCTTTACTGCCCACGTGGTAGGGACCAGAAAATGCGCTTGTGTGTGTCTGTGGAAACATATTTGCATCACTGAATAAATGTACTAATTACATGCGCTTTGTCTTGAAGATCTCACGATAATCTGACGTCAGCATGTTTACTGTTCTTGAAGGAAAAACTGAATGAAGAAACCTGTCCGCTGTCTAGCAATAAAAAGCGTATTTTTATATTTCGGTAACAGACAGGCTTTTAATTTATACAACAGAGAGTATCGGGTATACTAGACTATTGATAACCGGCTCCTTAAATCAACACATTCGGGGTTACCTACAATACTCTAAGTTTTAGTTTAATTTATGACGAATATCTTCTGGCATCATTCCGCTAATTAAAATAAGACAGAAACTATAGACTATTTTATATTTCGCAGTCTGCGCCGTTTAGCCTCGGTTACCTCCTTTCACGTTTTCCTTTCAAAGCAAACTTTCCGTTCCCCAAAGCTCCCTTTTCCGGCAATGATTTATTTCTTCAGCACACAGACAAACACGGAAAACTGGCACTCTCGAGTTTAAATGCCACGTGTTGATTGATTTGTTGTTAATGACGGTCGGAGTCATACATACACGCACGTCGAGACATCCTCTAGTCTCTTGCTTTCCCACAGAGCTCTCTCCCTCCACCTCCGCGCTCTCCCCATCTCTATTGAGCTATTCTACCACAACGCGCGCGCACGCACACTCTTCCACGGGCGCGCGCACCCGGGAGCCTTGACTAACACACGCGCGCGTTTAAGGGGGACGAAATGAAAGCAATTTTTCTTACTTTTTTGGAGGACATCTGCGCAATACTTCAAAATCTTGCTGTCGCTGAGTCCACTCTTCGCCATGACGTGTTGATAAAGTCGCTCTTCAGTGACTTGTCCTTTAATTTATGCTTTTCTGGAGTCTGTCCCCTGTACCCAAATGCTTTGAGTGAACTGAAGTGCAGATTGAGACATATTGAGCCCCCTTTAAGGGGGATCATTTCATGTGGGAGGTTGGACGCAAAGTTTGGACCCGTGACTAGCATTCCGGAGAGACATGCATATTTTAAAACAACAAAGAAAGATAAAGACGGGACGATGGGTGGGAGTGAAAAAAAAAAACGTTTGGAGAAAACTCTGACTAAATGATAAAAAGCTGTCATTGTTGGACAAGATTTGAGTGCGCTTTCAGTTGTGGATTTCCTTGCAACTATTCCCTTGTGGAAAAGCTCCCTGTGTTAAGAAACTGTAAATAGTTGTATTTACATGCGTGTCCTTATAAATGATTGCCTATAAATTGAATTTGCTTATATGCCACAATTTCATCTGCCTCGTGGGAAGAAACAAACAAAACTAAAACAATCTGCAACGTTCTATGACGCCCCCCTCCCCAAAAAAATCCTGTCTAAAACTTATTTTTTTCATTATTTACACTCAGAAAACTTGAAATGTTTTCACAAGTTATTTATCTTTATTATAATAATATAATTACAATAAAAAAGTATTTTTATTTTTATTTTCCCGTTTCTTGTCATTGACAATAAGCCTAATGAACTTCATTATGAAATGAAACTTATGCAAAGCAAGAGATGTATGGCGTTGAGCTAGATATCTCTTTTACTTGTCAGTGGTCGGTCATGGGTATGGAATGCTAATAAGAGACCCCCCTCTTTTTCTCTGTCCCTGTGTCGTCTCATTCCCTTTCTCTCTGCACGCAGAAGGGATCGATAGCTGACCCGATGGTTTGGCCAAAGCTTTATTTATCTGGCGAGGCAATGATATTATCAGCCTTGAACGTTATATACAGCAAACGTCTACCTAAATCAACACAAAGGGATCGCTTACACAGCGATCTGTGCTTTCTCGCCTCCCTATACCTCACACCAGGCCCGACCACACACACACTCTCGAAGTGAAACACACACACGACACAACTCTATGGTTCAACGAAGTCACGCACGCACGCACGCACACACATGCAAGCACAGGCGTCGCCTTATGTTACGTTCACAACTGGGGATATTTTATATCCTGTTGTGTTGGATTTGATCCATGGCTTAAGCTTGCTGGGAGCTCTGTGGACGTAGAATTATGCAGTGATCATTGAGAATGTTAACAGAAATGTATCGTCATAGCCTGCATATGGGCTCTGTGGCATAATGTAAACAGGCAATTTGTGTAATTAAAGTACAAAATGTAGAAGATTTTAGAACAATATATATTTTTTTAAACATCGACGCCCCCCACATCATCTTTCACTTGAGTTTATCACTATACTATTTATCAATATAACATCATAATGCGTGTTGATGAATGGAGGGATGACCATATGCATAGATAGACAGATAGAAACTAGATAGAGATAGTACAAGCAGTCACATTAACAACTCTAAGAAAATAAATAAAACGATGTCAAGTCCCATTCACATTACAGTTAATAAATGAAACGAAACAACAAATGTAGCTTGCTTTGAAAATACCAGCATGATGACCAAAGGCCCAGATCGATATAACACAAATATCTAGTCATTTTAGGTCTCTGTTCTTCCCCTCCACACAGACAACACCAAAAACAATAAATTACGTCCCGATATCCTAAATGTGTCAGATAAACACTCGTACCTCAGTCAAGCGCGACTAAGCTAACAGCAGTTACATTCCAAGCCCGCAGTGACTATTTATTTTCTGTAGGAAAACTGTATGTGTCTGAGTCATTTGGTAGTCCTTTTCGTGAGGTAGAACTGCCATGCTAACCTCCTAACCCACTTTAGATCTAAGTGAAGAAATCGACTGAAACCACTGACAATTATGAGATCATGTGCGTTTGAAATCGACGCAGTGGAAAACAAATAAGGAAGGCTAAATTCAAATATCGTGCAGTACACAACATATGCTGACATGCATCTCAAACAGAGACTAGAATAGACTTTTTCTTGTTGCATGTGATTCATGTTCTTTTATGGATAAATTTTGCTTTGTTAATTAGGAACACATGGCACGAATTCAGTCCTTAGCAACTATTGCTTTATATAGCCTCAAGTCCAACAAATGTAAATCTCAATAGAACGTGTTCCTCTTATTCTGCTATTTCCCGTGAAATAGAGGGAAAAAAATCTTCAGGGATTTTGATCTCATTACTGCTGAACATGAAAGTGTTTTAAGTTTCAGCTCAATGCAATGGTCAACAATTTAGTCGAAGCATTATATAAGACAACAAGGGCACACTTGCTTTTGTTGTCATATTTAGGTAATTTCAGGCCTACTGACTTTGATTTAAAAATCGACAGCACATAGATTATATCGCCACACATTTATAGCATAGCTAGTCTTGTGAAAATGCCTGGTTTCTAGCAACAAAGTGTCTCTGCTTGTCCTCAATAAAATCAGCAGAATTCCCGTGTGCATTGCATTTTTTTTCCCTTCTAATAGCCGAACCTGACCATATTTAATTCGCAATTAGACATAGTCACAAAAATATATAGTCTCGCCTGCATTTGACTTTTTTTGTTCTGATGGAAACTCTTTTTACAGCGGTAATATAGGTGCAAAGCGATGCAAAAATAAAACACATGATCGTTAAATAAATCATCAAGCTAATTGCCCCTCCAAAGATCATGAAATGAACACTAGCCTATACTATGAATCTTTTCCACTGATCATATTTCGAATAAAAAATACAGTAGAGTCCTTTTGAATCCATCTCACTTGCTGAACCACAAATCGCTTTTAAGCGAGTTATAAGCAAACAAATTATTTAAATGAGAAATATCAACGCCAGTTTTACCTTATAGGTTCATTGAATAACAGTCTGAATCAAGAATAATTAGGGCATGGCCAAACCCGCACTTTATTTTTGTGATTATGTCATGCACTTTTTTATGGGAAACAACTTGCTTGAGTACAAAGATTAGCGCTCGGTAAAAAAATTCAGTGACATTTGGGGTCAGCGAAAGTTCTTGTCATAGTAGCCTACTTATAAAACACACGCCTCCTTCCCAAAGTAAACATCACACGTGAAAGGTATTTACGTGCACATGAAGGACAATCGCGCACTTCTGGGCATCAAGTGATTTCCTTTCGTGGTTCTAACCAATCATATGAGGCTGCACATGAATTTCTCTCTATCTCGGTACAATACATCACATTTAGTGCTCCTATCGACCGGCTTACATGCGGCATTATACATATCTTAGATTGATCACACATATAACTGCTGCTGCGTTCCTAGTGAAAACATCTGTCCTAACACAGATCCGTTCGCGATCACCTCAAAGTATTATTAGTCTGCGAGTTTAGATGGATTTGTTTTTTTTCCCCCTCCACTTCGTTTCTTAAAACGGTGGTGATAGAAGAAGAAGCCCTCATTGCCTTATTAGAGGTACGTATTGTATCTGTAGGCTATATCTTCTCTTTGACTATGAGCAAGCCTTTCAGTTCAGCCTGGGAAAAATATTAAACATTAATGCGCTGAAACAGGCATAGATCTTTGAACCAGTCGGTTGCAACGTCACAGAAATCTAATTCTGCGCACGATACGAGGACTCCAGATAATATAAAACGCACGTGCTCACCAAAACGCACACAGAATAAATATGCCTCCAAATGTAATCAAATGCTTGCATTTGTAACATCTGTGGTTTTCTGCTCTTAGAGGTTTTACAGTATTTCAAAACTATTATTGACGGGCATGCAATTTTGTCAACATACAGGTCAACCCAAACTAAAATGAAACAAACTTAGGTGTTTTCAATGGCCTTTTCTTAGCAAACAGACATATGCATCATGTAAAATCACATCCCAAATACCCGCCATTAGAACAGCTCATTAATAGCATGAAGAACATTGAATTTGCTGAGAGCGAGACAGTGTTGCCTATTTCCTTTTTAATAGTATAGTCACCATCACACAACTTCACGCGACCCTTCTGCACAGGCATATCATGGATTGAGCAAAAAATGAAAGGCAACATCCAATAAAAAAAGAAATAGAGAAAATATCAAGACGAAACAAACAAAATGTATTTGAAAATGATATATTAAAAGTGCTTTTGATTTTTCATGTCTTTTATCTCTGACTGATGATTGACTCAACACACACACTCGCACACACATACGACCAAGAAAAAGTTTCACCGGTGTCCTCTCCTTAAAATGTCCATGAGGTCAGATTTGCCGAAGTTGCATGTCCATAGCATCAAGTGGGGGAAGGTTCAACCATCAGTGAAATTGTCATTGCGATTAGACTGTGTCTTATTTGTCTAATGTTTTTTTTATTTTTAAATTCTCACTTCAATTTTAATTCTTGGAGAACATATCTTCAACAACATATATCGCACTCATTATAAGAAGCAAAAGGTTATATCAAAAATCATTAGTATAGAATCACAGAAAAAACTGGTTTAGAACCAGAAAAAATACAAAACAGAGATACATAGACACAGGACATTTCTTATAATTGCTTGGAAATTTCTTTCCCGCTAAGTCTCGATCATTTACTGAGCATATGATGTTCTTCATTTTATTTGTACGTATTTTGTTCTTTACAAAAAAAAAGAAAAGAAAACAAAAAAGAAAAAGAAAATAAAGACTAGTATTTTACAAAATGGAGAGTGTTCTTGATGACGGCGATGGATTTACACGGGAGTACGTCCAGTTCTTTAATCTTTGTACATTACATATTCCATTTCGGTCCCAGAAGACAAAAAAGAGTGTCTTCCTAAGTGGTCAGAAATTAGGTCCTATATATATAGTCTTCTTGAAAGGGCTTGCAGAATTTTGGTCCTTTAGTCTTTTTGTTTCACTCGCTCATTCGGATCATTGAATGGACATGTAGGGCCAGTTGAAGCTGCTCCCGGATAATAACATATCCCTGATGAGGGTTTCAATGGGAGTTTTACCTACCAAGCGAACGAAGAACAGCTGTTCAATTACAGACGAAGAGACAGTGCGGAGAGAAGGCAGTCGCAGTAAAAGCTTGCCAAAGCGACTGGGCTGGTTCGGGTACTGGCTCCTCACGTACTCCTCCAGGGCGCACTGAGACTTCTCCTGCAGGCTCTCGATGTGTGCAGCATCTGACAGGCCGCAAGCGTCTGAGTAGACAAAACACAGCACAGAAAAGAGGCCCAGGTTATCATTCAGCATCAGCATTACGTGTTGTTGACAAAGTGAGATGAACAAACACGAGCCCAACATCATGCATCACGCAGCGTATGAGGCTGCCTGCAATATAAATAAACAATACGTCTGTGCAATCCCTCAAGAGTAACAGAACGTACTCCCTGCGTTGTAGGGGACACACCGCATGCACGCTCACAAATCACACTAAACAAAGAGTACGCAGGGACAAGGGTGCATAGCAAGCTCCACTGAAGAGGATGGAGAAGGCGCTCGTGCCTTGTGTCAAATATGGAAATGTCCAGCTTCATATCTGACAGAGAATTGGGCACGGTAATAACCAAATTATGACCTAATTGCTCTCCAGATGCTACCAAGTCATTTCTCGCCCGATTCCCTGTACCAGCAGTTGTGAGTCTGAACGAGGAGGCAAGGCCGCTGGAAGCAATCACGTTCATTACCGTGGACTTGCTTGAGAACACAATCGCCTAAATTTCAGAGAAAGACATGCATTTTACAAGAAACTCTTCTACTTTAATAGTGCATGCCAATTAATGGCATTACGTCAAAACGTGTTCACAAATACCACATGAACGCCAATGCAGTAAACGTATAGGCTAGCTCTACCACTGTAACTGCCAGCATCAGTTCAGCCAAACGTCCTCTCTTATGAACACCATCGTCAGGCCAGTAGCTACGTATTCTGTCAGTATTCTAATATGGCGGCTGTGTTGAAGATATTCAAAATAAGAGTTTACGTTTTCTCCGGGCGTGGTGTAGAGCATGCCTCGGAGACTGATCTTAATTGCACTGGACTACAACACACTGCGGTCAAATACAATAACCTTCTGAACTTCTGAACTGTGCTAAGTCCTTGCTAAAATCTCTCAGTAATGTGACCTCATGGGCCACTTTCCGCTGCAGCCAGCATGTGCAGAAAGAACTGCTATAAAAAAAAACCCAAAAAAAACAAAACAGAGCATTCAGCAAAACACAGTGTAATGTGTTTCGTATGTGTAAGAATGCTTTTGTTAGTTTACTTAACGATTTAGCCTACACTTAAGCATACAGAACTCGAGAAGAGACTAAACCAGTGGGCGCATTATTAATTATTAATCCATCACTTACAAACATATAGACCATGTGTCTAAAACTTTACGCAGCACTTCGGACTGGCAACGAATCAAAACATAGTTGTTACTGAAACTCATTTCAGATCTTACGAATTAGGAAATCCTTTCATCAAGTTGTTCCGATTCGCTACCCAGTCCAGACTCTAAATATCTGAGTGCATTTGTAAGCAATTCATTGTTAAGAATGGTAGCCTACCGTGTGAGACTGACGTCATTGAGAAACAAATGCAATGTTACATTTCGGTGGTATAGATTAGATGTTTAGAACATTAATTATGTTTCACCATTAAAGATTTGGCATGCCATATACATTCAACAGTAACGAATATTTATGAAAATTAAGGCAATACAGAAGATGGCCAACCGAGCGTGGCCTACTTTGACTTGAACGCCTCTTTTAATTTCACCTTAAGGTAAAAAAAAAAAAAAAAAAAATGGCTACACTAACACAACATGACCAGTAAGCTTTGCTAGTCTTTTTTAAGAGATGTTTCCTTAATTGAAAAAAATTATATATATATATATATATATATATATATATATATACACACACACACACACACTGTATATATATATATATATATATATGAATATTAATATATCTCTGTGTGTGTGTGTGGCTTGCAAGCTTGCACCTTTGCCCTAAACTCAAGAGACGTTTGAAGGGGCAGTGTATTGTGGTAGCCTAGTAGGTATTGACTCAAAACGTAGATATATTGCTAAAATTGCTAAAATAAATATAGTTAATGTTAATATTAATTATAAAATTAATTTACATAATAGCCTACGAATATCAAATCATAATTAAGTCAAAATACATAACTATTGTAAAACTATTTATAAACAACTGTCCGCTTAAACCTTATTAAAAGCGTTATATTTTTTTATCGTCTGTTGCCGAGAGAAATACTAATATTATATACATCAATTATAATGCTATAGAAGTGTGGGGGTAATTTGGTGTCGATCAATGTTCTGTTAAAATTGTTATAGCTTAGTTCATTTTTAACTATTGGCAAAATAACCCCTCAGTAAATAGACAGACAGCAGTCTAATGGATATATCTGCGGATTCATATAAAATATCCTTTTAAAATATCACCAGAGCTTAAAATCAATTATTATTAATAGAGGCCTCAGTAGTCAGCTTTTCTCAGCAGAGAGGGCCCCAGATATATATTTGTGTATGTACACTGTGGCCTCATGTACAGTTGTGAACCAAAGTGGTTGAGCAGATATGGGAAAGATATTCTGAGATATGTACTTGAGTGTACAAATATTGGCCTAAATATTTTACATCACGTAAAATTAATGTGAAATGCATGATATATTGAATTTTATGCTTCCTCCACAAATATCGCAAAATATAGGCGACTTTAGATATAATATCTTCTGTGTTAAGCACAATAATATGCAACATTTTGCTTTACATTAAATCCTAAATATTTGTGAATGGCTCTGAATCGATCACATTTGTATTACCACTAAAGAGTGCGCTACAGAGATTTTACAGTACAAAGTCAGCTCGAGACCCACTAGTGAGCTATAGCGTCGATGCCGAAGCTTATCCACCCCGTATTGCATTGCCCCCTTATGTCTGTGAGTAGGCCTCGTCTCACACACTCACCTGATGTGAAGAGCACTATTGCCTTAATGCAGCTGTATTCTGCAGAATCGACGTGCAGTGCTTTGAGCTTCTCGACTTGCTCCTGGAAGATGCGAATGTGATCCATGAAGGCCACGACGCGGTCCGCCGACATAGGCGAGGCGTGCAGGCCGGCGGCGGCGAGCAGTGGGGCCACATGTAGGGGCATGGAGCATTGAGCCGCGTTTAGCACAAATAACTCGCTCCATGTCAGTCTGAGCAGGGACACCTGGTCTGTGATCTGCAGGTCGGGAAAGAAAGGGATGTTCCTCGCCCATTCCACAGCACTGAAGAGAAGGCGAGCTGCAAGCTCACAGATGTTCTCGATCCCCATAATATTATTGGGCTGCATGCACTGGCTGCCATAGCGAGAAGTAGGATAAGGCTCGGCCCGAAGTAGTAACGAGATGTATCCGGAGAGATAGCAATGACCGTTCAGAGGATCCCCGTTCGTTAGCGCGTACTGGCCCGGGTTCGGTTGGGTTGGAGGCATTCTTCCTCGCTGAACCGCTGACAAAAAGAAAGAAAGGGAGAGGAAATGTACATCCAGAAACATAATTTATGTGGAAGCTTTAGTTCGTGATTACTTTAGACTGCTGTTCTACGACAATACATCTAAATAAGAAACTGCGTTTCGAAGAAAAATCATTTCACATGGTCTTTGAAGCCCCACTAACCTCATCGGTTATTAGGTGGAAATGTTTACCTTTGTTCATGGACTTCAACAACTAATATGAAGACATACATATACTCTCTAGCTCTTTCTCTCTCGCTCTCATTTTTGTGTATTTACACACGCACACACTCATATTTTTATTTTATATTATTTATTTATTTGGATGTGCATGTAGTAAACATCATAGTGGACGAAGACCGGGCTTAAATCTCTACTATTCAGTAGAACTAGTTCAAAGCCACCAGCCTCTTTGTTGTTACAAATGCTACACTCTAATACTATTTTGACATATGCGTGTAATATACATATTCATATATTTGTGTAGTAATAAGTTTACAGCAAATTTAACGATCAGGATACTAACTCTAGAACAGGGGGAAAAAAAATGTTATTCACAATCGAGCACGAAGACTGTTTTTATTATTGATTTCAAACAGACTGTGTACAAGCATGGACAGTATGTGTCTGAGCATATTTTTACGTTGAACTAATTATTATTTTAAAACAATATAGTGGGTATAAATATCAGTTTTGTCCTAGTCAGTAATTAAGAGTAGACTGTAAGTTGCAAAGGCCATTGTTCGCGTACAGCTTAGGCTGTGTGGGGACAGACAGGCCTCTAAACGTTTACTCTAGGCTACGGCGTTAAAACAAATCCACACATCTTACTTTCAGAGGTAAAACCACAGCATATTATTTCTTTTAGCTATACAATATGGGGTTTGTGAGTGTAGTAGGCTTTTCGGCAGTCCTGTGCAGTCTTCCACCACGCAAGCGCGCGCATAGGCTACACATACACACATACACACTTCATCTCTCTCTTTCTCTCTTTTACACACATACAGCGTTTATGGGTGACTTTAATATCTCATGTAATTGGCTGACTTGAAATGGGTACATATGATGCTTGCCTGTCTATGCAAACAAAATTACTTTTGTAAGACGCATGCTGATCCTGCCTATGGTCGCGGATTTATTACTGCTTGTACGCGCCCTCTGACACTCTTTAGCAAGCAATCAAAGCAAAATTTATTTCGCGTTTGTATGTGTATAGTGCGAGCTTTATGTAACATGTCTCTGAACAATAAGCCTGAGTGTAGCAATAGTGTGTGTCGTGCTCAGAAAAATATATTCACCTTCCCGCCGCATGCCCACTTTTAAACACTTCTTCAGCCGACAATATTGGCACTGATTACGATGGTGCTGGTCAATAGGACAGTTCCTGTTGGCACGACATGTATACGTTAAGTTCCTTCGGACACTCCTCTTGAAGAAACTTTTGCATCCTTCGCAGGTGAATTGACCATAGTGCTTGCCGCTCGATTTGTCCCCGCAAACAACACATTCTATATGCTGTTGACTCTGTCCAGAATTCTGGCTGCCCTTCTCGCCAGCCGTCCCTGGTGTGGACGGGGGTCCTGGCTGACTGGGGGTCTGCGGAGTGTGTGGTGCCGCTGACGCCGCCTGCTGTTGCTCCCTCGCCGGCTGAGCTGCTGGATTGGGGCCGCTCGGAGGTCCTCCGGCCACGTCTTCCTGCGGATCTCGCCAGACGCTAACTACCATTGCCATATCTCGGGCCCGAAAAGTGCTTTCAAGCGAACTGGTCGCTCGGATATCGGAGCAGGGAAAAGGGAAGTCTTGGACGAACGGCAGCGCGAATTCAAATCGGAGCACTCAATCGCATAGGAAAAAAAGTAGAAGCAGAAAATGATCAATACATTCAAAATACCGGAGTCGACAGAAAGGCACCCGATCAGGATATGCAATTGTCGGGAGGCCAGTTCCAAGGTAAATTGCAGTCAGCCATTCGGGAGCCCAATCGTGTAGAGAGAAAGCGATCCCAGACGTAATAAAAAAAAAATCGTGTTTCTTAAAAAATACCGCAATAAAAAATCTTCACGTTGAAGCAAAAATAATAGCTTTCTGGTGGACCGGAGATCCAAAGTGCTGTGCAAAATAAATTCCCCTCTTTTCTCTTCCTTGCTCCTCTCTCCGTCTTCGCGGTTGGAGAGGAGGAAACACTGAAGAACGGATTTCTCTATCTATGTTCATGAATAAAGCTCATCTGGTCCAGCAAAAGAAAAAAAAAAAACAACGTCGCCCGAGTGCCTATGTAGTTTCACCTCTCCAGTAGGAACAGAGCAAGGATAAAAAAGAAAAAAAAACCCTAATGGAATATGTAAGAAGCAGAGACCCAAAAAAGAATGCGTTTTAACGGGAGTACCAGCGGAGCAATGTTTCCGAAACGGAGATCTGCGCGAATGTCTGTATATAGTGAACTTTGACACTACTATTGAAACTGACACGTTTCTATGGAGATCGCTGCGCCTTATATGGTGCTCGTGTCAAGGAGCCAAGAGAGGGGCTGCTGGCAACTGATAATCAAAGGCGACTGACTGGTCAGAACCCTGCATCGAGGGGGGAGAGAGAAAATGGGAGGCTAAGGTTAGCCAAGCCTCCTTCACTCTATTGGTTAGAGTCCTCGCTCCTCGCTACCTACGACTGAGGGCTCTGACAAGCACAATTTACATTGCGCTCGCCCCTGCGCTGCTATTTACTTTGAAACCCGATTAGAATGGACCGTCTATTGTCACAAAAAGAGGAAGAAACCCCAGAAAGAAGCGGAGGAAAACGGGATGAAAGCAACGAGCGAACTATACGCGCACGTGAAATATAAACAAATGCGCGTGAGGCGGAAGGACTGGTGCGAGCCACACAAAGTTGAAAGTGTTTTGTTCGAAGCTGTAGTCTTAATTACAAAAATACCCATTAAAACGTCTAGATTTGAACTGTGAAGGATCCATTAACATTTTACGTCATTTGACTGAACAATACCGTCTCGAAATCGCGAATCAATGCATAAACCATATCTTCAGATGTCACTAATATACCCAGTTCTCAACAAAACTATTAAATATATAAAAAGTATTGGGACGCGCGATGACTACCACTAGTTTGACTGGAAACATATCAGTATAACGGAATGCTTTATCAGTGATAGGAAACAGATCACGCTGCCAGCCAGGGCTCAAAGGAGGAATCAGACTATCATGATAGTCTAAAACATATATGTATAAAAATCAATCATTCAGTGTATGTTTTAACAGATTTATTAACGAGGGAAGTTTTTTGGTATAATGCGCAGAGAAACCGGCTTTTTGTGCATGAACGCCGAAGGCTGCGCTGTGCAGGCTTATAATGTCTGGATCGGGCTGCCATCTAGCGTACAGTAGACAATTACAGCGACATAAAAATGAGTAATTTATTGTCATTTTAAGCATGTTTTCAAATGTAGCTCAGAGATTAATTGCGCTGTGGGATGAATGTTTTCTCTATTTTATTTTATTGATGTATTTGCTGATGTATTTGTAAGAATGAAACGTCTAACTTTGATCATCATAGTTTAAGCTGTCTAATTTTATTTTTTTTATTAAACAACATCTATGCTTTTTTAAAATATCTGATGTTGCAATAAGCTATTTTGCCCTCTTTCCACTTCAAATAACCGGAAAAGGACAATTAAAATGCTTTTACGTTTTGAATAAATCTTTTTGTAGCTTTTATCATCTGACAAACTTTTTCACTTGGCTAGAACTCTCTTATACATCAACTTTGCCGTAAAAGTCCAAAAGTGTGTTAAAGAAGTTAAGGGGAACCAAAAACACCGACAGCCGACCGTTCGCGAAACCCTCTATTTACAAATAGCCCGTTTTCAACTCGACCGCGGAGCTTCCTCGTCTCTCCTCACACCGATCCGCAGAAACGCACGCTGCTGTCCTCTGTTCTTTGCAAAGGTGAAACGAATAAGATTAAAACGAACAAAGAGAAACTTCTGTAAGTGTACCATCAAGGTTTTATTCCACAGATAGGGAAGAGAGCGAGAGGGGAGAGAGGGAGAGGGACAGCGAATGGGAACACAAGGCACGCATGAAAACAGCTCTGAAGAAATGGTAAAGTGGACACTTGGACATTCAAAGTGCGAGCGACCAGCGACCGGTGGGTATTACTTGGGATCGGCGGTTTCTCAGTTTGGTCCATATCTGAAAGGCAAGTACTTTTATCACTTTCTGCAATTCAAGAGTGAGTTGTAATACATATAAAATCTCGCAATGTACGTAAACGTGTCTTAAACTAAATCCTAAAAAACCTAGACTAGCAAATTAAGGACGTGAGATTGTCAGATGAAAGAAATACGAATATAGACCACGGGACGTCGGTGGATAGAATTCTATCGATCATTTGCACTAGTCTACATAAAAAAAGACAATTCTAACGTTATAGTGATGCTGAACATGACTGAACGTTTGACTTTAAGAAACGCCTTTTCACCTGTGTAATTCGTCTTGTATGATCTCGTAATGGAAAGATCGATAGCAGTCTGTTTGTCTAAGTGATAATGTCAACGGATTAAAAGAACGATTATACGATAGACCTGTTCAGAATAAAGTAGAGCTGACGCGTCTATAGAAACATTTAAACAATTTTGAGAAGAAAAAATCTGCTGAAGTTCTTTTTAAAAAGCTTTGAGATCTCTTTGTCTTCTTTTCTTATGCCTTTCTTTAATTTAGGTTTTAGAATCAAAGGCAATTATAGCTCCGTCAAAAGATGTAGAATACATTTCACTATACATGACTAACTATCATTTTTAGGCATCATATTTTGTTTTTTAGTGTTAGGCCTTGTGAGTTCATTCCATAAGTAATGTGATTTATTCAACAAAATTAATTTTCTTTTTCATTAGTGGTAATGAACGTTTTATGGATAACTAGCAGAAAACAAAACAAAAAACAAAACAAACAAAATTATAATTTATTAGATGATACTGTGATCACCAAGCTATGTTAACTCTTTCAAATCAATGATGGTCCATGAGTTGTCTCTTTATGCTATAATGTTACTATGTGTGATAAAATCAAAATAATAATAATAGTGCAGTAATAATGCTAATAATAAAAATTAATCCTTTTAAAGCACCTCATGCTATTTGTAATATGGTGTTATTTCCCCTAATGACCGTGCAAACTCGTTTAAAATAGCAATAAACAACATATACCATTTAGTCTAATGCATGCTCCCTAAGAGCTGCTCGAGTAATAAAATCCCACGAATGGCGGACCTCCTACCAAGTGAGCACGAATGTAAATACGCTCGGGTTAGATGGTATAAACTCTAAGGACACAGCAGGGACAAAATATCTCCCCTTCCTTGTTTTATCAGACACTTCTGATACTACATTTAACTAAAGTCCCAAAGAAAACAAAGTATTTATAAATTGTTTATTTTGTGGCATATTTAAAGTTTTTATAGGTACAAAAGTAAACGCATTTTTTTTTTTTTTTACCAACCACACTAAAGGGTTAGGTTTTGCAGTAGCCTACACTAAAACTTCTCTTGAAGGTGAATTGCTTGTATACAATGACTGGACAACTTATAATAAAGACATCTCTAAATTGTGAAGTGTTGATTGATGCCAGGCCTGCAATTGATACATTTTAAAATTGATATAATCATCACTTATATATTATACCGTTGTTATAGGTTAGGTTTAAATATATAGAGATACAAACAGAAAATAAACATGATAAACATATAGGCTACTTGTAAAAATACTGAATAAAAAAGTAGTAAAAAAAAGTCATCAACACTGTAATACATCAAAACTGTCAGTAAAGTAGAAGATCACTATACCTTGAAATAAACTAAACACATTTTAATTAAAAATTGCGGAAACATTAAATGTGATAAACAGTTTGGAACGCTTTGCTTATGGTGTTGGTTTTAAACATATCCGTTATTACTGCTGTATTGAAGAAAACAAATGTAATGTTAAGACAGACATTTTGTTGAAGTTGGTTATATATGTGTTGCTGTCTCTAATAATCTCACAGTTTTAAACACATTGCGCGCCTCTCTAATGCGATGGTGGGTTTTTGTCACTCTGAGTAGTAGTGAGTTGAAAGAGAAGAGGAGGGGGCTTTTGTTCATTTTGATCCCTAACTATTTGGGGGCTCAGATTGGTGTGAAAAGGACGAGAAGGTCACTTGAAATCGCCTTTTATCCACTGCCATTTTCTCCATGGATCAGCAACTTTCAATGGACATCATCTAATCGCTCTTAATGGAAAGGGTAGTGGGGAGAGATGTGGAAAATATCTTAAACTACGCCACTTAATATTACTCCCTGGCCTTTTTAAAAGACGTAGTCTAGCTACTCATTAATGTTTTGCACAAAATCACTGCAACGTTCCCCGCTCCCCCAAGTTCTGTTTATTATTATAATAAAGGCCTAACGCTCCCGCTTTGGGCACATTTGAGTTATTAAGAGTTTAAAGATTTTACTTTATTTTGCGTAGTAGGTAAGAAACGATATGTCCAATCATTTAACTTCTTTCTTTTTTTTAAAGGACTATCTAAGACTTTACTTAACCTGTCTTTATTTCAAATGCACAGAAACTGGAGAATCATCCAACTGCCGGTGTGCAGTGTGGGGCTCTGCTGAATGCCTGATTAAGGTGGGCGCCACTGGGCATGAAGATGCAGGTAGGAATTTTATTATTATTATTATTATTATTTTACATCTTTTAGATTTTTGAGTGGCCCACAAAACAAATGGCACTGTCAAACTGCGAATTAATTACAAAATGGCAGTGACTGTAATTTTCTACAATGAGGGGTTTTCTTTCTAGTAAGCTTGTGGTAGGAGTTTAGTTAGAGTAGCTAACTGTCAGTTTATGCAGGAGGTAATGGCTTTATTGCTCACAAACCATCATCTATTTAGAGCTTATGTGCTAATTGCCTTGGATGGTCTCAGAGACCAAGATCATAAATCCGTTAGCAGTTAAAACAAGCCCAGACCCACAATAATTAGGCTACCTTACGCTTCTAAAATTTCATCAAAAGGCATGAAAGCCACAACAATGACTCTAAAGCACGCGTAACGTATGCTAAAGGAGCAGGACCCATTCTCTGACAAGTCTTTGGGCCCTGCATTGGGCAGAAATCTAACAGCACCTGCACGATTCATTAGCTAACGTCTTAAAATAACTTATTAAAAAATAAATATTTGTAATGACAGTAAAACTGTAGGTATCTCCGTGTTATTTCATTTGTTTGAGCAAACGTACAGGAAAACAAAGATATATAGCCTACCCACAAGGGCTGGGTTTCCCGAAGCATAAGCAGAAGGGACGGAACGGAGGAAGTAGAACGTCAGGTGCACGTAAGTAGTAGGCTTAATCTCTAAAGCATGTTTTTTTCCCCAAAGCATCATCTAAGTGGAAAATAAGTGTTCATTTATGAAGGACAGCTATATGCTTTTTCTTAGAACTTTTTCATCGTTTTCAGTGTATATAAATAAAGAGGGCATTTCTAATAAACAACGTGTGTTTTCATATTTAAAAGTCATTGTACAGGCTACACTACATCCTAGAACAAAAGGTTGGATGTAAAAATCGCTCCAAAACCAACAGTAACCCGCTCAATGTGTTCTCATGTCACGTGTTAGGCCCGAATTTACATACGGACGCTAACTTTACGCAGGCCTGCTTTGATAAACATAGCCCTAATAACTAATGGCAAGATAAAGAAGCTATATAAGCTTCTTTTTAGGTGACTACTGATGTCAGAAGACAACATGTGCTCCTGGAATATATATATATTAAATAAACAAATAAATATTTATAAATATTTATTAAATGTTTTAACATTTTCATTAATATTTCTGAAGTAGCATAATATGTCTGAGACATTGTCTTTCCAAAGTCATAAGTGTATTCTATTAAATTCAGTACTAATTAACAATTTTCAACACGTTCACAAGGTAATGCACAGTTTCCATATTAAGCAGTATTTTCACTCTTTTCATGTTAGAAAGACTATTTTTTACATATCACCAATACATGACACCTGTCAGCTCCGGTAAACAGTGCACTTAAGTTCTAATAGTGTGACAGGCCGGGTTGTAAAATAACGTAGGCCTTATAGTTACGGTACAGCGTAATATGCAACCGAAGTTTTATATTGTTTAAGATATATAAGATATATATCATGAAAAGCAACAAACCATATTTCATAAATATGTTATTCCATGCATATTAGTTAAACTTTGTTATTACAATGTACTCACCACTATTTGTTTTAGGAAACAAGGGGTTAAGTTACGCTAATTCAATACATCAAAACGTATCCGAAGTATCTCACATCCCTATATCATTTATAATTCCACAGATTCCATTGCCCTGAAACCCAATGTCCACTTTACTTTTATCTGCGTAAACCTTTTGCCATCGCGTTTTGTTATGGTTTTACAACGAATGTCCGAAGAAGAGCAAAGCCGTATATTCCTAAAACACACAGTTTAACACGAGTGGTTGAATTCTTAGGAAAGAAGAGCAAAGATAAGCGACTGTATTTGAGGTAAAGAGCTTTTGTTGTGCGTGGTAGAGAGTCAGCTCGCATATTCATAACGGTCTGTTTAAACCGACCCGCAGCAGGAATTTAATTGGAATTTCTTCTGTCTTAGGCACATCCACGCTGGAAGACACAAGAGATTAATTGCTTTAAAAAGGGTGATAATGTACACGTGCAAGAGGAGTACAGATTAAGAGACCTAATTTCTGACTTTTACAACATAAATTTCAAGATACATTTCATTAAATTTAAACAGTTTTACCACATATGGACAAATATTATTCATATTAGCCTACGATAATTATAATATATAAGCCACACACATAGTCAGAAGCCTAAATATCAGGTATTTTTTCCTAAGGTGTCAAGAGTAAAGTGATAGAAGTGACAGAAGGTGTGAGAAGAGATCCTAAGGAACATATAACTCATGCATGCTTACTAAATGAAGACCCATATTGTTTTTATACATGCCAAGGTACTGTAAAAACTGACATTCAGATACCCCCAAACTACAGATAAGTAAACACTCTCTCTAAAGTAAACTTTAAATTGCAAAAATGTAATCTCCCTCCTCTCTAGCTTCAAACACGCAGCTTCAAGTATCAACACTTTACAGAATAATTTCCAAGTAAAGAAAATAACTTCCACTCTGCTCCTTCTCATAGTGAAACTGGGTAAAAAAAGAAAAAAGAAAGTGAAAGCAGCAGCTCTATGGAGCAGTGATGAGTCATAAAGTAATTGAAATTGGGCTGTGAGTAATTTTCACTTTGCTGAGTAGTTAGTCACATCAGGGCTTTAAGGCAAATACAGCAGGTTGCTTGAGACTAGAGCTCCAACTGGCAGCAAAATTGATGACTCACTGTAGTGTCCAGAACGGCTCTGTATATAGAGTCAGAAGACTTTCAGAGCGGATGATGTGGTGTATCTTTTTTTAAGATAAATATTGCTTAATAGCTAATAAAAGAGGTAAAAGGTACACTTTTGTGATTTATTTACCCATAAAAGGTGCATGTTAGATACATAGATACATATTGGTGCCTAGAGTGTACTAGTACCTAAATGGGACCTTGCACCTTGTTTTTCTGAAATGTAGATGAACACAGAAAGTGACTGGACTGACACATCATCTAAAAAAGAACATTTGCCAGGTTTTTAAATTTTACATAAAAAAATCATTTGATATTTTTAACTATAGTCAAGTATATTTTGTTTCATAGTACTGTGTATCATCTTGTGCACCATTTTAATATACTTTGTTAACTGCTTAAAATGTTTACATCTGCAGGTATATACATTTGAACCGAGAACATCTAAGTACCTCAATTAACTGTCATAACAGTGCACATAGCTTCCTTGTGACATAATATAATGAAGCATCAGAAGTCACTTGCATTTTCTCCCTTCAGTCATCAGGTTTCCTGAAGATGTATTAAGTTTGATTCAGGAATCACAACTAAGAATGAACAACAGAACTAATTGTGCAGGGTGTGGTGTAGTGTATCTATGTAAACAATGCATATCATACTAGTATCTGTTTAGTCTCACTCCCAGCAGCCCTCAGTCATGTGTTCAACATTGTCACAGATCTTCTGCTATGGATTTAAACAACAAAACCTGAATCAGGAATCTGAACAAGAGCACCACTCATGATTTAGCTGCATAGCATCTTTCCTGTCACTAAGCAAAAAGTTTCCATCAGTTTGATCATGTTGTTTTTGACAAAGAAACTAGAGACTTAATATGTTTTGAACACTGATACTATGTCCAAAGGCAATGAAATAGGGAAAATAAAGGAGTTTGGTCACCAAATAACCATGCATTCTTGTTTTTTTTTGTCACTTGTTTTCATTCTTTATCAGAATGTTTTAGTTGGTGAGCCAAGTAATAGATAGTTATAGTGGCACTGAGGAATTCAGTCCTTGTCTGTGCATCTACATTTCCTTGCAATCACTCCAGGAAGGCAATAGAAACATAACCTCAGAAAATGACTGCCTCTCTTTGTTTCTCTTTGAAGACAATGCTCTGTGAACTTTTAACTAAATGACACAATTGCACTCTCAATAAGCATAATGTTTTTCGCTTTCTTTTTCAGATACTCAAAGATGGGCAGCAGTGAGATATCCGCAGGCTTGTGGTGGAAAACACACGGTTTGATTATCCTTATTGATACACACACCTACACCCATAGAATGTAAAAATAGCACCTGCATCTCTGCATCTACACATCACCCTCTTGTACTGTACATTGAATGTCCCTCTATCAGTTCTATCTTTCTGCAACGGAAAAGAATGCAGCCATTGCTAAACACACATCACCTCTTAAAACATCAGTTTTTGATATAGGCAGAGCTTTTATTTAAAATATGTGAAACAGCATGTTTTCAAAAGTGAAAGAGGACCGATTACAGACAGCTGTGGCACTCCAAATGTGCCTCTCCACCCCATGGTTAGGACAGCAGTTAGCGAGGGACTTCCTGCATGGAAAGCTGTGTATGTTTTCCTTCAGTGAATTGAACATCCTGCAGATCTTAAATTCCAGTCAGCAGTAAACTCCCTGACCTCTGAGCACAAAATTAGGCACATCGTATAAGCACAAGACAAGAGTGAAAGGAAGGACTGCTAAACACAACAGAAATATAGAGAATAAAGGAAGATAGAGATTTACACATCTTTTGAGTTGCATTTTTTCGTAAGTATTCATTGCATGAAAAAGGAAACTAGTATACATGATTAATTATAAATGCTATATAAGCAAAACAGTTTTTTTCAACAGCATTATATCTTAAGCTTGTCAAAGTTTGTAAAGTATTCAAACTATTTCTAACAATTTATTCCTCACCTGACCATATGTTATTTTGTAATCAGGTTAGTTCAAATTTAAAACTAATTTGTTAAATTACAAAATGTTTTTTTTTAATGTGCTTAAATAAAACCAGTTCTTTTACGTTACAACATGGAACATATTTGTTAGGTTACATGATGACAAACATTTGTTTTGCACTATAGCAAATCACGGGAAAATGTGTGACAATGAACAAAGCAACCCATATAAATAGATCTAGTCATTGTATTGTAATGCTCACAAACATCCAGACACTTTTTTACATATATGTCACATCCATTTGTTTATTATGATGCATAAATTCATTAAAAGGGATGATATTGTATTATTGTATTATACCATTCTATGTCTGATAACACAGTGATGTAAACAGCCATGAAAGTGTCAGATTTCATCTGCTATTACATCGACAGGGTTGTCAGTTACAACATATGTGGTGAACCCTATCTGCCAATGTGTTTATTGAGCTATTATCAATTGACTGATGAAACAAACTACTCACCAGTCAACATATGTTCCTTATTTGCTGGATTTATTTAATTTTAAACCATGTGTTTTCTGTTTTGAAATGATTATGGAGGTTTGCAACAGAGCATTCTCTGCAGATCACAAACATTAGAGTTTTGGTGAAACAATTTGATTTTACAATTGTATACTTAGAGTGGATTTTCCTGGGGTGACGAGTGACATTTTAATCCATGTATTTCTTTTTTCATAAGATACATTTTCCTGTTTAATAAAATATTTTGCTTCATAGAACTAACAGGGAAATAAAATATGTGCCTCCTGCCTCCTTATACCACAGTCACAATATATATTCATTGGCTATATATTTAGTGTTTTTGACCCTCTTCCTCTTGTCCTGAAATACTCCCATATTGCCAGTCTTCTATCAGAAAAAGCTTAAAGGTAAGTGGCGTTCTGCCTTAGCACAGCGCAGCAATTGATAAATTGAGAAATACTAAAATGTAATGTATAATGTATTTTTTAATGTACAGAATGTAAAATGTTTATGTTCTGACCAGTGTTGACATTTGACATATCTGAATGCCTCTAAATAAACTATTTTGGAATGCGTGCATATTAACATTTTTTCTTCTGTTTCTCATTTCCTGTGTTTCCATTTATCTGAAATCATATGCTTTATCTGGAGTATTATTGTGTACAGCTCTCAAAGGACAGAGTTGTTTCCCAGAGCAGATCACATGATCCTATCATGTGCAGTGAAGTTGTTCTCCTATTGGTGGGTTACTCCACTATGCCACATTTGCACATCACTTTTTTGGGGGAGGTTTTACAGATTGGGGGCTGGAAGGTAAAGTTATATATGTTGTTAATTTTTATATGTGGTTATAATTGTACGAACCCCCCACCCCCCTCATTTCCATTATTTTTGTTGGTAATGACGCTTGCCCTGCTTCGTTGAACTGGAGGAGAGGCCAAGGAAATCACAGTGCCTAATCACTTGAACAATGTGAGTGAATGTGTAGCTTTCTGAACAATGCGACACCACATGATGCGGTGGGTGGAAAAGAAATCTCAAAGCCCAAGCACACTCTCCCTCCATCATATTTTTAGCTCTACTTCATGTACCATGTCTGTCAGCGACTTCTTTACTGGCTTTTAGGTAATGTCGCCGATAATCAAGAAACAGTAAACACCACAGACAGTCGACTATGGCGCGACCTTGGAACACCGTCCTGTGCAATGACCATTATAAATGCTACGTCTTTCATCTGTTTCGCTTTAGACGACAAGCTGTGGGATTGCAGCTGTGTGGCGGGTGCCACCAGACTGTTCATGTCTTGCCTCGTGTGTATGTGCGTGCCTGTGTGTGCGAGCGAGTGATCCCTTGGGGCTCTCTCCCTCAGCCCTGGCTCCCTGATTCGGTGTGTAAAAGCACCCCTGAATGATGGATTACTGTGTCAGTGCGGCCTGCGAAGGATTAATTTGTTTCATTGATTTCTCTTTAGGCAGAATGCCAGCGTTTGCTGCTTCCCACCTCTTTCCCGGAGACTCCCGGCCATAATAGACGGTAATGGCCTAAGACAAATCAACCCGTTTCTTGTAAAAATAGCAGCAAATAACCCCTGACTTTGCCTCACGAGCGTAAACCAGGGAGAAGCTCGATTCTGACAGCCACATTCACAGCGGGCATTAACCCCAGGAGAAAGCTCGCGCTCCACTTGAACAAAGCCATAAGTCTTGAATACTTACATCCCCCACTCACAGCTCAGAATGGATTGGTAATGACCGACTGTCTGGCTGTGCAGGTTATACGTGCTTCGCCTCAGCCAATCACAGTGCCCTCCTCCGTGTTTACAACAACATCCTACCACGCAACAGTTTCTGTGCATTAGTTGAACATATGGATATCATATTTAAGCACCACAGTGAGAACCCTAACAAATGTAGCCTATAAACACTCACCCCTGACTGTGCTTGCTAGCTCGGGGCCTGCCGTTGTGATGTTTCAGGCCTGGGCAGAGGATGAGAGAGTGTGTGGAGCTCTGGCCAGGACCCTTTATGTGGTCTCTAAAGGGCCTGGAACACGTAACATGCATGCACACACACACACAAAATAAAAAAAAGAGTACTTTCAGAACTGATGGGCATCCTCAGTAAAGTGGTGGATTCAAATTTTCTTTTTAGAAATCTGAGTGCAGTACTTTGAATGAACAGTAGGGAATTACATCTTGATAATCAGTTCAGGTTATGGTTGTCCACTTGAATATGACTGGCAAAATTAATTTTGATTTTAAAATCAAGTAACTCATATTTACATCACGCTTTTAGTATTACAGAAATGTATTCATTTTTATTCCTTTATTAGTCTCTTTGCAAGACTGTTCATTCAAAATTTGATATAAATAAACTCTGTAATGCCATTTATGTAAGACTGACTTTTGTTTCATACTCTTTTAAAAATGAAATAGAATTATACTATAATAGTTTAAAAATGCATTCGCTTTTTTATGCATTTGGAAACAAACTAAATATTAATTTTTTTAAATTTAAGGATTGTTGTCTCTAGTAGTTTTTTTCTCTCCCTTTTCCTTTGTATGTACACAATTGTTAAAGATGCGAACAAAAAACTTTTACATGAATTTAAAAACAAAGATTTAAAATCTTATATTTGACAAAAAAATCTAAAACATTTCCTGATGAGATTGTTTTTAAATACATAATTTTAATGTATATATTTATAATAAAACCTTGACTAGTAATATTAAAAGCATAGTCCATACAAATTGCTTCTTCACATATCAAGTCCTGAATGACTAGTTTGACACCTTGCATACACAATTATATTGTGCCTTGCTTTTTTATTTAATTTACACCATGGCTGACTTCATATAATTCTGATATGAATACATTCATCTCATTCCAATAGCCACTTTTGCAACATATTCATTCAGGTTTGAGTTCTTTTCTCGCACTAATTATTTACTGTCCTTCCACTGAAGGCACTGCAGTGCAAACACTCAACACAATTTATTTATTTTTTTTTCATCTCAGACCAAATCAATCCTAATGCCCTTTCGGCCCTGTCTAGAAACAAAGTTCTTCAACACTGATGCTGTGGGTGGAATCAGGTAATCTCAGCTATCATACTAGCTCATTGCTAGCCTCTTCTCAGGCTCTTTGCTCTCAAGAGCTGTGTTCCTCTCAGAAAAACAACAGTTCTCAGGGGTCCTTACATCCTTAAGTGGCTCCAGAAAAGGTTAGTTGTCAGGTAATTGTCCAGCTGCAGTTGGGCTTATCTTAATCACAGTGCTTCAGCTTAAGCCTGGGTCTGTGTTATGAAGAGGCTAACGGTGCTAAAGAGGAGGGTGGCTAGCTCATGGGTTTTGTTGTTCTTTTTCTCTTTTTGTGCCCGCCTGGTGTGCTGAGATAGCCAGAGCAAAGTACGGTAAGTTAGTGTCAAGCTACAACACATAATGTGGTCAAAGTGTTGGACTACTGTTGATACACGCAACAATATTTCATACAGAAGAAAAACAAAAAGAACAAATGCAATGGAAAGGCAGCAACACCTTTGAGCCGTCTAGAACCAAACAAGCAAGTCAAGGCGCAATCCATTTGTCATGGTTTGTTATGTATATCTGTAAAGTGCAGTAACTTGAGGGGTTTTTGAAACCTTTGATGTTGCCACCGAGTCACTGTTAAAGGGGTTTTGTTGGATGAAAACTGTTTTCAGGGTCCATAGCACTATACAGGCTCCTTCGGTAAAATAAAACAACAACAACAACTGAGAAGGCCTCTAACAAGGGTCAGCAAATGGTCGCAAACATCTATTAACTTGGTATTTAGAAAGCCAAATTTAAACACACAAAAAAAGCACAGATCGCTGATCATAGAAACATTAAAAATGTAAACCAGGTTCATTCAACCATTGCAGCCATTCATTCTGATGTAGTTTGCAGTGGTGACACATAGTCTGCTGTCATTTTGCTCCACCGACGTCAAAGGTGGAACACAAACTATAAAATATTTGTCGGGGGTCCATCAATAATCTTGACATGCCGAACCATACAGTACAAAGCTAGAGGCAGAATGAAGTGTCTCGACAAAAGCATCTGGCGCACATGTTGACCCAGAGGCCAAAAGGTTAGCAGCCAGACTCCTCTGCCCATCCCCGCAATGCTTTCATATGTTCATTTGATGGTCGCTGTGGCAATTATAAAGGTATACTTCAGCCACGTCTAATGGACTAGGGGCAAAGAGCAAAGCCTTTACAGTGGGGACCCAAGTCAAAGGTTAGCATGGCCATAAGACTGATTATGGCGCAGTTGATGAAATGGCAGCAGTGCTCACGCCAAACTGCATCATATTTATGCATATCTTACCTATGAGCATGCCTTCTGGAAAACGCATTAATGATCATTTTAGCCGTCATGCGGTAGATGCTGTTTTTGTTGTCTAGATTGCCGCTGGCTCATAATGACTATTAAATATGAATGGCCAAGGTCATGAGGGTCACAGTCTGCATTTAGAGTGTATGACCAGTGCCACATGTAAAGGTTAAAATGGAATTGCTTGTGCCAAGTTTATGAAGAGCCCCATTTATGCAGGCCAGCAGGGGTGATTTATGACCGGAGATAAGAGGAAGGATGGGTGGAAAACTCTTTCTTTTTCAAATGCAATCAGCTTCTGTAAATACGCAGCTTACTTATATCCATCACGCTGTCACAGGGAATCGCCGTTCCCTTGCTCAGATGAAATAACAGCTTTTGTCTGGTTACAGACAGCTGTGCTTTTGAAAAAAACAGTTGTTTTAGCATTTGTGTGAGTGATATGAAGTCCACTTTCCAAGATCCATAAGACAATATTTATTAGCCTATGCAATTACATCATTCTGAGCAAACAGTATACCATATCACAACATATTTAAAAGTAATTTCTCATCAAATTCTCTGTGTAATCCATCGTAACAGCAGTACTACGTAAGCAGACGGCACAGTTAAAAGGATAGATTGCCTCCTAAAGCAGACTCTGCTCATTCAATTGGCCATATAAAAGGAAAACTGTATTTTACTTGGCATCTGATTCAGTAGCGACTGCATGTCTCATCATTATTACCTGCCCTCGTTACTAGATAAAGTTATTGCATACTTGGTCTGGTTTAATTAGGTTTAAAATAATTGATCTTCACTAAACGGAACTTTTGGGATTCATAACATGTCCAAAAGGTAAATTTGATCTGCTATCAGGACAGACTCATATTCACAGCTGAAACCGGGACGTTTTGTGACTGAATTGCACAGCCAAGAACATTTGTGGGTCTTTAGCCCTTAAATCTGAAAAACACTCAGTGGTAAGATCTTTGTGAAACTGCACCCCAGTGGCTCAGGGTCTGGCTGAAATGGAAAAAATGAACGAGAGATGTGCTTTGAACTCTTTGCCAAAACGGAAACACGGTCTAGTGCTGCTCATTTTAACGAGTCGTAAGGACTATTTTTGTTCCCTCATATAGTAATAAATTTGGTCTTTCCTTTTTATGTAAGCTTAATGTTTTTGTAGATGTGGATCAAAGGGTGATAATGCGGAAAACCATACGCATCAATACCTTTCAGCTCATGCCTCTCAATATCACACAGAAAACCTGTTTCATTTTTACTATATGTTGCACTTGGACTTCTCAAACCAACCTTGTGGTGAAAGAATGAAAATATATGAAGCACTGTGGGAAAAGTCAAACTAAAATTTAATACAACAAACCCAAATATTGGTTTGATGACTGACATTTGAAATAGGAAATATAATTTAAGTCTAAGTACACTCTTCCCCCTTTTCACACACCCCTCTGGGTGACTGTTATTAATGCTATTTCCTCTTGTCATATTATGTCATATGGGACATTTAAACAACGTCATCTTCTGTAAGGGCCCTGCATTCTGCCAGTAGTCAGAGTACAAATCATCATCAGACCAGACAGAATCATCATCACTACTGTCCTCCTATGTTATACAGCGCTGTTCATCTCTCTCCTAGAAGGATTTTTTGGTCCTCTCTGTCTAGAAGCATATCATTTTAGCAAATGGTATGAAATACGGCTGAATGATTCATGTGAAATTTCTTCATGAGTATGTGTGATGTTTTGTTTCTTATTGGCATGGATCAGCTACTCTTTGAACTTCCCACCTGGCTGTTGGTTTGTTTGTTCAAGGAACAGAGCTTTGCACTAAAATATTATTTTATCAATAGTGTGATCAATAGTGTCAGCCCGCCGTTGTGTAATTATTCTGGCCTCCTGTATCAATAAAGCTGTCATGCTTGATCTCCTGGTTGTGAACAGGCTGAAAACAAGAGACAAAAACCATTCAAATGTCTTTTTTGACACACAACATTTCTAGCCTTATCTTATCCCTATCTCTATCACTAAAGAGAATCATTCAGGTGTATGGTCATCAACGCCAATGCAGTGAACCTGCACATTGCATTTGCTTATTAATGGAAGAGAGCTTTAAGATAAAATTGATCAATCCCTTCACGATTTTTAATGGCAAAAGGTATCAAGAATAAGGACCAAGCTATATCTTAAGGATATCGCAGAACAGTTGTACATCAACAAAAAAAGTGATATTGCTTTACCTACATTTACCTAAGAATTTGTATGTCTAGGATGGAGGGATGCATAATGTTCACAAATATGTCACTACAGTCTTTCTACCTTACTCACACTCCACACAAATGTGTATGTAAGTACAACCACCATGCTAACACATTGCAGCAGCAAGAGCATCAGAAGCAATGAGGCAGTTTATATCAGGGGATTGTGTTTCACAGTCTAGCTCTCCTGGGACAAACTGGCCTTAGCCAATAACACTTAAGACCCAGTACAGAAAAACGCAAGATCTTTTATTGCCACTCATCATTCATGTAATATCTGGCAGCATTTGTGATTACAGAACAAGTGATTGACTAACTAGACACTTGGGTGGTGAGTTACGACCAGGCTTACCTTCTAGTTCGACGTGGGACATCTGCGTCGACAATAACTCTTCCTTCCCACTTCAACAGTAAATCACAGAAAATGCCAAAGACGGAACAGTTAAATAATAACCTCAGATTTATTGTAAATCTGTCACAAAATTAACATTATGGTGAGGCCACTTCACGATGGAGAGAAAGAGGATGGAGAGGTGATCGATAGGAAAGTAGATGAGAGTATTGATATAGTGCAAGAGAGAGAGAGAAAGGGAGAGCACAGGTAGGCTGATCGACCACCTGCACTAGAATCAATGAACTCAGGCGGAGTGGAGAGAGTCTGTATGGAAGTGAGATAGTGAGGTGTTGAAAACTGACATCCATGGGCGACCAGAACCTTATCAGGACAAATATGTGACCTCACGGAAAATGTCAAGAATTTATGACTTACAACAATGATATAAACATGCTGATAAATGTTTGGCTTTACATTTTATGCATTGTTCAGACACTTTTAGAAGTTACATTAAAGTAACATATTCATTGGTTTGTGTGCTCCCTCAGTTAAGCTACATCACTGTATAACATTAGAGATTACAACTCAACTAGATTACAGTATATCAATTGTTGTCCTTTTCATGATTCCATCATCACCATCATTTATAGTCATGCATTTGGCAGTTTTTTTCTTTTTTTACCCAAAGCAACTTACATTGTATTTGAATAATATATACATTTTGCTAATATGTGTGTTTGAAAAGTAAGCAAACCCATAAAGACGACTGTTTAGAAGTGGCAAAATCACTTTACAGGTTATTTGAACATAAATGTGTGTTGGAAGTGTGTGTACACATCCACTCTATAATGATAAAAACCCAGCTGATCTAATCTCTATTTTAAAATCCCCTTTCTCAAATCAGGCTTTTCTGAGAGTAATGTCAGAATGACGTAGCTCTGCACAGGCCGCTCCCATGATAGTTGATTGACAAGACCGTCTTACCTTAGACCTGCCTTGAGTGAGATGTCATCAGTCCCCGTGCAGGGTAAGACCAGATGTATCCGATTAAGTGATTGAGGCGTTTTGTTGTTGAATGTAATAATGAACATAGCAGCCATCATTTACTCCGGACATCTGAGCCGTTGAAGATGTAGAGGATTAACGGGAATCCACCAATCTGCCTAAATCTATGTGCAAATGAATCATTCGTGATCCAGCTTCATCTACAGAAGAAGTGAGTATAATGGGTTTTTTTTTTTAATGAATCTCTGCAAATCGCCTTTCCAAATAATATGTGACCATGGACAACAAAACCAGTCGTAAGTGTTAATTTTCCGAAATTAAGATTTACACATGATCTAAAAGCTGAATAAATAAGCTTCCCATTGATGTATGATTTGTTAGGATAGGGCAATATTTGACCGAGATACAACTATATGAAAATCTGGAATCTGAGGGTACAGAAAAATCTAAATGCTGAGAAAATCACCTTTAAAGATGTCCAAATTAAGTTCTTATCAATTCATATGACTAATCAAAAATTAAGTTTTAATATATTTTTGGTTAGAAATTGACTAAATACCTTCATGGAACATGATCTGTACTTACTATCCTAAGGATTTTTGGCAAAACATTTTTTTTTTAAATTTTGACCCATACAATGTATTTTTGGCTATTGCTACAAATATACCCCAGCGGCTTAAGACTGGTTTTGTGGTCCAGGGTCACATATGTTTAGTTTCGCGGTTGTAGTTTACAGTCTGCTCGTCACTCCACGGAAGAGAGGGGCGGGGTCAGCAGAGCTCATTAACATTTAAAGCAGCATGTACTAGAATGTCTTGATGAAAACAGCTGATTTTGACAGGATAAAGGTGTTTTTTACACTACCATTAAGACATTTTAACCAAAGTCAATGTCATAGACTTTTCATTAAGATCCTAGAGAATCATATCAACTTGTGTAAAATGGCTTTTTTTAGGCTACAGCACTATATAACCACAGAATATAATTTGTTGTGATTTTCATAATTTTCATAATTCCGTCACCATTATCATCAATATGTATTTATGTATTTGTGTTCATGCAGTTTTAAATTTTTTTTTTTACCAACTTACATTGCATTTGAAACTGCACACATTTTGCCAGTATGTGTGTTCGTTTCATTTAATAATGACATCAACGTGATCTAAGTGAGTCTGATTCAACCCACAACCAGATTTTTCGACACTGTTCCATTATCAGTTTTGACAGAACTGTTTCATATAAGCCATTTGTTTACATAAAAAAAACAACTTAACATCAAATTTAGAGTTATGAAATAATTAACAAAGAAAGCCTAAAAAAACTTGACCAAATGGAAACATCAAACAAGGAGCTGTGTTTTATGTCTGCATTGTTGCGCAAATCCATTCACAGTAGTCCATATGTCAAACCCATTTTTCACATATATTTATTAAAACACAGACCCTGGAGTGGTTTTTCAAATATGGAAATTGCTCAAAATAAAAGATCTTGGAGCAGGAGTGCGCAGCACAGTAAAAGCCCTGATTTTTTTGATGGACATTTGGAAGCCACTGTTTCATGGTAGAAAACAAGGAGGTGGTCAGTAGCACCTAAAACATCATACGCTCCTTAAAATCTGTCTCTTTATCTTCTATGGGCTTTTTAAGCTCCCTTCTTTCAAAGCTCTGTATTACCCCCGGTTATATGTGGTGGTCCTGGCAGAGCAGCTCGCTGGGGGTGTTTTTTGTTTTCGACGTCTGCAAGACAGAATTGGACCAGCTGACGTGGACACATCTCTTTAGTCTGAGCCAGAGGAATACACTGCCTATTTCACACAGCTTTAGGCTAGTTTGCAAGAGAGTCCTGGAAACTGAGCCAAGATGGAGGTTGTTGTGGACAGTTTGAGAGGATTTGCTGTGTACAGGCTGGGATAGAGGGGTTTTGTGACTCAGGAATACCTCGACTTGACTGTTCTGGAATATTGTAATGAGAAATGTAGTTTAAAGTTGGAAACACACAAGAACTCAACCATAAGTATCTCCCAACAGACAGACACAACAACACATAACATGTGCTTTTCCTCTTCCACTTCTCACCTGTCCATTTCCATCTACCGTCTCCTCTCGAATGCACAGAAGCGCATCTACCTCTACATCTGCGTGCCGTATACACACACAAGAGACATGTCGTTCGAGTCTGGATCTACATTCTGCAGCCAGTGTAGACAGCTGCCTGACTGCTCGCTTCTTCCCTTGGCTCCCCCGAGACCTCCTCTCCTGCCATGCCTCTCTCGGAAGGTGATTGATGAGAAGCCATTTCCGTACTTCTCCCTCGCAGACAGCACCCGGCTCTTCTCCACTGATGTACCATGTGAAGACTCCTCTCTGAGGGATGGGTTTCTCTTCAAGCCATCAAATGAAGCATCCATGCACTGGAGGTTGTGCTGGGCCGACTGCAGATGCTGCAGTGGACCAGACCAAAGCCTGACAGTGGTGTGGGTGAGTGAAGACTGGTCTAGCCAACCTGTTTGAGGACGGGAAAGAGGAAATTGGAGGAAAGAGTGTGTGCTAGAAGCATTAGGCTGTCTCCAGTGCTCCACAAGACAAGGTTTGTCTAGTTTGGATGCATAGTGGTCACGCAAAATGAGAGACAGATATGTAGGCAATGACTCAGGGAAACCCATTGGAAAGAAAAGTTACAAATGAAATCTCTTTAATGTTTCTCTCAACAGTGAGCTAAACTGCTTGACAAATGTTGCTTCTAAGTGTCTCCTTTAGAAGTTTCTCAAAATATTTAAATATAAACCCAAACATATCTCAACAAATTCCTCCAAAAGTAAGTTATCCAAGCTTTTATAAGTATATACTTTATACTAATAGTTGTCTCTTATTTATTTATTTAACATTTGAGGTGATAAAGAATTATTTCCTGCAAAATAGTTCACTCACTCTCCCTCATGTCGTTCAAAGCTGTGTGACATTCTTTCTCCTGCAGAACACACACATACACAAAGATATTGTTTCCTTGTTTTTTCTAAAATTGCTGACACACTAAAAGCATACTTGAGGCTTACTCAGTTAACTCTGATGTATCTAATGTACCTAACTCATGTGCCTAATCTTTAGATGAAGTTTTTAAAGATGTAAGCACATCATCTGCTTCACACCCAGTTTGCAAGTTTTGCACAGTAACAAAACACTTTTCTACATTAGACACATTAATCGAAAGCTTTTGTGTTTAATTTGAAAACAGTTATTCTAAACGTCACATTTATTTACTGATTACCTACACAGAGTGCTCACACTCATAGCTAATTTGCTCAATTAAAACTCTGTTTTGAGAATAAAACCACTTTTATTACCCCTTGCATTTCTGTTTACAGTTTACTTAGCTAATTTGTTCACATTTGTTCTTCAAAACTCCATTTCTGAATATGCCAGACACAAGATAGTAGTTTACATTTGTAAGAGCAAATCAATTGTGCATTCTATTTGTACGTGTTATGATCCAAAAACACCTTCTGAGAATAGTTAAAATCATTCTGAATGTGATTTAAACTTATAGCTTTTGCATGTTGTCTGAGTGTGGTTTTGTGTGTTGCTTTTTGAAAATGGGCTATAGTTTCAGAAACTGTAAGTGTTTTTGTTCACACGATGAAAGTCAGTAGGCCCCACAGTTTTCAAAATATCTTCTTTTTTGTGTAAAAAGTCAGAATTTTAATTTTTGGGTGAACTATCCCTTTAAGATGGAGCACATTAAGTTTCATGAGCTACGAAAGAGCAACATCTGAGCAATAGCATTTCCCTCTGGGAAAGTTCAGCGATTAGAGGAACACATAGCACTAGACACTCAAAGACATAAAAAATACACATGGAATGAACAAATGAAACAAACCGTCTACACAAAAAGCTAGACAAACACAGATGGAGAAACGCAGAGCAGCACAGCGCTAAAATATGGTAAATAAAGTCTCTCAAAGCAGTTTACCCACATTTCAAAGTGATCTAACACACATTATCATTGCAAGATTTTCCCTTGGTCATCACATCGCTTACTCTGCACTAATAATAGACTTCAATGAAGTGCATTGTATTAGCACAAGCTAGGTGGCTAACAAGGCCTTCAGTGATAGACTACTACAAGTTTGGATACATAAAAAGCTAATGAACCACAAGAGTGATATAAGAGTGATAACCCTCTACCCCTCCTTTTTTGTCCTGACTTGGCACAGCCGGTCGTGGCCATCAAAGGCTTGACCGCAATTGATGTGCGCTCAGCATCTGATGTGATGCCCCTGCGCTGGGTAAAAGAACAGCCTGTGTGATGCTGCACAACAACATTTGACCCCATTTAAAAACTTGATACCAATTAAGTAGGATTTTACCCATAAATAATTTAGCAGGTTCTATCTCTCTCTCTTTCTCTCCCTCAATCTCACACTGCACTCTCACAGTGGAAAGAGACTGGCTAATGAAGCACTCACTTGGGTGAAAGTGGAGCAGACAGGCTGACTATGGCCCATTTTTATCAGCTTCTCTAAGTGATTCATTTCTAAACTTGATATTTGTATTGTGCCGAATGATTCTATATGCTTTGGCCCATCATCTTCTAACTGATTGGCTTAGCTCACGATTCTCACAGAATGGTGGAAGGCCAATGAAGAAACTGAGATAGAAAGATAAGACGGAGAGAGAGAGTGTGAGAATCAGGATTTCCAAGGCATCATGATGTTCATATCTCACTTGTAAAAAAAGACCAGATCAAGGCCAGAATGTCACGATTACTGACTTTCAGTGTTAAGTACCAATACTAGTGAAATTTCATCATTCTTGAAATTAATTTTAATGGAAGAAAAATGATATGCTATTGAACATTGCTGAAATAATATGAATATTTAATTTAAAAAAAAAAAAAAAAATTTTTTTAAAGGTTTTAAATAATAATGCTTTCAATGTTTTTTATTTATTTATTTTTTAAAGTTATTCAAACAACCTTAGGTTTTAACTATCAAGTAAACAGTCAGAAATAACGATGTAATAAATAGTATAGGGAGATGTTTTCTTTCTTTCTTTTGTCAGCATTGTTGTTTAACAATTAATATTTGTATAACAAGCCAACTCACAGTGTTCACAATGAAATCTTATCACAAAAACTTTTTGAACAAGTAAATGCTAATGTTAAACCCAGAGATTCTGTGCTGGTACTCAATACTACTGATGCTGTAGAAAGATATGGTTGCATTATTTTTATTTATCGAAGTTCTGTAACTTCTGATATCCATAGATCAAAAATAAAACAACAGCATTAATGATAATAAACGCACAATTGACAATATGAAAAGAAGGATGAAGTTAAGTAGGGATAAAGAATGGGTGCGGAAGCTGGGGATGTGATTAATGAGAGGGGGACCCATGTTGCGCAGTACTGAAGGGAAAGATAACTTGCGTTTGAGTGCTTGAGTTTTAAGCATGAGCGTATGAGCTTGTGTCAATGTGTGTATGCGTGTTTGTCTGCGTTACATACTTGGTTGCTGTTTTCCTTTGCTTGAGCTCTATCAGTGGGGGATAGTTGCTGTCTTCTTTGAAGCGAGCTCCAGTTTCTGTGAAATCAGATTTTCTATTCCCCCTGCTCCTCTCTGCAATGCCAGTGAAAACACATACAGGCACACCCCATCTATAAGGCTTGGCTTCTACAAACACTGAAGAGCATGTCTGTCTACATCTTGTCTTTTTTCTTTTCATTGTGCTTCTTTCCCTCTTATTTTATTTTACTTCTTGAAAGACTTCTCATCATTTAATATTTGTTGATTACACAAGTACTATTTATGTACTAAAAATCAAACTCATTATAAACAAAGTGAACAATGACTTTATTCTAAACGAACTAAAGTATATAATTTCTGTCACTATAGTGTCATTATTTTACAAATTGCAAAAAAAAAAAAAAATGTCTGTAAGCTATCAGTTGGACAAAAAGATATTCATGTCCCAGGGAAAGTTGGAATGCTCAAACAATATTTTGAAAGCAGCAATGAAGGAATCAGTCTTCTATGGCTTACCTATAGCTGTTTCTGAATTTCTGTACAGAAAAAAATATTAAACTTAACTTTCAAAGGTCATTTAAAAATGAACACTTGGCTTAATCATTTACTCACCGTCATGTTGTTCTTAAAAAAACATGATAGATACAGATAGATGGATAGATAGATATATAAATAAAAATCTTCATAAAGTACAGAAATAAAAAACAAAAACAAAAGATAATTGCAACTTTATCTCACAATTCATACTTTGTTTCACTATGAACAAAAAAGTCAGAATTGTGAGACATAAACTCAGAATTCAGACCTTTGTCTTGCAATTCTGAATTTTTGCAATTCTTTAAGTTTAAATCTTAAATCTTAAAGTTAAAAGTTTAAATCTCACAATTCACATTTTCCCCATAAAAGAATAATAATAATAATAATAAAAGATAATTGTTGCTTTTTATCTGACAATTTACTTTTCTTCTCAGCAATTTCTCAGTTTATATCTTGATGGAAAAAGTTTGAAATGTTCAACATAATTATCTATACATTCACCTATTTCTCTCTCTCTGTGTGTCTGTCTGTCTATCTATTTATCTATCTATTAGATAGCTACAATTAAAGTCAGTGGGATCCAATGTTGTTTTTGACCCCATTACAATCATTACATTCATTGTATAGACACTTCTCTCGAGTTCCGCAGAAAAAAAAGAAAAAGAAAAAAAAATTAGACAGGTTTGGAATGACATGAAGGTAACTTCTGAGCGGATTTTAATTTTAGAACATTCCTTTAAATTTCTGTATCCAGAACCATCCTCCAATCAAAAGTAGGCAGAAAAGGCAGAGTACATTCTCACAACAAGCGATTTAACGCAGTCTTCACCCCACACTTGACCTGCTTTATGCAGCAATACAGTATTCCCTCCCCCCCTTTTTGCCCACATTTCCACCCTCCCTCTCCTCCAGCTCGAGGTAGGGCACAGGGCGGAGGGCATGCCAAGCTGGTCGACACTTTTAAGCAAAGATTAAAGCTCTTCCTTTTTAATCAGTCATTTGGCAGTGTGCTAAGCCTTTCCTATCCTGCCACTGCCGCAGATCAATTTTTAATGCAACTGTGCACAGTGCAGCCGTCTGACAGGCAAGAAAGGCAGTATTTACAAAGGGTCTATTTACAAATATGCGAGTGAAGAAAATCTTTGCGGGCCACAATTGAGCACTCTTAAGGAATTTTAAATGAATCTTCTGTCATGCACTGCGACCTCCGAGAGTCTCGATGTGCAAGATTGTGGCAGCTGTGTGATGTCATTTTATATGCCAGAGTGTATATATTCAGTTTTTCTGTTTATTTATTTATTTTTAAAATGTGCAACAGTTACTTATAGGGGGCACAAACGGCAAAACACCTGATATCTGAGTTTTTTTCTTTTATTTTTTTCTTAAGAGCTCTACTCTGAATTTAGACTTTAAAAACAGTGTATGTATGCCCTGTAATGATAAATTAATGAAGGACTGCCATACTTTCAGATATGCATGTTTTTTTGGAGACTTCATGTCTGAACTGGAGTGCTGAACATTTTGATTCAAAACTAGGCTAAAGATGATTTTTGGAATTGGTGCAGTAACTTGTTTTAGTTCACACACCTCATAAGATTCATTAGGTGCCAGGATATTAATAACCTAATAAGTATGCTCACCTTTACATTTTATAGGCTTGTCTCAAATTTACCTAAAAAATGATCTCAGTCGGCTTCCACTCAGTCATTCAGCACCCAGTGCTGCATTGATCTTCACAAAATTGACCTGGTTTCCTTCAGATCAATGCTCTATTACATGCCATCATTCTGAGGTGAGTCGCAGCGGTGAAGAGTTCAGCACGCTGTTGTTTAACCTCTGTCCTCTTTGTGCAAGCTGTCTGAGCAAGATGCTAAATTACAAAGGAAACAACAAGGCCAGGAGAATTGAGTGTGCGGAAGCTACATATACACCACAAAGGGATGAGCAGAACACAGGCCCATTAAATAACCACTGTAATTTACTTGCATTGTGTGCTTTAGCAAGGCTACAGACTATCAAAAATTCCTCCCATCCCTTGGCCATAACACACACAAATGGTGAGTTATTCGGAATAATGAGAGTTTAGATATCACTCGAATGTGTTTTGAAAGAAAAAGTGGTATGCTATTTGAAAAGAAACAATCTTGACCTCAAAAGCATGACATCAAAGTAAGGCTAAAGATAATCAGTCCAACAGTATTCTGTTTTATGAGGGTAAAAAAAAGAAAACTAATGTAATCTAATCTAATCTACAAACACAAAGTCATAGATATGATGCTTATCAAAGGATTTTTCCATAAAGTAGCCTGTTAATAATGAAAATAATGGGGTCAGTATGATTTTGAAGAAATTGAAAACAGTTGTTTTTTCTTTTAATATATTTTAAATTGTAATTTATTTCTGTGATGGCTGAAGTTATTCTAATGTGCTGATTTGATGCCTTCTTATTTGTTGTGCTGCTTAATATTTTTGTACAAAACTGTGATACAATTTTTGGGGTGGATTCTTTGAAGAATATTAAGTAAAATATGTATTTATTCATTAAACATTGTAAACATTTTACTTTCACTTTTGATAAATTAAAAGAATTCTTATGCTGCACTCTTAAAAATAAAGGTGCTTAAAAGGTTCTTCACAGAGATGCCATAGAAAAACCAATTTTGGTTTCACAAAGAACCATTCAGTCAAATATTTTTTAAAGAACCATCTCTTTTTTTTGCCTTTTTATAATATGAAGAACCTTCCTTCGCAACAAAGAACCTTTTGTGAAACAGAAAGGTTCTTTAGATGTTAAAGGTTCTTTATGGAACCACCAAAAAGGTTCTTCTATGGCATTGTGAACCACCTTTTTGAGAGTGTAATTATAAAAAAAAAAGTCAACTGTTCTTAATCTCACTGTCTCTTCATTGAGCTTAGCTTTCTCTACCTGTTTCTCAGCAGGAAATCAGTTAACCAAGCAGTGTTGTGTGGTTTTGACAGTGCTCGAGGCTTTTGGCTGGGCCACACAACAAGGTTTTCAGTGTGAGTGTGCCTGTGTGTGTGCATTAGCCACCTCTCACCTCTCTCCTGACATTAGTAATAAAAATGAACACAGCCCAAACTGCTTTCAGTCAACTCCGTGAATGTGTATGTGTGTGTATGTGTGCGTTGGTGCTGTCGCCAATTTGTAGCGAGTTTTGGCCGGGCGAAGTGACGGAACGGCTTCTTGATAAACAGAGAAGCAGTGCTTCGATTTTCCATCCAGAGGCATTTGGAAACACATGGGTCTCTGAGCCAGCGAGCAGGGCGGAGGAGACTGGTGCTTACCAATAGAGTAATGCCTGCACAAAACATTACTGACCACCCTGGCTACAACTCCCCAAACTGACAAAACACAGAGAGAGAGAGAGAGATGAGAGAGAGCTTGACATAAAGGCAGGATGCAAAAGGTTTATGCATGCAAACCTTTTCTAAATACACCACACATACCCTTAAAAAGATAAAACTAACTAAAAAGATAATAGCAGATGGTGCACTCCTGTTATGCAGTACATTTGTAAAGGAACCCAAAAATGAAAATGTGCTGAAAACGTACATGTCCCCAGGCCATCTAAGATGTAGATGCGTTTGTTTCTTTATCAGAGTTTCTTCAACAGATTTGCAGAAATTTAGCATTTCATCGCTTCATAGCCAAAGGATCCTCTGCAGTGAATGGGTGCCATCAGAGTAAGAGTCCAAGCAGCTTATAAAAAACATCACAATAATCCACAAGTAATCCACATGACTCCAGCCAATCAATTAACATCTTGTGAAGTGAAAAGCTGCATGTTTGTAATAAGCAAATCCATCATTAAGCTGTTTTAAGTTCAAACTGTCACTTCTGGCCAAAATACAAGTCCATAATCCATGATAACGCTTCCTCCCCTGTTTGTCCTCTCACATCAAAATCCAACAACATATTTGTTTAAATTGGTTCAGTGCTTGATGTATGCATATTTCTCTCCTGTTTCAAACATTTCTGGAGAAATTAATTTAATGCCAGAAACAATGGTTTGAAGTTAAACATGTTTTATTGATGTACTGGATTATGACACACAACTGAACCAGATTTTTTTATCATCTGTTTGGACTCTCATTCTGATGGCACCCATTCACTTCAGAGATCGCTAAATTTATCCAAATATGGTCTGATAAAGAAACAAACTCATCTACACCTCGGATGGCCTGAGGATGAGTACATTTTCAGCAAATGTTATTTATTTAAACTTTGTAACCCATTAAAATAAATATGCTAGTGTTGTAATTTAATAAAGTCTTTCCATAATCTGGTATAGCAGACACTAAAGCAGGCACTTCAACTTAATTATGTAATTATAACTTTAGTAGGTTAAGAATATTACCAGAATGAACACAAACTGGAGGGAATTAAAAGCTAGTTAGTTATTGCTATTGAGGCTTAGCCTACATTAAGGTTTCAACTTGAAGTTAATTTTATGAAATACTGATAATATTCTACCAGTTTATGTGATTTTATACAAAAGGATGAACTGTTAGATAAAACATACACCACAAATTATTAGGTATTCAATAAATCTATTGTTAATAATCTATTGTAGTTCACACAAAAATTAACATTTTGCATTACTCACCCTTATATCGTTTCAAAGCCATAAGAAAAAACTAACAAAAATATTTTTGATAAAAAAATCTGCAACTGACATATTCAAGACCCAGAAACGTAGTAAGTTCATCAATAAAAGTCTACATTTTTGTTTTCTTTGCACACTTATAACTTCAGAAAATTATGGTTGAACCACTGAAGTCACATGAATATTTTAATGATGTCCTTACTACCTTTCTGGGCCTTGAACGCAGTAGTTGTGTTGCTGTCTATGGAGGGTTCGAAAACTCTTGGATTTCATCAAGATTTTCATAATTTGTGTTATGAAGATGAATATAGGACTTGCGTGTTTGAAACAGCATATGTGTGAGTAATCAATGGTAGAATTTCCATTTTATTTTTTCCTGCAAGAAATGATGTCACTTCCTGGAGGATGATATCATTTAGTACCTGACTTTGATTTGTTAAATGAATTTCTCTAAAACACTAAAAGGATAGAAAATGAAATCAGAGATGCAGGAATAATGAAATAAGTTAAGACATAAAAAATTCAATAAATTAAAAAAATAAAATAAAATAAAATAAAATAATAATAATAAATTACCAATCAAAGCAGTAGAAATATTTTAAAAGCAATAAGATATTGATTCACTGATTGTGATAATGTGCTGAGGTTTACTAATATGATAATACTAATTAGATTTTCATTAAAATTGAATTTAATATTGTATTGAATATATTAAGGCATATGATGGGACATGAAAATGTACTGCATATTAGAAATGACCCAGATGACTAAATTACTCACACGCGTGATGAAGCAGATGATATGGCACACATGCAACTCTCAGCTTCACACTCCACACACACTCAACAAACACAGCTAAAGAGTAATGTGCAGCGTCACGCCTCTCAGCCACTATCAGCAGTTTAAAGACCTCCAACCGCACAGGGGTGTCAAAACTAGAGGTGGGGTGCTGAACTCTCCCTCTTTCTGACGAGAGTTAAGGAGATCAGGTTGCCAAGTCTGTAGTTTTAAAGCCCTCTCTTCCCTCTGCACTCATCAGCCAGAAAACAACTCTCTCAGCTAAGCGCCAGTGATCAAACGCCGCAGTCTCCCGATGCGTGCCATCAGGACAGTTAGGCTAATAGGATTGGGAGCCCCCAGGTGAGCTGAGGGTGCTCTTTGAGAGCTACCGATTAGCCAACAGTTAACGTGCACGCTGACATAGAAAGACCCAGGGAGGAAATCTGACATTGTAAGCCAGACAGGTAACTTTCCCTAGCTTCAAGTTATTATTCAAGTATTCATTTAGCAGTTGATTAGTGAAGCTTCATACATAGAAAGACACTGTGAGTGGTTGCTAGGGTGCTGAATATGGTTGCTAAGGTATACTAAGTGGTTGGTAACATGGCGTTATGCAGTTGCTAATGTTTTGCAAAGTGGTTGCTCACAGGGCATAAATATTATGTATTTTTTTTCTTCATGGGAATAACATGAAGTGGGAGAGACATTTTTCTAAAAAAACAACAACAAAAAAACCAAAAACAACTCTACACAAGCTGCATTCACTAAATAACCATCTCAGTTTTTGTGAGTGCACAGCTTGTTTTATATAGGTGTGTTTTACGAGGTTTGGTCCAGGAGATGCATAAAGAGCTTAGCCAAAGGGCTCCCTTCTCATTACGTAAGCGGGGCCTACCGGTGCCAGGCCTGACCTCAGTTCCTGTTTGGGCCAAAACAACAGGATTGTCTACAGCCAAGCAGCTTCAAAGAGCAAGTCTTGCATAAGACCTACAGCAGACTGGCAGAGTCACTGAAGAGGCCGGTGTTTTGCAGAGGGATTTATAAAATGGTTGGCTCAGGCTGTTCACCTCCCACACCTAAAAAAAAAAAAAAAATATTTAGCATAAATAATGTATCCCCTATTATAAACTTCCCTCTAAAGTTCTTTCATAAAGGATACAGTGCATTTCTCTGTCAATGCATATGTCCAGTTGATCAACTACAGCAGCCTTTTCTCTTTCCTTTTTCACAAATATTCACATGCACACACACATCCAGTCACACACAATGAGAGTGAGGCAAATTTAATGCATGACAAGGCTCAATAGTTAGATACACAGTAATTACATTGTGTGCTCTGCACGGTGACTGAGTTTGCCTTAGTCAGTGACAGCCTGGCTCAGCGTTAATTGTTTTCAAATTGTTTTGGGAATGATATATGGCTAATAGCTTGTGTATGACATAGAGTGTGTGTGTTAGTGTGTATGAAACCCACCTGTGCCTCTAGTGATGACTGCAGCATGACAAGTTTCACAGGCCACAGCCTGTAGCAGAGCCCATACACTACAGGAATGTGGACCATCTCCAAAGCCTCTTGCACAAAACAGTAATTGATCTGGAAACATATGCATTTAGACACTTGTTCTCAGAGGTTCAGGAGTCTGTGACAACTATTTTCCCGGAAAGCTTGAATAAGACAGGGACCTGGCATTTCTTTGAGCATCTCTCTGGTTTTTCTCTCACACATACACAAAGCAGATGGGAAAAGATTTGGACATGCTCAGGAAAACTCAGCACAGCTCTTTAAGAATGTTTCCCAGATGACAGAGCTGGAGGGAGCGTTTTTGTTTAAATATCTATAGATTTTTTCCCCACTCTTTCTCTAGAATTACAGCAATTGGAAAGTCACAAGATGTAATACAACATTTCAGTTGTTCTTTCACATTCTTTCACTCATTTTAGGCTGTTATCTATTATTTATGGTTTACTTTTCACATCGAACTCATAGTTTCCATCTAAATATTTTTACTACAGCAACTGTCAAAAAACCCAACCCAACCTAAATATATATATATATACAGTACAGGCCAAAAGTTTGGACACACCTTCTCATTCAATGTGTTTTCTTTATTTTCATGAC
>JAUMHE010000048.1:13839580-13850729 GCA_032359235.1 Enteromius mattozi | reverse complement strand
TGGCTAACATGTATTGGAGAAAAACATTTCATATTTCATCATGAGTTTTTCTCCCCATTTTCAATTGTTTTACTTCAATGGTAGGTTAGAATTTTGTGAAGTTTTTGAATGAAAAATCAAAAGGGATAAACAATGCAGATTTATTTTCACAGTCACCTTTGCTCAGATTTACCAAGGGTGCCAATATTTGTGGAGGGCACTGTATTATGCAGTTTTATCCCCAAGTAACATGCAATTTTATATTTTAAACAGAGATGGTGATCGTTACATACTACAACTTTAATACATCTATATAATTCTATCAGTGCATTTTGTCCAACTTCAGAACGAAAGTAAACTGTCAGAAGGTAGAAACAAGTGACTGAAAAACACGGAAAAAAATACCACTGAAAATCAGGGTTAAGGAATTACAGCTCTTTAATATATACCTCCCCCATTATATAATAAAATCAGTACTATTCTAGCTGAAATTTCAGTGCCTCCCTAGTTACATTTTTAAAATTCTATTTCATTTACCCATTAAAAAATGCTGAATCATTGTCCTGAACATTTAATATAGTTGAAGAATCAGTAGCATTTAAAACAAAACAAAACAAAACAAAACAAAACAAAACAATGTCTTCATATCAAGTCTATAATATAATATAATATAATATAATGATTGACTGCTGATGCTGTATGTCAACTGGTTAATATGCTATGTATGGTATGTAAATGATTTATTTATATGTTTAATGTATACTTTTTTCATTCCTTCCACTTCTGCTTTTGGCAGATTAGATCCAAGCATCATAAAATGTCATTTGTGCACTATATAGCATCTTGTGAAGATTGGAGGCAAGTCAAGTGGGGGTCTTTGCCTCAGGTGATCTTTAAGGACATCGCCTTTATACAGAGTCTACAGGGCCAGTCATCCACAAAAGTGATCTGTGGTATAACATCAGTGCCTGTGTGACCTTTCATCGTGCCCTTCCCCCTCCCTTCTTTGGGACCTGAGACCCTTCTCTGACATTTAATGCTAAGCCACCTATTACAGCCAGTACACACTTCTTAGCACCAAGGGTTCATACATCAATACCAAATTCCCCTATCCATATCTAATAATTAATGAAGAGAATGTTTACTGACTGCATACTGTACATGGCAATCTCTCATACATACCAAGAGGGCGGGTGTCATGGACATCTCATATTCTCACACCTTTGACAATCTCTTCTCAATTAATCTGGACTAATTATATAAAATTTTATATAATTCCAGTTTATATAACTGTGAATTGAACACATAACCTTAGTGCCACCAGTACAGTTCTCTACCAGCAATTAGTTGACAACAGATCACACTAATAGACACAGTTTCAGAATGTGTGTCTATTCGCATTTCATTGACACTCGATATCAACAAAGTTATAACTGAAATAAAACTGAAATTTGCGAGACAATTGTGCTGGATACACATATCACCTGAGAGGGATCAGGACACAAAGAGGGTTGTGTATTAATATTAATCGACTGGAAAATTTATGGCTAAAGCTTATAGTGTGTGTTACAAATAGCTGCACTCAAACTCACACAGTGTGAGGGCATTACTAACATACTATACAACTGTTATTGTAAGAGCTATGAAACTTGTACCTCCCCTACTTTTTTCCCTTGTATGCAATCTATCTGAGCAGTAGTAATCTGTGTTACAGTATTACCGTTGTATCAAAGTTAAAACCACATGGCAATATGTACGCACACACATTAACTGAGTATGCAAGTGTGTATTCTTGGCAGCATTGCGCCTTTGACTCAGCATGGCTTTACATCAAACCACACACAACAAAATGGGGAAAAGAACAGTGTCAAATCCCCTCTCTCTCTTTCTATTTTAAGAAGGAGCTTGGGCTAGCTTGGACCATCCCCACAGGAGCAAGAAAAATGCTGGGATTCAGAATCCAGCTCTGTTTTTCACACGGAAAGTGTGTGAGAGAAAGAGAGGGAGAGAAATAGAGTAAAGGGTAGAGGGATATTTCTAGTGTCAGAATACATGGTCCAAGTAAAAGACTGCGAATAACAGAGAAAAAACAAAATCCGGTGATTTGAAAAATTCCCCTGGAAAAGCTCCCAGAATGAATGGAGTAGTGGAATATGTACCAGTCAGGCCTCTGGGAATGAGTCCAAGACAGATATTTAGAGTAGTGGATGAGGAGGAAACCAGCTGATGTTAGGAAAGGGAAGGATGAGCAAACATATAGAGGTGAGAGGAGATGTTGCTGTCATAAAGTATTTCAATCCCCAGCACTGGGATTCCTGACTTCAATGGTTCTCAGCAAAACCCATATGAATGATAGCATGTGGTTTTCTGTATATGTAACCAGTGCTTGCATTGTACAAATGGACTGTCTTTGTCTGTGACAAATTTAGTCAAACTTGCCCTTTGATCTGCAGTGTACTGTGTATGAAAATTAACTCAGGTGTTAAAGCCAAGACTTTTGCATGCATGGATTAAAATTAGGAGTTTGTGGCAAAACTGTGTTTGTCTGAGAGTGTATGTATGAGAAAGCTAGAAATGTCTTCTGGATTGTGTATATTGACCAGTGTGGGTAACAGTGACATAACTACCATACTCGACAAATGCCATGGTTTATGTTCAAACTCTCTGCTTCCTCATGGGATAAGTGTGTCAGAAGAGGGCTTTGCTTTCACACACCTCACAAGGTCAGAAAAGCAATATCAAACAGGGCTAAGACCACTAGTCTGTTCTCAACCAGAGTTTGCAACTACATTCACACTTGTGATGCATCAATGTCATATTTGTAAGAAAAGAAAAAGGAAAAAACATATTTACAGCTATTATTTTATTTTTCAGCTCAATCTGTGCATTAAAAATATATATTTTTTGCCAAATTGTGAATGGAAGATCACAGTCCGTTTTGAATGTGAGCCTCGCTGGTTGTATGTGCATAAACAAACATAAATGTGACTAGTGTAGTCTGATTCCTATATGAATGAACAACTTCTTTAAATTTATAATTCAAAAAGGCAATTTATTGATTTGAATCAGTCAGATGTATTCGTCACTGACCTGAATAAACCGGAAATTCTTAGTGGTATCAAAGTTTTACACTGGTTAATTCATTTTATGGTTTTATAATTACATTTTAAATCAGTGTTAGATTATTACTTACTGAATGTTCATATGTCAGCTTGTCATTAAAAATACACATTTGCAATAGTTTTCTTTTATAATAAAGACAAGAGATCATATGAATATGTGTTTGGAATGTATCAAAAATGGACAGTACTAAATCCAGGTTCACGTGGACTCCAAAGCGTTTTGTCATCTGTCATTTTAAATACAGTGCATTTGTAGTGTAACGATCAGCCGCTGCAATAAATCAAGGCTTTTAAAGCAACAAATCCTGTCAAAATATATATAATTGAACAAATATATGTGAAATTAATGGTTGACTAAATCACTTTCTGCTAAAAACATTGAAAAGTGCAAAATTTGTGTGTGTGTTTTTTTTTATGTCAGTGATTTATTGACATAAAATGCATGATGCATCATGAAAGACAGGAATAGAAAAAGTATATATTCACACACAGAGAGCAAGGAAAATGCAACAAAACACAATAAAACAGAAAATCACACGTAGTGACTGTCAGGTATGTAAATCATCTATCCGTAGCAATCTTGCAGCCACTTGACAGCTGTTAATTATACTCTACATGATGCATTATAGCAAAATCAACAGTCTGTATATGTGTTAGTGTGCTTGCTCGTTGTACGTTTTATCCCTCTCTCTGGTCCCTCTCTGCCACTGTATACCTTCAAATCCCCTCCACAATTCTTCCAAATCTCCCATTCCCTCTTCCAGCCAATAACATCTTAATTAGGCCTTTCCCAGGGCAGGAAGTGTCTGGCTTAGGCAGAGAATTAAACTATGCTGGGTACAGGTGTCTCTTCTCCTAAACCCACCTTACAGAGCAAACATTCACTTCAGCTTCACACTTCTATTTCCAGGTCTGGAAATGCAGCCCAGACGCAAATGCGTGCAGGCCTCTCACTCAGCTGTTCACCATACACTGCTGGCTCTAATATTCTAATCTAGACCCTGTTTGTCCTTCAAAACTGGATCAGGTTTCTTTATACAAAACTACATTTTAACGCCAACATGCAAATATATGTATATACTCTTAGCAGCCAAATTTGGAAATATGTTTTTTTTTGTTAGAACCTAGTTAACTAATTATATTAGTTATAAAAGTGCTGTTACAGTAATCTAATCATATCATATCATATCATATGGTTACACTTTATTTTGATAGTCCACTTTATGCATTCTATAGTAATTTTGCGACCATGTCAACTAATTCTACTAAACTACAACTACTAACTTGCAGAGTAGACTGTTAGGTTTAGGGTTAGTATAAGTCGACATATACTTGCAAAGATTCTTATAGTCAGTATGTTGTATATTGTGGCCCCATAAAAATATATAATTTAATATATAATTTAATATAATTTAATATAATGTAATGTACTATAATATATAATTAATATTATAAAAAAAAAGTTGGCATGACACACACACAAAGTAAATAAAGTTGCAAAAAAGTTTTTTTCTTTCTTGAATGAATCAATGACTAGTTCATTCATTCTAGTTGACTAATTAATCTAATTTGTCACACTGTCTGTGGTGATGCAGTAGTTTTTAATCATAATTTATATAATTTAATATTTACAAATAATGTTACTTTACATTACATTATATTAGACAACATTACTTTAATGATGTAAACACTGGTGGACCAAGACATTTGAACCCCACAGTGAATGCATTCACAGTTTAATTGTTAGGGATGGAGTGCCAACTTCAAATAGAAAGAAAGAAATCAAGAAGGGTTTGAAGTCTATAAAAGGAGGCTCCTGGGGTTGTAGCAAAGATACACGCCCAGCTGATTCTGGTGGTCTTATGGACCCAGTCAGGGGCGTCTTTGTAAGAGTGGGCAAAGGGCTGGCTGTTTTCATACCGCCTTAATAGTCACTTGAGGGGCTGAAAAGGGACTGACTGGGTCAGCCTTCCCTGGGCACTGGAGCAGGGGCTAAGACAGCTGAAGTGGATTGTAGTCACACTACAGGCTACGGTATAGTGAGGTGGGTTTAATGATATGACAGTGTGGGAAAATATAGACAGATGTCATGCTGACATAATACAATGGATTTAAAGTGTTAACAGTAGATTGGACGAGAAATATATGCTGTACTGCAAAGGAATATATTATAAATGGGTCAATCGAAATGCATTTCTTCCTAGCTTAGAGATCATTTATGCCGAGATGAATATGATTACACTGGCACGCTTTCAAGAACACTATTTTGTCCATAGCTGTTTTGTATGGCTCCTGTCTGAGCTCAGAGGGACTAGGCTTGGCTAGCAGGTGGTAAAACTATCCAATAAGAGCAGGAAATAATCCCCTTTACTGTAAACACCAGTAGTGGTGTCACGGGTACACTTACTGAGGAGTCAGTAGAGAGAGTGGTCTCTGTGTATGTGGGTGTAAAAGTGAATGCTTGAGCTTGAGTGTGTGTTGATGATATGTGCTAGTAAATACATGTTTTATTTATATGTATATATATGCGTCACTCTATTATTGCACTCAAGGCGAGGAAAGAAGTATCCAAAAAAGTGACCCCTATTTTTGTCATTTAAATGTAAATATTTTGAAGTGTATCACATTTCCATTGCCTCTATATGAAGTGCTTGCTGAATGCAAGACTGCAATTCCCAGGATGCACTATGGCATTAATGAATAACGCAGATTACTGCTTCACTGCATAACTGAATTTACCGGTGCTCTTACACTTTACATTTAAGTCATGTGTTTAATATTAAGTGCATCTGTGTTCTTAAATAAGCCTAGAATATGTCTTATTCTGTGTATACTACTTCAGTGTTTTGAATGCAAGACAAAGTGAGACAAGCTCTTAATCTGGATGGACCAATGCCACCCTAGTCCTCATGTGACCTCGTCTCTGCGACAGATGCTGTCTCACCAGGGCAAACAAGGACACTGCAACAGAAATCCAACCAGCAATGTTCAAATCCAAATACACTTCAGCTTATCGTCTCACCAACTCACCAAATTAGACAAGAAGACTGAAAATGTATGCTTCGTTTAGATTTTCACCCTTGTAGAATTACAGCTGATGTCAGAAACATCAAACAGCATCATAAGGGGTGTAAATATGCATAGGAAAAAATTATTAATTGCAATAATATGCATAAGATCTGATATTTGATTCCAATTTAGCTATTCATATTCATAGTTTTACTACTGAAAATGGGTAAAGAATTGCATATATAACTAATGCACCATGTTTACACACCAGAATTACATTTAGAGTCCTGTGCTGTGATCTAGAGTGCTGAACCTGTGTAAGTGTACAACTCTGAGCTCACAGTGGGGGCCTCTTTCATATGCCTCATTTACTGTCCTGCTCCCTCCATTTAACCACTCTTTCATTTATCTCTCCCATCCTGACACTGACTGCCTCTCTCCTTCCTGTGAGGACAATGACAAAGCAACAAGTGTTGTGTTTTGCCTGTTGACATCTGTCTGCTCTCACCAATATCTAGTTCACTTTTAAGAGCAGAATAATGCAAGTCAACGATGAAGTGTTTTGTGCTTTTGTGACAACGTGCCCCTTTACTGTGGGTTGAAAAGAAAAGTGCACAATAATGCATTAAAATAGCAAAAAAGGAATGGTTCACATAAAGAAATAGAAATAAAAACATTGTTAAATCTATCGCTAATGTCACTTTAATTTATGAGGGATTTAAACTATTTGTCAGAGAAACCACTGCTAAACAAAACACACATTTGTTTAATTGGACTTTTGACTTGAAAACCTTTTAGCTGCTGAATTATAGTCTCCTGAGTGACAACTAGCTCCGGCCTCCCGCGTCTTTCTTTCAGTTAATTCCCAGAGATTTTACTCATTTGTTACATTCAGTAGTAATTTATGGTAAGCGCTAACATGTAAATAGTCATGCATGGGAGAACTGTGGTGGATGCCAAAGTGATCTCGAGAGAGCGGCGAGGAGAAAGAGCAGAGGAGAGGGAAAGAGAGAGGAAAAACAAACGAAATCAGCAGCCCCCCTCCTCCCTTTTTGCAAAGTGTGAAAGTCTCAATAAACCCATCAGTTCCAATAACAGAGCAGCATGAGGAGAAGAATAACAGGAGAGGAGGAGGGGGGTGGGGGTACGGCCACCAAGCGAATGAAGTAACCACACATTCACTTTAAAATTTGCCCCGCACACTAGCCTCCTCACCAACGCTTTCTGTTTTTCTTAGAAAGCGGCGTTTGCATGTGTGTGCTTGCCAGTGTTCAGAAGTACCTAGCTAAAAGCAGAGACGCCAATAACTTCTGTAGGGTGTCAGTAGCTCAGCTTCTTTCAAAATAGTGTTAGTACATTTTTATTTTAGCGAATCAGTTTGTTTGAATGGTTCATTTCAAGAACCAGTTCAAAAAATATTTACTGAGAGTCATTGTGCCTATGCAAATGTTCTCTTTTTATGATCTCTCTCTTTCTCTCTTTTAACTGAAATATATAGTTAAATTCAAAGTTCACCCAAAATGGAAATTATGTAATGATTTAGAAAGTCAACAGTATAAGTGTGAGAAAATGATGACAGAATTTTAATTTTTTTGGGGTGAACAATCTCTTTAAATCCTAAGAAGTGAACTGAAGCATGACTCATAAAGCATGCGTATGTATCAATTTATCATTAAAATTCCATAAAAAGAATGCACACAAAAAAACATTATATATGAAATACATTATAACGCAGAGAATGGTTGATATTACTATATAGAGAGATTTAGAAATTATATGGAAAAGAACACTCATAATATTCTTCAAAATTCCTCAAGATTCATCAACGAGATGTATTCCCCTCTCTCTTTCTTTCTCTGTTTATTACATGAACTATTGCCTGTATACTTGAGTTGTCACAACTGGCATGTGTAATACACCTAAACATATACACACACCTACACACACACATACGCACACACTCTAAGGGGGCCTCTCAAGCTTGTTGCTTATGCAGTGCACAGTTTTCCCAAACATTCACACTTGACCACAGTCCTTTGGCTTTAGCCTACAGCCCTTTAGAGAAAAAAGGAGGCAGAGCCCGGGGGGGGCAGAATTACCCAGCAGGGCCAGCTAAATGAGGGGGGGATTACGGGGGCACAGCCCAAAGGATCGCTTAAAGAGGCCACACCACAGAGTCCAACATGTTTCTCTCTAGCACAAAGTGCCATAGACAGCATGCTCATCTTACGAGTCCATTCTGCCAACAATCTTCCGTTGCATCTTCTTACCGGGAAGGAATCGCTTGGTGAAATCCAGCATTAACTCAAGCTATATAATTTGCAGCGCTGATTAAAGCACATAAAGGGGCCTTTCGTAAATAAAATAAAGGCAGGCTCAGCGGTGGGAGGAGAACAGAAAGAGGCCCCCAGAGAGAAGAGTGTTTGTGAAAGAGTGCTCCATTAACTTTCAACACCCTGACTGTCTGGTGCCCTCCACAGAGGTGTCTGGTCGCTCTCGCTCCCCGTTTTCCCTGTTTCTTTCTCTTTGTCTCTCTTTAGCCTCACAGAAATGGTCGGTAGCTGCTTGATGGTTTACTGACCTGAAAAGGGGACCGAAGAAGGCACAGGAAGGTGAGAGACACACTTACATCCTCTGACACTCTCACACCCATTACAGTGTGTGTGTGTGTGTGTGTGTGTACGAGTGTGTAAAAACCAGCTCGCTCTCCAATCAAGAGGATTTTCCACTTTGCACTTGGCTCCCACAAGGGACAGGGTCAAAGCGATGGCTATTATGGATCTAGACGCAGACAGACCAGAAGTCTTGTAATGAATTGCTGTTCTGCTAATGGAGGCTACAGAGGAGGTGTTCTAAACATAATACGGGTCATCATATTGTTCTGAGCATCGGTGCACCTGTTTCTCTGTCGAAACAAGACAACATGTTGTGAACAAGTTCATACTCTGTATCCTGCATCTAAGAGTGATTGCTTACTCCGGTTTGCCTGAGTGTTACGCTCAAGAGCTATGGGGTAAACATTTGTGCTCGCACAAGTACAGACACTTATAAATATTGATGTCTCAAAACTTATGCAGAACACACTCGACTGCCATTTTTAGTGCTGAGAAAACAGCATTAGATAATATCTGCCATCAGGCGACAAGAAAACCTGCATACTTGCTTTTACTGCCTTCTTGATTCAAGTGTTTCAATTAGGAAATTTAAGACTGAATCGTTCCGCTCCACTTATCTGGTTTATTTAATAGTACTACTAATAATAAAAAAGATGAATATACTGAAGCTTCGCACAAAATGTGACTATAGATTTAGCTTACAAGCTATAGGCCATGGGTCAAATTATGGCATACACTTTAATAAATCAAATGAGATCAACACTTCAACATCGTACAAGATTTCTCATAAGACCTTACATACGTGCATCCTTTGGATGACATCTGCACACTGCTTGGCTTTCAGCAAACGTTTTGTGTTAAGAATCATATGAATATTTCATATATCTGTAAGATTCATGCCTGGAGGTTATTTCGCTCATTATTTATTCACTCTTTTCTGCATGAGTGTCGAAAGATCAGACACACTCATAAGGATGCCAGCGAAAAAATATAAAACTAAAAGAAAAGAAAGAAGAAAAAATGCTCAACACCCTCGTCTGGATGATGTCATTTTAGGATCAATGCCAAAAGTCGAAATTTGTCAAAAGAAAAAATGATTTGCTTTGCCAGGATGTTTATTTAACATTTAGGGGATTTTGTTTATGTGGATTACGCTGCGTGTCACATTGAAAATCATGAGCTTATGCATAAAATTGTGAGTTAGAGCAGTAACAGAGAAATGGTGACACCAGGTCTTGAAGGGTTTCAAGTGATCTTCCTTTTAATGAGGGGAACAGCTTAAGAAATCACTGAAAGTCACTAAATAAACAATAAACACAGTACAAGCTTATTGGCCTAAGCTAAATCTCTAAAATAAATCACAAGCAAGCACGTCTCGTGGTATGCATGATGTTTTTAATGTAATGATTGTAATTGCCTGAAATGAGAACTGCCTTTTTGTTTTTAAATATATATATGAAATCTGTCAAAGTTTCTTTTATAGCACTGTTGCAACATTCCAAAGCCCTTTGCATTATTCAGTCCAACTTTGGCTGTGCTGTGGGGAATTCTTGGACTGATGGTTAGCTGATTGGCTAATTTGGGTGGTGGACAGCACACCTGCCATGCTAGAGCTTTTGTAAATAAGCTTTATTCCCTTCTCTCCCTGCTGGCTCTGGCTTATTTCAGCCTCCCATCACCAGCGTGGGGAGAAAAGCAAGAGGACTCATATCATCGAAGGGCCAAAGGTGAGGCGTCGAGAGAGAGCGAAGGGAATGAAATCTCCCGGCCCATTTTAGCAGCCATTCAGAGCGCATTACTCCTGGAGAAGGGAAACTTATAAAGGATCCTGGCGCTTGAACACATTTCTGTGTGTTTATGGGTGAGAGAGAGGAGAACTGTGCGGAGGTTCTGTAATAGATTCCCGAATTAAGGTTTCATGTCTCTCCCCTTTTTCTGTTTCCTTCCGTATGGCACAGCAGCTCTAGATAGATTTGTGTTTTATTAACGTTTAGGTAACGCTTTTTTATAAATTTGTATACAAATTTTATAAAGACGTGGTCTTTTATCTATAACTACTAAATTATACTACAGTTTACTATTTGGATCATTAATGTAAGAGATATGGTGTTATAATACCCAGTATGTAGTGTAAAAATATAATGCATCATAAATTTTGTTATTACAAAATCTAAATCATTATATTATCTAAGGCAGTACATCATGCATACCACGTAATCTTACAATAGTTAAACCTTACTTATGAAATAAACTAACAGCATAACTACTTTTAATTTTCCAATCATTACCGCCTTATCCCTCTAAACTTTGCACATTGTTTCTGTTTACCTACATATACATACGGCTGTACGTTTTCGGTAAGTGTGTCATACATACCACATAATTTCAGAATAGGTCCCCTTTAGTTATAAAATACTTACAGTA
>JAUMHE010000048.1:13792123-13809874 GCA_032359235.1 Enteromius mattozi | reverse complement strand
CGAATCAGGGCTCCCAAGCAGCGACCCCAGTCTGTCGTCACGACATAACGTCATAGTGACTGACAGACGGGGAACTAATAATCTAACCTACTCCCTTATACTCTGCCCTTTCTAATGTAAGAGTTTCATGTGACGAGCTCTTTGCAGCACAATGGAATTTGGAAGGTGAGACATTCTATGATAGTGCATTAAAAACGCAAAGCGGGGGAATCTGTCTGAACATTTTGAACTGATGTGTGAAAAGGTTCACAGACTTATGGCTATGTTTTGCTGCCAGTAGTGCCTATAACTTTTCCAAACAGATTTATATGTGAAAACATGGTGTATCTTAGGTTACAGAACTTGATGCATTTCAGTCCGTCTAGAGCAATCAGAGGTTGGATGATACACAAATCAATGAGAGCCCACTGGCAGTTGTACAAACATAATGCATCAAGATCTGTTTCTCATCAAAATGTGCAATTATCTGTTCCTCATAACACACATGTAAATAATGTCATGCTGCACATATGTTGTCCATAGCCCAAGTCTACATCTGGTCTAAGGTCAATTTTTAAATGTCATGCCATTGATTTGGAAGATCTCGATATTATTGACTGCTTGCCTTTGTGGCCATTTCAGCCACCTCTTGACCTGCTGGGCCAAGATCACTATTACACTGTCAGACCACATAATGGAAGCACAACACAAGAGCTCGCTCGTCTGAGAATGATTCATTATGGAAAACAATGCCATGAGTAGAGGCGATCATTATTTTACTACAAAAAAAAAAAAAAAAGATTTCCCGATAGTGGCTTGGTTACTTTCAAAACAAACGCTAAGTGACTTTTATAACAGTAGGCTGGGAAAGGGTTTTATGTTCCCTTACCTCTTCAAGTGGTTGATTTAGAAATGTTCTCATAGCTAGTCGATGATGCTACAGAAAGTGGTTTCCTAAGAAGAGCCCTCCTCTGGGTGTCTGAGGCAGCAGTCCTTTGGCCTCCTCCGGTTTGGCCCAATTATTTGTAATGTGCCGTAGAGTAAACTATTATTCTTAGCCAACCTCAGCAGTAATGTTTCAGTATGCTCTATATACAAACTAGTAAATTAGTTGATGACAACACAGCTGAAGTGTCTCATTCATGTGGGGCGGCTCATCAGAGACATCATTTGGATCACGCTGGATGGGTAATAAATCAGGATTCTCACAGCAAACCTCAGAGTTTTGTTTGCAATTAAAATCAGAGAGCGTCAGACAAAACATCCTCCTGCACTGAAACAGATACAACAACGATTATAGACCTATATGACTATAGGCCAGTTATATGCATGTGAAATTGATATGGAAATAAACCAGTATATACTGGAAATATGTGCCTCAACCTACAATTTTTTAAAAAAGCAAAAACGCACCTATTGATACACTTCCCAACAGTTTCTAGCAACACTAGAGGCATTAAACTTTGGTAACAATATTTTAGGGTTACACCTATTAGTTGCTTATTAGCATGAATATTACAAAAATATCAGCCATTTATTAGTGCTAACTAAGCACATATTAATGCCTTATTCTACATGACCTTATTTTACATCTCTACTCTTCATCTCCTACCCAATACCTAAACTTAACAACTATTAATAACTAGCAAATTAAGAATTTATTGAAGGAAAAGTTGTAGTTAGTTGTAGTTTGACATCTGTATTGCATAAGCAGTTCTATATGTATGGCTTTTCTGACATAGTAAACATGTTCAATGGCTCACCTGGTACAGCATTACACTGAAAAAAGTCCAGTAAAAAAAGTTCAAAAGCTTTAATGCTTCCTTTAGCAAATGCATTTTATCTCCTATTTCATAGGCATTGATTAGGTTTACGTTAGAGTTTAATGTGGCTGCCACATAATTTTTCAAACACAAGAATGCATTTACCTGTCAGCGCTACTTACAGAACGCTTCATGCAAACATACAAAAAAACAAACTTAATAATGATCCAAAAAACAATGCCAATTTTACAGAAATGTTAAAACTGGTACGTTTCAATATACTGTGACTGGGTTGAAATAAACAATATGCTGACTTATAAAGCCACTTTTTGAAAATTCTATTAAATGACTTACTTATCCACCACAATAGGATGTGCTACATGCAATGATAACTGCACCAAAGTCCTAGTTTCTCTTTTAATGCGATTCCCCTCTCCCCGGTATAAGACCAAGTATGAGAGAAGGCATGATTATTCCCATCATGGCCACCAAGGGCTTCTCAAGGCTCACTGTATTCAGTGTTTTCCCTAAACAGGCATTAGGGTCTAATTCTGCCCGCCCATGGAAGAGCAGGCGCTAAAGCCCATGTCAATTGGCAGACTCCCTGTGGGACGAGAAAGAGAGAGAGGCTTCCCTACCATGCAGCGCACCCACCACCCCACCCTCTGCACCAGGCCTGTAATCACAGATTAGGGGGCGGATCAAAGGCTGGATTAAATTTGGGCCACTGGGCAAAGGCGGAGATTATGGCATGGTGGCACATCGTTCTTTTTGTCAGAGCGTGCATGTGTCTCTCAGACACATATGTGTGTGCGCACACGTGTTTATGAGTTATCCGGTTAGCCATCCAAAGTCCAACCAAAGTTTCTCAGTTTTTCTCAACACTGGTTTCCTCAAACCTCTAGGGTGAGATTACGGAGAAAAAGAGGAGCATAACCTCCAATTTCCACCCCCAGTGCTTCACACGACAGCACAGCCCTGCCATCCCAGCTAAAGGTAGGAGGCGAGGTGCACTGAATAACGATAGCCAACCAATTTCTCCACTATTGTGGCAGAGCAGTGACTTTTAGCTGCGTGTAATCCTAGCCCCCTCACCCCCTTGCCTCCTAAAGGGGCTCATCACAAACAATTAAATCAACCATGAATTTCATATCGTTCACTAGAGCCTTTCAACCTTCTTCTTTTTCCTCCTCCTTTTCTCTTTTAATTCAAACTTGTTAATCAGCCTTTAGAAGCCAATTAAGTAGATTGTAACGCTCTCAATTGGATAATTTGCCTTTGTTAGGCTCTGGGTGATCCTTCTGATACAGTTTGCAAGCAGTAATTGGCCTAGCATTCCAAACAAACAGCAATGAAGAGAGACTTTAAATATGTCAGTTAGCACTAATATACATGTTCCTATTTTATATTTTTATTTATTATTTTACTCTTTACATTACAAGGACAGTGGCAAGATAACAGGAAATAAAGAGAAGACAAAGGGACAGGGTCAGGAAAGGATTTAATCCGGATATGAACTTGAGTCACCTGAATGCCACAGCAGATAATTCAGTGGAATTCTAAAGAAAAAGTGACTTTTTATTGATTTTACATGCTCTGTTATATTTTTTCAATGTTGCCGTGATAATTTGTGCCAATTAAATGAATACAGTTGGTTGATTCAGTGCCAAGACTGTGCAGCAGTGGGTGGATAAGGAATAAAAATCGAATTCACCCCGTCTATGACATCTCGCCCTCGGCTCCTGTTCTCAAAGCCGTAGAGCTGCTAAGAGAATATATAGCACAAGGTGTCTGTCGTTCTCCGTCTGTCTATCTGTCTGTCTTTTTTTCTCTCTCAAAGACCCTCTTGTCACCCAGGGCTCCAACTGAACAGTGGGAGTGCACAGCCCAGCAAAAGGGCAACCATTTATCACAGTCACCCCAAATGAAAGGACCCAAACGTCTCTCTTTCGGCTTTCCCCCTTCCCTTTTTCTTCTGCTCCCTCTTTTCCCTTTTCCTCTTTCAACATCCCGTCTTTCCCCTTTTGTCTGATCGTAACAGTCTGGCTGGCGAAGAGGAGGGAAAGAAAAAAGAGGGCCGTTAGCTCGCTCAGCCCGGCTGCAGTTGGGCCAGCTCTCTCACGCTGTGGATCAAGCGGCCCTTTGTGTGTGTGGGGGTGATTTGTCAGGCAACGGTGGCAGAAGTCAAGACCTAGAGGGTGAAAGGCCCTGACCCCAGGAGTGCCTGGCCCCCAAGCTTCTGCTATAATAGAAAGGGGCCCGGAGAATGGCCGCCTGTCCAGTGCCCAAACACCACAAAGCGGCTCATCTGCATACTTCAGGTAGGGCACTTTTATTGGAACTGACAGGGGTGTGACAGCCTCAATGGTGATCGAGTGTGTGTGTGTGTGTGTGTGGGAGGGTGATGGCTAAAAGCAGCTTTTCCTCTGCTGGGCTTGCAGGAAACCAATAACAGCTAATCTCTCCCGGCATAATAAACAAAACAGTAAACAATGCCATTGTTTACACATCCAACAGGCAGTGCAGTTACTAGCCTTTTGTGACTGCTCAACGGCAGAATGAAGTGTCGGGGCAGAGGCCATCAGAGGAAGAGACAGAGGCAGTGTGAGACAAATAGAGAGAACTGTGACAACTGACATGCTGGCCTGCCTGTTAGTTCTCACCCCGTTTTGTTCCCTTTTCATCCGCTCCTAAAAGACGACAGAGAAACGCATTCCTCCAGCGAACTGTTTGTTTGCTTGTTCCCACCTTTCCTGGGTCAGAGGGAGACAGTGATGTTAGCCTCTCTCTCATGGACGTTAGTCTGAGGTGGCAACTCTGCACTGTTTATTTGCATTTGCTGTCTGCGTAGTTTTAGTGCCGGATTTAGTGAAGGAATTATGCAAATCAGGTAACAGCACAAATTAGCTCACGAATCCCAAACATGCATGCAATTTTGCTATGTTACGGGGTGTTTCTGAACGTCCATTACAGCATATACAGCGGACTATCACAATGTGACATACTTTGTACCAGCACTTTATAGCATTATACCGCCAATCTACAGTAGGTACCCAAATTGACTTTCTGTTCCTTTTTAAAAAATATTAAATGTGCACTCAACTGCACCATGCTTATATGCCAAATTATAATGCTCTTATAATTGTGCAAGGTAAACAAATTCATAATTTGGTTTTTGCACTGAAGTCCACTGTACAATTCTGTTAACAAAAAAAAAAAAAGGTTAACATATTGCTTTTTCATAAGTGGCTCAGGACTTTTCAAATCCATAAATTAATGTTCAACAGAATAATGTGCAATATCAATAAAGACACTGGACTGTACACTTTTGCAACTTGACTTTGCACTGATCCATCATAATGAATTAATTATTAGCACTGGTACTTCATTGCATGGAACTTATTATGTGGTTATTGTTGTTGTACATTTATATATTTAGTACAGTATCTGGTACACATTATTTTGTCAATAGTTTGTGGAAAATAATAACATTGTACATATGACAATAAAATTTTACTTTATTATTATTAATATTATTTGTTTTTCATCAGAAACACATGAAGTTACACTTTTTTAAGTTATGTTAAACTAGAATACACCACGTTTTCGAACAAACTGTCTTTTTAAGGAGTATTCTTATACATTATGTTTGGAAAAAAAGAAATAAAAAGAGACCCCTGTGTAGTTATATTCTGTCTGTATGATATTGTTAATAACCTTGATGTGTAACAAATTGAGTCCTGCAATCCTTGAGACTTCACCTTGCCTAATCGGCACAATCAAAAGCCATCAAATAATCATGTAATCAGTGAACAGGCCTGTTGGCACAGATACAGCAGCATTGGATCCATTCTGGGCCTGACTGACATGATTATAAAGACTATGGGAGTAAAGCAGTTGTCATTGGAAGCAGATGGAGCATTTTAAAGAGACAGAGGGAAGATCTTTCAGCATAGCGTCCTTGTACGATGTCTGGAAGCATTTATGATCCACAGAGGCTTCTTATTGTCAAAAGAAAAAAGGAAGGGAGGAAAAGAGAGGAACAAGGAGGGGAAATGTTGAATCATTTCAATGCTGAGGACACTCAGACATTAAAGGGCACTGCAGACCTTACAGGGCTGTTACCCATCTCGAGAATAAAAGAGTGGCCAAAATCCATAATGTCCATGATTAAAACACAGAGTTTCCTTTTCAGATCCAAACTAACATGATTTGTCTATGGAACTTAAAAGGAGCATCTTGAAGAATTATGCTGGCTGCTCTTTTTCATAAAATGACTGGGAACTGAGGCCTCAAGCCTCAAAAATGGTGCAAAACACCATAAAAGTGACCCAAATGACTTGAAATGAAATGAAATGTATGATAGTTTTATTTAATGCATTATTAATCCTCTTCATATCTGAAAGAGTTGTGTCAAAACCCTTAAACTAAATTGTCGGTCCTGTTCCTAAAACTATTATTTATTTAAAAATAAATAAATAAATAATAATAATAAATAATGTTTGAGCTAGAAGTCCAGTCTACATACTGAAATAGAAATAGAAAATAATATAACCAAAAATATAAGTAAAACATAGACCTACAGGTTTGAAATGTAAAATGAGGTTTCTTAAATGATAACAGATTTTTAGATAAATTACTACTTTGACAAAAATTGTAGAAACTCTAGAGGATACAGAGAGAGAGAGAGCAAAACAAAGAGAAAGAGGGAGTGAGACAACATCTATGGTGTTGTATACAAAAAGTGTCAGACACTTGACTGTGTGTCTCCTGCTCTCATTTGGGGTATGGAGCGGAAGCATCCAGGCAAAGAAAGAGGCAGGACGGTGCTTTTATCCCCTGCGTTTGAAGGCAAGAGTCGCTGTGTGTATGCATGAGTATGAACAGGAAGATGAATGGTCTGGAAGATAAATGCATGTGGGTTACTCTGCAGTGGCCTCCCGCTCCATGTAGCCCACTACCATGACATCAGAACAGAAGGGGCAAACATCCCCTCTTTGTGGAGGGGCTAATTTAATTTGTACCTTCCAATGAGGGGTAAATATGTTTGAACTGTCTGAGTGAGCAGTGTGTACCCGACTCCCGTTCTCACGGGAAACTGGTGCGCGTCAGGATATTGTGTGGCATTGCATTGCTAGTTCAGTTCAAAAAAGCTAATTTGATTATTTCCTTTTGCCTTTTTTTTCATTCTCTCTTGCTCGCCATCCCGCTCTCTCTCTGTCTCCATCTGTTCCTCTCTTAGGAACTCAGTGTCTCTTTCCAGGCGTACATACACAAACACTGACATAGACACACAAACACACACCAACTCTTGACATTCCCCTGGGATGACCCCAGTGACCTTTTTCATGTCTGTTCGGAATCTGACGTCAAAGGTCTCGTTGCTAGGAATGAGGGCTTGTTTAGTAACAAATATGACCTCTCTCGCCTTTTCTAGTCTCTGCGGCTATCGAATATATAAATTCTTCCTGTTTTAGCTGCTGCATACATAAATGAACTCAATGAGTCAATGAAAGGTTATGAGGACAGGAGGTCCATTATCAATATCTGTAAGTCCAGAGGGTTTGATAAGCACATATCTTCCAGGGATGCAGGGTGTCAGGGTCACACCTAGCATTCGGTGACCCTGCAGCATCCAGGGCTGACCTCTGGGCTTGGGCTGACCTCTGTGGACCCAGCTGATTCTGATTACTCCTCTGGGATCCTGGACCAGCAGCACCAAGCTCTAAGTTTGACATCCCATGCAGAGGAACTCTATAAATATACAGAGTAATAGCAACAATACAGCATCCTTCTGACAGAGGTGTGCTGGACAAAATGGAGAGTTCAGCACATTGTCCATCTGCCATCTGTTCCAGACAGTGACCTTTTAATGCATGCCTGATCTATATTTGATTAAAAGACCAGATTGTATCTCCTTTTTGATGAAGAGCGGCCCCAAAAATAATTTGGATGATTACAACGTATGGATTTCTTATATATTTCTTATATGCATTTTGTATATGTAACACAATATTAATTCAAGTGGCAGTTATTTTAAGAAAAGAGTGCATAAACACACTGTTCAAGCAAATTATTTTATTAAAGTGCATCTATTATGGATTTTTGAAAATGACCTTTCATGCAGTCTGTATCTCAGCTCAAAGTGAATAAAAACAATTCTAAATCATTGAAACGAGTCATTTTTAAAACAAATCCCAGGCTGTTTCATGTTAACGTCAACATGAAACATTAGCATATTGCCTGCCCACTTGTTGGTCTTTTCATGTTGGTCTGAATAAAAATGCAAATTTATTCTTTGCCGATAGGAGCGTTAAAAGCTCACAAACACTGCTTTACATGAAATCTATTAACAGCTCAATGTTAACGTTTCTAATGCTAATTTGAGCACTTTCCACTAACAACACAATGATAATGTTTTTATGCTAACATTTTGAAAACGTTCCACCAACAACGCAATGATAAAGTTTTTTATCCTAACATTTTTAAAACATTTATTAATTGCAGATAACGTTAAGGAAACGCTCTACTAATGTTATGCAAGAATGTTTCTTTGATAACATTGAGAGAACCTTTAGAGAACATTAGCCAAAGTTACGAGAACGTTCCCTGTTAGCTGGGAGATGGATATAAAGAGAAAATTGATTTTAGATCTTGCATGCATGTCAAACTGTTGTTGGGGACTCCCAAAACCAAAATATAAACCTTTAATTCAACTATAACTTAAGAAGACCTGATTTCTGACTTACCTACAGTACATCAACAAACAAATAATAAATAAACAAAAAATAATTATTTTAAAACATTATATTTTGTAATGCAAAAGTATCCAAAATTACCCAGACTTAAGCACCCAAAAGTGCCCAGATGCCTATTGGGGCTCACTTTCCAAGGTACTTTTGTAAACATTTAACTTGCATAAAGTACAGTACTGATCAACACAAAGGATGATGTTCCACTTGTCAAGCTCAAGTTGAGGATTATTGTAGCATGCGAGTTCTCTAAAACGATCCCTCCCTCTCTTGCTCTCTTTCTACACTGACCCAGTGTCTGACCAGTCTGGTACTCTGACCTGCAGCTGTGTTTACAGTCAACACAGCACCATGTTAGGACAGCTGGGAGAACAAGAGAGGCAGCCACCATGCAGCCCAGCACTCACCAGATTACACACACAAATGACGACAAAGTAAGAAACGTACAAACAGGATGTATGCGAGAATAACTTCACAGATGCACATTTCAATTTGAATGCATGATTGCCAACACATTTGGCACTAAAACCAAAAATATTAAATCAACTTTACAGCCCTCAACCGCAGTTTCCTGCAACACCATGTTTGATTGAGTAAACGAGGAAGCATTTCTAGATTCATTGGCGTGTTCTAGTGTCATTGTATCATTTATGACTATCGCCTCTGTACATGAGACTGTGTGACTTTGTGTGTGTATAGGACATACACAAGGCCAAAACAACATCCGTCTGTACCATTGTCAGTGACACCAAGGAGAATAACAGCCTTAGAGACCCCTCTTTCCCTCGATGCATCAAGTTTCACACACACAAACACAAATAGTCTCTTGGTTCGTCTTGTTCTCTCAGCCACCCCGGGGGTATCCTTCGTGGGAGCCTGCAAACCCCGGCATATTTGTGGGCAGCCTCCTAGTGTGAAGCCTTTATTTAGGTGCATGGAAACTTTACTTATCTTAGGAGAAATATTTATCAGATATCATCCCGCAAAGTACACTAATTTTATTTTCCATCTCCTGACAGCTTAATACTTAATTAAAAGTAGCCTATGTGAACTCTAGTTGCCCATATTTTACTTACGGTACATTAAAATACAACAAAACAGAGAAAGTACAGACCTCTTTTTGGGTCAACATTGGAAGGAGTCAGTCAGTGCAGAGACTACAATACTGATAGAGGTATTAACAGTTCCTCATTGTTATTGACACATCCAGCATACGTCAAGGGCGTTAACGTAAGTGGCTATTGACATCCCACTTTGGCCATTGATGTCCCAGTCTCACTCACTAAGTGCTTTACTATCATGTCCATTTCCGTGCTAATGTGAAGTTTCTCTCAATATCTTTGACTTATAGAGAGCCATATTAATGCTGTCCACTGGGTAGAGTGGAAGGACACGGCAAAAACTATGACTAATTCTGGAGTTGTGGTGGATATTCGTGGAAAACAATGACTGACTCAAAATTAGGAGCCAAGCGAGAACTTAGAAACAACAATCCACGTACCTCAAAATCCCTCAGGACTGAGATGATTGGAGAGGGCAAAAAAAAGGGCAGAAATAGTCATATTTGTGGGTTTGGGATACTCAGTGAGACTTAAGAGCTCAATCGTGGCTATTACCGACAAAAGCATATCTGTTATATATTTAAATAAAGTATTGGTTAATGACATTCATTTTAAAGGGTTAGTTCACACAAAAATTTTGTCATTAATTACTCACCCTCATGTCGTTCACAGACTAACATATGATGTTATTTTTGTTTTCTCATAGGGTCGAAAAACTGAAGTTAAGCCACTGATGTCACATGGACTCTTTTACCCTCTTTTTACCACATTTCTGGATCTGGGATCATTTCAGTTGTGTTGCTGTCTATAGAGGAACAGATGGCTCTCTGATATCATCAAAAATATCTTAATTTGTGTTCCAAAGATGAACGAAGGTCTTTGGAACGACACAAAGGTGAGTAATTAATGACAAAACTTTCAAGGAATTTTTGGGGTGAACTAACCCTTTAATAGAAATTTATCAAATTCTCTTGAAAATGTTATAAAAGTTTCTTAAAATCAGATAAAACCAACATTAAAACCAGTTTTTAGCTACATAAAAAAAAAAAAAAAAAAAATCTGGATTTGGAAGAGAGATAAATTAAAAAGCTGTGAGGAATCATATTTATCACAGTCAATAATGTAATAATGTGTCATCTGAAAGCTTGGAGAAACACACTAACAGTGCCACAACAGAGAATCATCAGCCGGGGCATTCCGTGCATTTCTTCCAACAAGCGCCATGAATGAGAGCACTTATAATGGAAATCAGCAGGCAAGTTCACGGAACTTAAACAATCAGCAGTGTTTCATGATTAATAACCAAGTCAAGTAGAAAAATGAAATCTGTATCAAACTGCTAAAATGGACCCCGTTGTGCCACAAGTGGGCTTGTTTGGAGTTCATAGAGAGCTTGACATGAAGTCAAATCAGAAGTGTCAGGGGCAAAAGAGAAAGAACTACTCCATCTGTTAGGGTACTCATATTCAATAGACCCTTCACTAAATAGAAACCAAAAATAATTCTCCAGAATTTTCTCGTTGAAGACTGGAAAATATCATTTGGAGGGGAAGGACGATGTTGGGTCACGAAGACCAAGCAGCTGCTCCCGTTGACATTGAGGAAGCACCGTCGATGTACGTGAGATTCTACTGGGTAGTCAGGAAAACTAATGAGGGATCATGAAACAGCGGTAGGAGTCACCCATCACTCTCCCCCAGCTCAGGACGTGTCAATACACAGCCAGGCCACAGAGGAAGGCAGACAAATACAAGGCGGAGATGTAATACCCCCAATTGGGATTATAGAGTTTACAAAAGCCAAAACCCAATGATGGAAGTTTTAGTTCTTCCAGGCACTAGGGGAAAAATCTGTTTTTGTTCCTTTCAGCATCATTTTAGCAGGAGCTTGACACGTTAAACATGATCCATTCCAGGTAGAAGTGCAGAGCTGACGATGAGTTCACACCACCTGCTCTTGACCTTTTCTCTGGGATATGAAGCCTTGTTCTATTTTTACACAGACAAATCCTGCTCTGGGTGACAGCTCCAGCCTAGACTCACCTCTCTGCAGGAACGCTATCCATAATCACCTGAAACTGAGAGAAAGTGAGAGAGAGAGAGATGGAAAGAAAGATGGAAAGAAAGATGGGAAAGACGAGCCCAAGAGAGCACTCTAGGAATGATGGAATATCAATATGGCAGAATGAGACTTTCACACACGAACATGAACACAGGGCTCCTTCCTTTCACTGAATCTGATGCATTGCACACAGAGAAACTCTGCAGCTCTGCTTCGCAACCTAGAGAGCTGACTGCTGACTGCTGCCTACATAAGGCTGCATTATAACTGTCAAGCAACCGTGGCGATTTGGAACACTGAACATCAGTAACTAAATGTTCAAAACTCACTGCTGTTTATAATACAGCTTTCATTAGCATGTTGCTAAGATAAGGATGTAAGTTATTATAAGATTTTATTTTCTGTAAATGATATAGGCATCCAAACAAGGAATGTATCTTTGAAAGTAGAAACAGATCAGTAAGCATGTCTAACTAGGAATATTCTGGCTAATTTAATGATGTTTTTCAATGAGAGTGTACTGTCAGTTGTAATTAACACATTTTACTATATTAAATCAATTCAACAGATTTCCCCTAAATGCACTGCATTAAATGCAAAAAAACAACCAAATAATGACAAAGTCATTTGTGCTGATGATAGATATAATGCAAGCCATAGGTCATCAAACGCCTAATTTTACATAGACATCTTTTATGGTCTCCATAAATTGCCAATGAGCAAGAACCCTTACAATTCATTGCTGGCCCCTTTGCCCTTCCCTGGTTTCTTTTACATGTTTATTTAGATCTAAAAAGGGATATATTCACAACAACATCATGAGTAACTCCCAGTATTGAGGAGTAAGTTACATAGCTGTCATAGCTATGCAAACATTTGATTTTAAAAAATGGTATCATAGTATCATAATTAAACAATTTCTTGTTATGATTTTAAATCTATATTTTACCTCAGTGTCAAAGTGATAAGAGCTGCTTTGCCTTAATATCAGAATCAGAATCAGAATCGAATCAGAATTGAAAGTCTGACAGTAACCAGTGTTGAGTACTACTGTAATGTTAACACTGCCTGGTTTCAATGTTCGAAGATGATTAACAGTTGAAAACATCCTAGAAATTTAGAGTAGTACAAGTAATCAAATGTAATTAGTCACATTAATAAAGGCTATTACTTTTTAAGGTGTTCTTGTTATACATTGCATGCACTTACTTTTATAATATATTAATTATATGTATAATTCATTATACATAATTTCATGCAAGTAACCTTGAGCAGAACTATGTATTAAATTTTATATAGGGCAACTTGTAACTTGTAAACTATTACATTTCCAAAGCAACTTTCCCAATTCTGGTAACACCAAAAATACCACTTTAAGCAGATATAAGCAGAAACTCAATTTATTCAGAAACAGACAGCTGTGAAAAATGCATAATACTATATTAAACTTGCATTTATATGTCATCAATAGCAATTTATATCACATATTTCATTAATATTAATGACTAACTATACCAGGTCAGGTCACATTTTCAAACTGATTTGTGTGCGTTTGGGAGACCAGCTGTTACGCCAAACCTAATGAACTAAACTCAAGCGGAAGCGAGTCCACACCAAAAGCTCTAGTGTGAAAGCACCCTTCCATTAACACGCCGCATCTCCTTAGATTTTGTTTTTTGTTGCTTTCCATCTCAGAACTGAAGCGGGTATTAAAAGTCGCCTGTTCCTCCAAAGAAAGTCCTCCTCCCCAAGAGCCAGGCAGATTATTTAAAGACTGATTGAGACACCAACGTCAGCCGGATTGCCAGCGCGGAGGCAATCAGGAGGCAGATAAGGACCTGTTACCTGAAGTGGGATTCTCAACCTGCATCGTCAGAGAATCCATCCTGTGCAGACTGATAACGGCTGGCTTTTAATGACCACTGAAAAGCTGGCAGGAGACGGACACGAAACGTATAGAGACTGTTATCCGCATCACTGTTAGAGGCTAAGGGAAGTGTGAGGTTAGGCTAACCATCCCAATCCAGCATTTTTGTGTAAAAATAAGGACATACTCATGTTTTTGCCCACAATCTAAACACACACACACACACACACACAAACAAATGCACACAAAACCCCTACAAACATGAACTCAGTCAGTATATCTATACTAGAAAACCTATAAACACCTATGGTTATGTGTGTCAGATAGTTAATACAGAAATATAGAAAAGAAACAGTGCAATATTTAAAAACAGCAAGCACTATAGCATGGGTAAGCATGATGGGTATTGTAGTTCTTGATGGTGTATCACAGCTTTATAGCTGGGAAACTTGTAACTCAGTGGGGCTTTTCGCTTTGACATTTCATGCATAACATAAGGATGTATAACACATATAAATACAACTTTACCTTGTCACTGGTGTTTGGAATTTGCTCGTTATCACAGTATTTTTGTCGCTACTTGAAGGGCACAATACATAGAGATACAGAGTGTCCAGCGTTATGCCCCCTTCTTGTCATAGCTTATATTATTCTACTCTGGTTAAGAAGAACTTTATTAAAAAGCAAGCAGATCTCTTTTACTGTGGATGAGATAGATGTAGCTAAATTTGAATAAATAAATAAATAAAATAACACAGAAATAACTTAATGCATTACTCCACGTAAAATGTACCAATCCAACATAAGTAGTTACTTTTTTATTGTACAATGCAATAGTGTAACACGTTACTTTTAAAATCATCGTTCCCCAACACTGATCCTTAAACAAAAACACACACTCTCCCACATAACCCTTTAAAGCTCTTCATAGCATAGGTAGGCCCTTCTTGTGCCTGCTCGACTCCTCTCCTGGCAGATCTCAATTAGCCAGGGATTCTCCTCGAGGGCAAAAATGTGTTTCTGTCAGATACGTGGGATTCATTTGACTCTAATGTAATTACTGCAGAGGGGCAAAGCTCTCCATGCCCTCGTCTGGAGAAGATTATGGGCGCTCTCTCGCCCACAAGATGCTCTCACCTTTGGCACCTTCCTCTGAAACCAGCCTAAGCACTCTCATCCAGTAATATTGCACTCCATTTGTTTGTTTTCCCTCCGCCCCCTTTCTACTGAACCAGTCAGGCTGGAAGGTTTGTGGGTGGGGGACTGATTGTTTTAATGTTCGGGGCCAGCATAACCGGTGAAGAGAGCCAATAGAGCAAACCTGTGTAGGCCACCACCCCCTCATTGACCCCCCACTTATGGTAGCCGAGGTGATACACTTGTACAAACACGGCCCCTGGTATGGAGTGTCATACACCTTGCCAAGGGGGGATGAAGGGTGGGGGGGGCATCTGCTTCCTTGGCAAGCAGCGAGCAGATTATACATCTGGTCCCTACTTGCCAAGAGGGAATCTATCACATTCCTAGCACTTCTCACTCTATCCCTCTTTCGTCGTCCTTTCCTTTCATTCTCTACTGTCTTTCTGTAGCCTGCTCACCCCCCATCCTTTTCGTTTTTTTGTGATACAGTATGTGGTTTTGACATCAAAGTGGCAGAGAATATTAATCCTGGCTGAACTATCTGCTCAGAGCGCAGGGATCAAGCCAGGGCTAAGATCACGCTTTGTTCCCCTCAGGAAGAGAAGGGAAAAATGAGAGAAAGAAAAGAGAGAGCCAGAAAAAGACACAGACGGTGGGTGGGAGACTTGACTGAAGATGATGTCTCATCTGAAAGGAAAAAACAAAAAAAACGTCTGTAAACAATATTTTTCTTCTTCGTCAAAGGTAAAAGAATACAATCATCTGATTATTGCTTTACCTTTTTTTTGAATATTTTTTTTCAGCAAAATTCATCAAATTTAGCAAAAGTTACAGTAAAGACATGTATAAGGTTACAAGAACAAATACTACTATAAAATGAATATTAATACAAAGAATCTTGAAAAAAAAAAAAACAGCACAGTCATTTTCAATATGTTTTTTAAGCAGCAAATCAGCTTATTAGAATGATTGCTGAAGGATCACATTACACTGACTTGAACCTCCACTGTATGGATTAAAACACATTTTTTTTAAATTAACCCCTTTTGTGTTTCATCATTTCAGTTTGGAACAATTTGAGGATAGGAATGGGTGAACTATTCAGTGTAACTTATTCAGTATAACTATTAAAGGGTTAGTTCAACAAAAACTCACCTGTAAGATCTTTGTTCATCTTCAGAACACACATCCGAGAGCTTTCTGACCCTGCATTGACAGCAATGGAACTACCACATTCAAGACAATAAGGGTGAGTTATTAATGACAGAATTTTCATATTGGGGTAAAGTAACCCCTATAATGTCTGAGTAACTTTTAGACATTCTCAGAAAAATGTTATTTACCAAGTGGTATATACAGTATTTTTACCCTAAAGATACGTAAAATATACATATTAGTACCTTTTGAAAGGGTACCACCCAGTGTTCTGTACATTATTTATGTATGTGTGTATGGATAAATAGATAGATATAGATAAGTTCCTCTCTGGCAAAGGGTTATTATACTGTACAATGAGTACTTTGAGAAAAACGCATAGCTAAAGTTTGTCAGGTTAGTGCCATCAAATGTCTGAAATCACATAAACAGCAACCTGAATTTTGATTGGTTGCTTTAAATGTCAGTCAAACGGTCTTTACTGGTGGGCAGTTCTTGAGCAGAATAAGCTGCATTGTGAACTCTAATTTATGTTGCATGTCAAAGACTAGGTGCTGAACTATCAAGAACGTGATAATTAGAGGTGACCTTGACAAGTCTCTCTGGGAGGTTTAGAGGTGTCAGGAGGTCTTGAGGCCCAAATCTCTTGCTTTCTTTGAATTGTCCTTTTGGGCAAGGATAGCCTCCAGGAACTATGGTTGTAATTATGAAAACAAATAGAGCTAAGTGACTCAGTGTGAAAGTAAACAAAATTAGCCAACTACTCAAAGAGTGACAAGTAAACCAGGACTGCCGTTTACATGTTCTGGTGCCAGAAACAGTGCAGGGGATTAAACAATCCAGATAGCAGCAAGCAAATCCTCTGACAAAATATTACACAAAGTCAACAAGAAAATACAGACAGAGGTGAAACGTGGCATTTTAGTGCTGTGAGAGTTTGTGTTTGCTGATGAGGTGAGTCAATGCAGGCATGCTGTGCAGACGTGTTGATAGTGAGATTGTTTATAACGGCTTGCCAATCATCTGTTTGTGCATTCATCTCTTCCTTTATGAGCTCTTCATTATTAAATACCATGAATACAATAAAAGTCAATAGGGCCCACTGACTGTTTAGTTGCCATCATTCTTCATCACCTCAAAGTAGTGAGGAACATGATATCGTGAAATCTATTGTTTCTGTTACCTTCATCTAAGCTAAAAATGCAGGCCAATAAGTGTAATACAAAAAAAAGTAATGTAATTAAATGAAGAATCATAAATCATTCCTCTTAGAATATTATGATACAGTGCATTATAAATGGCTTGTAAATTGGTGCATGGCACATACTTTTCAAATTCTGTTCATAAGTAATGTTTAAAATGTTTAAAAGTTAAAAAAAGGAAAGACAAAAAAATAGGCAATAATTTAGCCACATTTTTGTTTAATGTCATTTTGGTCACTTATTATTGTAGAACAGTTTGTGCTGATTTCAAGAAAAATACATGTTGGTCAATTATACGTTATAAGTAGCTGAAAAAAGCACAAATATCAGAGCATGTCCAAACATCTAAAGGATCTCAAAACCACCTCAGACCCCAGAGGGTTAAATCACATACATATACTTAATAATTAGACCTCCTGCGGTCATTATCATTTTCTGAACCATCCCCTGAACATCTGTTAAAAAAAGAATATCCTTTTTTGTGCAGAATGCTTATTAGTGTTTCACATGCTGAAATTGTCCAGATTGCCAATGACCAAAGACTAGCTAAAGAAAGAGAGAGAGAAATAAGCAAAGAAAAGTAAATCAAAGCAAAACACAGATGTGATGACAAAGTAAGACCCCCACCCTGTGGACAACCACACTAGACCTCCTGTTGCTGTCAGTAAGCATGCGTTCTTTATAAAACCACAGAAACTTTCCTAAAATCACACCATTGTTTGAGGTAATAAGCTAATGCTGTGTTATTCTGGTTTGAATGAAGTTGATCTG
>JAUMHE010000048.1:13770594-13792023 GCA_032359235.1 Enteromius mattozi | reverse complement strand
AACTTTCCTAAAATCACACCATTGTTTGAGGTAATAAGCTAATGCTGTGTTATTCTGGTTTGAATGAAGTTGATCTGATTACACTTTTCATGAGAATTAACCTTAGTATTACTTGATTGCAATTGCCTCTATATGTTAGGTTGAAAAAAAAGTATATTACAGTATATTAGCATCACATATAAACATTTAAGCATTAGTCCCATATAGCTTCTTTATCAAAAACTGTGATAAAGTTTCTTAGTGCTGTACAATTTCATAAATAAGTGGTAAATGTTTGTTGCTGAGGAATCTAAATGGCTAAATGACTCCAGCTGATTTAGGAATCTTAATTAGACATCTGCAGAAGAGTTTATTAAATCTCTGATTGACTTTTCAAGAGAGTAATTTCATGTCCTTATGGGTAGGATTTGAAGGCATCTTGATTTAAAATGCAAGGTGCACAATGTATAGAAGAATCAAGAATCATTTGCTAACTTAATTAAAATACTGTTAAAATAAATAAATAAATGATTTCAAAGAAACACCAATTGTAATAATATGTTAAACTCCCTCCTCATATTGTGCAAATCTCACACACACACACACTCAAAAGATGGGTGTGTAATTTATATACATAATATTTTCTATTGAAGAATATAAAGTAAGGTTAAAGGGAATGTATTTTTCTACACAGTGAGAGTGCGCAGGGGTTTTATCGTTCAACACTGATGGCTATTCCAGCAGCATCTGACATGCCTGACTCTGCATGCTGTGCACTTATCATTCCAATCACTGAACCAGAGTACAGCGAACAGACCATAGAACCAGACAGTCAGTTCAAACCTAATATCATCAGGTCAATGTAAAACTGCAAATGATTATTTGTGTGCACAAATACACAAACATTTGATCCACCATCTGAAATGTCAAGCTCACCAGCTGGAGGCGTGGCCTAGTGGTTATTTCTTGTGTCCAAGACATGTTGAGCAGTAGTACTCAGATGGGAGATTCAGGATCAGTTCCAACACATTGTGTTCCAATCCTGTTTCTTCTCTTTTTCCTTGTCCTCCCATATTTATGTCTCCATCCATTACAAGTGGAAAAATAACTGACTAAACAAATACATACAAAATGATTCATAGTTGTGAATAAAATAGATCTCAATGTCTTTGGAATCGTGAATTTGCTATATTTCGAAGTGAAAACTGTTTCTATATCTTTTTTCGTCAGTGTAAAAAAAAAAGTTATTTATTGGAGATTACTGAAGTACTGAAATACTAGTATTTCTACTGTAAAATGTCATGTTTTAAACCCTTTCTTTATAATTATTTGTGAAATGTACTAGCAATTTCTGAATGTATTTGTGTGTGTGTGTTAATTAAATGCGTGTATTATCATTTATTAACACAGTTCAAAAGTAATTTTTAATATTAGCCATAATATCAAGATAATTATCAGCAACAGGCCAGATTTAGTATTGCAAATAAGTGAGTGTAGCAAATAAATAAATAAAGAAAGTTTAAACAGATGAGAAAATCTTTGTAGTGAACTGATACTAAGGGTAAGTACACACACACAAAAAAAAACTTCATCACTTCCTTGTATTACCTATCATCACCTACTCTATTATAACCAGGAGCACCATTCAAGCCAAAATGCTTGACAGACGGTACACAAGCATTAAATGTGGCACGCTTTATGAAAAACGGTATTATGGGAATTCGGTCAATAGGGAAAAACACATGCAGAGAATGTTTTAATGTAGTGAAGAGCTGTAAATTTCAGCCTGAGTCATGAGTTATGGACTGAGCTCACGAGTGCATGGTTAATATGGCCATATCAAATGCATGGGAATACACTCCTACTGCGAAATGGGACACAACAGGAAATAGCTCAATGTTTTTTCCTGGGCGAGAGGGGCCAATAACTGTCACTTTAGTTTAGATGGCTCGAGCACAGTGGTCCAATGTCTGTTTAACAGCTTGAGGTTGGAAACTTCTGCAATTAAAGAGTCCGTGTGCTCAAGGAGATGCACTTCCCAGACCCTTGCTCTGACTGAAAGCATATTAGGACACCTGTGCATTTAAGTGTGTGGTTTTAAGCTGTACCGCAGTCTGCATCTCATCTGTCCTGGCTCTCTGAAGGAACATGACATTTACAGGCGAGTCCTTTCTGCACTGCTGCATTGTTCAATGCAAGTGAGCCGAGATACACACACTCACATATATACACACATACACATGAACTGTCCTTCACTACTCCTTGTATTCTCTCTTCATCCATAAAACTTGTAAATTCGTAGACTTAATGTACAGTAGAGGAGAGGAGACACAGAGGAAAGCAAACAGGAGGATGAGCAGAGAAGAAAGCTCATAAAGTCACTGCTCTGAGGTCAGCTGCACACACAGCTCACCTGCACAATAAAAACTGAACTTCATCAGCTCAGAAAGACTTGGAACTATGAGAATCTTTCTTCAGAAGACAGCTGAGGGTGGCCAAAGATTAAAAAGAAAAGTAATAATTCACCATCTCACATTCTTTCCGTTTTCAAAACACACTACTGTAGATCAAGCAAGAAAATTTGTTGGTCCTGTAACAAAAAATTATACCATATATAGGGTGTACTATATATATATAAAATTATAGTCAATTAAACACTTTAGAATAGAACAATATAAGTTTGCTGCTTATTAATAGTTAGTAAGGTAGTTGTTTTAGATAGGATTAGGGATGTAGAAAAAGGTAATATAGAATTAATATGTGTTTAATTATTATTAATAAATGGCTAATTTTTAAAAATGTGTATATATATATATATATTTTTTTTTTTTTTTTTTTTTTTTTTTTTTAATATATATTATTATTATTATTATTTTTTTTATATTTATTTATTTATTTTTTAGGGGTACTTTTAGAGTCTAAGTTCATTCAAATTCTGATTAACACAATTACACAATATACAAATTATACTGTCTATATTTAGTGCTTTGTTATAAAGTAAATGCATGCATACAGTACAGTGCATGTTTGTGATTAAATGGCTTACATGGCTATTTGTATGGTGAAAACTAGGTAAAATGATGAAAAGGATCTGTTTAAAGTCTGATCAAAAGTCAGCTGAAAAAAAAAACACACAGTCACCACAAAGAGTAGATTCTGGCATGAGGTAAAAAAAACATTACATTTTACACATCTGCCTAAACAAAAATAAACATGACAGACAGATAGAAGGCAATATGTCAGAGTTGGAAACTAATTACGGCAATCTACCATGACTTCAACACAGTGGACACACAATAACACCCACACGCTAAACGTGTTAAACAGAGACAGGATGTAAGAAGAACCATGTTCCTTCATGACAAGCCCATTTATGGCCTCCAGATCCCCCATGTGCATCCCTCCATGTCCACCACAGGCATCTGAAGAACATAAACTGTGTGAGGGGGGTTTCTGTAGTAAGATTGTGTGGGATGATCCACAGGCCACAGGCCTCTCCCTAGCTGGGACGCATCCCTCAGCCATCTGCGAGGGAGGTTAAGCAGAACCTCTAGATCAGGGGAGGATGAGACCAGGCAAGCGAAGAAAAAAAGAGACCACCTACCGACCGGGAGAATGACTATGGAAACTCCACCCCACGGCGGGCCAATACTAGGCCCCCTTCAATGCATAAATAACTCTGACGGGAGCCGTTTATCATCACTTATTGGTGTATGTACATGCTGTGGGTTTGCAGGAACATGATTGGTTGGTGCATTCATCAATCTGATAGAGATCAGTCCCATGTTAGGGAGTATAAATCATTAGTCTGGAGCCTAACACTACTGATAGTGCTTATTGATGGTTTAATCCAACCCATGCAAGTTTGCATTCAGGAATCTGTCCCAAATGTTATTATTGCCTAAGCTGTCTCTGAATATCACCAACAACTAAAAAAAGAGCAAAAAGCATCCAATATTGAATGATTTTAGGTTAGTGGTGGTTAAAACCATTACATTAAAGTGATATTATAAAGCAATTATTGCAAAGTATCTGTGTGTCTAATATATCGGACAGGTCAGGATCTGGCAGTAAACAGATCTTCCAAGTTTGTCGTAAACACCAGACAGTTAAATGTTTCGCAGATAAGATTTCAGTATTGTTTAAACGGGTTCATGAAAACATGTAACTCCACTTGTTTTTGGTTTCATCTAAGGCTAATATTAATATCATAATAACGTTGTAGAGTTTAGTCAACTGATTTATAAAAAAAGATGCAGAATAAATTATATCGCAGTAAGATTTGTTTTTATTTGTGGTGTATCGTGTTTCCAAATAGTGTCTCGAATGCTCTAACATAATATAAATTTGCATTTATGCTTATGGATCACAATTATTGCATTTAAATGTATAGGACTGTGACATTGTGGATTTTATAGTTGTTTGGGGACAACTTTACATTATGAACTACACATATTATACACACATGCACGGCAAAAAACTTACAGCAAAATTTGGCATATACAAATTAATACCTATGGCTACATGAACTGGGTGTATCATATTAGTGAGCTGCCAAAAATGTGCAAAGCTTGTAGGAGTGGACTGGAAAACCTTGTTAGAGAGCATATAGTTTATCTCCATCCTATGTGCGATCAAATTTAAAAAGGAAGCAAGATTAGTGAGTTGCAAAAAGAATTTGGGAAAGAGGGAAAAAATGTTTGGCTAAAGTGATGAGAAAGTAAAAGCAGGATCCCACCCAGACATTTATCAAGCACGTAACTATGCAGATCTAATTCCTCCTCTTATAATGAGCTCTAGCATCCTCGAGCCCAACTTTATAATGCCGTCTGTGATCTGAGATGTGAGTGTATATTTTCTTTCCCACTGCTTTTCTTGGGTGAACTTTCACAGGATGCTTTCAAAAAGCCCAGAGGGTAAATATTCTTCTGAAAAGTAAACAGAATCATAGTGACCTCGCCAAAAGAGCAGTGCTGTTGACAAGCCATTCTGTTTCAACTCACGAGCCTTTACTAATATCAGAACACCAAAATGGGACTTTATCAACAGTGATCAATACATCTTTGAATCTAAATCTTCGCTTTTACAAAACTGCACTAATTTAACAAAGCGCAGGCAAACTTATATCATGTTACACAAAACAATGCAAGACATTATGAGGGCTGTTGATGGATGGTGATCTAATTAACTAACACAAAACACCTGGATACAATCAGGAAGGATCAAGGAGACAAGACAAGAGGAAAGAACTTCAAAATAAAAGTAAAAAGACACATCAAATAATCCAGAACTAAATGCAGTTTTTCTCAAGTGACACATGTGAAATTAGAAAAATAACAGTCTGAAGGTGGTGGAAAAAAAAATCCTCACAAGCTTATTTAAAGTCCGGATATGAGTCAGTTCGGAGGCATCTGTTTTTGGTTTAACACTTGGGTCAAAGGTCAGCAGTCCTTGGCTTGAAGCAAGGTTGGTCAGTTCTTTTGACATGCAACATGATAAGCCTCCAAATACTTCAGAGTGACTCCCCTGACTCCACACGCTCCCACACACCACACACACTCGTATACATGGGAAGTCAAATAGCAAATGTTGCCCACTTAGGACAGCGACAAGACGGCTTGAACCCTGTGACTGTACCTCTGACCTTGTCTGACACTAAATCCATGAGCATTCCCTCATGAGGGACTTTTCTACCCCGGTGCTGCAGAAAACCTGAGATCTTACAAACATATATGTTTTCTTCAGATGGCATAAGAAAGACGAGAAAAATCAAACATTAACATACAAAACATTGTATTATTATGGAACAATCACAGGGCGTTGTAATACCCTTCACACTAGCACTATCCAGCATTATAAATAATTTAGTTCAGTTATCATTCAGCTTCAAAACAGCAATGCCTTTCTTTTTGAAAGCTCACAATAAAAAAAATTAAACCTGGAAGCAAAGCATTCACTCATTTCTAATAACGAAAAAGCTTTAAAATAAAATATCACTACAACAAAGAGACCTTTTTAAGGATTACAAGTATCCCCAGAAAGTTTTTTTTTATAGATAGATACATGATAGACAGACAGACAATAAATGAATAAATAAATGCATGAATAAATGAATGAATGAATGTGTTCCATTTACATAAAGAACTAAGTGGTTATGTAGGCCTATACACCCTATAAAAAGAGGCAAAAAGAAGAACTATACATAGTACATAACATAAAGCAAATGGTGACAAGGTGGTAAATGCCTATTAAAATGACTATACCCTCTAACCTCGACTTAGCAAAGGCCATATTTAGCCGTAAGGGCGCATGTGAGTATATGCTGAAACGTAAGGAACAGGGGCACATCTGTTGCCCTGTCTGTGAGAGGTCGGGTACAGGGTGTCCTGGGGGTGGCGTTTGTCATGTTGGGGAATCTTGTTATATACTTGCTGTTACTCACCCTGGCGATAAGTCATCGTTATAGTGCAGCTACCTGGCAACCTGGTGATAAGAGAGCCATGTTCAATCACAACGGCGGCTAATATTTCAAATTCCATATTGTTCGCCTCTAGCTGGAGATACCCATACCTCACACACATATATGTGCATAACACACACACACACACACACACATAGAGCGGAGGAGTCACAGAGGGAATGAAGGGTCGGGAGGGCTCTTGAGGGACAGAGCGAACATTAAAAACCTCACAGCGCCACTGTCACCCCGCGAGACTGATGTCTGAGCTCAATGTTAGCCAAACACTTTTTGGAGTCTTTAAAAGGCAAGATGTTTGGCCTTCAAAATAAATGTTTTGTTTTAACTCACATGCTTAAAAACCTCAAGGGCATGTTAACATATTCAACAATATTCAGTGTTTATATACTACTTGTTTATATGTACTTTTACAGTATTTTGCATTATTTTTGTATTCTATCTACTTGTTCTCTTTTTAATTATTGAAAAATAGTAAAAACTTGACCAACACTAGCTCTACAGTATCTATTCTAGGTAGCTAGTCTTTATTTTATGAAGAATTTATTTGCAAAAACAGATAACTAATAATATTTTTAAATCATGTTTTTATTGTTATCACGTTTTTATTGTGTTTTATTGTGTATTGCTGTTTTTTTTTTATATTTATATATATACACACACACACACACACAATACATACATATACATACTGTATACAGTGTATATATATATATATGCAGCTGGATTATTTTGATTAGGTTAAAACATAACTAAAAATACAGTAACAATAAAAAACATGATAAAAATTATTTAAAAAAAGTTTTCACATATTGAAATGATATCTGAGTATTAATTTTGTGATATTTTCTGAATCTTGATTTATGATATTAATTATTCATTTAACTTTGACCAGTAGTTCATATATAGCATGTGATCGAAACTTCCAGGACCACAACAAACATCTTTACTTCAGCTTAGAAGTTTTAAAACATGTAAGTGATTGAAACATTTTAGCCACAATCTCAAAAACATTTATGCAAATGTAAAAAGCCCAAATATTTTTTGCATCCACCAAACAGATACTTGCTCCGGGAAATTTTAAATCCACAAAGGAGTTGATACCTAATGCCTAAGCACTGCATCATACAGTTAAAGGAGCTTTTGATGTTGGCTACCTCCAGACTACAAAGTTGCAATAGCTTAATTTTGTAACAGATTTATGCAGAAACTCGCCTGTCCAATCCTGAGCTACACTCAACAAGACCTCGGACTGAATTGAACAGTCCAAGTCCCTGCTAAATAAGTATCTTAGAAAGCCAAGCCTCTCTCCACACTCTCTCTGCATGCTGCTCAATTCTAGAGAGTCGGTATAGCCTATGATGCACCTTTATGTGTGTTTATGCAGCTTTAGCAGGCAGCAGTTTAGCAGGTGCAGGACGCTGTAAGTACAACTGAAATCCAATGCTAAGAGGATTAAAGAGAGGATGATATCTCGCTAGTAAATAACACTTCGTGAGGAGTGAGAGAGAGAGAGAGAGAGACGGACTAAATAACAGTGCTCACACATTGAGGCTTCATCCTGTCCTCGTTGAAAGGCAAAAATAAATATATGAATAAAACACAGGTGTTAAGTTGCCTGAAAATGAAAGCATTTAATGGAGCTTCATTTCTGTCGTGTGCAAGAGAAGATAAATGCATTTTAGAGTTTTTTTCATGTTAATCCAGTCCATGCTAAACGGCTGTCTTTTTATTTTTTTTTTAGTAGGCTCTTCACACATATTTTTTGTTTACCCATAAACATTCACTCTCCACTGCAGTACCATCAACGAAAACATCACTTCTTCACACACTTACACTTTAACATGACAGACAGAGCTGAAGCACTGGGATTTCCTTTAACCTTCTCTTTTCAAATGTCCAGCATACCGGACACATGTCTCCATATATTGTAACAGTATGTTGTCAGGTCAACTTCTAAAGTCATAGCACATATTGACTGGTCAGTTGTGGATTATAGTCAGCTTTGATATGAAATGAAGTAGAAATGTCAGCATGTGAGAATGATGCTTAACACTTCTGACACTAGGTGAGAAAAAACGGTCATGTTTTATTTTCTATTCCATTTTTTTTTTTTTTTTAATTTATGTTCCAATACTTATTATTAAGCTCCTAATATACTTCTTATTCATAGATAAGAAGGTAGGCCTATTGGCGAAGCAGAATATGGTCATGCAGAATATGTGCATAAAGTACTAATAAACAGCCAATATGTTAAAAATACTAATAACTTACTAATTAATAGTGAGAATTGGCCCATATACTAAAGTGTTACAAAAACTAATTAGCTAATTATTACTTAAATGTACATGCATTAAATGTGTTTAGAATAAAATTTGTTTAGAATTCTAAAAAAACAAAAAAACAAAAAACAACTACAATGGAAAAATATAAGTTAATAATAGTAATTAAGTTTTTGCAATCACAGGAATAAATTATATTTTAAAATTGATTAAAATAGTAAACATTTTTGCTGCATATTACATTTAGAGGTAGTGTAAATAAATAAACAAAACACAAACAAACAAATAATTCACAACTAAGCATTGTTTGATTGTCAGGTTTCCCATCTCAGGACTGTTGAGGTTAAAAGAGTAGCGATTGTGCACAGGCATGTGCCGGCAATGTAAGGTGAGCTCTCTGCTTTTATTACGATGCCTCCTTGACCATAAAAAAGGCCTCGGTGGGTTTACGTGGGGTCCGCTGAATGTGAAAGGTTATCTTGCTCACAACATATTGGGTCATATAATAAGCCAGAACACCTGGGCCTGCTCTCCATATCCTCATTCTCTCCTCTTCCTCCTCCCCCGAACTCTCGCCATCCCAAATCCCTTCATTCATCGACTTTTTTCTCTCCTCTCTCTAATTTCTTAATTCCTCTGAGGCACTCTCCATGACTACCTGGGGTTCTTAACTGCCCACTCATGGGGAGAGAAGTGCTGGATGTTTACACCTGCTAGGCCAAGCTCAATGCCCAGGGGTGGGGTTAGGGCGGCCCCACTCACTCCACCCCTCTCCTCCCCTCTCCAAAAGGGAACAATCGACCCAAAGCGGGGCGTCAATGGGCCTCCCAGCTGGGAGCTGGGCTCATTGAGTAGAGAGGCGCTTGAGAGCAGTGGAGTGCTGGGGAGATGGGCAACTCTGAGCCGTCCTCTCCAGGGCCAGAGAGTGCTTGGGTGGGACATTCAAGTGATTCCAGCTCACTGGAGAAGGAGTGGATGAAGTGAAGGGGGAACAGAGAGAGAAATCCCTTGCCTTGAATGGACAAGAGCTACTCAAGAGTTAAGCAAGTGAAGATAAAGCAGCGCCTGTGAGGAACGCAGTGTTGTATGTATATGTATAACTCTAGCTACAATAAAGGAATGTTTAACTTCCATAACATGAGACATTCATGCTAAGAAGAGAGAGAAAAGGCTGACATACAGTTGCCTACAAGCATATTTGCTCACTTCTGAACACTTATATGCAATCCATTGGTAAAACACACTCTCTCAGAACCAATGTCTGACAAAAAAACAACTAGTCTCAAGGTCATTATATAGTGGGTGTATGAAGCTGGTTACCAGTTCACAACGGTTTTTCTAATACAGTTGTTCTTCTGTTATTGATTTAACAATATATAAACATAACAAACTTCTTATTATTTATTACTACTAATTAAACACATATTAATGCCTTATTCTGCATTCCCTTAATACTTAAATATTAATAAACAGCAAATTAGGAATTTATTGAGGTAAAAGTCGTAGTTAATAGTGAATTAGTGTTCCCTATAAAGTGTTACCAAACTTTTTTTTGTGAATCATTCATTCCAAATAAAATATAAATAAATTTATTTGCATTATATCACACAATATATAATATGACAAAATATGAAGCAAGAAATGTATTGTTCAAAAAGGAAAGGAAAGGAAAGGACTGGGTGTCAAAATGTGTACTTGCTTATAGTAATGTGGTCACTACAGTCACTCTGATATTGTACATGTGGAAAATTACTTCATATATCAAAAAAAAAAAAAAAAAGTAAGATCAGTTGATTAAAATTATTTTAAAAAATGCCTATGAAGCTGGTTTCAAGTTAACCTCTAACAATTTGTTTGACATTCATGAAATTCAAATCTTTTACTGACTATCAATTCACTGTATATGCATACCTATGTATTTATATACCTACACACATACATACACATTTGTCTATCACCATTTAGTTTATGCTGTTGTCCAGGTTAGCACAAGAGTGATGACAGAATTCCAGTGCTAATTCAAGATTATAAAGAATGGTAATTTTCAGTTATAGCTTGTGTGTTCATTCCCCATGTCTTAATGGCTGGAAAGCTGTCAGTAACCACTTGAGAGTTGTCAAAAAACATTTAGTGAGGGACAAATGAAGCAGAGGTGGGCAGCCGTCCAAGCTGGAGACCACTGGGACACATGTTTAGCTCAATCACACTCTAATTCAGCTGGATGATCCCACAGAAAATTGCACCACCCGTAAAGCATGGCTATTCTACCCTGCAGCCCCTAAAATAAGATTAGGTGTTGCTACCAAGGAAGTGGAAGACTTACGATCCAGACTAATTTGGTCTTAACCTCTTCAGCGTTGACTTTCTAACACCTTCATTATGACATTTTCCCGGTCCGGACTACAAGGTGGATAAACGCACACTGCTGCATCCATACACACTCACACACACCTCTGTGAACTGTGAGCTGTCCTTCCTCCTCTCTCCTTTAACGTGGGCTGACAACACTCTCTAATCCAAAGGGTTTCAAAGGTTCTCTCCTTTGTGAATACAAAACATACAGGGTTCTGAACTTTTGATCATGGTTGAAGAGAGAGAGTGAGGGAGGGAAAAATCGAAGCGTCTCTTGACGTAGTCTTCACAGGCTTTGGGTTCAAGCACAGTTCATGCCAGGCTTTTCTGTTTCTCAAACACCCCAACAAATTATTCCCCGAGTTCTTCAGAAAAAGGCAAGGCCGAACTGCAAATACCTGCCGTTCAGAGTGAATAGATAGCACATCCAAATGGTACAATACACACTTACATACCCGCTTATACAATTGTGCTTTTAATTTTTCATATCTGAAGGCCTACAGGGACAGTTCACCCAAAAACTAACTTTCTTCTGCAAATAGAAAAGATATTCTGAGAAACCCCCCACACACAATGTTAATGCAAATCCAGTGTGGTTTGACCCCACTGACTTTGATTTTATCTATAAAAGTACATCTTTTTTATGACCTACAGATGAAAGAAAGTCAGGCAGTTTTGGAACTACATGAGGGTGAGTAAATTATGCCAGAATATTCATTTTTGGGTGAACTATCCCTTTAATTAACTGCCCATATCCATAAAGGCAAAATCTTGTGCTTAGTCGAAATAATATCAGGCAGCTAATCAGTTCAAAGTCAGCAGCCTTTGCTTGCTCAGCACCTCTACGTGTCTTGTTTTCTGATTAATCAGAGATCATTATGGGCCTGTATTGTCAAGGATAGCTAGCTTCCAATTGTCTCTCAGATGTAATGTAAATAGGTATCGGTTCCATATGCTAATCTCATTGTTTAATGACTACTATAGATAATGAGGATCATTAATAAAACCTCTGTAAGTGTAGGATTTGTCAATTCTAAGTCGCTTGCATAAGGCTGCATTAAATCCAGCTCCTCCCTGGGAAAACAGCTGGAGTGGTGATGGAAACACTTTTAGCTTCTCCCCCCTCATCTTCAGCTATTTGTTTATTTTCCCTTACTCTAGAATGTACAAAAACATCTCTTAGTTTGATATGATGTGATTTTTTTAAACCCACCCTCTCCTATTTTCTCATATTTGGCTTCCGTGAGAATTTTCATGACAAGCAGCATATACCAACAAGAATGCAGTGAAAAAAGCAGACACTGGATTTTCCTGAGATGATAGACTGAGAGAGAGTCAGGGAGAGTGAGAGAGGCATCCAAATAGAGTGACTAAGGCAAATGACATAGTTAGTGGATCCATCCTTGTATCTTTCCAGGCCTTTAATAACCTTCACACACGAAAGCAGAACGTATCCTAAATCGTATCCTAACGTAACCTAAATTCTAAAAACAAAACAAAACAAAACAGATGCCCAGGAAAGTTGCTCAGAAGGTTGTCCCATGTGTCATCAGCCTTAGAACAATAAAAGTAAGAAAACAAAAAAACAACACAACACAAAACAAAACAAAAACAAAACAAAAAACACAATTGTTTAAGCAGGTTTTGATGTGTATTTGATGTGTATAAAAATAATACAAAGACATGTTTTGAAATGTTTAATTCATATTTTGACTAAACAATGAGTTTGTTTATTTTGTTTGTTTGTTTAGTAAAACTTGCACCTGACAAAGATCAATCCATATCTCTGAGGACAGTCAACTATAACACAACTGTTGTTTTTCATTGTCTTAGGCTAGTGAACGTCCTTTAAAAAGGACCATTGAGTATCCGTTATTTCAACATAATGACAAAATCGCCAGTTGTACACTTCTTTGAGGGGAGCAGCTGTATCCTACGGCATCTCATAAATCCAGCTCTATTAAAAGTGTTTTTCAAGCTTTTGTAGAGGAAGGCAAAATAAAAGTGGAGAGTTCACCGCACCTCCACCACACATGTAGTATTAAAACTCCCTTTTGGATTTCTTTGATGCCTCTAGCTGAGGCAGATGTCTTCCTTTTGCCTTGTCCAGAGCTGCGATTGGAAATACAAATGTATTTTCACCCTTTTGTGAGAAGAACATTACATGTCCAAATGCTTCAAAAGATTACAAGAGTGAGTCCAGGAGGCATGCTACAGTATTTAATAAAACACAGTGAGAGAGTTTTCACTGCAGACCTTTGAAAGAATGTTTATTAAGGGGGTGTTGAGGAGGTGTTGAAAGCGTTGAGAGGACAGAGGGGCGGCACAGAGGCCTGCCGGCTCTGGAGCATGCGGGCAAAGCCATCACTTATTTGCAGATGTTATCGGGTCACAACTCCAGCGAGGCCTCGGTGTCCCAAAGGAAACATAAAAACCCAGATGTTAAAGACATCAGGTGGGAAATCTTAACTTTGATTGGGAAAAGAATAACAACTTTGGGCAAGACATATCTTGCCTGATGTTCCACCAATTTTGGGCCTGTTATCATTTTCATTTTCTATAATGAAAGACACAAATAGTATCAGGACAGCAAACATTTTTTAGTTATGCAAGATATAATGTGGTGGAAACAATTGCTTAAGTCTTAAAGTGTCCCTATTATGGATTTTTGAAAATGATCTGTCAAGCTGTGTGTAACACAGTTCTAAGTGAATGCAAATCCTGCAAAGTTTTAAATCTGAAAGTAAAGTGACTTGTGGCCAGGTATGGTGACCCATACTTAGAATTACTGCACAGTGTATTAAAATTATTGTGTCTCAAAAGAAAGAGTCTACTCAGAATAATTGAAACGAGTCATTTTTAAAAGGAGTTTGTTTCATGTTGTCATCAAAATGAAACATTGGCATATTGTCTGCGCACTTGTTTGTCTTTTCGCGTTGGTCTGAATGAAAATGCAAATTCATTATTTTCCATTAGGAGCTGCTGTTGAAGCATTTAAAGCTGCATTTAAACACTGCTTTAATTGAAATTGACCAATCATCGGAGGGGTTTAGAAAATGAATTGTTGAACGAATCATTTGGGAGTTGTTGAACAAATAAGGTAAAAATAAATAAATGAAAAAAAAAAGAATGTGTTTTTTTTTTGACCTTGCATGCATGCCTGATGATCACGCCAAGATGTTATTTGGGACTTTGCCTGGAGTTTTATCTATCCACAGCTGTTTAAAATGAGGACAGTGGTGCCTCTGGACTTTCTGAATGATGTCCTGTCATACTTAAGGTCCTTGTAGTCATCTTCAACTTGAACACTTGAGAAAGTTTTACTGTAACAACCCTTGAAAAAGACAGTATGAAAGTAGAGGCAGTTTTGCCAAACAGTAATCCCTTAAAGAAAGCTGAAGGAGACTGGGAGGAGGAGCTCTGTCTTTTAGGAGACATCTCCAGACTTAGGAAAGTCAAAGTGCATTGCCAAAAGATCTTGGAAGGGTGTTTCCCATGAAGATGAATGTTATGTCTGGAGTTTCTCAGCTAGCTTCCTCTATTGCCTATTAGGCCACAGTATTTCTGAGAGAATGTATTTAGATGCAACACATAAGAGCATAGACTTCAAAGATTTTTTTTATTTGAATTAATGAATGAAACATTGTTTTACAATTGGCAGATTAGGATTTAAACATACTCTCTTATTTAACTTTGATCAAATAGCAGTATGCTTCATGGCTTTGAACAAATATCTCACTTAAATGGTTATAGATTCTTTTCTGTAACCTAAAACTTTAAATGTGCTCCAGGCAGATGCCAAATGATGCTGCACAATGTGATTTGTTCATTTATACAAAGTAAATGTTCTTATGGTAAATGTCATTTTGATGACTGATAATTTTTTTTCAAGCCAATATGGAGCATAAATGTGACTTCCTATTCTTGTGTTTATTGACGAAATGTTGATGTTGACAAATGGGAGCTCGCCCCACTGGCCCAATTTCTTTAATAATGCTCTTTTGCAAAACTGAGGGATGTCATCCATTATGGATCAAGAGACTTTTCTGTTTGTTTGTTTGTTATGTGTCGCAATGTCAGTATGCACAAGTCAAAGGGAAAAAGCCCTTTGTCTGTCATGCCACTAATAAACACAGAGAGTTAAATATTTCATCTCACGAGGAGGCACGGCTGGGGCCTCCGAGATCACGACGCCAGTGAGCAGCGCTTGTGTAATCTTGCTTCTTTGGTGTTTGCTGGTAAACTTGCAAGTACTGCCGTGGAGACCTCCTCATTTAACTTATTTAACAAGGGCTTGTTCTTCTGAAAGCAGATCCACCCTGAGGAAAGACGTTTTGACTCGACTTTGTGTCTGTCTATTAATAAATTAGCCATTCTGTCATATTCGGCAAAGGAAATATTAAATTATTCACAAAAAAGTGATGCATAATTTCATTTACTTTGTCTTAAGTGGCTTGTGAATAATTTTGAGATTTTACTTTTGAGTAAATGAAGCTGTAAATCTAATTATAAGACTTTAATTGGGAAATTGGGCTTGACCAACTTGCACTTACAGTACCAATGAAATGGGCTTTCAGTACCTGTCTGGAGAACAGTACTAAACATCACTTTATATGAACTACGTTTGGGACTGACAGCCATATGTACAGCTCAAATTACATATGAACACAAATACTAAGTAATGCTGCCTTCACATGATATTGGAAATGATCATAAAGTTTCCTTGTCTGAAATTGGACATGCACAGCCTCCCTTGTTGTATTTACCACTGGAAAACTCTTGTTGGGTGAGCCATAAACTTTAAATATGGAGGAGGAAAGAAACATAGCAGTAGTTTTGTAAAGCACTAACATCAGTATTTATTTGTTCTTGCCATTACAGTCCTGTATATTTACGATTATAAATGTCTAATGCATTTAATACATATTGTGTGTATTGAAAACCGCAAAAATAGCATTTAATTGACCGAAATTTAGGAATCTTCAGTCAGCTGAATATCTAGATAGCGCTGTGAATGTTTATGGTTACAAATGAAAGGAACGCAACATTTTATTCAAAACCTGTTGGATGTTGACTAATATCTTCTAATCTATACCTTTTGGCTTAAACAAGACTTCCTCAAGAAACAGGCAAGAATGATCAAATGTTAATTAATGAATAGTGTGGCGTCTTTATTTACGAATTTGCAAATGCAACATTCGGGCCACAACCAGACCAGTGAAAGAAACTGACTAGATCAAAGACCTTCAAATGAATATTGCACATGAAAAAAGCAACTCACACACACAAACAACAGAAACACAAGACAATTGTATTCAATGCAGAGTGTGACACAACAGATAACAGGTTGTTCCACTCATCACTATTTTAAATAAATAAATACATAAATAAATAAATAAATAAAAATGTAATTAAATAAAACAGAGAAAAGCAGAAGGATGGAATGAACAAACTAAACTGCATCGTCCAAGAAGCACAAGAAACTATGAGAATTTGATTAAGACCTTAAAATGAAAGATAAACAATGTGTGTCTGGGAGAGACAGAGGAAGAGAGAGAGAGAATTAAACAAGAGTAGTATTTCCTACGGCCTTTTCCCATGCTTAGTTTGTGATTTGGGGGTATCGCTCTTACTGTATTAGTGGGAAACCTCTCTACACCGCATACTTACTACAGATGAAAGACACTGGAGATAGGGTTAGATTGCAGCTAAAGAGCAGATTTTTTTTCTTTTGTTTTGTTTTCTTTTTAACATGTTTGTTCTCCCCTGTTGGACACCATTTCCTCTGGACTACTCTGAGAAGATATATTGACTTTCCTCCAGCCCATGTATCACTTCAGCAAGAGTTCTATATCTATAGATAAATGAAAACTTTATTCAGCATTAAACTGATAAAAAAAAGTGACAGTAAAGTTCTTCAGAACTTTATATTTACATTCATACACTTAAAATTTCTAAAAACGTTTTCACCTCAGAAGTGTGGTGAGCATATAATACAATAGTGCTTCAATTTTGATTAAACAAATGATATCTTGTACTTACATCCCCACATTACAGCACACCCCTATTATACCTGAATATCTAACATTAGTTAGCACACTTGTTGTCTTACACATAGCACACACAGACTTTGCTGTACAAATCTACCCTGGCTCAATTAACCCATGCTTAATCTCGGACCTCCCATAGCAACATCTAAAAAGGAGCCGGGGACGAACGCGAGATGCTATCTGCCAGAAAGATTACACTGCCAGTGGTAGATCAAAGAGGGCTGGACATTGGGCCTCTGCGATTAGCCATAATTAAACAAAGTATGTCTGTTTAAACTTCATTAGCAGCTGGGCGTTTGCTTCAACAGAGTGGGCACAACTCAAGCGTCCTTAATTAAAAGATAATCCAAATGATTGCCCCCAATCTGCTACCTAAATATACATTTTCCCCCCTCTGTTGTCTCCTGGGGTGTCACTAGTGAGCTTGTAAGGTGTTTTCCACCAGGAACTGACCTAGGCTTCCTTAATAACTTCTGCCCAACAAGGAGATTGAGGGCAGAGGAGCCGGAGAAAGAGACAGAGAGAGAAAAGGAAGGAAAGAGGCATGAAAGATAAAGGTAGGAACACTAAAAAAGAAAGAGATAGAGAGAAAGAGAGAGAGACTCCTCCTGATAACATCAATTTAGCATGCTATTATCTAAAATGGTGGAGAAGCACACGCCTGCACAGTCTGACATAAATCTTAGAGAGCTGGGGGGACATTGAATATGCATGAGCTGAAACAGATACGACACTGCCGCCACATTAATATTCCTGTCACTGGAGGTTTTCAAACTTTCAAGTGGATGACTTGAGCGAAGCCGGTCTGGAGTCACTCTAAAACAGGGGCAAAAGAATCTGATCCATAATTAAAGATGTACAAGCCTGTGAACCCTAGCAGGAGGCAAAGCAGAGCAGAGAGAGACTCTTCACCTGTGTTTAAATCAACCAACGTGTGAAAAGAGTCAAGAAAGAATATGAACACTGGTCAAATCTTGCATATCATCAAATCTGCAGTGATGAATTGGATGAACAATGACTGACATGTAATTTGAGATGGTAAAATCACACCTATGAAAAGTAAATGTCATTTTGGTTTATAGATAATGCAAAGATATATACAAAAGTACTTTAAAAGTTTTATTTTAAATAATTTTTCACTGCTACTGTATCAAAGTACCATGGCCTGTACCACCTGATGCACTAATGAGCAGCTTAAAATTATACATTTTTATATTGCCATTTTTTTTATGGCAGTAACACTGTCAAATTAAGCTAGTGTAAAAGTTTTAGAAATATGAATTTTTTTTGGATACATACAATTTTGATTAAAATTTTTGCCTTAATGTATCGGTTATTTTATTCCATAAATGTCATTCAAATGTAATGTCCAACATAGAATGATATTAGGCAGTATTTTTAGATGAGACAAAACTGAAATTAGCAAAAGTGAAGGTTAATCTTTTCTAAAGTCCACAAGACTAAATATGCCCATAGTTGAAATAACACTGCTTATTTTGCACTGATCATCTCAGACTTCCCAGAAAGGTTCATGTGAGGGAAACACTGAGAGTGACCCATCTAAGACAACAGCTTGATCAGTCTCAGATGTGAGTTTGTCCTTTGGGTACAAAGTATTTTTTGTATGTGTATTTTTTTAGAGAGACTACCAGAAACCAGTTCTGGAGAAGGTCTGTAGTATCTGGTTTTAATTTAACAGTGGCTGCATGAACGATGAAAGTCACTTTGGGAGGAAGAGGTTATGAAGTCATGTGATGTATACAACCCCCTCAAGCCTACTGCAAATCAAACTTAATCATGACTTAGAATCAGGGATGGTGTCAATTCCATCTTGGTTACACTGTTATATGGGATTTAAGTTACTCATCTGATTTAAGTCACAGAATGAATGCATCAATAAAACATATTGAGCAATGTTTCTGGTTTTTGAAAACCAACTGTAAGGAAACTGAAATGATCACAGGGCGTTCAGAAATGTGGCCTAGTGGTTAGCACATGTGCTCAAGAACAATGAGCTGTGGTGTGCGTTAGGGTAACAAGTTCAAAAAACATTTCCTGATCTCTTTTCACATCATTTCCCATTTTTTTCCTGTGCTTTAAAGGAAAAAAAAAATAACAAAAGGTTTAATTTTGGTATTTTCCACAACACTTGTGGCTACAAGAAATGCATACAAACAAATATATTTATTTATATAACATAAATTAAAGGTTTATATAGATGAACTATAGAATGTCCATCCTTTTGCATTACACAATTTTAGTTTTAACTAAAACAAACTAATAAACTTAATTTGATGCATGGACTTTTATATTTATGACATAATGTCATATACTATACTTACCATCAATAAATCCAATTTGCTTTATTCTCATGCCACTGTATATATTGTTTTTTTCCTACAGCATTTTGATTACTTTGCTTTGAAATTATGATTATCTAAATGAAATATAGTAGCAAAAGTATGCAAACAGCAATGTTATTTAAGTGCATTTTTTCATTTTACATTTATATATAACAAATATGGATCACAATAAGTTCATTAGTTTGTTTATGTTAAAACTATATCCAAATAGATTCAAATCTTGTATGCAATTCAGATACAAGTGTATTTCAGCAGTGTGGCTGATATTTAGGCCAAAATGACAATTCCAATATGATGGATTTAGTACATTCAGATATTCAAACCATAAACATAAAGGAAATTGGGAACCACATTTCTAACCAAACCAACTGTATAAAATTATCCTATGCATTAATGTTATGGCAGTCACCATATTTTATATGTACTTCAGTCACAGTCACTATTTACAGGTATTATTTATGACTATCGTAAGGATTTGTGTTTGACTTTGGCTATTCAGTATAGATTATTCAATCTCCTCATGTAACATGTTGGATGTACAGAACAATTTGAGTCCCACCTGTTAGTAAATACAGTTCTCAATCTCAAAGACTGACTGAGTAGCCTTATATTAAGCGCAAGTGGCGTTAAACACTTTACTCACAGTGAAGTTCAGAAAGGAGACATGATGTTGACATGATGTTTACAATGAGTCTCCCAAAGCCATATAACTGCCTCTCCAACCTGCTCTATTCAGATCGATGGAGTTCAATCTTCCGTGGGATTACATCTACAATCCACATGGGGGAAGGACATACTTCACCAAGACCCGTACAAGGAAACATGTTGGAAGAACCTTTCAGGAGCAGCAAATAAACATGGCTTCTTAACTGATGTATAAATGTCTGAACTTGTCGAAAAGATCTCTCTATCCAGTGTCAAAGAAACAGCAGTGGGAGATGGGTTTCCATGGTGAAACACTGCCGGGATAGAGAGATGAGTGTCAGTAGAATTGTTAACAGACATATTTCGTAAATTGATCCAGCTCACAAAACAAAAACAGGAGAGCAGACACATAGCCTGACCTTGACCATCTCTTAAGCACAGCAACCATAAATAAATAAAATGGCCTCTTTTGACAGGAGCTGTCCATAGTTTACGCACACACACACTCTCTCTCTCGCTCACACACTCTCTTTGTTTGGAGTGTTTGTGAGTGTTCAGGTCATTCATCACAGCCTGCCATATCCCGCCCTAGTCTCCCCCTCAAATGTATCCATTTTGTCCCTCCTTGCTCTTGCCCTCTGTACTGCATCCCCACCAAACTACACCATGGACTCTTGTGGAGGTCAGAGTTAGAGAAATTGCATTCTCTTATAGATAGACACACAGATAGACAGAAAGAAAGAAAGAAAATGGCATATTTTAGATAATTATTAGTCATTATTATTAATAATTAATATATTATAATAATATATTATTATTATTATTATTATTATTTTATATTTTATAATCAAATCCATATCTGTCTAGGCAGAAAAACAATGAGTACATCTATTAGATCCTCAAATTTACATGAAATACAACTAGTAAACTAGAAAACACATTAGGCAATTAACTAGAGTATTACAGTAACTACAAAATGTTTCATTAAAAAAGCTCTAGACAAGACCTCAAATTGAGCACTAAATCATTTTAGTGAATTGGTTTATTCAGATGGTTTTTGAGAATCAAACTATCCATAAATAGTAAAAGCAGTTTGATTTACACAACATGAACTGATTCAATAAAATGAATCATGGCATGAAGTAGAGAGAATGCTGACTCTGTCTCTGTTGTTATTATATACTCTCTCTTATTAGGCTTCATATCTACATTTATTTTACTGTATAATGTCAATAATTTCATATTTTTCCCACAATTACTCTGTGTATATTTTCTTGATATTC
>JAUMHE010000048.1:13759992-13770494 GCA_032359235.1 Enteromius mattozi | reverse complement strand
TACATTTATTTTACTGTATAATGTCAATAATTTCATATTTTTCCCACAATTACTCTGTGTATATTTTCTTGATATTCTGAAATTTTTTTTGCCCTGTTTACAGTACGTGTTTGCTCAATTTATATGCAGCTATGCTGTAAATCTTTAACAGCACAAATGTACCATTACTTGTCATGCCAAGAAATCACATTAAAACTAAAAACTGAAATTGAGAGGACAGTTTATAAGAGCACATTGTAATGTTCAACTGGCTCGGCGCCAATGCTGTGTGATATATAACAATGACATAATTTTTTCCCCCTGCTGGATGTGAATAATACTTTGTTGTTGGGAAACACAACACTCATTTGAAAACAGCTGAAATACATTCACACTATTAAAAATGAAGTTAGTAGCATTGCTACTCCCCAACACTCTCTCAAGCACTTTTGCATTCATCTAATGGAGGTTTATTTAAGATACTGAACTAGACACTGGGCAAACCAGAGCGGCCAGTATTCAAAGCCACAGTCTGGACCAACTAAAGGTGTTTTTAACCTTCTCCTGTAATACAGCCAGCTTTTGCAGCAAGGTGCTGAGGTCAGGCTTTTAAATAGAAAGCAGAAATTTATCCTACTGTCCCGCTTGGCCTCCGAATGCTCCTTTGCTCTCATCTCGCCGTTCGTTACGTTAATTTAGTGACTCGCAGTTCTTGCCCATGTCAGCATGCTGAACTGAATGGCCAAATGTCACGGCACTACAATGGCGGGAGAGGACTTGTCAGCCACCTTGTATCAGTACATGGCAGCTGCACAGGAAGATAATAGATTAATTTCATGAGTGTCAGAGCCCTACAGGACAATATTGCTTTTCTGAGCTTTTTCCCCCTGCTATTTCTCTCAGAGGGGTGGAGCGGTGAGAGCAGAAAGGGGGTGAAGTGGTTTCATTCACAGCCGCTGGACAGATACGACAAGGACAGGCCATTTTGACCTAATTACAGATGGAGCAGTAGGGATACCACAATACACTGATACAAAAACCTTTACCTATCAGTGAGAAGTGGAGAACAGCTATTTTACTCATCTTTTCAAACAGAAAAAATCAGAATCTGCAGTAAATGGTTATGAGCTGAGCTCAGATGAGAATTACAAGAGCTGATGTCTCTCTAGGAATGCGAGTATGCAGGAAACGCGACCAATTCATGAAGAAAAGTCATTTTACAGACCCCACAGAATCTACTTGTTAAGAAATACCAGCGCAAAACAATTCAGATTTCATCGCTCTTCACCAATAATGGTGGAATTCAAACATGCGTGCATGTGCAGTGCTTCCTCTATTCAATCGGCGCGAGATCATTACGGCAGTGACGTCTTGCCGGCATAGCTACTATTGCGATGATGCAGCAGAAGTCCTTGGAATTCTTGGCCAAGCATTTTTCAGGGTGCGGAATGCATCTGTGCCACATGTGAGATCTACACTTCAATTGAATCTCTCCCCTTATGGGAACCAGGAATGTGACAGACCCTGATGATTTTAAAGACTGTCAAAGGGAAAAAAAGAGAAAAGAACAAAGAGACCATTGACTATTGAGTGGATTGAGACGTATGAGAAAACACAGCATTATTATGTGACGGCAGAGTCTATCTGCTGTTTCTCAAGATCACGCGCATAGCCAGAATTACAGAGCGCACCGAACGCATGGCTGTCATTCTTCAACTCCCACTGCGGGATGCCACCCTGGTCAGAGGCATTTGCATGTGTGATGTCACCGCATCGCGTAAGGGATTGGAACTGCCGGATGGTTCATTATACGTTCCAGCGATGTTCTCTGAGCGCTGCCCGGAGGCCATGTATTTATCATGGCAGGACAAAGTAATACGTGGTCTGGGTGCTAAAAGCGCTGCTAATGTTTTGGGAGAGTTTTTCCACATTTCGACATTCTCTTGGCGTTTAGTAAACCGTGCAAGAATAAAGATGATTCTGCGAAGTGTCAAATAACACTCATCTGGTTAGTGTGACTCGTATGACCTTCCTTGACATGGCGGATCTCGAAGGCGTTGGTGTTTGCTTCATAGCGCCGCTTTCCCATGTTTGCCTGTGAATGTTAACTAGCTGGTCAGGGTCCTGTCTTAGAAGAGCCAGAGCCTTCACGAAGGGGCACCCTGTAATTGACACAGTCAGGAGGCAACAGAAAGGGCAAAACAAAAGTCTATTCAAGGCCAAATCCTCTTATAGACTCACCCATCCCCCCTCTTAAAATGAAAAAGGAGGGAAAAGAAAGAATATGAAGAAGGAGAGCAGAAAGAGAAGTGTAAAGGTCTGTATAAGTGGCCTACAGCCATTAAGTAATGAAGAGTGCCTGATCACTGACTGTCACGTAACTTCGGTCCTTTACATTGTTGATGCCCATCAGTTTTTCCTTTGTTTACTTGCCTTTTCCATTTTCAACTCAAATTGATTGGGTTTTTTTTTGTTTTTTTTTTTGCATTCCATATTACTTACGTAAGATGTTATAAGTTTAGGTCTCAGGTCACTTTGTTCCATCTAAAAGAAAACCAGGCTGAACTCTAGCCACTCTTGTAAACTTGTGTCTTCATACCTTCTCTTGTTAGTGTAAAAACATAAATCACAAATAACACACAGAGCTATAGCCATATTTCAAAATAAACCCTAAAGTGCTTTCTTAAATGAGAGCAAGTGTGAAATGTGAAATCACCTCCATAATTAACTAGCACGGTCATTTTCATTTTCCTTTCTCGACCCCCTCATGAATTCATGCTTGTCACATAATTCGCCCCCATCACCTGAAGATGTGAGGCTTGCTTGCCTGCAGCCCAGCGCAGCCGTTATTGTTCCTTAACAGCCCATAAATCCGCATGGAGATGTTTGCTAAAAGCGGAATCTGGGTCAAAGGTCACCTTTGCTATCCTTTGGCCCCCTCTCACCAGATGGCACCTCTAACTTTCCCAGGCTGTCATGCAGCAGCCAATGGCTGGCCCACCTCTACAGCTCCCGGGTGCTCTGGTTCCTTTGTGCTCGGCAGTCTAAACAAAGATTCCTCTCCTTTTCTGGCACTAGGGGGTTTAACTAAGTGTAAACAGGAAGAGAAACCTAACTGCAGTGCATGTAGTTTCAGAGGCAGAGTTATTTTAAGACCTTATCAGGATTATATGAGAAAAATTACTCTCAAGTATGGGAATATTGTAGTGCATTATTTGGAATTATAATAGCTGAATTCTCACTTTGCATTATATCGGGCTGTTTTTGTAAATAAGTGCATGTTATTAGCTGCTTGGTAAAAGAAATCATACAAAAAACCGCAACATTAGCCCAATTCAAAAACATACTGCAAGCTAAATATATTTTTTAAAAACATCTGCTTAATTCTAATACTTTTAGCAGCAAAATTAGGCTATTTTATTGCAATAAAGCGTTATTAATTGTGCACATAATGACTTAATCTATGCAAATCACCATATAAATATTGATATGACTTACTCCTACTCTATGTAAATGTGAAACATTAGAGGTGTAATCTCTTTCTGAACCATGACGGTAACTGTAGATATTTACCAAATTAATAAATATGTGCTTATTTCAGTGGCACATCGTGCACATAAATTGACTTAAAATATGCAGTGCTCTTGCATATGTTAAGAAAAGCCCTAATTTTTGTTCTCTTTATAAGTTTTCTGTGTTTGTTTAGCTGATTTCTTTTGAGAAATGTTCCAAATGTTGAGTTCCACTACATTTAAACTCTATTAACAGACCAAAACGCAAAACACGCAAAGCTCTCCAAGTGCACTTACAGTTATTGAATGCACAAAAAGACAGGTACTTATCAGCAAACCCTATTACGATCTGTGACTGTGTATATACAGTATACCGTATATATGGTGCTTATTGCTCACATGATGCAATACATCCTGAGCTAAAGAACTCGGCATAAAAGCCTACTTGCTGTAATGTGGTATTTTCTCCTTATGATTAACTCACTTGCAAAGCAGCTTTTCCAGCGCTAATGCCAAGACAGACTGTTTTACATTTCTAATTTGTCATTTCAATAGGAGGGGTAATAGCTTGAATTGCCTACTCTAGGCTAAGCTCCTTATGCTCACTTATGCGTTTTAAAGATTTTGTAAGACTGAACTTAACAGCCCAGGTAAGGAGGTCCACTCCTCAAGCAACATAAACAAAGGATGTGAAGTTCACAGGTTTCCAAAAGCTCCTCTCAGCAAGGGGCCAGCATTTTCATTCAGATTTAGTTCAGGTTTCCTCCCGACGGACGCACTTGTGGGAGATGGCTAAAGAGAAAGTGGAACGATTGCAGTCTGGTTTCCTACAGGTTTGTGATCCCAGAGCTGCAGTCCTGAGGTGAAATACTGATTTGTGAACTTGTCAGGGGGAGCAGGAATGGCTGAAAGGCGACGGAGGCTAAGTGTGTCACCAGGGCTGTGGTGGGGCTACGCTGCTCGGCAGGATGGCCCACTCTCCTGTTCGCGCCAGAACCTCGCTCCTGAAACCAGGGCAAGCCCCTAGTGAACAACAAAAAAAGCAACTATCATGAGAAGGAGAGAGGAAAGTGAAACAGAGTGGATTGAAAATATACACTGATGCTGTACACAAGTTTCTGATCTTTTTTTTTTATCAAGGAAGTCGTCGTTCTTTTCATTTTTTTAATAAGCAAGAATCGTTTGACACGAACAAAAGAACGTATTTTTAAAGAGTGACCACCCTAAAACTGCAAAAATAGTATCAGACGAGGCCTATGATGACAAAAACAGCATTTCATAGACCATAACCAAGAGCTTCCAGATGGCTTTGTTTCATAACTCGGTGACCTACTGACATGTGATGGCTCATAACCTAAAAGCATTTCACATAGCTAGCCTAGCATTAGCTATTTCTCAGTTCGTTTTGTGCACACATGCAATGTTGCATTTCCAAAATCAAATGTCACTTTTTTAATAATGCTCAATAATTAAAACAAAAGAGAAAATACAAATACAACAGGAAAAGTATGACAACAGGGTTTGAAAAAATCCCCCATGTTAAAACAAACACACTAAGAATTCTACATCAAACCTTTCCATTGCATCTAAACACTTTTCGACCACTGGGTAAAAAAAAAAAAAACATTGCTGAAAGCAGTCCTGCATGAGCCCTTTTTGGCATTGGGCAAATGTTTGGAAAGTTTTTCAACTAAGACAGAGACACTGAGTTTCCCTCAGATCTAGGCAACATAAACAAACATTGGCATTCTCTCAGTTCTGGCAAAAGCACTACTGAGAATAAGATGCGAGCAGTAAAATAAAGACATCAGAATTGGTGATTGATGATTTTTGTTGGAAGAGGAAAAAATCTGAGGGTCAGACCCTGAGATGTAGCTTGAAGGTTTAAACAGAACTGGCCTCGCTGATTTGTAAAATTTATTCTGAAGTCTTAAGGCCAAGGTTGTAGACACATACTCTAAACAGAGCTCTGATATCAACTCAACACCACATCATGCTAGCATATTCCCCAGATTCAAAACAAATAAACCAACGCACACATTTCAAGTAGTTTTCTGGTACTATATGTACCATTTATAAACACTTGGGATGTGTTGAGGTCTGATGTTGAAGAATTAGAAGACCACAGAATTTAATCAATATCTTGGCCATGGAAGTGAGACATGCTGCCAAGTGAAATGGCACACACAATGTGTCTTATTCAGGCACTAGAGAGAGAAAGAGAGAGAGAGAGAGAGAGAGAACAGACAAATTGTCCTTTTTAGGAGGTGTGCTTTGACCCCTTGGGACTGTCCACATTGGTTAGACAGCCTACAGTTCAATGACAAACCACAAAGGGGCGCACTGTATAAAATCAATGATATGAAAACCTTGGATGCTGCTTGCAATGTTTACTTTATAGATAATTATAGAACTATTTTGTGTTATTTAAAATGATTGGAATTAGATTGGAATAAAATGAGGAATGAAGGCAATTGCTTTCTTCAAATGAAATGGATCATCGCTACTTTTTACAGTATATGGTCTAAAAATATATATACTCTTATATATAAGAGTTTAAACAGTAAATCATGGGGTAATTTTTATTTTTGGGTGAACTTGACTTAAGAAACGAAGAGTACACTTTCATATCTAAATACATTTGCCTTTTAGGTTATTTGGTTCAAAAACACTTTTTGTTATGCTGGTTAACAGTCTCTTCACATCCCGATAGCAATTACTAAGTTCAGTGGTCTGAATGTATTTACTTGTATTTAAATCATTTGTGGAAGGCAGAGGACCATAAAATGGTCAAATATGCTATCGCAGACTGAGCAAGAATGGAAGGTGTTATTATTGTAATATTATGTACTTCATACTGTATGTCTTTTCTGCCTGCCTGCATTCATGTGTTTTGGAGGAGGCGGGGCTTTGGAGAGTAATTTGCAGGGAGGGTGGGATCTTATGCTTTGCAAAGCTAGCTTGCTATTGCTAGCCTTTCCGAAATCACCTACCCTACCTTTAATATTACATGCAATTTTTATAATATACTTTTAAGATTCTAATTACACTACAAGTTCACATTTAGCACATTAAACACATTTTTATACTAAAAAATATTAAATAAAAATAAAAATACAGTATAACAGGCGTTTCCAATCCTGCCCCTGGGAGACTGACAGGCAGATAGTTAAGGTTTTTAGGATTACTGGTAACTTTTAGGTTGGAGCTGTTTGGAACTCAGAACTTCGTGCCTCAAGGAGAAAGACTGGACACCCCTGATACAGAACAACAACTGTTCAATCTGAGGAAATACAAATGATTACATATATATACACATACAATTTAAAAGATGTTAATTGTCTACCAAAAGAGTTCTGCAGGGCAGCACTTTCCACCATTGGACTGAGCTACTTTATTACCTTTGCTGAATCGTGACATTATATTGCTTTTGACATTTCCTAATTATCATTTGGAAACCAATGAAGTAATATTTTGATTTACAGGGTAAAGTGGGTTTTCAAAGGAAGCTCATTTATCTTTGGCACAAAAATGAGACAGACACATAAGGGTGGGGAAAGACGTACACAGAAAGAGAAAGGAAGCCTTAGCCACTCTTAGGCCGTGGGTAGAGTGCTATGTGAAAAGGGCTTCAGCCTTTGGCTCTCTGTGCATTTTAACACACCATAAATCACTCTCCTAGCCGTCCTATGTATTCCGTGAATGATATATTTTATTTACACTACAGAGGAAAACACACATGGTCGTTATTAATCATCTCCCACCTTTAATAATGATTCAACTTCCACTCATTCATCACACAACTTCTAAGCTGGGCTTAACACAAGAATAAAAAAAGAGAGAGAAAGAGACAGATGAAAGAAAACAAACAGTGCTGGCTAACAAGCAAGCTTTTTCAGAGGTTAAGGAACAAAGGGACTAATAGCGCCATTTTCCTATTGTGAATACAATGACAATAAAATATAGTCTGTTTATCACGTGCCTACAGATTCTGGAATAAATACCTGGGTGTGATTGTGACAACAAAATCTTGAGTACTCAATTTTGCTAACCTCACTTATGATTTTATTGCTAGGTAAACATTAGCAAAAAGCCAGTCAAGTCTTTTTTTACAAGTCACTTGTAATGATAACCACACACACATATGTGCTATAGAAATCTACTGCGTTTCACTCTGTGGCTGCGTTAGTGTCAAAATTCATTAAAAGTGCAGTAGACGTTATCCCTCATAATGCTGAGGCACAGCCAGACTTCAGTGAACATGAGCCGTGTTGAGGTTCTCTGTACTATCTTGGTGTGAAAAAAAGACTCACTTCCTGCAAGCACTTATGTCAGATACAGCCCTACATGTCTTTCACTCGGCATTGATTTCTTCTGTTATTAGAGATTTAGCCACATATCTGTCTCACCGCAGACATTGTAAACGACACCTAACAATACAGTCTGTTTGGATAGTTTCCAAATCTCAAAGCTCACGCATGAAGCATATGCTTTAGGGAAGCAAGAGAGGCATAAGGGTGAAGAATGAATAGAATTTCTTCTAATGTCCATTTCAGGTTTCAAGTGGGCTGTAGTAGAATATCAGGCTTTGGCTGACTGAGGGATAGCTAAATGGCATAGTGCAAACTGTGACTGATTCTCTAGTAATTGCTTAATTTTCAACTCAAATGTGAATTTATTTCATCATATACCCTTGTTATTCTAAAACTGGGCGACAAAAGGATATAAGTATGAAACACAAAAGATGATGTTTCTGATGTCTTTATATAATAAAAATTCAATAAAGTCCAATGTTGTTTTGGACCCCACTGGTTCTCAGCCAGAAGACCAGAGCCCATATAGTGAGCCTTCAGCAAAATTCCAAGAGCTTCATGATGACTTTCATTGATTTTAAAATAAGACTTTTTTTTGGCCTTGGAAAGCCAGGATATGGGGAAGCCTAATTGTGTATGATTTCTAGACCTGGAAAAGTAGCGTAAATTAACAAAATTCAAAAATGAATAAACATTAGGTATGCTAAAATCTAAAATATTTTAATGGGTAAAAAATATGATTGAGTGAGTAAGTGAGTAACTTCTGTAATCCTAACATTTAATTATTCTATTTTTATTTATTTTAGTTTCTTATTTTTTCCTTTTGGACTGCAAAAATATATCTCCTCATACATACAATATTTTCAAAAAAAAATAAATAAAAATCTTTAAATGGTGACATAACTTTAATTTTTAGTTGAAGTATCCCTTAAACAACCTTAAGTAACTATTTGGTGAGCACTGTCTTATTTCCTGTTTTGACATATTTCCTATTGAAACAGGACGTTTGGGCAGGACATTGTCATAAAAAATGTCAAAGGGCTTTATTTACATCGCATCCATCACATTTACAGAGACTGCACGAAAAATGACAACAGTTCATTCTATCAACTTTTGAGTACACTAGCTTATGGATTAGCTTTAAAGCTATGTAATAGACAGTTGAAGCTAACAGACAAGCAAAACATTCATTAAGTGTAAATTAAACATTAACAATAATCAAAATAGTTTAGATTTTTTGAAAGGCAGCTGTTTGAAACCACCAGGAGGCCAGTGAAACAAAAATAATCAAGCAGATCAGCGCTAACAGCTTGAGCTCCTCCCTTCTTTCTTACAGATGCATTCTCCCACGAAATAAACCCGCGTTACAACAGATTGATTTAAATGTCTGTGTTTCCAGCACCTCTGTGGCAGACTCAACAAAAGGGATGAGTTTACAATACCACCCCTTACATCCAAGTAATTTATGGCACGCCATGCGCTCAGCAAAGTGCAGCAAAAGGCACCTGGCCTAAAGCATAAAAGAGCACATAGCACCAGAAAGAGAAGGATTTACCTTGCAAAATAAAGTGGGAAGTAATTGAAACAGTGCAGAAGTGAGCTTTTGATTATGTTGTGGATGCACTCCGTCATGTCATAATGGCTCTTGTCCCCTGAACCGCAAAACCATGTATGCCTAATGAAGCAAAAACAGCTCCACATGAAACAGCTATCTCCATCTTTTGAAGGCAATATTGCTATCATAAAGCATGCTCGGAGTAATAGAAATAAGATTTACACAGGTCCGGCTAATGCATGCTAAGGAGGTTAACTGCTGTGTTTCTTGACAACCCAAAAGGCGGCTCCATCTAATAAGGGTGGCAGCGCCTTTATGGTCTCTCTCTCAGGATGACTGCTTTTCACTGGCAGCGGCAAAAAAAGCATTGTTTATAAGGCAGTGTGTTGAATATGCAATAAAACGGCTAAAAAACAAAACGATTCCCTTTATGCAGACAATAAATGGGGTGAATATGAACATCACTTGTGCTGTTTAAAGAGACTGCATAATTCAGTGTTTACAAGTGCCGTTGCTAAGGGTGATATTGTGATTATTACTCATATCAATTGCACCCTATTAACACGAGCATTGTTAAATAATAGTTTTGCAGTAGAAGCTGCCATTATCATGCTGCCATATTAAAATGACAGACATGCAAACGGTTTTGTCATACTGTATAAAGCAGTAAACCAATAGGCCACAAGAGGCTGTGCGTCACAGTGTTTTTAACATGGACAAGGGTGGTTCTTAAGCACAATGTGCGATATAAGCAGTAATACGTTAAAAGACAAAAATTCACTTGTTCCCGCTTTTCCTTGAAAACAGTATAGATTACAGTCAGACATTTATAGTTCAACATATGGCCAATTTGTAAACATTAAAATACTTTTTACTTCCACTTAAGCTAATATTGCATCAAAACACACAACATTCATGCGATTGTGGCATGATGAATGATAACCGTTTGTTTGGGGGCGGGTATTGGCTTTGACGTTAGCAATAGACCTTTCTCACAACTTCCGCATTTTGCACCGGAAATACACAATTGCTGTGTAAACCTATTTCCGCCCCGGTATGACGGTAACCAGGTAATCAACAAAGATGGCACAAGCATCGAGCAAAAGTTGTTGTTGCGTACCGGGCTGTTCTTGCAATGCCCAA
>JAUMHE010000048.1:13740060-13756606 GCA_032359235.1 Enteromius mattozi | reverse complement strand
TTGACTGATAAGTTGTCTGATAGTCAGTATGTAGTATGTTGTGGACCCATCAAAATAAAGTGTTAGAAGATATTAAGTAGACAGTCTACTAATACTCTAATGACTGCTAGTTGACATGAAGTTGCAAAGTTACTTACTGTTAGTCGAATATCTAAAATGGACCATTGAAATAAAGTGTTACCTAGTAGATTTCATAATTATTTACTAAAAATAGAATGTACTATCTCACAGGTTCTTTGCCTATAATTCAGGTTAACAAATTACACTACACAAAACTAAATTTGGCCAAGTAATTCATTATTTTCTACAAAAAAAAAGAGACAAAGCACTAAGATTTTCCATTTCCTGATTCCTAATATCTTTAGTAATTATGGAACAACACTCTTAAGTAATATAGTTCGTGTGGTGTTTTAAAGAACAAAATAAGTTCACCTATAAGTATTACATTTACTTCATAACTATTACTTTTCTGTGACTATTTTAGGCCCCCTCCCATCCTATACACTCACATTCAGCCTTGTTATTCACAGCAATCACATTCCATCGAAATGTCCCACAGTCCTGACAAATAACCATTAACATGATTTTTTCCCCCCTTTCCCACTTTTGCCTTCTCAAATTTGGTCTCTCCCCTATTTGTGCAGATGATGTATTGAAATCCATGAGCCCATAATCCTATTAATACAGCTCTTGTCCATGTTACATTTATTTTCTTCCTAATCTCCTGCTCTGGCCTCCCCTCTCTTTCTCTCGTTCTCTCCTCTTGTCCCTTGGCTGACCCCGGCCCACGTACGCTCCTCTCTGAGCTGAGAGAAATTCAGATTGATACCAAATATAATGGTCATTGCTGGTTTCATAACAAGCTTCCTGATAGTGTGATCAAGGGCTGTTTAGCTTGAATGACCGCATCAGCCATCTTCTTGAACTAAGGGCAGACTCATGCCAAACCGGAGAGAGCCGGATGGGAATGTTTACAGTGTCATTCTGTGAAACGCCATCAATACTTGACCTTTCTGCTGTTATATGACTACGACAATACAGGCCAAATAGTTGAAGAGAAAGCTCTTGGAGTCATACTTTTTAAAATTCTACATAAACATTAAAATGATTTGTGTACATAGCATAGTCCCACAGAAGCAGTGCATGATGGGAGTTTACTGTAACTCATTTCTAAAAAAGGGGAATAGATGCATTTCATCCTTTAACCAGATCTCCCGGATGTCTGCCTTGATGTCTGCATAGGCGATGAAGGCCTCACAAACACGTAATCCTAATGGAAATCCTTGTCATACATGCCCCAGTAACGGTTTATGGTTCTGACCATAAGCGCCAATCCAAACCCAGTCCTCCAAACCTATAAACCAATCAGTTCCACAGCCAAATCCAAATGAATCAATTCCAAACTCTTCAGATGGCCACAGACGCGCTCGCTTACCTATCATCCCACTGAGAACACCCGCAAATAGAGTATTTTTACAAGCTCAGAGCGCTTCATGCGGTGGAGATAGAGCCTAATGAATGTGAATGGATGGGCCTTGAGTGAAGTGAAGACTTGTATTTACACAGGATCTAGAATCTTCTTTACATGCTGAGAGGAATAGGACAGTTTACTAAGCTCTTCACAGGATGAGGGAGACTTCCTGATGGACAAAAAAATGAACCACATTAGCCAATCACAATCTCTGGTATGGAGGAAAGGTGTCATTTTCTGCAGGCATTTGAATGTGACAGTTTAGTTTTACAGTAAATGATTACAATGTGCCTTTTCTCTCACGTCAGCAAAAATGTGGCCATGTCTACGACTGTATTCTGTGATATCAACACAGCTCAAAATGTATAATATATGGCAAATATGTGCAGATTTACAGTGTGTAATATTGTTTAGCAGTTTATATTCTTCTTTTATTTAAATAAACTAATAGTCAGAGGCACCAAATACATTGTGATTTGTTGTCATACTCAGAACCAGGCAAGATCTGCTCAAATGGAAAGAAACATTTGCTCAGAGAGGTATTGTGGTGGATGTCAGTGAATGAGGGCAGAACAATAAAAGTGAGGCATTGAAGGAGTAACTGAAAAGTTTAATGTGGCTTTCAGTTCACCCCATAATGCCTTGTGACTGATGAAACATTTCCCATGATTCACAGAGGCCTCTGTCAGCTGTGATGTAAAAAGCCCTAGAGGCAAGGACCTGCACCTAGCCTCACAGTTTCAATTGTTCCTCAACAGAGATAGAGAGAGTTTTTAATGGCAATGGAATTTTACCTGAGAAAAATCATAGGGAATTTCAAATTGGAGCAGAATTATGGAATTTGTTAATGGCTGAAAAAATTGGACTGCTCGGACATCACACTGATATGCAGAAATGTGCCATTAATTAAAACATATTCAAATAATTCTTAGGCTGAAATATGAGGTCATTTTTAACGTCTTGATGTTACACAAATAAACCGCTTATGCAGCATGTGGTTAATAACCAGGATTTTCAGAGGAGAGACTGACCAACAAGAAATTAGATTTAATTTACATATCTTATCAGTGTCTGATACACACACACACAATAAATAAATAAATAAATTGCCTGATTTAAAATGAACTGTGACAAAAACAGTTCCCCCCCCCCCCGAGTCCCTCATAACCCCCTGTTTGTAACTGGAAAATGAACATGTTATAATGGTGCAGAGGGAAGAGTGGAGAGCAAATGGAAGCCCTCATTAAAACATCTCCAGCTGTATAGTGGAGAAAAAAGCTCGACTGAGGTGCTCAGTGATGTTAATAGAGATCAAATGAAAAGGTAGTGGGAAAAAAAGAGGCAGGTTCATTACTCTTGTAGAGGGTAAAACACACAGAGACACCTCTCATACAGAGACAGCTATAATGGGTCAAGCAGCTAATGAACATCAGACAGACAGACAGACCAATAGGGCGGTTATGATGGGAAGGAGGAACGAGAAACAGACAGATAGACAGAGCGAGAGAGCCTCTAGGTCCAGCCTTTGAAGATGTCCAGGTCACATCAGCAAGCACAGATCCTTTGTTCTCCTTCTCTTTTATAATTTGATCACTTCCTATACTCTGAGATTTTCTTTAAAGAGAAATGCCATTCTAAAACCCTGTTTGCGACTGGTACTAACATAACAGGAGAGCAGAGCTGACAACATTAAATACAGATGCAAATGATGTTTTGTGTCAAAAATGAATAATTTAAGCCTATATATGATAAATCTAGAACAATTATTGCACTAATGCAAAGTCTCCAGTATAACATGATGCTTTAAAAAATAATTCTAATATGCTGAGTTTTGCTGTTTTAAAGACTATATATATATACATTGTATATATACTGTAAAAGAGGTTCCCTGGGGTGTCTGTGAGTGAGTCGGGGCCCCTGATACAGATAGGTTTGACAAGCCCTGCCCTATATAATGAAAGGTAACAAAATTATGTTTTTCTCTCCTCATATGGCAATAAATTGTATCATAAACTGTATTCTCTCTCAGTCTGTGTCTCTCTCAGGTGAGAGCTCCTCTACACAGAGGAAATGAGGGGGAAAATGATGATCCCCTACCAGGCCTAATGTTTTAGTTTTCCCCCCTTCTCTCACTCTACATGCCCCTCCTCTGTTTTTCTGTCTCGTCTGCCAAGATGCAAGACTCTCTGGCCAGGATGACAGAAAATCGAGGCTGCGGTTGATAAAATCCCTCCTGTGCCTTCAACTCTAAACACAGGGTCAGATGTCAGCCTACAGCTATGCACAAAACTACAGTTAAAAAAACCCCCCTAAAAAACATTGTGCCAGATACTGCCATTTTTTTCTGTCCCAGTGTCAATCCAATTAGGTCTCAAGCAGAGTACTGGCAAAACAAGGTGGGTAGTTTCAATTCCAGAGAGTTTCACCTTCAGTCTTTCATTCAATCTTGTTTATTAAAATAAAGCACAGGAAAAAGTTAACAATCATTATTACATGCACATAAGTGTGTCAATAGGCAAATCACAGTTATGCTAATATTCAGTAAAACAACATGACTGTAATTTTGTTTTTACTTTTTTGTAAATTTTTGTCTTGAGCTGGAGCGCTCACTTTCTGTTGACCGTTTTGATTCTTTGTCTAATTTTATTTTGATTTATTTTCCGTTTTATACTTTACAGTCATCATTTATCTTTGTTACTTTCATCGTTGTAAATAAAAATGCTTGAAACGCATCACAGATTTATTCCACTACTCAGCCTCTTAGTGGATGCCGCTACATTAAGTACAGTATGGATTTATATACTTTTTATTAACTTTTATTTCTTCAAGTCGAGAGAATGCAGTGTTTTTTTGTTTTCTACATGTAACAGATAAGCATCTGCCTTTGATGTAAGGATAAACATTTCATCAATGCAAAAAAAAGTAAATAAATAAATATGATTCCACTTGTAAAGGTATATTATGAATTAAGAGTCTGGTAGTATGGAAGTGCCGCTTGAAACATATCCTCATTTCAGACAGAGCGGCTCTATGGCTGCAAGTGAAAAAAAAAAAAAAAAAGAGAAAAAAGAAAAGCCTCCATAAAACCTTGCCTTTACTGCTTATAGCATTATCTAGCTTATGTGTATCATAAAAGGAGAGTAATTCATCTATAAAGTAATAAACTCCAGAAAAAGGAGAGCATATATCCTGTGTAACAATACACCTCGCTAGGATAGATTAAACATGACAATATGATTTACAAAGTTCACCTATAAATTACCAGAATATCTAATAGGTTGAATATTCGAGTCGGAGGCGATGCTGAAGTCTTTATCCGGCAGCGGCGGGTCGCAAAGAATGTCTGACATCAAGCGTACGGGTCCTGCCACGGTGTCACACGACGCACTGTATCATTCCTCCATTAATAAAGGCATGGCCGGCAGAAGGGCTTCAGAGCAGAGGCAAAGTTATGGAAAATATTTCTCTCCCAAGGACATGGCACCAGATGTGCAAAGACTTATGGGAGCAATCATAGGTGGCCAAGGCTCGGGCTGTGAGGCCTTATTAAGTTAGGCTGCAATCCAGCACCTTCAACTTATTAAGCTGTCAAGAGTTGCAATGATTAAAACCAAGGAAAGGTCACGAGCAGACCTTCGGCATTGTGCAAGGGCTGGTATTTTCTTTAGTAGTGCCGGCCCTAATGAAGACATTTTACACTTGCAGGTGGGATTTGATGAAATGGCTCTTTAGCAATGAGCTCTTGTTCTTTCTCTTTCTCTCCCTTTTTGTATGTCTGAGAGGCTCGGGCAAATCTTCAAAAGTTTTGCCTCGTTTTTTTCCCTCACCTCATCGAAGGTGGAATACAGAGAAATTAACTTATTCTGAAAGACAGGATGAATGGAAGAAAGAGAGAGAGAGGCCTGAAAGAGAATCAAAATCGTTTCTTTCGCCAACACTCGAACGACCGGTCTCACTCTCAGATGGTTTTGCATACGATCATCCGCGGAGATCAAAGCCGAGAAGGCCGTGGTAATAATTACCGGCTGGGTGTGAATGCAGAAACGTTCGCCTAAATATCAGCCGGCACGTTCTGCTGATGAAGGGATTGTAATGTCTGCCAGCTTCGTGCCATCATCTGCCTACGGAGATTAAAGAAACACAGCAATCCGCCAAGAGTTTTATTGAGAGCTGTCACTAGTATACGCCTCAATGCCTGAGGTCCGGGCGCGTTTCTAATGTATTCACCTGCCAGGTCGGATGGTATGGTTTGTGGAGTGGATTGGCAGTAAGTTGTGTTGAAAGGGCAGCTCGCTTGCCTGAGGGTCAGAGGACTGGTTATCTATCGTAACAAGGCTTATTTTAGTCCAGACAAGATGTCAGTAATGACATTTTCACTTTTGTGACACTTCGGCTAGTTTGCCCTCTCTGAAACAATAACGTAAACTGCGAAGCCACAAAGACTGGACTATTTCCCCACAGAAGCTACAGCTTGGTTACATGGTGCAGTCGATTTCAGTAATATAGCTCTGGATATTGCTGAAACATAAGGTGGAAAAAAGGAGGGTACGGAATGTGCCTGTCTCATTTCAAAGCGTGCCCTTGACATCTTTGTAGATTGGCTTTTTTCTCTTTTTCCTGCATTGCCCAGGACACTGCTACAGCTGCAAATTGCCAATGACAGATATGCAAAATGGGGGTCATACAAAGTTCTCAGCCATTTTATAAAGGAGACACATATACTGTGTGTCTGTCGGCTTGCTAGAGGTGCTGTGTGACCTCTAAAAACTATTTTCATATACTGAAATATATATTGAATAGCACATATTGCTGTATCTCCAAATGAGAAATCCCATGTAGCGAGAACTCATTTAGCTGTTCTTGAGGCTAGTGTCGCTGTCAAAGTTGAAATGAGAACAAGCAAATGTGGTTTAGGGGCACCCGGTTTCCAACGCTGTCTTACAAAAGTTGCCTGCGCTCTGTGAAATGCCAAAGTACACTGGGAAAGACTCTTTGACTCATTCACTTCACAACATTAGGAAACAGCTGTCAACCCCCCCCCCCCCCAAAAAAAATAAAAAATCCTGGCATCCGTGTATTGGTTAATGTTCTGTTCTTTAAGGTTATGGTGACCTATCTACACGCTGCGGGATCTGCGCATATAAGTCAAAGCCGCTGAGATGCCCCCTTCCTTAGGCTTCAAATGTCCTAATTACTCCTGTGTGCCTCACAGGTCAAGCCGAGCTTTCCGTACTAGCCTGGCACCATAAGAGCATTCTCCACTCCATTAGCATGACATTTCAATGCACAGGGCTAAATGTTCCCACTCCTTAAACTCTCAGCCTCCGAGGATTCTGTGGCCTACATAAAAGACTCAGCTTAGACCTAAGCTGCTCCTTTTTGCTGTTGGGGGAAAATGCTATCAGAGAACTGAATGAGAAAAGTTTGTTCCAATTGAGGCAAAGCAGAGAAATGGAGCTATGACCGTGTTGCATTTATGTAAAATGCCAGACACTGTGAAGCTTGAGGAAAAAGAGGTATAGGGACACAACTTAGGAGATTCACACAAAAATTAAAATTATTCACTCAACCGCATATTGTTCCAGATCTTTATGACATTCTTCTGTAGAAAACACAAAAGAAGATAATTGGTTGTTTTTTTCTGTTATTATGAAGGCCAACTAGTACACAGCAGTGGGATAAAATCATTCGAAAGCTTTGTATGAGAAACAAACTGAAACTGCAACATTATTCACTAAATATCTTGACTTTCCATGGTAAGAAAATGCATTTAACATTCATTGACAATAATACTGATGTAGTTCCAAATATCAGCTTTTGTGTCTATATTATTGATAATTCTGGTTTGTTCATTACTTAAAGCTATCACATGGCTTCAGAAGACTTGCAATATAGCACATGAGCCAAGTGGACAACATTCATGATGTTTTTTTATGTTCTTAACACAGCATTAACACTCAAAACCAGCGTAATTACAGTTAAACAGAGATTAACACATTACCCAAAATTTTATTTCTGTGTTCTGCAGAAGAAAGAGAAAATGTCAAATGTATTTTAAAACAACACAAAGGTTTGCAATGGATTATTTTTGGATAAACTGTCCCTTTAATGACTGTGTGTACAATAACATCAATAACATTTCAGTGATGCACAGCATCAGAGAATGTGCATTGTCTGATAGTGTCTGAAAATTCATTCAAAGAAAACCTTGAATCAGTGTTGCCTGGTGGGTTAAAACCAAATGGCAAGAATTATCAAGAGAGACAGCAGATGAGTATGAAGTGTAAATGCTTTTAAAAGACCTGCCTTCGATTTCAAGTGCATTCACCTTGTTCGCATAGCAGAATCTATCAAGGATGTAAAAGCTCTGCCCATCCCTTTTTCACTTTTTTTTTTTTTTCCCTAACAGTTCCCAGGATACCTTTTGCAGCACCTGAAAGCTCCCGTTACCTGAAACAAATTGCCTGAAGAAATCTGCACCGCTTCTGGTCCTAAAAATGCAAAGGAGATGCAGAAACTGGCACACTAAATGAACAATACTCTCATGTTTCTGCTCTCTTTAAAAAAAAAAAAAAAACACCCAGCTTAAGACATAATAAATAAATAAATAAAAGATGAGAAAGTAACTTTGTAGTCTCTGTGCAGTTGTGGCTTGTGCTCAGGGCGAAAACCAGCACCGTTGCGCAATAACTCCCCTGCACGAAAGCATATCGACACACTGCTACAAGATGGAGTTTCACAGTGTGTTTTGAGTGAATATGATATGAAAAGATGTTAGCGACACAATTTTCATCACAATGGTGGGATGCGAGATGCTCATTTAAAGACATAAGAATCGACGGGCTGTTTTTCCCCGAGACCCGCTGTGCCGCATCCAGCTTCATGTCTCTTTAATTTGCTGCTCGGAGTGCAAACAATACTCCTTTGCTATGTGAAATACTCAGTAATATCTTACATATATATGAGACTACCAAACGCTTCTTAAAGAGAGATAAAACGTATTTACACATCATGTTGAATGGCTGAATTAGAGAATCCGTGAGGCTACGATGCTAAAAGCACAAGTTGGAAAGAAGAAAACCCTCGGGTGAACTCTTATAGAGGGGATCTGCATGCTAGATATAGATATAAGATGGGAAGCCGGCCGGGGAGCCCATCCTAATGCAGTCGGAATGACAGCGAGAGCATCCGTTGTTTCCTTTTCCCCTCTTTCCTTTTCTCTATCCGTGCCGTTAGAGAGCTCATTATAGAGTATGCAGAACTCAGGAGGAATGAATGAGTGAGAATTGTGGGATTTCAGTACAGCTGTAAGCTAGACTGCCATTCTCCCGTTACAGTCGGTTACTGACAGTCTATTGATTGCCAGCTTTCCAATGATTCCAAAACAGTTTTGGGATTTTGCTTACTTGCGACTTGTTGAGACGTGTAGTCATTAATCTAGAGATCTGATTGCTGATCAGCTTTTTAGACGGAGCCACTAATGACTTCATAAATATCTCAGATGGATGGGGAACTTCGAAAAACTCTGGCTTAATCACTTTTAGCCTTATTGCGCTAATAAAGATTTCAAATCCCCATCCACTCCTGAAAATGCTTTGAAAGAAGTCAGGCTTATAATGATAGACCGGTTCAAAAGGTAACCTTGTGCACATCACCTATTGCGGCAAGGCCTGCAGAACAATGCGAAGCTCCGCTGAATAACAAATTTCTCTGGAAAAAAAGCAAAGGAAGAAGACATGAAATATATAAATAACATAGCCGGGTTCACTACGAGTTCATCGGCGGAAGGCCGGCAGTAAGACAGGAGAGCAGGGAGAGAGAAAGAAGAAGGTAAAACAGGAAAAACTTTTCTCTTTCTCCTCACTGGAGCTGTGCCCCCTGCTCATAGGTGTTGCTAAAATGATTAGCTGCCAGCAATCAGCCTGTCGCCGAATCAGTTTTGAACTGGTCAGGGTCGACTTATCACATGACCGGCAGCCGTTTGCGATGGTGGGCTGAGCCACGCTGTCAGGTGAGAGCTGCGTTTTTTCTTGCATAATTCTCCAGATGGGAGCGATGAGTTCACAGCCTTGCTTTAGCAGGCACCAAATTGGGGGGGGGGGCTGACATATAATCGTTTTAGGAGGGCGAGAGGCTTGGTATGGATTCTGTAGCGTAGGCAAGTGCACACACGCACACATTCGTATGAATGACGGCAGGTAGACAGAAGGAGGTCAATAACAGAGGCTGGGCTTATCGTCCCGTTTTCACGCTCACCTCACTCAGGGTTCATCGCTTGTAGCAGCTGGGCAAGATGTGTGTGGGTGCGGGTGTGTGTTTGTATGCAGCATACACCGGCCCAATTACACATACACATCTCCTGGGTCTGCTTTCCAGCTGAAACATCAGTGGAATACCAACAGATGAAAGTGTTTTTTGTCCTCTCTTGTTTTTTACCACATCACCTTTTCCTGTGGTTTAACACACCCGTGGCCCACCAACAACCTCTCCCAGTGGAAGCGCTGAACTGAGAGATGACCCCAGTCATGAGACCAGTCTGGGCTGATTTGTGAGGATACGCTCTCTCTCCTACTGAGACTAAGTTTCAAGCCTTCACTTCACTGCCTTTGGCTGTCTCTCAGCCATCCACACAAAGCTTCGACTAAACTTAACTCCTGCAGATTAGCAATGAAACAAAAATGTGTAAGCAGGGCCGTTTCGCTCTGACTTTTCAAAAAGGCACCAGTCACAGGCTTTACTCAGTTCTTGGTTCCTAGATGAGATAAGAGATAAAACAAACAACAACAACAAAAACTACAACAAATATGTATAATATATTAATAAAGATTTATTTGGAATTGTAAATTAATAAACTGTATAATTAAATAAATATACAAATAAATATATAATTTATTACTTTACAATTTAAAAAACAAATGCAATTAATTTCTAATTAGTTTTGTAATTTAATATAGATGAATTATAAATACATGATCCACATAAAACAAATATCTTTGCAAATACAATATAAAAACCAATTCATATTATTCAGATTTTAAAAAAAATGTTTTTGATGTCTTCTGTGTTCATTTATTTATTTATTTAAATAAATATGTAAATGGAATATTATTACAATTTGAAATAATAATTGTCATAGTGTAATCTCTCCTGGTGATGGTAAAGCCTTCTCTAAAAAGCATTTTAATATGCTGATTTGGTGCTCTATAAACATGTATTATTAATGTCAATGTCAAAAACATTTGTGCTGCTGGAAACATTTTAATCCCCAGGATTCTTTAATGAATAGAAAGTTCAAAAGACCAGCATTTATTGTAAATACAAATCTTCCATAACATTATGAATGAAACCATGAATGTCAGTTACATAGAAGGGAATCTCATGATCATGATTATGGGATAAAATGAAATAAATTTTGTCTGCTATAAAGAGCAGTGATCTGTTGAATGTATAAACATTGATTCATGCCATAATTGTGTGATTTTATGTTTGCGCAAATAAGATATGATGACAGTTTTGTCATATCACTTTCTTTGAGCTGTTGTGAACAAAAATTATAATTATGTGAAAATTTGTCATGAGGTGATAAAATGGGCATTGATTAATTTGTTTAATATCTGTTCTCCTGTGAGCGTTGACTGCTCTAATGTGACAATACAACACAAGTCTCATATACAGTATTATACAGTATGCTCTGTTCAGACAGCATACAGTAAGTGTTAATGGCTGCATGTCACATCCACCTGGGTTCATATGCTTGTTTGTTTGGCACTCTGTCACTTTGAATTGCTGGCAAGTGGCACCAATGCACACTGGCATCATGCCCTCAGGGGTGTAATAGTTTCTCTCACTCACACTCACCCATCACAATTATCATGCCACAACCACTCAGTGCTCATTGGAGGTCATGTCAGAATGACAGCTGTCACTGCTTTCTGATTATCCCCACCTGGGAGAGAATTAAAGACAAATAAACCAGCAGTAAATGGTGTGTGCATGTTTGTGTTTGACGTGGCCACCCCACAACCTCTCGTTTCCTCACTTCTATTCAGTGGAGGTGCTCCAACTGACTGTACAGCCCCAGAGAAAGGTAAAGATGCCATTATCTGAATCTCAACATCGGCCTTAGCTAAACAGACTTACCATTTTGAAGTTAATGGCAATATATTTTCAAATTATCTCAGAAGATACATACACATTATGCATTTCATAAGACAAGTGACCTTTTAAATCATATTTAAGACAGCATCATTATACACACACACACACACACAGTCATATATATATATATATATATACACACACACACAGTCATATATACATGTATATTATATATGTATATATATATAGCAAACTACCACGTCACAAAATGTAATCATAATGTTTACCATCACTTGAGATAAAAGTGTCTGCCAAATGTATTAAACAATCAAGCAAACAAACAAACACACAAACAAACACACACACACACACACACACACACAATTATACTTAAAATTTTAATTATGAAGTGGGGGGTAGGAGATTTACTTATTATTATGAGATTAGACTTTTGCTATTTTTTTGTAATTTTCAGTGTTAAAAGTAAACTTAAAAAAAATAATAATAATAAAATTAAAATATTAAATTCAAATGTATTCATGCAAATATTCCATTAAGCAGCTTTACAGAAAAAAAAAAAATCTATATCTATATAACCAAACTTATTACTTAAATTAATCCTTAATAAAAGTTATAGTATGTCCATCACATTTTTTTTTTTAAATGGCAAACACATTTGACAAAGACTGTATATATATATATATATATATATATATATATTTTTTTTTTTTTTTAATTTACTGTTGTTTTATGAAGACAATTTAACATCAATAGAAGATTTCCAATGCACAACTAATGATCTACAGTGTAAAAATTATCTACAGATTATTATGGTATTTTGGTAACCTCTTTTGTAACCATTAGAAACCGTGTTTTGTAAATATTAGATTTGTTAAAAATCTAATATTTATAGATACATCAATTCAACAGCATCTTGTCCATATATTCACTTGCCATCCTGTGGTCCGAGTGCTCCCTATGGCCAGTCCATCCCTGCCTAGGTCAAATATTAATCAATTCAACATCAGCTCTCTTAGCTGAGTCCATGCAGCATTGAATGGGGATTTTGCTGGCAGTGGGGTCCACTCCATGGTTAACATGTGTCTCGGTCATTTAGCATGCAAGGCGGGTATCATGCCATGATGACTTTTAACCCCAGAGGAGGGAACTTGACGGCAGACCTCAGGGGAGAGCCGCATGGTAATGGTAATTTCAGTGTGAAATGTAGTCCCTGGTAGAAAGGTCAAGGTATCAGCATAAGCCCCCTTGAGCCAGGCTTAAGGCCTTTTCGGGACCGCCGGTACAAGACTGACCCCCATTCTCCTCTGCAGATCCTCCAGATATCCCTGTGCCTTCCAGTCCCACAGAGAGAGAGACCAAGAGCTGTGCAGTGCCATGTCGGAGAGAGGAGGGGGTCTGGTGAGATGAGTGGAACACTGAAGGATCGCTCCACATCCCAATGAGAGAATTTGGTGTGGAAGTGAGTTTGTGTATGCAAGTGATCGATACCAACAACCCATCTCGCTCGTCTCACACACACACACACACACACACACGTGAATGCACCCAGGGTGCAACAGTGCTGTCTCACTCTGCCTCGTAATGAGTGTGTAGGCTCAACACTGGCAGATGGGAGAAATGCCACCGTTGCAGAGCGTGTCACTCAGCTGTGATAAGATGTATTAGAGAGGAACCGCTCCTTAAATCATGAGAGTATAAGCATATGTTGTTTGTGCTACTTTGTTTGCTTCTGGCTGGATTTTTTTTCTGCCTGTTTTATTTGTGAACTTGCTGTGATGTGGCGGTTCTTCAACAGCTGGCTCAGTCAAAGATGTTTAATCTGGGTAAATTTAAAGGAAAAAAGGAATCAGAATTGGAGACAAAATGTTAAAAATCGCTAAAGGAGCCGTGAAGTGATGTGCTGCTGTAGGTCAGCAGACTAACATAACAAATATTTGTCAGAAACATTGCCGATAATTTGTCATAAAGAGAGTTCTAAATGAATGTCTGGGAGAAGCATACAAAGCTTATCCTGTCAATCAAAAGACAAGAATACATTAACAATCAAAAGATTAGAGTTTAGTCTGCTCACCAAGGATGTGTTTCTTTGATTTAGAATTAAAATATAACTTATTTATGTGATGGTAAATTTGAACTTCTAGCAGCCATTACTCCAGCCTTCACTATTGACCATCAGAATGTATTCTACCTATATAGAAAACAGCTGTGCTGCCTGATTTGGTGGAAAACCTTGCATATTTGTACATGTCTATCCTTACAAAAAAACAAAACAAAACAAACAAACAAACAAAAAAAAAAAAATATATATATATATATATGAATACTTCAAAAGCCCCCCCAAAAAGTCTAAGATTTGTATTTATTTATTTATTGTTTTAAATATGTATTTAATAAAAATAAATAAATAAAGTTATTTACAGTACATACTTGTCAAAATGCAGATAAAATAGTCACTACACTATGGTCATTTTCTGATTACCAAACATGTCATGTTTAAAGTGACCATGATATAACTACACTTGTGCCAACTTTGCCAGGATACCTGTGTGGAGAAAAAATGCTTTCAATGATACGCTACAGAATAACCTTAGAACCTGTTGATTAAATAAGTTAATAAGCTGCACAGCTCAAATGTGGCTTAAAAGTTCAAATACTTTTTTTGGAACACATTGTGTTTAATTTCATGCTTACACACCTATGTACAGTACAACATGGATATTATCACCTTCACAAACTGCTTATCGATTACTCCACACAAAAGTGCTCTGGTATCTCAACAGCGGGCGAGTTAGACAGAAAACACAGGAGGGGGAATGACAGGAAGAGATAACTATTAATTTCCCCTCAATCGCTCCATTAGTTAATCATTTCTACTTGAAGGGAGCAGCACTGTATAACAAGAGCTTTAATTACAGAGAAACATATGTGCCCCTATTTGGCAAGAGCCACTCACAGGGAAAGAGAGAGAGAGAGATAGAGAGAGTGAAAGGGGGGCACAGAGACACTGGGATAGTTTTACAGAGAAGTGCTATTTAAAAGCTCTAAAGTTGGGAGGCTGGGCCCATCTAAACAGTGTTTTCATAATAAAAACAGTGTCAGGGCTAATTTCCCCCACAGACAGCATTTAACAATGAGCGATGCAGCAGGTTTTAGGAGCTTGCCACGAAACACGATCCCAGGAGCATTAAGCATACTTTCAAACATGTGGGAATGCTTTCGTTCTGACATAAAAGTCGACCTATTCCCAAGCGGGAAGCCTAGCTACCTTCAAATAATGTTCGTTTTGACAACTCTCTGCACTGTTTTGTCCAGAATTAACCTTGGGACAACCCTGCATCTTTGAAGCTTGGGCTCTGATGTGAGGAAAAAGCCCAGTCGAGGTCAATAACGCTGATGATCACGGCAGCATTATTGAAAAATGGCCCGTGAGCTCGAATTTTGACCCTGGTGAGGTGATTGCCACAAAGTGTGAAGGGATTTGAACTCTACTTGAACCTCGGCTATTAAGTGGAGAAGGAATGGTGACATTACACCAGTGTGTACATTGTAATCATTATAATCACCGAACCACAGTGGCTATAGCATGCGACAAGGGGTTCCCGAAGAGTTCAATGCAGTGAATGCACGAGGAAGACACATGTGGCCTGCAAAAGAGCAGCCTGTCTACAAAGCGCCTATCAAAACAAGGCAGGAAGCATTCGATAAAGCAGGCAAGATGGAACGAAACGCACCTTGGTAAAGCAAAACGTCGATGGGCGGAGGATCAATGGGACACTTGTAATGGATGGCGATGGATTGCACGGTTTAATATTACATCTAGCAGGTCGAGCATTACAATATCTCTTCCGAATAAATGTTAACCTATAATCCCTCGGCTAAGAACACCTGCTTTGTTTGTCCTCGCAGTCATCGATTCCACTTTATTGAATGCTCAAACACAGTGCACCTAGATTGATCACCACTAATTAAACGTTCTCTGATCGTTCCCTTTTATGTTCCTTGGCTCGCCCGTTCATACGCTGATGTTAATTTGCAAACCATCTGATACGGTAAGCTCCGGTTGGGTAATGCATTTTGATGTAATGCGCTTATTTTGCTCTCTTGATTTTGCCAGGGCAAATCAGTGGGCTTGACCTGTGCTCTCGACCTCTAACCCTTGACCCTGACACATCTGACCAGGCTCCACTCCAGGGGTGGGAAATTAATACGGGGGCCGCAGCTTGTTAATTGTCGAAAAGATTGGCTAACTGATTCATCACCTCAGTCATGGCCAATGCTTTGGTTTGACCCCTCTGAGATCCCATAGGGCATCTGTAAGCAACCCCAGCTGCGCTCTCGTCCATAGCCGATGTTTGTGGCGTAATTATTCAGTATTGGCCCCCTTATTAATCAAGTCAATGCTCCGCATTTTAAATGGAAATTGCTGGATTAATACAAGCATTCATTTTGTCTGGGTGAAATCGTGATGGCTTTAGCTCTGCTAATCAAATTGGAATAAAAATGCAAGCTGAGAGGAGGGGATGATTGAATTAGGAGAGGCACTTGGGCCACCCACACACACTTTCATGTTATGCTGCACGTTGCAAGTAGGGTCCAACCCTAAACTACCAATGCCCCAATATGACGACTGCATGCTAATAATGAAAGCTTTTCACATTAAAGAGGATATAGTTACACAAGTGTTCTGTTAATTGCTAATCAGTCTTCAACTATGAATGTAATGTAAGCAGTGGTGATATTTAACGTTTCACATTTCAGGAAACTTCAGGAAACACAAAAATACATTTCAGGGTTTTACTAGAGTTATATATCAGAATGATTTAGATGTAATATATTGATTTGGTTATATAAGAATAATTTCTGACAGATCACATGACACTTGTCATGATCAGCTGGATGTGCCAGCCCAGGCCACTGGATGGCACTCCAGCGCCCTGCGAACTGTGTTTGTGTTTA
>JAUMHE010000048.1:13714585-13733856 GCA_032359235.1 Enteromius mattozi | reverse complement strand
GCAAGATACAGTCAGAATTGCGAGATATACAGTAAAATCAGAATTGCGAGATATAAAGTCACAATTGCGAGATATACATTAAAATCAGAATTGGCAAGATACAGTCAGAATTGCGAGATATACAGTAAAATCAGAATTGCGAGATATAAAGTCACAATTGCGAGATATACATTAAAATCAGAATTGGCAAGATACAGTCAGAATTGCGAGATATACAGTAAAATCAGAATTGCAGAATATTTAGTCAGAACTGCAAGATATAACGTTAGAATTGCAAGATATACAGTAAAATTTGAATTTGCAAGATACAAAGTTAGAATTGCAAGATATACAGTAAAATCAGAATTTGCGAGATATGAAGTTGCAATTGCGAGATATAAAGTCAGAATTGCAAGATATACAGTAAAATCAGAATTTGCAAGATATAAAGTCAGAATTGCGAATTTGTGTCATGCAATTCTGAGAAAAAAAGGCAGAATTGTCTAATAAAATGTCACAATAACCTTTTTTTTCCATAGATATAGGCATAGGTTAGATTGAGTTTTTGGGAAAAAAGACAATTAGGATGGATTTAAGCCGCAGTTGTTGCACTGTTTGGTTTCGACAATGGGAGCCAACATCATTGGCCAATTAACCGAGCTGTTGAATCTGACACTTTTTGCACACCCCAAGGGAAGTTTTCATTTCATGAGCACAAAGTTGTTGGTTTGTACCTCACCGTTTGAGGTAGCAACAAAGACCACCCTGGGTAGAAGAATCCAGTTTCATAACTTCCTCAAGCATCGCTCATTCAGGAAACCAAGGCCTGGTCCTCCTGGATGGAGCACAAACTCTGGGCTTTGTTTGTTTAAACAACAGGAAGGTCTTCACCTTTAGCACATTCCAGAGGAAATTAAGGCGGAATGAGGTAAACTCTCTCTCTCTAGGCAGGACCCTGAGGTTTTTGGGGTCAGCTGACTGTACGGCGCTCATTTCCATTCTTTAAGGCGTTCGGTTGCAGTCATCATCATTATCCAGCTGTGTTCATTCAAAGAACTCCTGTAGGTTTGTTTTTCTGTCACATGTATGAAGGAGAAGCCTCGTTCCTCTGGGTCTCCTGGTGGTTTGGCAACTGTGTGGACTTCAGAAGTAGCCTCCTAAAAAAAGTGTATTTCCCCAAATACTAACATCAAAACACATTGGTATGGAAGTGGATTGGCTCTGATAGGGACGGCCTTTTTAATTTGCATTGAAAACGCTCTGTAAGGTACCATGTGGAGTTTTAGTTGTTGTGGTCTGGACCTGCTGACATCTTTGTTGACTTCAGAAGTGAAAGATAGATTTGACTGAAACTGTATTAATGCATGAAGGGCTACTGCAGCTAAATTCAGTTTATAAACACTTATTCATGATTTGTCTGTTGTTTTTGCTTAAAGTGCCAAATGACAAAATAAAATTTAGGTATTAGATTAAGTGTCTAAACATTAAAAAAAAATCTGAATAAATATTTACTGGAGATGTAAAATGACATAAGAAAAGAAGTCTTGTCTTCTAAGGAATTGTTTAAAATTAAGCAAATTTATGATAAAATTAAGAGAAAGTATGATCCAGTGGTGTCTAAAAAAATTAACTTGTTTTTCCATTGAATTAAGTTCATTCTTCTGAACCCATCGGTGGATTTTGTTTTTAAACAAACACCTAACTTCGATAGATTAAAAAAAAAACAATTCAAATTGAAAACATTTTGGACATCACTTGCAAATAAATTCACATACTTGTTATGTATGCATGTATGCGTTTACTTCTCATCTTATGTGTCTTGGGTTTTAAAAATGTTTAGAAATGTGTACTGGAGAACGCAGAAAAAAATACTGAGGAAGAACATGTTAAATGTTAATTTCAGCCCTTTAGTTTCCATTTTAAACAACAAATGGCAAATAACATGTTCTATTCTAAACTCTATAAAACCAGATCCTGATAACATTGACATGACATTTACATGTATAAGAAATAACATGAGTGATTTGTTGGGTGTTTTCACACTTGAGAAGGAAAAAAACGAGTTGCTTAAGAAACCCAAGGAAGGGGTGTGTGAAACTGACCACTGCTGTTCTGTGTTTGAAGTGAAGGGGGTTTGGTTTAGAGGGTCCAGAGCCCACGCTGAGGGCCGAGCTCTGGTTTTTGGGGGAGTGGCTCTAAAGGACTGCAGTAAATGGAAGAGCCATCTGCTGGAGTTGCTCTACAAACACTCGACTGTACACGTCGTGCACGAGAATTACGAGACCACGTCTGCTTTGGATTTAGATGGGATGAGGCTCAAACTGAGAACATGTAACACGGGACTTTTGGCGAACACGGTTTACTTTGGAAAGCATTGAACAGGTTGAAGACGTTGCTGAGCCAGAAGGTAAGCTCACTGTTGGGTTTGTGCGTTGTATATCACATTGAAAGTCTGTCCTGCTGGGGCTTGGAGTGAATCATTTAACCTATATTTTGCTGTGTCACGTCCTACTTCTAGTTATATTTGGAAGCTTTTGTAAACTTTTCAGATCTGGGTCTAATTGTACTGTAGGTGCGGTTCAGACTCTGCACGGTCTGTTGAAAAGAAAAAGGTGTCAGAGAGGTGTGTTGTGGGTAAATATCAGACGCTTCCAGTCATCTGGCTCCAGTGGGTCAGAACGCAGGTGGTCTTCAGTCTGTTGGGACAAGCCTTGAAACCATTTGGTCCTGGAGTTCTTCAAAGTTTGGCCAAAAGTTTGGGAGGATCACCCAAATGCTCAAAAATGAGTCAACACTGCCATCCTTCCTGTTTCCAACATCTAGTATTCTCTAATGGTCCCATTTATTTTTTGTATGATTAGAGCATTTTAATGGGAAATACGTTAATAAATGTGCGTAGCAGTTGTATGTCTTTTGGGGAGAGTAAACACTAGTAACTAGTTAACGTAATTGGACCAATATCCATGTCTGTTTGGCTAATTAACAGAAGCGTACAATTGTAATGACGATCTTGTCAATGCAGACTAAATTTTTAATGTTTTCCATTATTTTCTTTGGGTAAATAATGAATTTTGAGTCGCCTAAATATTTTAAGTGTTAAATGGTGCTTTAATTCAATATATATTTTACGTAGGTCTCATTTGCCATCATTAAATTGCATCATATATGATATGTTAACCCTGAAGTCAAAAATACATTGTATGATGTACAAAATGATCCATTTTTCTTTTATGCCAAAAATCATTAGGATATTAAGTAAAGATCATGTTCCATGTCACTGTTAATATATCAAAACTTTATTTTTGATTAGTAATATGCATTGCTAATAACTTTGGACTACTTTAAAGGCACCCTTAGATTCCAGATTTCCAAATAGTTGTATCTCATCCAAATAATGTCCTACAGTATCCTAACAAACCATACATCAATGGAAAGCTTATTTATTCAGATTTCATATGACCCTTACGACTGGTTTTGTGGTCCAGGCTTACATATATCAGTATTATTTTGGCTCCACCGTATCTGTGATTTATTGGCACTAGTAACAAAACAGATCTAATTAATTGCCCATATGAGGGTTTTAGTTCCAGCTTAAGTTTTAGTTTGCTGTAGTACTGGACTTGTTTGTTCGAGAAGATTCAAAGATGCTTTTGTATTCAAGTGTTTTTGGAAGTGACATGTCATAACAAATGCCTGTATTTGTTGGATTGAAGTTTTATTACTGGCACAACAGCCGTGGAGAGAAACTCCTCGTTTGTGGAGTGCAGGAATGGCTCACATCGTCTGCCAGTTCTGCTGTTCTTAACATTAAACCCGAGACCGATCCAGCGCGGGCTCAGATCTGGACCGGGCCAAATCAAACAGGTCCTGACGGGCCGGACTAATGGAGCGGTATCGGTGCCAGCGGATCCGCCGAACTGGCAGCAATATGAACATTTCCACATTTACTGGGCTTGTTTTTACACACGCACACGCCATTCATAATCATCTCATCAACCGCATCATTTTTAATGCATCTATAATGAGTGTCATTCTGACTAATTTAGCTGAGAAAAATGAGATGTGTCAGATTATGGTCTCATTATTAAAAACTAACTAATATTATGCTTACAGTAATGGAACCTGGGTTAACACGTGCTATTTCTGTGAGAACTGCAGCTTAAGAGTTCTAACGTTGTGGAAATGGACTATTCACAATGTGGTTTGTCGGGTCTTGACCTGGTATCCTCAGAATGCACACATGCAAATGATTCTGTCAGAGCGCTCATTTGCATTGTGTTGAACAGTCGTATGATTATCATTAGCCTTGTGAAGCAATGCATGATTTAAACACAAAGTAAAGGTGCTTAAAATGCATTCGTTCCCGGTTCTTTGCTATGCTGAGGGTCTATTACCATATGAGTCGCTGGCAGTTTCCACTCGCCCTCCACCCATCTACCCCCTATTGAGGGCCATTCAGGCCTCCCGTGGGTGGATCTAACAGATATGCATCTCAGACCTCCAAAGTCATGTTAACAAGAAGCTCTACAAGAGAGCAGGCTGTTAAACACTTGCGGCTGGAGGGCTTTTTCAGACAGGAACTGCCTTGGGTTCCCTGAGGTCCCTGTGATTCACTCAGAGCCGCTCAATCGTAAAATAGCTGTTTATTTTCGATGAAACATTACTGTGGTTTCTCTTCACTTGGGTTGTTGATTAGATCTGGAGGCTCAGGAAGTGATGCTGATGGCATCTGAGACAGGAATTAGCATACTTAAGGAGACTGTTTGGGTGTTGCCACTTTAAGCTCCTTTCCTCTATCAGTGACTTCCTCTGAAGAAAATATCATGTCCTAGTAGATTTTGCACCACTTGAGCATTTGTAACATGGCAGGGAATATATGTCTTCTGCTAAAACGACATAACCAGGTTAATGATTAAGGAGCCTCTTACCCAGCCCTGTAAAGGTTGTTCTGAGAACAGTTTAACTCAAAATGAAGTAAAACGTGGGTAACAAACACTTCACATTATGGTGGTTTTGTCAGTAGGATTTCCAGCTGAAGAGCCTAAACTGAAATCCATGTTGAGTCGTTTCAGTTCTGGCACTCCTGCATTTGCTCACCAAAGTCAAATGTGAATTGGCACAGATAAAACATCAATTTGACTGCAGTGCAAGACACTTACCAAGCATTAATGTGCAGTTGAGTCTTCTGATAATGTGCAATTTTTTGAAACTGTAGTATACTTTACTATGGTGAGGGATTTTACTGATGCATTACTCTGATCTGGTTGGATAGTCATAACATGGAAGATTAATAATTTTAAGTATGCATGCAGTAATAAAAAAAAAAACCTAATTAACAATTAAGCCCGTTTTAGATATTTTCCAAATTTGTTTGACGAAAAGTAAGCACTTTTTCCCTCTTCCTACACTGCAAAAATGCTTTTTTGTCTTGTTTCCGGCCTGAATATCTAAACAATTCTTAAATCAAGAAGGTTTTTCTAGACTCGCATTACTTGCAGAATAATCTTGTTTTTTGTTTGAAATAAGATTATTTTGCTTACCCCAATGGCAGATTGTTTTGCATAAACTTGTTTTTTTCTGAAAATTAATTAATTATAATTTTTACTTTACTAGAAAATTCTTCGTTGTTTAAGAATTTTTAGATATTTTATCTGGAAACAAGGCTAAAAAGCATTTTTTTGCAGTGTAGGAAGAGGGAAAATGTGCTTTTTCTTGTTTCCAGCAAAAATATCAAAAAATCCTTAAATCAAGAAGGATTTTTTAGACAAGTAAAAATTGTATGCTGAAACAAGCAAAGTAATCTGCCAACAGAGTAAGCAAAATAATCTTGTTGTTTTTTGTTTGAAATAAGTTAATTAGCCTGTTCTAAGCATTTTTTTCTTAAACCAACGAGACAATACTTTTACTTGTCTAGAAAGTCCTTGAATTTTTCAATATTTTGGCTGGAAACCAGTGTAATTCTTAGTATCTCATTCTTCTCATTTCTTGACACTTTTTGTTAGATTCGTCCTTTCAGTGTCGATGCACGTTATCTTCTCAAACCAGTCCAAATTGCCGCGCACGAGGAACTAACACCTGTCCGCGTGTTCAGTCCATCCATCTCACCTGTTTTCATTCCAAAAGCAGCAGCTCCAGAGATCAAAGCGTCAGATGATACGTCACTCAGCAGGACGTGATGCGGTGTGGCAGCTTCTAAAACACAGTCCTCAACAAACAGCAGAAGAAAGACATGCTTTCCAAGCATTACCATATGGCTTTGTTATGCTTTGTGTCCTGAATGGACTTCAAAGGAGTGACAGGGAAGAACGCGAGAGAACTCGTCTTGAGAAGTTTCAGTCTGAAGTAAACTCTTGTTGGGAAAACTCATATATGGCATGCGTTAGTGCTCAACTTAAGCAGAAGAGAGTCCCAGCAGAAGGAAATGGAAAATACCAGAAAGCTTCCACGGTGATGATGAGTCAGGAAAATGCATTAAAGTAAATAGACTGTAAAAGAGTTAGGATGGCTGAAGTTTGAAGGGAACGTCTGACCACATCACGGCAAAACTCGGCACAATAGCATTAACAATAAAACTGCCATCGTTTTATGAGAAGAATCTATTTAACAGGCCTCCACCCCGGGCTGGATGGAGGTTACCGTAACTGCCATTAAATCTTTTAGGATGCTGCTTTATTTCAGTTGCGTTTCTGTTCTCATTTCAATACGATGCGTCTTACGAGGCGTTTTATCATGTGGTTTAGTGATCCATGACATGCTGTTCCTTTTTTAGGAGGTCTGATGAACCTGGAGAATTGCGACGGGTTCCACGGCGCCATCAGGCCGCTGGACATGGAGCCAAAGGTCAACAAGCTCATGTTCGGCTTCCAGCGGAGCTCCACCTCGGATGATGACTCCGGCTGCGCCTTGGAGGAGTACGCCTGGGTTCCGCCGGGACTTCGACCGGAGCAGGTAAAACCATCTCTGTGGGTTTGTGACAGTCTAGAACTTACTGGAATCTTGCCTCCGCAACATTTCTGACCCGTGCTGGCAAAATGTGCACGGGCTAATTTAGAGCTACATACAAAATTATATATAATATGGCACTTCTGGCAGCATGTGATCATGATAAATATACACAGAATTACAGTATTCACACAAATTTAATCTGTTATGTATGTTTGGGGAATTGTTGGGGGAAAATATATGATGTGTAAAATATTAGATCTGTGCATTACAGTAGTTATTAATATAAACCGTCTGTCTCTGTTATTCAAACTATTAAAAAAGAGGGAATCACTGGCTGCTCGATTGAACTGCTTTTGAATCATTTTTTAAAACCGAAATGTAATGAATACAAGGGATTTTTATATTTGATTATTTGTTTTTATTACTTGAATGCTTTTGTTTAAATGTAAAATGAAAAAGGTAATGCATTATTGTTCTTATATTTACAGTTTTTTTTTTGTTTGTTTTTTTTGCATATGTTTTTATTTATGACACATAAAAAATAGCTATATTGTAATTATTAACATAGTAATTATTATTAAGAAAAAAACAAGATGCATTGTTGCTCTGTGATGTAGTTTTGGACCTTCTAACTCGATTTTTCTCAAAATGGACTTTTCTAACTTGACTTCAAACAGGTGTAGCTCAGTCATTCCAAAAAAATCATGCATCATTCTGAAGATCTTTCAATTAGAGTATTGTGACTCATTTTACCAGCACAGGTCACATTTAACAGAGAACCTACCTCAGTGCTTTGATATTTTTGCCAAAACAACACATTTAGTTAAAGGCAGCCTAAAGCCAAAATGGCAACGTCTTTAGAAAAATGAAGTCATTGTTTGAGGAGGAAAAACTGCAGTCCAATAACAGCTGTGTCACAAAATGCAAAGTAGGCGCATGTCTTTAGCTCTCTGCTCAGTGTTGGCTGAATAGTAACATGCACTTCGAGATGCGATGTGTAAGTTGTTCTACAATAAATGCACCAGATGTGATCTTTATTAAAAAATTCCAAGCCGTTGGTCAATCGTTTTGTCAGCAGAGCTAGTCATAGTCACTAAGATTTAGAGGACCTGACTGTGTTTTTGCAGACGCAGCTAAACACTGCAAAGGAAGCACCCCACAGGCATTTGGGAACAGGAAATGCTGCTTTTTATTTACAAACTACTTCATGGAAAATCTGCAAGTCATTATCTCAAGCTGCCAGACAAAAGGGCTCAAAACGATGAGGAAAAGTGGCTCGCTAACAGCCAAGCTCGCAGCCACAACTTTTTTTCCTGGCTCTGGCCACAAAGGCGGTCCTCTGGTGGCCTCGAGAGCACCCCTGAATAAAATCTGATGAGACGGGTGAGGGAAAAGGTCGAAAGCAATTTGGAGAGCCCTAAAATCCCAGTGCAGCTTTTGTGTTAAATGCAAGAGTCAACTGTAATGCCTTTATAGCAGCCGTTCTGTGAATTGCCCTGCGTATTATAGGTGATCACTGTGAGGAAGAACACAAACACTCAGGAATAGAGTTGTTCAAGGGAACAACCTCATAAATATGAGGGTGATTTATGGTGCCGCTGATCAACAAGTCTTAATGGCATTCCAGTAGACTGACCCGACCGCAGCAGGACACTCTTTACGCAGCTCAAAAGCTATTTATCTGTTACGACCAGCACTCATAAAGGGCATAGGTCACAGTGTCAAAGAACACAATGGAGTACAGTAAAAAGACAAAACTGGTGTCTCAAGTTTCATAAAGGGTCAGCTTAGTCCTCAGGGTTTTGTTGACAGACGCACCTTCTGATCAGGTCGCTTATGATAGATAAATTACCAGTCAAATATATATATATATATATATATTTTTCTTTTTTTAAAGAAGTCTCTTTTGTTCACCAGACCTTTATTTATTTGATCCAAAGTGCAGCAAAAACAGTCAAATTTCGAACTACACACACACACACACACACAATATAAATGAAAACACTTTTATTGAGAAATTTAGCTGCATCCAAATACAGTATGTGGTTTTAAGCACCTTTATTTTTAAGAGTGTATTACTTTTCTGTTTTAGTGATTTTTATTTTTCCCTTTAAATCCAGAAGTGTTACTTTTCCTTGTGTTTTTTTTTTTATATGTATATATATATATATATTACCATTTAATATATTTTAAAATGTAATCTATTCCTGTGATTTCAAAGCTGAATTTTTAGCATCATTACACCACTTACGTGATCCTTCAGAAATCGTTCTAATATTCTGAGTAGAATGTTTTTAGGTTTCTTGATGAATAGAAAGTTTGGAAGAACAGCATTTATCTGAAATAGAAATCTTTTGTAATATTATAATTGTCTTTATCATAATTTTTAATCAATTTAGTGCATCCTAGCTTAACAGAAGTATTTGTTTCCATAATTTCCTTCCAAAAACAAAAAAATACTATTTTGAATGGTATTGTGTATAATGTTACAAAAGCTTTATTTTTTTAGATAAATGCTCATCTTTCAATCTTTATATTCATCAAATAGTGTTGAAAAAACAATGTACTCAACTCTTTTTATAACATTGATAATAATATTAATAAAAATGTTCCTTAAGCAGTAAATCTGTATATTAGAATGATTTCTGAAGGATCATGTGACACTGAAGACTGGAGCAATGATGCTGAAAAACAGCTTGGATCACAGCAATATATTTAAATAGAAAATAGTTATTTTAAATGGTACAATACTTTTTAATTATTCTGTTTGTGCTGTACTTTGGGTCCAAGAAATGCCGGCTTTGTGAGCAGAAGAGACTTAAAAAAAACCTTTGACTGGTCGTGTAGGTTTATCCTGAGCTAGTTCATTGTTGGTAACTTCCTTTTGTACTTTGCACGTACTCTGACTGACCCGATCTGTCTCCCTCTCACCTCCAGGTCCAGCTGTACTTCTCCTGTCTACCTGAGGACAAAGTCCCTTATGTGAACAGCCCTGGGGAGAAATACCGCATCAAACAGCTCCTGTACCAGCTCCCTCCTCATGACAATGAGGTGAGTTTATAGAAACAAAGGAAAGAGGAGCTTCATCAGCAGCCATGAAAGCCCCCATTGTTTCCCCAGCATCGCTGCAGTCCAGAATGCCCACGCATCACATTTCAAAACCCCCTCAAATAGCTTTTTAGCTGCAGCATGGTGTGGGTGTTTTTAGCTTCATGGGTTTAGCGCTTCACCACATCCCCTGCCGTCACAGAAAGAAGCTTTGTCCCTTCATATCTCTGTGGGTGCGTGTACAATGAGACTTTTGAGCAGAAGATTACATGATGCTGCTCGGGGAGATTCGATCTGACATGTGGCATCGACATCGCTCTGGGTCCCAAAACATGCAGCTTTACTGTTATTTGTACAGTCTTAAAAGTTAAGGTGCTTCACGATGCCATAGAAGAAACTTTTTTTTTGTGGCAAAAGAAAGTTCTTCAGATTATAAAATAGGTAAGAAAGAGATGCTGAAGAGAACTGAATGCTTCTTTGTGGAACCAAAAATGGTTCTTCTATGGCTGTAAAGAAGCTTTTAAGCACCTTTATTTTTAAGAGTGTATTACTTTTCTGTTTTAGTGATTTTTATTTTTCCTTTTAAATCCAGATGTGTTACTTTTCCTTGTGTTAAAGTATTGTTAAACAAAAGCACTCAACAAATTGAGTAGGAGATGGTCTAAGGAAAGGTTTCTGGACATCCCTCCTTCCCTCGGGTCTTTTTTACCCAGAATTTTTTATTATTTTATTAGCCTTTATTTATATGCGATTAGTGTTGATGATTGCATTTAATAGCACCCCTTAGCCTATAACAATGGGAACACGGAAACAAAGAAAATTCAGTTTTACAAATTCTTCCCTCGCATGTCATTGTGACCACATGATAGGAATGGATGAAATGTCCAAAGAAAATGTGTTAATTTTGGCACACTTGAACATATGTGAAAAAAAAAACAGGAGATTTAAGGACTTTGTGGGTTTAAAAAAAGCAATTTGACCCACCGTAGGGATGAATGGAATCTCAAAACAGTTTTATTTGATTAAAAAAAACCAAAAAAAAAAACCACATACACATCTCACACACAGAGAGACTAACACATGACACGGTAAATAAAAAATAAAATAAAATAAAAATCACTAAAAACAAAACAAAAAAAAAACTACATAAAATTTCAGAAAAAATTGGACCAGAAAAAGCTTTCTGGACAAAAAAGGGGGTCATTTGGAGTCATTTTGACCTGTAAGGGAAATAATTCTTACAAAACACAAGGGAAAGATGAAGGAAAGATGAGCTGCATACAAGAATGCTTGGATTTTAATAAGGATGAGCATAGAAGGTTTGCTCAAACTGACACAGTTTGCAACCACAAGTTAAGAGAATCTGAACTTTTGCTGCAGTGCAGTCTGGTTTGTTGGATCCAGCTGAGCTTTCAGAAAATTAATTCGCTGTATTCCCAGTAGTAGATTTTCCAACTGTCTCTTTCCACTCTCTCACAATGCATTTCGTGCATTTGAGTTTGTCAAACTCCATCTATACTTTTTCCCTAGTTCTCCATCAATGCTTTTTTCCTTGCTTGTGGCTTTTTTTCTGAATAGTGTGACAGCAAACACGTTTTATATGTCTCTCTCAGGTGCGATACTGCCAGTCTCTCAGCGAAGAAGAGAAGAAGGAGCTTCACATGTTTAGCGTGCAGAGAAAGAAAGAGGCCCTTGGACGAGGAACTCTGAAACTGCTGCCAAGGGCGATGCTTCATGCGTCGTGTGAACACGTAGGTGTTTGAACCAAGAGTTTTGTGCTGAAGCAAGTGACTGTCTGATGCTGATTGCTTAAACATTTTGCCTCTTCAGTGTGGAGAGAACATCAGTGGAGGGGAGATGGTGGTGTTTGCTTCACGAGCTGGTCCTAGTCAGTGTTGGCACCCAGCATGCTTCACATGTTCCACCTGCAGTGAGCTCCTGGTCGATCTCATTTACTTCTACCAGGACAGGAAGGTCCATTGCGGACGGCATCATGCTGAATTGCTAAAGCCACGCTGTTCCTCTTGTGATGAGGTGAGTTTTGTTTTTCAAAGTCCAATGCTCATTGTGCGTGAAACAAGGCCCGTCGTATTGCAGCAGTGGAGGAAATAACTAAAGCCACACTTGAGTAAAAGTACAGATAAATGAGCAGAAAATGGCTTTAGTAGAACTTGAGGTCATCATTTACAATATTACTTAGGTACAATATGCATAACATATTTTAAAACTTGCACTCAAGTATGAAAAGTATATTTTTTTATGTTAAGTTTACTAAAGTATTGAAAGAGTAAACATACAAGTAAATGCAAAGTAGAAAAGAGGGAAATATATATATATATATATATATATATATATATATATATAAAAACACACACACATTAAAATCCACAGAACACTTTAGAGAAAAAAGATTTTATAAAATGTATTTTGCAGGGCAGTCAGCAGAAGCATGTTAAATTAATATGTTGATTAAAAAGGCAATATTTAAAATATTTACCAAATGTTATTACCTTGTCTTTCTGCTTACTAAAAGCACACTATGAATTCACAATTATTTCATCTATTAACAGTGCTAGAAAGAAAAACAAAACATGTATGGAAAAATATTTGGATGAAACTTTACATTTGTTTGAACTTTTTTCATTTGTTAATATTAGTGCTGTCAAACAATCACGATTATTCAACATCAAAAATATAAGTTTTTCTTTGTATATGTGTGTGTTCTGTGTATATTTATTATGCATAAATAATATGCACACATACAGTATATATTTTGAAAATATTTATGTTTATATTCATGTTCATATAATTTATATTCTTAATAAATATACTGAATATATAAACAACATTTCTGAAATATATACATGCATGTGTGTATTTATATAAACATAATAATGATAAAAAATATATATATATATACACACATATACATAGTATAAACAGCATGCATATATTATGTAAACAAAAAACTTAATTTTGGATGCGATTAATCATAATTAATTGTTTGAAAGCAGTTAATATAGTTAATATATTAGCTAACATGAACTAGCAATGATTAATACTTCGACTACAGCATTTATTAATACTCCGTGTTAATTTTAAAAGTTACAAATACTTTTTAAAACAAAAGTTGTCAACATTTGTTGTTAACATTAATTAATGCAGTGTGAACATGCATTAAATAATATATTCCTTTCAAACATCACCAAAAGTAAATTAATGCTTCAAAATATTATATATATATATATATATATATATATATATATACATACATATATACACACACACACACACACACAGTCTTTGTTATTGTGCACAATGATGTAGATATGGCTTTGTATTGCATCAGAGGGAATCAGACACTTTTTTGATCGGAACATTGAAACCTGAGGAGCCGAATTCCAAAAAGAGGCCTCAAGACAACAGGAAGTCATAAATCGGCCCATGATACCCTGTTGCCTGCCTGATACATGCAGATCCAACAGACATTGTCACAGGACAGCTTGCAACATTGACACAAAAGAACACTTATTAAGAATCCCAACTCAGGAAGGAGATTGTCGTTGGGCAAAAAACCAAGAGAATGGTCAAAGACACAGGACAGCATTATCATGCCATTACATGGGTAAAATGATTAAAGATTTTGTTGGATGGATCTCCATCCCCCAACTCAAGACCAGACTGAAATTCCCGATGAGACCTTTAACCTCTGGTCTTCACAAAAACTGCCCTCACATTCACAGAACTGGCACAAAACTGCTTTTTTACATGCCTATCCAGGCTCAAAATACACCAAACCGGACTTCACAGATATGCAAAACTGCATATTATATGTAACCCACACATTTAATTATCATCTGTTAATCACTCATTGTATACGTATTTTGAATAACTATTGAATGGCTGATAGTTTAATATCCGTGTTTAGTATGATTTAGTATGATTTAGGCTGAACTGGTGGAATTGATATAAATGTTAACCTCATTGACGAACTCAATGCGACAGTTAATCTTTTGATTGATGGTTGTTCAAGTCCATGCAATATAGCACCTATTGTTGTAAAATTGGAATTTTACATTTTCATTTTCTTAAACTCACTCTTTCCTCACTTTCTCTCTTCCTGCAACTCGTATGAATGTGTGAATGCGTGTTTTTATGTGTTAGTTTAGTTTATGTGTCTTAGGTTTATCCAATAAATAAAATTTTGTGTTTACAAGTTAATGTCTTAAACCGCCAATCTTGTTACTGTGCTTATTAATAGTGTTTACACTATAATCTGGATTTTAATATCCAGTGCAGAGTTGATGTTATATGGCCCAATGTTGTGCAAATTCCCTATAAAATCTTAAATGATTCTGATTTGATTCTTTGTTTGAGCTAATTTGCTTACAGCTTCTACCAGCAGTGATTAACAGTCGCCAGTAACCAACCCTTTACCAATTGGCACAAATATTAAGTGATACTCTAAGAAATTGCTTAGTTATTATAAGTTTAAGAAGTTTTTAGCTTATGTAATTTTGCTATTTTTTGTGACAATCACATAAAGAGTTTCCATATGAAAATACAGGCTAAATAAGGTACCAAGCAAGCGGTCAGGTGTACAGCAACGAACACGACACAGAGCTAATTTCCCTTCTATCATAATTCATCTCCACCCTTTAAATATGTAAGACACATTTAAACGGATCCATGCATGTTCTAGGCAAATTAAAGCAGCTCTAATTAATGCTATGCAAAACACGGTCGTACGTTTATTACTTGATTTATCTTTGTTCTACTTAAGAGGGGCAGAGTTGTCTTGCCAATTTGTCTTCCTCTCGCATACTTAAGATTCAGTATGTGTTTAAATGATTTATTTAATAAATAAGTGAATAAATCACCTCACAGCTAATTTCCCTAATGATATTAGAAAAGAGTAACTGTACAAATTGTGCAAAATAGAAGCCGCTATTAACCTGCAGCACCTTTCGTTTGCCGGGTTCACAACGTCTATCCATTTTCATTTGAGCAAAAACAAAAACATGATTAAAAGATTTGACATTTGACACAGATTTCACAAATAAAGCCACTTTGCCTTCCATGTCTAATAGATGAGGGTCAGGTCCCCGGCTCTCATGGTGATACATCAAAACACAGGACACGCTGTCCCATTTAGGACACAAGCAAGACAACCGTACGAACGCTAAGCGGTTTAAAAAATTAAATAAATGGCAATGCGTATGAATAACCACTGCAATGCAATACATTCTGGTTGACATTGGCAATCTTTTTTTTTTCCAAGCTTACAACTTGATCTTTTTTCCTTTTCTTTTTTCAGTTGGGGTATTGGGTCCCTGTAGGCAGTGAGAAATAGATGGTGGAACTTAATAACTAGAGATGAACATTATTCCCCCAGCTACAGCGAATGTTTCACTGCTTGATTATGAGTGAATGGCCGACACAGACTAAAATGTTCCGTTTCCACAAGCATGAAGAGGGCATAAATAATTCAAAATTTATTCCCGCAGAAGGAGGGACAATGGAAATCATAAATTATCCATGTGCGATGCTTTAATGCAAGAGCTCAATGAACCTGCTCTAACTAACTAGTCTGCTTCCTCATTACACGCTAGGCACAGACCTCTTAACCTTTGAATATTAATTTAGCGACAACTACGGTGGGATGGGCTTTCTGCAAATGGGAATGACGGGTAGTGGAGAGGAAGCGTGGTTATATTCGGGATTATGAAATGATCCTCAAGAGGTTATTATCTATATTTGTCTCTGCTACCATCTGTAAATAACACAAGCTCAGTGCGAGTGCTGCTTTGTAAGAGATGGACAGACGTGCCAGAAACCCCCTGAATGATATTTACTGTAGACACCAAAAAAAAAAGCATGTTTTGGTCATTTTACATAATTGAGTTAATGCTTCATGTAGCTTTTTAATACTACTAATAATAAGCTTGTTTTAATGGAGATCATCTAGTAGTAAAGGCCAAAATGAACAGAAGAAAGCAGAAACTGAGAACCGAGTCATTACGCTGTGACTCACGGTACTGAAAGTGATAATTTTCTAACAAGTTCTTTGGCGCAGGAAGAAAAGACCTGCAAATGTACTGTGTTTCATGAGTAATTGTGACATATATGTGTCCCATGATTACACTATTAGTTCCATATATTTAAAAGAAAACCAGAAGCATCTTTTAAAACTGATGAAACTGATAAAACTCAAATGGACCATGAATGGATTTGGCATTGTGGTGCGTCATCTGTCTTATGTTATTACTGTTCATAACAGTGATGGGTCCAGACTTCCCCAATGCAGAATACTTTCAAATTAGAGAATTAGCCCTTGGCATATGGGATTTAGAGGAATCAGTTAAAATGCCAGATGTAATACCTAAGATCTATAAGGTTTTACTCAATCAGACTAATTGAAAGGGAACATCGAAGATTTCTCTGGGAAGCTTTGGATTATTCCTAAGGCAGGAAATTATATGTAATAAACCTTAACAGGGTTAGTAGCACATAGTGACAACAGCCAACCAGTCCCATCATGCATCAAGAGGCAATGCTGCAATGCATTTGTTTAACATGTTCACGCAATATGCAAGAAAATATAAAATTATAAGCTTGGTCTGCTGCGTACTGTCAGGATAAAAATAAATAAATGAATGAAAAAAAGGACAAAAGCTGTCATTAGGGAGGTACCGTTTCAAAAGGTACACTTTAGATACAATTAAGCTATTAAAAAGCTAAAAATAAGGTAATGATAGTGCATGAAAGGTCATCAAAAATGTATAGTTAAAAAGAAAAAATGTTGATGAATAGAACCATGTCAATTTAATTTAACCCCTAGTATTCCTAAGCTGTCGTTTTCAATGGGATTTGTACCTCAGGAGGGACACTGGAATACTAAGGGGTTTGTAATATTAAAATAAAATAAACACAGACTAGACAAAATACATAATATTCCCGAATACAGAATATGAATAAAGTGGGAAAAAATATTAATGAATAAAATAAAATGAAAATAATAAAGATTGTACCTATCCAAGAAACTGAATACAAGAAACTTATCTCCCTGCGTGCACTTCAAGTCTGATATTTACACCATTTCCATACTTTTTATGTGATTGCCACAGGCTTTGAAAAGTGTTTAAAAGGGACATACCAGTTGCAAGATGGGAGGTAAAAAGAAAGATCTGCTTAATATGCATTCCTCTTTTATAATCCAGAAGTTCTATTAGCAGATTACGAGCAACAGAATGTGAGGAGAGACAGAACACAGCAGTGCATTTCACATGAGAAAACCCTGGCTTAAGTCCTCCGCTGTGTGCAATGCACTTTTCCTTCTTATAATCAAATGTGTGGCCATTGAATTTAAAAACTTTTTAATTAAATTTTGGTTGCTTTTGCCCACAGGATGTTGCAGTTACAGCATCAGCCAGCAGGGGCTAAATCGACTAACCAGCCAGACCTTGACCCTTTGGTGGCCTCAGAGACATTACTTTAGGACTGTTTCTTAACATGGGTTTGAGTGCTGACTAACAATATGAGCTAGTGATTTGCCCATTAAAATCACAAAAATAGCATCACCTTTTAGATGCGTTCAAGTTCAAAGGGTTTGTCAGAGAAACAAACAACTTGCATTATTGCTCAGAATTTCATCACAATGAAAGCTGGGTAAAAGGAGGAGTAATCGGCAGCATGTAAACGCCTCTGTGTGGATTATATTCTCCCTGCCTAACTAATCCTGCTAATTGATGAACCTCTGTGTGCATGGTCCCTTCATATTATTAGCGAATTTGTTTAATTAAGACTAAACTTATTTTGGGACATCAACCAAGAAAATATGATCATCTGCTTAGAAGGGTGAGAAGGAAATTAGTCCCTCGATGCAGTCTGACTGCCGTCTATGGTTTGCATGAGATAAAATGCATACACACTTCATTTCAGAAAAGACATATGCAATATTTATACTTCAGCCTTAATAACACATTTTATCATTCTGTGCAATACAATTTATTTTTTATTTGCATCCACTTTTAAATAGCTCATCTTTGTTGCCAGTATTAGGAGATCATGAATGTTACACTATTCCTTGGAGCTCATTCAGCAAAAGTCTTTTATCCAATAATGTAACAACAAGATGACTGATTAGGCTATACATTACTAGACTGATGAAGGAGGTACATGGTAATAGATCGAGAGGATTTATTAAAAACGCTGAACAAAAAGATAAATGCTGTAAAGGAGTACTTGGTCTGCATCTGTTTAGCTGCTTTATCATTTAGGGATTTCCTGAATATTAATGCCGGCAAAATGGAGATGTGGCACAATAAATATGAACAAATATGATAGTAATTGGACCTATACAAATGAATCTATAAATACGGTCTCCATCCAGACAGATCTGTCGCACTCGATATTGTTGCTTGAATTTACTGTATTCTTCCAGCGTGAGAAAACCGCTTGTTAGACTGTAATTGTCCTCCGACAGCAACTAAACTATATTTAGTTGTGTGCTAGAAGTGTGACAGGAAACTGATACAAGCTGGTGAAGGTCTTGTAAAGGAACTTGATTGTAAAACAATATGAACATTGTTGAAAGGACATGGTAATCATGCTAAGCTGCTGGTTAGTGATGCTTTTATTCGAGACTGTATTTAGAGCATAATGTATTTAGACATAGTCACGTTCCAAAAACTATTGTCATTCTCCATTGTTCACATACAGGTTTCAGTTCACATACAAGACATAAGATTTTGAACACTACATAAGCAGCAACTAGTACGTTGCAATATAAAAAATAAATAAATAAATAAACATATTAACATAAATAAAACAAGGTTAATTGTTATACTAGTCATTATATATATATGCTGTCAAACGATCAAACAATTAAAAGTTTTACATAATGTGTGTTGTGTTATGAGTAGATTTCTATGAATATAAACATAGACATGTAAATATTTTTTAAATATATGCTGTGTGAGAGTGTATTTATATATGTATGATAAATATGCACAGAACACACACATTTTATGCAAACAAAAACTTAAAAAACTACTTTTGAAGTGATTAATTGTGATTAATCATTTGACAGCATAAATTATATGAATATAAATACATACATGTAAATATTTGTATAACATATGTTGTATGTTTGTGTAATTATATATACATAATAAATATACACAGAACACACATATATTATACAAATACAAACTTTTATTTAAAAAAATATTTTTTGCAATATGTAAAATGTCTTTACCTGCACTTCTGATCAATTAATAAAAAGTGAACATTTTTAG
>JAUMHE010000048.1:13701942-13714485 GCA_032359235.1 Enteromius mattozi | reverse complement strand
AAAAAAATATTTTTTGCAATATGTAAAATGTCTTTACCTGCACTTCTGATCAATTAATAAAAAGTGAACATTTTTAGTAACCTAAACCACACACAAGATGCACAACAGCACTTTTTATATGACATCTTTTCATTAAATAGTGGCCTTTTAAAGGGATTTTGAAAAGTTGATAGAAAAAAAGTTTACAAGGTTTCTAAAGATTACGTAAAAAAAAAATCACTGCACAGCTGCTCAACAGCAGAGGACAAAAGAAGTGACCTGTTTCATCTCAACCACTGCCTCCTTTTCCACCATCCTTTCTCCTTGAGCCTGAACCCAAAAGCCCAAGTCGCCAGCAAACAACATTCCTACAGGGGAGCCGAGCACCCCTAACAAGAATCATTATGGTGTCCTAGGGAGAGCGAGGCGACAGCTGGCCCTCTGCACATGTGACCCTTGCCACTTTGTCGACTTAACGTTGGTCACTGTGATCAAAGCCTGCAGAGGAGCAGCTGTGACCGGTAAGCTAAACACAGCCATTTCTGCAAATAGAAACAGCCTACGAGCTTCTGTACCAGTGGTAACTGGAAGCATCAGTAGTAGTTTAAAAAAAGAAGGGGAAAAGTATTTTGAAAGGACAATGAGGTTTATGGGGGAAGGGAATTAACACATAATGTATAGCTTTATTATATAAAGATTTAAAAGTGACACTTCCATATTCATAAACAAATTCACACTACTGTAGTCCCACAGAAAAAAAACACACTAGCCATGCATAATTTAACGCGTTAACATATAAACCCACTTAAACTTTAATTAATTTTTCGTCTGTTTACACTTACAGAAATACAAGTGTTATTTAAACAGAAAATAATCTACATGAGCTCATTGTGAGGAATGGACAAGGGAAGCATTTTAATGTAGGAACGCTGAGGTCAGAGAGAGCAGTCGGTGCAGCAGACAATTCCTCCCCCCACATCAGTTCCTCTCTTTTAAGTTCTGCTCTGCTTTCTGAACCCGTGTCCCAAAGAAAGCCTGCATATTTTAACACGTACGCCGCTAAATATTCTGTTTGGTTTGCCGCATTCAGATCGAACCACAAGGTTACTTCTATGCCCTTACCTCTTTTTGTTCTTCAGACCACTGGCGAAACAGCGAAAGGTCTTGGCCGCATATAAACGAATTTCAAATGTCATGTCTTGCACGGCTAAAATGAAAGGAAACGCTCTTGCTCACTCGCAGTGGTGGCCAAGTCAATGAATTTGTCAAAATTTTATGATAATTCATTCAATTATTCCTCAGACATTTAAATGATAGCAGACGAATAGACGAGTGGAGAGAACGAAGGGGAGGGCCACAGCAATAATCCTTCTCCTGATATTAGAGAGCCTCCAGAGGGGTTTTAAAAGCTCTGTATCTCTTCGTGGAGAGGACTAAAACTTCACTCCGTCTCACAAAACAGCAGAAAGCCCTCCCTACTTTCTCTAGTGCTCAGTATGAGGGTCCCTAGCACATAAAAGCGCACACACACTCTCTCTTCCACACTAGAAAGTCATACTAGCAATAATGGAGAAAAAAAAAAAAACCTTCACCAGCCCACACAATCTCAGCAATCACAACCTTCACCCGTCTTGGAGAAAGTACGACAATAAAACCGGCCCTGTGCTCCTCGTGCTCCTGCGACCTTTGACCCCCTCAGTCCCTTCTGCTTGGGGTCGAGTCGATGGGAGACTAGACCCCATGTCAGACCCCTGAGCGATTCTGCATCCAGCATGGCTAAGCTCCCCCTCTAGTGTTCACACATCTGTATTCCTCGAAGCAACCAAAGCAGCAGCCTGTGAATCCTTGCCCTGAGTTTTTATGTTGTTTCATGTTGAACGCAACACAGAGCAGCGTTCGCTGGGCAGCATCTAGATTTAATGCAGCTGTTAGCAGGAAAAGCAGCAGATTTTGCTATATTTGGCAGTTCTTCTGCCTGAAGTGACCTGATTGATCGCAAACATAATGTCTCAGTGCTTAAGACATGATTAAATACAATAATGTAAATTATACCAACAATATCTGTTTATTATAGGGGCCAATTCTCACTATTAAAAAGTCATAGTTAATGGTTTGTCAATAGGGAGAAAAGAAATATTTATTATGTATATAAGACACATGCTTGAGTATATATTTTGACAATATTTACATGTATATATTTATATTCATATAAATTAAATTAAAAAATAATAATATGTAACATATATCACTTTTTTCTTAAATATATACATGTATGCATGTGAAATTATACATACATAATAAATATAAACAGTAAACTCATATGTGTTACGTAAACAAAAAAGCCCTTTATTTTAAATGCCAATAATTGTGATTATTAGTTTGACAGCACTATAGATAGATAGATAGTCTTTATATATATATATATATTTTAATGTATTATACTTTTAAAAAAGAACATTACATATACAGTTCTGAGGCCTAAATGTTCACATTTGGCAATTTCCTCTGCGCTTTCTTACGTCTGCAGTGGTGGAGTGCTTTAAAGTGACGGACACAAGCAGGGGGACAGAGGGGCGCTTGCCTGCGGGGGGATGCTAATTATGCACTTTCTCTCCAAATTAACCAACTTTCACTGGGACCCAACCTCCATCTGACACACTCGAAGAACGGGCGGAGAGGAGGGTGAGACGAAGAGCGCGAGAGAGAACGGCGAAGCTGGAAAACAGAAACAAACCAATAATCTTGTACTTTGCCTCTTGAAGGCGAGCCACAGTGCCTCTAATGTAGACAAGTCATTTTGTAGAAACCACTAACGCCCGCGGGGGACGGGGGAACACATCGCGGGCCGCCTCATTTCAAAGATCTTTTGCAATCAGCACCACAATGGAGGCCCTCATTTTATGCTGCTACATCATAAAAGTGCTCTTTTGTTACATTTCCATCCTTAAAAGGGCCTTAATCCCTTTCTTTTCAGGCAAGTCTATGGCAAATTCCACAGGGACATCCCATTCGCTGCAAGGGCTAGAGTGACCCACTCAGAAAGCAGCGTGCGAGGCTTTGAGCCTTTCTTCTCCTGCCACTCTTGTGAGAACATTAAATCGTACTTTTCATTCCCCTCACTGTGGGGGGACGCCCCTTAATGATGACAGAGAAAGAGAAATTCCTCCACTCGGGTCCTATGATACCATTCTGCTGTCAAGCAGGCGTCTCGGTGGACAGAGAATCAAACATGGCTTCCTGCAGGTGGAGTGGCGATGAAGGTCACAGCGCAACTCAGAGGAGCAGGGGGAGAGGCAGCACTTCAGAGGAGTCGCCAGCTTTCTCACAGCAAATTAAGTCATCCGTGAAAATGTACGTCTCTTTAGCATTGCGTAAATGTTTTCCGTAATTGATTGCTCTGTTAGGCTGGTTCGTTTGATATTTGTGCCATTTTTGCAATGTTAAAACTTAGGCGTTAAACAGGCCACCGATCATGTCACTACGGTCATCTCTAGCACACTTTATCGTTGTAAGTATTTTCTCTTTCTTTAATCGGTTTCTGAAAAATAGCTTGCGGTCGGGTTTGGTTTTCATTGCCTTTGTGTGGCTCTGTCTCTAAGGGGAGCCGATTAATCAGTTTAAAATTGAGCCGTGTACCTCCAGTCACTCAGTACCCTTCTCAGCCTGGCCACTCAATGTTGGGTGCTTCAATGAGAACATTGTACGTATATAAAACACTTGTCAATCAAGCCTTAAACTGTACGCCCGTCACCATTCAATAAAGGGCGTCCCACATTTATCGTATTTTAGAATGAACTGATAAGCATTCCCAGCAAATGCCTTCCCATAAATATTTAACGTTTAACAACAGATCTAAGAACCATGCAAAACATGCCTAATGCATTATTATTTTTTTTCTTTGGAAATATCTACATTGAATAAAACTGATATTATATAAATATCTAGAATTAGACAATTCAAAAGTTTGAGGTTTATTTTTATTGTTTTTGCTCACTAAAATTTATTTGATCAAAAATATTATAAATATTGTAAAAATGTACATATACACAGGGTAGAAGAGAAAAATATTTTCTATTTGAATATATTTTAAAATTTAATTTACAAAGCTGAATTTAGTGTTTAGTGTAGTGTACAGTCACATCCTTGCTGAATTGAACGACAACTTCTTAAAAAAGCAATTATTGTTATAATATATATATGTATATAAATGTATTTCTTTGTTCTTGCATCTACATTCACAAAAATGAATAATGCAATATATAATTAGCTTTGTGAATAAATCACAATCTATAATAAGCATAGAAAAAGGGACGCTTGTTCTGAAAATAATGAAGATGACTTAATTGAAATGATCATGCTGCTATTTAGTACCAGGTTAAGTTATATTGAGAGTGGTCAGTGAAAAAGATGCACGAGGTGCACAAAAAGTGGTGCAACTGAATGCCTCCCTTAGTCTTAATTATGAATTAATTTGTCATCCAGTATGACAAACAATTCCAAATTATGTCAAAATATTCCCAAACACCTGACAAACCCATTAACTGTTGACTTCTGTGCATAATTAGAGCAAAAATAGTTGTGTGTGCATAGAGAGGCAGCAGATGTAGTTTCTGGATTCTCTTTCTAAGCACATTGCATTGTCTATTCAGGTCAGCGGCAGAGGCACCCGGATGTTGAGGGTGTAATGCGGTGGGATTTAGGCAGGTGAAAAAGTCTGCCAGTGTTCCTGCTGATAGCTGGATAGAGACCTCAACAACACATCCCAAGCTTTGGGAGCATTTTACCATGAGTGTCACTTCTTTGTAATGGATTTTCTGTCTCCAAGGGGTTAGTGGTGAGCAGAAGAGACAAGGAAATATGGTAGTGTGTACTGTGTGTACAGAAATGCAATTTCCACATCTTCTTTTGTGATCCCAGACTGGAAATTAAAGTCATATGTGAGCCCTACAACACGCTCACATTAAACGCATTCACCCTTTGTGGTGTACAAGAACAAGCAGAGTTCAGCAACCTTGAACCAAACTTCATTCAGATGTATTGATGATTCTGAAAGAAGAGGTTTCATCAGTGTACTGAATACTTGAAGTGCAAAAGGAATACTTGAATTTCATAATCCAATTGGGACTCATCAATCAACGCTCAGCTAATCATTTTTTTTAACCCCCTTCCCACTTACTGTTAGGCCAACATTCACCGCTGTAGCCTGCCAGGACTGGCTATAGTTCAAAGCCAGAAAGTGTGTGAGCATGTGTGTTTTTCATTTATACTGTAGTGCCAGTACAAATTGTCTGACATTTCTAACCACCTTCACTCAGATCTGAAGGATTATGTGGTGAAACATGGAAAGTGTCCTGCGTGGTTAAGACAGAACCAACATATTACCAATCTGTGACAGGCATTATCACCCCATAACATGTAGTTTGTGTATTAACCACAGCATAGAGTGAAGTCTTCGCATTGCTGTTCAGACTACTGTTCAAATGTTTGGGATTATTATGGTTTTATTTTTTTATTATTTTAAGAAATTAATTAGTAAGGACACATTAAATTAACTAAAGTGGCAAAAAAATAAATATCCATCATATTACAAAAAAAATTACAATAATTATATTACAAACATTTCAATAGCAATTGTAATAAATGCTGTTATTTTGAACTTCCTATTCTGGATAATCCAGATAAATACTGTCCTTTTGAACTTTCTGTTCATTATCCAGAAAAAAATAAAATAAAATAAAAATAAAAACACAAAAGCATAAGCAGTTTTCAACATTGACACTAATAAGAAATGTGTGATAAACACCAAATCAGCATGTCTTAATGATTTCTGAAGGATCATGTGACATTTAACATTGGAGTTACACTGTAATTAGACTACATTACATTTTAAAATGTATAACAGGCGTTCCTGTTTAAAATACGTTTAAAATGTATTTAAAATGTTATTTTAATTTGAATAAATGCATGATTGAGCATGGTGAGCATAAGAACTTTCTTTTTCTTTTATAAAAACATAAAAATAAACAAAAAACAAAATAACCAAACGTTTTGGCTGTATGAGAGGTAAATTTCTGAATCAAGGCCATAAAAGTCGCTTTAACGCTCAATGCGAAAGGCAGAAATTCACATGTAAATATATACTATTTAAAAAGTTACTTCTCAGTTTTACCAAGACAGACCTCTGAGATTCTTCAAATAAGAGCTGTTTATGTTTGCAGCACTGTGTTTGCGGTCAAGATCAAAAACCGGACCAAGGTCCTCACAAGGTCTACTGGACAAACTCAAACAGCAGCAGGACACCAGGGAGTGTCCCTGGATGCAAAACAGACCCAGCGTGGAGAACAGGAAATGAAAGCTTAATCCCTCCAACCTTTGACTTGCCTTGGCCTCTTCCATTCACCCAGTGAGCCAATCTATTCTTCTCCTGCACACAGTTCCCCTATTCCCTATTCATCCCATGTCTTCTCCTCATTCCTCTAGGAGAGAAAATAAAGAAAGAGAGAGAGAAAAAAAAAAACACAACTATCTATGTTTACTCCTCTTAAGACTAGAGCTAGCTGTAGCAGGTCAAATGAAGCAGCAGCAGCTCTAAGCTCCATTTCCGAACCCTCTTCATTTTATTTCCCAACAATTTATTAAGCAATTAAAATTCTCCTATTACTCACTCTTTTATGCTGTCATTTTTTTTCAAGCAGAGTGAAATTATTACACCAAATCATAGCATAATTATCATAACATTACACTAATTCCCAAAGAAGTATTTAAATTATATGGTTGGTTGATTGTGAGATGAATTAGGGAACCGTTTTTCGACGAGCCTCATCCAAGCCAAATATGGATTAGACCTCGAAAAACAAGAAGCTGCAAGGAAAGAGATGCGTCTTACCCCGAGTGGTGGAGCAAAGTCCATCAAAAGGTCAAGTAGCTGTCATTAAACCAAAAAAAGCAGATGCTCTGAAGATCCGGTTCGCAATCTATCAAGGAAGCAATATCTTATGGACAAGCGGTTCTCGGAAACACGAGACTGGCATAGTTTTAATTGAATTTAATACAGATTTGTAGTACACTGGGGGACAGTCTTTGTTAGCTGCTTTCCAAAAAAGGAAAATCCAGTCATAAAAGAGGTATTTTTAAATATCATAAGGTGATTAAGAAGTGTGGAGCTCACCAGAAAATCATTTTGGTAAAATTAGTCATCCATTTAGGTGGATTTAGAGAAGCGCACTTACACATTTACTTGAAGGCAGACACACGCACGAGCAAATACTTCATAGTATTATCGTAGCCAATTACAAATACGTCCTTTTTAACTTAATATTGGCTTTAATGGATGAGGTTAAGCCACATATGAGTAGCATAATGGAACGCCTGAGCGCTTCATTGTGGAATTTAGGTGCATTAATTGCATTCATTGTAACCGAATTAACGGTCTTGATTAAGAAGGATCTAAAGCGCAACATACAGCACACCTCGGAATCACGTGGCTACTTTGTTGTTGTCGCTCTATACCATATGATGAGCTCTGTCCCGGCTCTGTTAGCATGTGGCTGTATGGATGGAAAAACAGAGGGGGAATTGAGAGCTATTCAATGCTCAGTGGGCCTTCGTATTCACTTACACCCCCCATTGCTTATAGAATTGAACAGGGCTTTGATCCCCAAATCTAATTGTTTAGTGTTGCACAAATCAAATAAGTGGCTAGTGGATCGCTTATCCAAATAAGTTCAAACAAGACCTCATTTTGGAAGGAAAAAAATGTGGGCGTGCACGTTATCAATTAGACTACACGCGTATCTCTAACGCTATAAATTATGCTAATGAGCTTGATTAGCGAAACGCATTCTATATGCAAAGATTGGTGCGCACTGAAGTGGTTATCAGTCTCTCAGGTAAGAACTGTCAAATCCAGCCATGGTCTCAATCCCAGGCCTTTCAAATTTCTACTTTCATCATGCTCTCGAGTGCAGCCGGCTCACAATGGAGAGTGTTTACCCCGGCGTATTCCCGCAAACAGCAGCAGCACAAAAAAAGATTGGTCTGTCTCCGCGCCTGGCTCATTGTGCGGACGTCAGTAAAGGACTTTTTGTGCCATTGTCCGACGTGTCAGGCGGAATGAGAGGGGGTGTTAAGAGGTGCAAAGATGTGGGAGCACACCTGCTGAGCTGGCCCAAGCAAGCCCTCTTTCTCCCCCACTATTAATTTGTGTTGCTCCGAGAACTCCTTTTGTTGTCACGGAGCTGTTGGTGGCTACATGTTTGAAGTGTCACAAGTGTCAGTCTTTATTACATTCAGCGCGAGGATGGCCAATGAGAGATAGCGACAACGACGGAGCACGAGAGAAATAAAGGCTACTAATAATAGCTTCGCTCCAGCCTAAGAAACCTAATGTGTCACGAATTAAGAAAACTTGGCAAGGCTACCTGGGATTGTGATGTTCCGGACGATTTCAGTGCTGGAGGTTGTCACGCTAGCTAATGCCTGACTTTGAGGCTCAATTGTGGCACCATTTGTCAGCGATCATTACCAATGGACTAACATAATTCCCGCCGCTGATTAAAATGTCTTGTAATTTAACAAAGACACAGGATGGATTAATCCACTGCTAACTAACAGAGTTGGGATATTAATATGGCTAGAGAAGAAACAGTGCATAATAAAGATCTGACTAGGCCAGTAGACCTATTAAATGTAATATTAATAGCTATTCTTTCTTTTACAATTTTTTTTCTTTTAAATATCTTCCCCATAAATTATCAAGTTTAAACAATAATGAGGTCATATTTTCTTATCTTTTTGTTTCTTCTTCTTTTTTTAAGAAATTGATTTTTTTTTTAGCAAAGACAAATTAAATTGACCAAAGATAAGTCAATTTCTTTTTACAGTAAAACACATAAATACAAAATTTTCTTTTCATAAAAAGAAATCCTGAAAAAGTTTCCAGAATGTTATTCAATATTGAATAGGATATTTGTTCTGCTATATTTATATATATATATATATATATATATATATATATACATACACACATACATAGACATATACATATACATATACATATACATATATATATATATATATATATATATAGTTTCTGCTATTATCAAGAAGGCATATTCAATAAACAAGAATAGTAATATATTCAATTGAATATATTCATATTCTCATATTATATATAATACATATAATATATATATAATAAAAATGTATTTATATAAATGTAAATATATATATATAGTTATACGAATACATTTTTATTGATGTACAGTTTGTTAGGATAGCATAATATCTGGCTGAGATACATCTATCTTAATGTATCTTTGGAATCTGAGAGTGCAATAAATAAATAAATAAATAAAAAATACTGACAAACTTGCCTTTAAAATTGTCAAAATAAAGTAATTAGTAATTCATAGTATTTAGCATTATAAAAATATATAGTTTTGATATGTTTACAGTAACATGATCCTTGCTTAAAATTTTAATGATATTTGGCATAAAAGAAAAATCAATTTTGACCCATACAATGTATTTTTGGCTACTGCTACAAATATATCCATGCTACTTAAGATCCATGCTACTGTTGTCCAGGGTCACATATATATTACAGTTACAGTGTTATAGTTTCAAAACAATACTGGGACTCTGACTTTCATTGTAAGGACAAATAAACTGATATTAAAATAAATAAATAAATAAATAAAAATAAGAAGCAACAAGACTATCTCTTTTAGAAAACCACATTACATTAAGCATAATACAATTTGTATAAAAGATCAATGGCTATTTGATTACTACATTCACCTGAGTACAATTGAACTAATATCAGCACTACAGAGTTTGGAGATACTACTGTTTTTAATAAATAGATACTGCCCACAAAAAAAACAATGCACATAAAACCCTATTGATTCTTATTAGCTGCTGTATTCATGGGTTCAAAAGTAAGAGCCAATGTAAAATATCCATAATTGCTCTCATCGGTACTTCATTTGGAGCGAGCAATATTGGGAGGGAAACCTGTAGTGACCTTTTGCTTATTTTAATTCCCCAGCAATAAGGCCACACGGAGGTGATCACTGATGCACATAATGGCACACTTACCGATACACGGATCTACACAGGATAGTGGATAGAGAGATGAGACATGGACGAAAATCATGCACCACTTGCTCCGTGTGCAATGGTGGGTGTTGATGAAGCCGGAGCAAGTGCATTTGGGCTGTTCACCGGAGCCCCATATGGTGTTCCTGGTCCATGTCATTGGCTTGTTACAATTCTGACTACCAGCCAAGGAACTAGACTGAGAGAGAGAGAGACAGAGAGAAAAAGAGAGCCAGGCCACCAAAGACAGTGCCACAAACCGGAATGGTCCAGGGTCAACAGTACCATAATTACTTTCAAATGTCAGCCTACAATAAAATACAACAGTTCATCTGGCAGAGAGCAAATTAGCTTTGACCATGGCGTAATTACCCTTTCCAGAAGAACCATTAGCAGAGATCAAATCTGCCCGTCCAGTGTTTGAGGAAAGGCCATCAGAGTACACTCCACCTGACAAGGATGCACATTTGCCATTTTGCAAGGTAATTAATTGTCCTAATAATAGAAATTTTTATATTTGACTCTGGAATTGAAAAGCGTAATAACCTGCCAGCTTTATCTTAAAGCCTTAAAAGTTTCAAAGACCCATCTTTTTATTTCAAGGGTGTCTTTCCTTTTTTGACAAGTTGAGAGACTATGAATCGGCTGGTGCGGGATTACTCCATGCTGCAAAAACCAAAACACATGCATGTAAAACCTGCATATTCCAAATCTATCAAAGTATTTATTTATTTATTTTTTGAGAATGTAATACTTTTATTCAGCATGAATGCATACAATTGATTAAAAATGATATTAAAAACATTTAGTATACTAGAGGATTCTTATTTCAAATAAATGCTCTTCTTTTAAACTTAAATGCAATAAAAATGCAGTACAACCAGTCAGTTATGATCATAAGTAATGTTTTAGCATATCAGAATGCTTTCTGAAGGATCATACTAAATACTGGATTAATGGCTGCCGGAAATTCAGCTTTTTCATATACATTTGAAATTTAAATATTTCATAATATTATTATTTTGTATATATTTTTAATCAAATTAATACAGCCTTTATGAGCAGAAGAGATTTCAAAAACATATTTAAAAATGGTCTGTTCCAAATGGAATTGAGAAAACCCTCCTTAATTAATGACATCACTGCTTTGTACACAGCGGCTTATTGTCAGAACACTGAATTATTAAATACTGATAAGCGTTCTATACTAACCACTGATCAAGTGCATTGACTTCTGCTCCTAAACAACAGCAAAGATAAAGTCTTAATGACTGTGAGGATACACCATTATCCTCCCTATTAGAAAGTGAGGGCAGTACAGATAGGGTTCATTGTCCTGACTGAAATTCTTTAGTTATTTCCGCAAAGATGCATTAAGGTGGATTTCTTTGTAAGAAGTAATTACATTCAAAGCACACATTCCCTCAGTCAGTCCAAGTGCACAAAGCAGCAAGCAATGAATAGAGTGCAGAAAACCTGTGTTCTTTGTTCTTGTCATCCTTAAAACTAATTAGAAAATGCCAATCTCCAATTAGCTAATGTGCTTCTGTTGACCTCTCGACAATGGCCAACGGTTAAGTTTGGGATGATTAACATTTCAGGAACTTCATCCACAGCCTAAAACTTGGTGATGTTTGATATTAGAGAGAGATTACTATGCTGATTGCTTGTCTAAGGTCATGTGACTTGTACTGGAAGAGCCTTATGACAGAGTTTATAAAATAATTCTGTAGTAAAGAGAGGAGGGCTGCTTATAACTGAACACCATACCATAATAATGTAGGTAATGGCTAGCTGACTAATAAAATCAATTTTGATACCATCTTTCTACTGAGAAATGTCAAAGTTGACACAATCACATGATATGCTATGATGGTTTATGGATAGTTTATCCCAAAATTAAAATTCTTTCATCATTTCACTCTTCTACACACTTGTTTTTTCCAAGTAACTGTATGACTCAAAAGTATGCCATACAGGTTTGGAATAACATGAGAGTTTGTGAACCACCCCTTTGAAATCATAACTTGTGATTGCATCACTCTTTATGTCATTATTTTTAATGAATTAGCCAAACAGGCTAGTAAAATACACTGCTCAAAAAAAATAAAGGGAACACTTAAACAACACAATGTAACTCCAAGTCAATCACACTAGAAATTACAGGCAATTAGCAAGACACCCCCAATAAAGAAGTGGTTCTACAGGTGGTGACCACAGACCACTTCTCAGTTCCTATGCTTTCTGGCTGATGTTTTGGTCACATTTGAATGCTGGCGGTGCTTTCATTCTAGTGGTAACATGAGACAGAGTCTACAACCCACACAAAAGTGGCTCAGGTAGTGCAGCTCATCCAGGACGGCACATCAATGCGAGCTGTGGCAAGAAGGTTTGTTGTGTCTGTCAGCGTAGTGTCCAGAGCATGGAGGCGCTACCAGGAGACAGGCCAGTACATCAGGAGAC
>JAUMHE010000048.1:13660610-13674162 GCA_032359235.1 Enteromius mattozi | reverse complement strand
TGGACACAATGAAACATAAACAAAACCAAGAATACAACACAGAGAATAACAGAACTAAACAAAACTAAATCGTGACACAATCACAGATTTTTAGGGGGGCTGAGATGAATGACAGGACTGTATTGTGTACATAAAATACACCTCGAGATGACATTTAGACCATAAGACACAATAAAAAGCACTGTTAACTCAGCCAAGCAGCCATCCAACTACACACCCTGAGAGGATTTTATGAGCATGCAGAGGATGAAAAAAAATCAATTGAACAAATGTACTTTTCTAGACTTTTCTCCAGCACAGGTGAGGAGAGTGAGGTAATCTATAGATGATAATGAGTGCAGATGGAGATGGAGAGGGAAAAGAAAAAGGTTGTAATCTACCCAACATGAGTCTAAATTGGTACATTTTTTGTGAAAGGACATTCTCATGTTTCTTTGTCCAAGCAAGTAATTTCCCCTCTCTCTTTCTCCGGTGTGGTTTGCCATGGCAGCATTTTCTGCAACACGGAACACTCTCCCTTCTATTTCAATAGGACAGCTCATTTGCCAGACAGTGAACCGAACTGCTGACTGAGTCCTTTAGACGGTTAGAGAGAAAAAGAGAGAGCAGGAGCAAGAGAGAGAGAAGGAGGGAGCAGGAGAAAAGAAAGAATGTGAGGAAGCATTGTATCATTACTACTCAGAAAGATCACTGGACATTAAGAAACACAGCACCGCAAGGTCATGAACATTTTTTTCTTTCTTGTCTGCAGGATCGCCTCACTAACCTCAGCTCTTTTTATCACGGTTACATTTGGTAGTTACTCAAATATTCAAATATTAGAATATTAGAAAGGAGTTCAATGGATAATTTTAGGGCACCTGCACTGAAAAAACAGAGGTGTAGGAACTATTTTACTCAGAAATAGGTAGTTAATTTTACAATTACAAAGAAAAAGCAAATAACACATTGAATTAAACATTTTTAAATAGTATATTCTTAATACTCCTTCTATTTTTTTTACATATTTACAAAATCTCATGTTTACATCATGGACAAGAGATTAAAGTAACTAGATACAGAAAAGTTTCCAGTTCTTAACTAGCTGGTTAAAGAGCAGACGTGGTTAAAGAGCAGACGTGTATAAAACCAGGTGCAAGCGTGTGTGAATCATACAGTGTGTTGATTAAATCCAGCCTTTGAAGAGGTCTCACATCTGGCAAAATGCCCATTGAGAAGTCCTTGGATGGAGAGAAACAATGCACAAACACACACACACACAATAAAGCCACTTCATGTTGTGCGTAATCCCGCCAACAACCCTTCATGCATCCACTCAAGGACGTTTCCCGGCCCCCGCTAACAAGCGGGCTGTGCAATTAGCCTGCTCATCAAAATAATGATGGATAGCCAGTAAACATGCCCACCACCACTCGACAGAGACAAACACAAACTGTCTACATTCCAGCATTTAACACTTGAACCAAAAACATTTCAACCTAATTAAAGATTTAATTTAGTCATAAAATTCATTAATTTGAAAGTATCATAAAAGTGACCCAAAAAACCAATGTCATACAGTTTTGTGTGACAAAGAGGCCAAAATTTAAGCCACAAATCGAGTAAATGGTTAACCACTAAGCAAGAACTTTAGAACTGGACAATTTTGATTCAAGAACAAGTCATTTATACAAAGACACATTGTTTCATTTGACCATAAGTGCCCTACAAAGTGGACATTACAGCGTATGTTAATAAAATTTAATTTAAGCATTAAAATTTAATTTAACCATTAAAAAGGAGCCAAGAAGTCTGTGTTGTTAGCCTTGTGGACATTGCGTCAACATGTAGTGTCATTGCGCTTCGGGCATCCCGTGTTCGAGTCCTGGTTTGCGGACCTTTCCCTGGATCTCATCCCCCCTCTCTCTCCAGCTTCATTTCCTGTCTACCTACTGTCCTATCAAATAAAAGGTAAAAACACCCAAAATAAAATCTTACGTCCAGAGTCCAGAAAACGGAATCCACAAGAATTAAAAAAAGAAAAAAACATAACTTGTAAAAAATATAAAACATATTTCACTGGGCTCTACTTTGTGTACTAAGACCGATGGAAAATAAAAAGTTGCTATTTTTCTAGGTCGATATGGCTAGGAACTATGCTCTCATTCCATAATAACCAAAAAACTTTGCTGCTGTACCATGGGAGCAGCAGGCGCAGTGATGTTACGCAGCGCCTGAAAAATATCAAATCACTTTGGACATTTTATAGTGTGATGCTAACGGTCTAATCAGATGCAATGATCTATGCTAAGCTGCAGCTAAAAGTGCTACCGCCAGACCCAGAGATCAGCTGAATGGATTCGAAAACGGTAAAACTCAACTGTTTAACTCTAGGAGTGTTGGAAAATAGTGGCATGTTCCTATAAAACAGTGTTTGTAAGCTCCAAAAGCAGCACCTAGTGGCAAAGAATGAATTTGCATTCTCATTCAGACCCACATGAAAAGACTAACAAGTGGGTGGACAATATGGTAATGTTCCATTTTTCATTTTGACTAGGGCTGGGCGATTGAGCGGCAGTTGATACACAGAGCCATAGATCACTGGCGAGCTACGCAATATCGTCTTCAGAATCGGAAGCAATTCATTTCGATTTTGAACAGGATATTGCGTTGCTCGCCAGTGATCTACGGCTCTGTGTATCAACTGCTGCTCATTTTAAAAAAAGCTGATTGAGATTTACCGCTAATCAAAGAACTGGCTTTACTGACGAAATGCGCATGAATAAATCGACAATTAAATCTCCCATCCCTAATTTTGGGATTTGGGCTTGGCAGTCGCTTAAAAAATAACTTTTTTCAATGATTCAGAGTCGACTCTTTCTTTTGAGAGACAATAACTTTATACACAGTGCACATTCAGATTTAAAACTTTGCAGGATGTTTTCATTCACTTAGAACTGTGTTACATGAAAGGTCATTTTCAAAAATCCATAATAAGGGAACTTTAAGTACTAGAGGAAAGTACTTTAAGTCTAGAAGAATGTCATACAGCACTGGAAGGCCATGAAGGTGAGTCCATGATGGCAGCATTTACATTTTTAAGTGAACTATACTTATAAAAAGTAATTAACATGGTTTCACAAGTTTAAAAGGTGATAATATATTGAATGTGGAGTCTGAAGTACTTTCATTTAGTTAGTAGAGATGTAGCTACAAACATTTGTGCAGTCACCTCTTCAACTCAACTAATTAGCCTAATGCTATTTTACTAGGCACTTGAAATGTCAACACATTTGTAGATTTAGTGTAAACTTAAATTCCATTACCTAGCAGGCATTATTGCTCAGTGAGTTGAGCTGATCTCTCCCCTGGGCCCAATATGTTTCCCCTCCTCTGTCATCTTGCTAACCGTTCTGTCTAGACCAACTTAGAGCCCCATAATCCACCACAGGGATCAATAAACTGCACATAATTCAAAGCTAATAATGAGCCTTCAGTACCACGCAAATGGTCAGCTACTCTAACGGAATGGAAGGCGTAAAATGATAATGTAATTATTAAAAGGACAGATAAAATGAGCAGGCGCTCACTCTCTCATATTGGAAAGGCTAAAGTCAATTAGCAGCACTTGAAATTATTGTTATTCTTTAGCCGGCTGATTGGGGAGGAAGTTAATGTATCTGGCGCCCAAGGTAAATGTAGGACATGACTTGCAGTGCCAAGAGCAGCTCTGTTATGTTGTGGGCAATTGGAGAGTAATTGTTTACACACAGTGTGCCATAAACGTGCTTTGTTATGTATTGTAGCCTATTGGGTGTAAGACTAAACTGCACACGTTTTCAAACAAGTTGATACTGACAAGAAAATTACTTGCTCAGGTACTATAAGTGTTTCTATAATATCTAGTTATGCAATATAAATCTGCTGAATCATTGTTTCTCCTCCATTGAAAGGCATTGGCACACATAAAACCTAATGTTTTGTTGTTTTTGTTGTTTTAAATCAAGTCAAGGATCGAGTTATTAAAATGTCTTGCTTTTTATGTCACAATATTGTGTGTTTCTTGAACCATGGACAATTTTGGTTTGATTTATTTAACACTTAATATGCCGTTCAAAAATAAGGTCAAAAATATGTTTTCTCCTGTTTATTTATTTATACATTTAAATCATTTTTATTGCTTATAGCTGCAAATTTAATTGTTCAAAAGTGACAGTAAAGTGACAGTAAAGACATTTACAGTGTTAATGTGAATGGTATACGCCCATTTTGTTAACTGATATTGATGTATTGGATTTATTAGTCTTCCTTAGGCATATATTATGTATTCTAAACAACCACAACTAAATGTTAAATATAATATGGCAAAATTGCAGCTTGATACGGACAATAAAATACTGCTCACAGGTTATATTTACTTTTTTTGTGCCTCCTGAATAAATTGCATTGCATTGCATTGTTCAAGTTTCATTTTTCAGGGGCAATTGTTATTTTTCATAGAATAAATATTTTAAAGATGTATTATGATTTCACTTTTTTAGATTATCATAGTTTAAAAATTTTATATAATAATATTGCCTTTGAAAGTTATCATATTAGATTCCGGTAGTAAAACTAAAATCTCAATCTAGATACAGGTAGTAAAAGTAAAAAGTAAAAATCCTGTTAACTACAGTAACGGTATGATTCAGAACTTCTAACAAAACATTAATACAAGCATTATTTAAGTACTTAAGAAACTTATTTAAGAACCACAGAAACAGCTGACCATCTTAACAACAGGTCCATCTAAAATAAAATAAGCAGATCTAAATTAGCGCAGTTCAATGGAAATACAGTGAGAACGCGAACATAGTTGTCTTTTCCGCCAGGCTGCTTCCTCCTAATGCGCTAAATGTTTTGGCTTGCACAAAATGTCACCCTTCCCGGGGAGGACTGGCATTTGAAGTTGGTTTTGTAGACCCTCCGGCCAGATCGCTGAAGGCAGAACAGCCGCTACATATCCAAAGAGCATGAAAGAGAGGCGAATGTGTCTGAGAGGAGCATCAGTTGATAACACCAGAGAACGAATGCCACAGACCCACATCACTCAAAAGCAGCGAGGACAGCTTGTTTCAGGGTCTGTTAAGTATGTCCATGCCAGTGGGGGATTCAAAGTAAAGCACAGTGCTCCCAGGCCTTTCAGTGTCTGATTCTGAGGCTGACAAAGGCCTTGATTGAAGCAAGAAGTCTCTGAGCTAAGCAGCCTGACAGGATAATAGGACATCTGGAACAGATGTTTACTCCCCCATTTGTAAAATGGTGTCGGCTATGGGTGAATTGTTATGCTAATGCACATGCAGACACACCCTCTCTTTTGCATAGACTCAGCTGCCAATTAAAAGTTAGATTTTTTTTTTAGTAACTTGTTTACTGATTAAAGATACTAAGAAGTGTTTGGGTGGTGCGAGTAAAAATACAAATCAAATAAATTTAATCAAGTAAAGAAATTGCCCTTTGATGTTTTTCCCCGAAGTGATCTGCCTTTTAAAAGTTATTTAAATAGCGTCTGCTGTCATCGCAGCAATATTTCTAGCTTTTTAATGACAAATAATCAAATGACTGTCAATGGAAGTCAACACATGATAGCAGTCTTCTGATTTCCCCCTGCTTACCCAGTGTTTATGCGGTAATCAACACTCAGCCATCTGCGAATGGGCAATTAGCATAATTGGTGTAAGTTACACGCTTAATGTAAAGCACATTTTTTACTGCCATTCTTCTCTTGGTGCATCTAATTGCAATCTAGTTTAGGAGGAAAATATCGGGAGTCTCTGGGCATGTTAAAAAGCGGATTAGCTGGCAATAGGCTGCACCGAGTCCAGGTGCGGAAGGGTCAAAGGTCAAGTGGCCTTGCTTTTATCTGACAAATAGTTTGGTAACACCTGGACGAAAGGCAAGAGTTTAAACGCATGAGTGAATGGGCATGACACTGCAGTCTCTTCCAGCTGCTCAAATCCAGCATAAATTGGACTCCATTAGAATTAATAGCCTTTACTGGATCTTAATTTACATATAAAGGCAAGAAGACATCTGTCATAAAGTATCTGGGAGAAGACATTTCTAAAATGTCTCTAACATTGGGGTACGGCATTTTTTTATAACGGGTTTTCAGAACTTTTTGATACAAAGGATGGACCCCAAATATGATGCCCCACTTGCTAGGGCAAAATATTCCAAAAAGCAGCAATATATTATCATGCACGCAATAAAGACAATTAAGTTTTTTTGCAAATTAACATTCTTATTGTTACAGAACAAGATCCTGAAGCATTATCTGGAAATCTCTTTCCTATTAAATACTAAATGTTAAGATACTGTATATAAACTGTACATAAGAGATTTTTTAACTCTGTTTAATTAAATTTATTTACCACTTTTTACAATAAATAATACACTATTTTTTTATATTCTTATTCCTCAGCAAGGAAGCATTAAATTGATCAAAATTGGCAGAAAATGCTATTTTTTATTTCAAATATATGCTGTCCTTTCAAACTTCCTATTCTTTTTTCTGTGGAAAAAAAAAAATCCACAGTATCACTGTTTACTATATTTTTTGGATCAAATCAATGACTTGGTAAGCATAACAGACTCTTTTCAAAATCATTAAAAAAATATTACTACCCAAAATAATAGTTCCTAATATATATTTTATTTTCTTTCTTTTTTTTAGTAAAGTAAATTAGTAAAAATGTAAATAAATGAGGCTTACGTTCAGGCATGTAATTAAGAAACAGAAAAAAAGAGCACAGAAAACTGCCACTTTCTGCAACAAGCAATAACAAAAAAAATATCCCTACAAAATTAACAGATGCTTTTTTTTGCTTTCACCATGGGATAAAACATGCAAAACACAAGCTTTCAAGCACATGTTTAATTGTATCACATCATGGATGTAGGCTGGGGCATTGTTGCTTGAAGTATAAATTGGGTAATTCAATTAAAGTGCCTGGCGTAGATACATGATAACGGATGGAGGACAACCCTACCCTGGGTCTGAACCTCACGTCACCTCCATATCACTCAGCCTCCCTGACAAATGGTGGCCGGTTAATAACTGAAACACATGGCTGCCGGCGTAGGTCAATAATGTCCTTTCCTTCATCGGCATGACTGAATTAACCGCCTCGCCCTATAGTAGTGCCATCTTTCTTCATGTGTAAATAGAGCTAGCATCTAGCTGATGATTAGCTATAAAAGCCCTTCTTATCTTAAAAAAATAAATAAACAGCTGGAGTTGCTCTGTTTGTGTTGTTGAGGGTTTAATGCAGACGAAAACAAAGAACCTAGCATGCTCTGTTTGTAGTGTCCATCAAAGACCGAGATGGCTTGACAGTTTGACAACAACATAAAATGACTGGAAGGAGCACAGACCACACTTGAAGGTCATTTCAGAGGCGTTTCACGAGAAGGAGCCTTAATCCGATGAACTTCTAAGTTCAAATAGCAGTTGTACACTGTAAAAAAGGATTGATTGAGAAAACTTTCACACAACCTATAGTGCATTCATATTTTTAGGTTCTTCCAACTATTGTGTAAAAAAACTGTCATAATGTACACTTAATTCATAGCTTTTTCATTTGTTTCTTTCTTCACTAAACACAACATTCTTCACTCAGCCAATAATTAAATATTTTATAGGGCACTTAATGGGTGAATTTAACTGTGCTTTTTTTGTTCCTAGGCATACAAAGCATATAGTTTTAGTAGGATGTACATACTCAACACTTAAAAACTTTAAATTTTTTATTATTGTTCAATTTGAAATCCTTTGCTCAGACAACTACTACACATTTGACTAATTAGGACAATATCTGGGTAAATTCTGTTACTGGAATAACAGGTCTCTATATAGTTTCAAGTAATTCGCTTTTGATTTAAAACAGTCCCATAAACTGGTGTGTAATTTAGCAGTCAACACAAGAGTTACACTACATGAACACTGATCCAATCCCCTAAGCATCTGTGTAGTGAGAAATAACCACCCTTGATAATTTGTACATCCCCCTAAATTTCCTTGCCGTTATTTTAGTAAATACCGAGAAGAAACGGGGCAAAGATCAAACCACATTCCCCCTGAAAGCTTTTCTAGTCCTTTAATGTTGTGAAAATATTTACAAGGTTAAGTGAAACTAATTGAAAACCACCTACGTGAAAGGCTTTCTCAAGCCCAAACTCGGGATTATACTGTTTAAATTCCATATCAAAAGAATTACAACCCTTTACAATAACACTTCCTTCTAAAGGTGTGCAAACACGCCTTTTGCATGCTAATATCACATAGGATAAAAGACGCCATATATCCACAAATTATTTATCCGCGGATATTTAATCGAATCTTTTGTGGAGATGTGCGCAGCAGGAGGTGTTCATTTTGAGACTGTTTAAAAACGGCGTAATCCGCTGCGAACTAAAGGTGGCAGTGCTATTGTGTGACTGACAAATTTGTTTACAGGCATACGCTAACCCAACAGATTAAAACATTATTGCGCGGAAGATAAGCACGCAGGCGTCTGACTGTCACAAACCTCCGCAACCCTGTCTTTAATGCAGGAGAAAAGAGTCAGATTGAACAATGGCTTTAAATCCATTCCACCCCTCCAAAAGGCCTATCTGACATTGTTCTAGTGCGGCCCACACAATTTTCACATTTCAAAGTCAGTTTAATCAAGAGCTCAGGCAAAAGAGGACGGATCAGAGAGAAGAGAAGGTTTTTGCCATTCAAACGAACTCATGCAAATGATCACTCCAGTATGGAGTTTGTGTCAGGCTGGCTTTGGGTGAACCTTAATCAAACGAGGGATTTGATATTGTTCTCTTCTGTTTGGCACCAAGCCCATTCAGTTAGAGGAGAGAAAAAAAGCTCACACTGGGGGGCATCCACTTTTAGTCTTACGCTACTGTCTTTGAGCAAAGCGTTGACATTATAAACTATTAGCAAGAAGATCAGAACAGTCGGTTAAGGACAAGACACCTCGGGCCTGAAGTTTGAAATGTAGTCTGAAGCTTTGGAAATGCCAGGTTAGATCATGAAGCAGAGCTATAACCAACAACATAATGATTGTTTACATGCTGCAATTTGTCAATACAAATCTTTCCAAGTTTAAGAGTTTACAATAGTTATGTTTATATAGCCAGTGCTGGGTCGATTTCTTACTAGATTACTTATTGTATTCTGTTATCGATTAAAAATAACATGTTGGAAATTGTAGTTTGTAGTATGACCTACTGGACTACACATAGTAGGTAATGTATTCAGACTGCATTTTAATTACCTTTATATTATTAACTCATAATATGATGTATTCCATTCTTTGATATCAAAATCATAACGTGTATTAAACATTACACTGTGCCAAAGTTTCCCAAACGTGAAGTGCAGTGGTTTGTGAGTTGATGCAAATCAAAGCATAATAAAATAATATGACATCATAATTTGTAATCATAATAGAGATGGCCAATTAGATCAAAGAAGTATCCACTTTTTTCTGTTTACAGAAGCCAAGCATGAATTCCAGAACAAAGTTATGGTGCTAACGATGAAAGACGATGAGGAAAGATGTAAGTAGATAAACATTTTAAATATCTGACAGTAGTTTAAAGGCTTTTCTCAGTGGCAATATAGAAGCGCTGGGATTTTTAAGATGCTATCCAAGTAATCACAATAAGTACATACGCTACATGAATTGTGACACTACAAAAGAAAACAAAGAGTTAAGCTCACAGCAGCTTATTTGAAACATCTGGTTCTTGCAGCAAAACTATTTACTTCATATCGTTGAGGTAAAAAAAGGATTATTGGCAATTAAATGCCCATTAATTTTGCAAGCGCTCAATCCTGCCAGATGTTTTACATTAGAGAGAAAAATAGCCACTCCTATTTTTCCCCCCATTTCATACTAGTCACTGGCATGATGGATCTTTTTCATACACATAAGCACAATTAATGGTGTGGACTTTTGTAATGTACCTGCATTTAAAGGGACTTAACTGACAGTTGAGTATTGAGCTCAGTTTGGACTAAAGTAACTAAGTTCAAGTTTCCAACAGGACAGAGATATTATATGATTTATAAAAGGGCGCCTCAGACTTGATTAATTCGATGCCACTATGTTGCCCGTTGTCTGAAAATAAACTTAAGGCCTTTTGAAAATCGTTGCCCTATTTCTTCTTATTGATATATCTGTGGCACAATTGGAAAAATAGAATCTAGGTCTTATAAATTAAGAGCTCCTTGCTAGGCCACATGAAAACTGAAAACACTCCAAAGACAACGGCTGACTCCTCAACCTAACATAATAAATGACTATCGGGCGCTATAACAATCTGCTCCCTGCTTGCTCTGACCTCGACACAATGGCCCAGGTTGCCCAGCTGTGGCCCTGCTGGAGTGCAGCAGCTGAAGGTAGTCTTTCAGTGCTCTCCACCCTGACCTGACTGGCTCTGGCTCTTCCTCAGGCCAGCACTTTTTAATTCCCATAAGAAACAGAGAAGCGCTGAGAGGCCGGGGCAAGCAGGAGTAAGCATCTATTGCACGTGTCAGGGCCAGAGCATACACTCCCTCACTGACCTCAATTAGAGCAGACTAAAGACTAAATCTAACTGCCCTGATACATGCACATGGATACAAACTAGCAATTACACATTGACCGCATCATAGAGTAACTTACACATTTGTAAACATTTCAGTTTGTTTTTGTAATTTTGCTCCACCGACGAAAATGATTCCAAACAAAAGCCAGTGCGTCTCCAGGAAGCACGCAGCGTTTCCGGGTGAATCTGTGTGTGTGAACAAATCGGTTGAGTGAATGATTCAGTGATCAGCGTTTGAGCGAATCGGTTCAGTGAGTGAATTACTGAAGGACTCGCTCATGAAGACTTAGCGCTACCTACTGGCATAACGATGTAAGATGCAAAGATAAATCTAGCATTTTGTAAAATACAATAAATCACCCTGCAATTAATTTTATTCAATTCAATTAGGAAGTGACTGTAAATTATTTATTTTTTATTTATTTATTTATTTTTATAAAGTTTCTTGGCCAATCAAACTCAAGGACTGGAATTAACTTTTGTAACCCCTAGACACCATATTGAATTTAACATGGATGAAAATGAGGCCGTGAGAGGGATATAGATGCCACCCGAACTACACACATTATTTTAGAGAGGATAAATAAATGGATTGTGGCTGACATTTTACTAAAATTATTCATCACAATCAACAAAAAAAAAATGTATCACTTTTTTTCCTCCCTGAGCCACTGGGGATGTTCATTTATGCTTGCACTTTAGAGATCACAGCGGTCCTGCTCACAAGCAGGCATAACAGGAATAACATCAAAACCTCTAAATCACTGCTTCACTGTTATTTTGGGATACCCAGCAGACCAGGACACCAATTGAAGCCTCATCAGCAGCCCTATCATCTCAGCTGCGGTGGTGGGTGGCCAGAGCAGATTTGTGAGGGTCATATGCCTAACTGCGACCTCCATAAGCAACCAACAGGCCGGGCTTCTTTTAACTAATGCAATTAACCTTGCAGAGAGAAATAAAGAAGGACAGGCGGAGACAGAAAAAAAAGAGCAACAAAAAGAAAACAGGCACAGTATGATAAAGAGAGAGAGAGGGAGAAGAAGAGAGGGAAACTCCCAGAAAGAAAGGTAGAGGTGAGAAGCTTAACTCATAATGATAGGGGGAAGCGTGCCTGGGCTGAGGGGGCTCTCTTCTTTCGGCTCTGTCTCTTCTCTTGGGAAGCAAAGGTTGGGAGCACTCGTCTCGTGGAGGAGGTAAGATGAAGGGCCAGTGTCAGGCTGGCTTTTAATGGTCAGAACTGTGGTTAGTTCTTCTGACTATGCCCTGTCCCCCGTGGCTCAGAGTCCACTCCATATAACTGGCCATAATTCACCTCGTTTGGCAGTTTGGGGTCTCCGAGGTGCAGGATAAAAAGTGCAGGGAGCAGTAATGGCACCGAGAACAGCTGAGGGCACATCTAGTGAGAGAAGAGCAGAAAACCACACTCTGACTGGAACCTTTAAACCAGTACATGCAGGAACAGGAACCAAATACAGCAAAGCTTTTATTTGGATAGTTGTCGCAAAATAACACTGTGTTTCCATATAGAATAATCACAAATTACTTGTACAGTACAAAAATATATTGTACTGTTACATTATATAACTCTGGAACCTGCTCACACTGCAGTAGACTTTATTACTGTCAGTCACTTGACTGTTATTGTCAGCATCTTGTACTGTCACTCTTTTTTTTTCTCTTTGCTGATTACATTTATATACATTTCTGCAGTCTATTTTCTATATTTTTTTTGTGTTATTACTTGTTTCATGAACTTGTATTAAATGTAAAGAACTGTGAAGAAGCATTAAAAAATCAATTAAAAACCCTCTGTCAATAAAGCTAGAATACAGCAACAATACAAACAATGAAACATGGCAAATAGATACACACATAAACAGTGAGAACAATAAAAAGAATAATGTAAATAAAAGTTCTAACATAGTCAAGCACTGAATAACTGCTTAAAGGGATAGTTCAGCCATGAATTTAAATTATTTAATTTATTCATTCTCATGCTGTTCCAAACACAAAAGACGATATTTGGAAGAATGTTGCCAAATCGTTGCTGGTAGCCATTGACCTCTATATGGAGAGAAAAAAAAAATCAATGAATAAATGCATGCATGAAAAACTAAAAATTAAATTACTACGGAAGTCAGTGGCTATACTGGCAAATAATTGTTTAACAAAATTTTTAAAATATCTTCTTTTGTGTTCAGTAGGGAAAAAAGGAATTCATACAGCTTTGGAACAACATGAAGATTTTTCTTTGGGGTGGGGATTAACTATCTCTTTAAAAACTGAATATGGGTTAAACAAAAAGTGAAAATAATGAATAAGCATAACCTGCTTTCTTTATTTTAACAAATCCCAGACGTTTTCAATGAAATCAGAGACAGTCTGTAACTGACATTTGTACATGTGCCCCTTTTAACAAGGATGCTTTTATAAATAACAGCGATGCACACATATGTAACAGCAATATTGCACAGTACCCATGTTACAGATGAGGTGCTGTGCTTTTATTTCCTAGCGCTGATAAGCATAAAGTGCCTGAAAAAAAAGCAGTTAATGGTAATAGCTGACTAACTGCTGTGATTTGCTGATGGCATGGAGAGAGAGAAAATAAAAGGAGAGTGATAAAAAGAAGGGAAGGGGGTTTGACATTTTCTGTTAGCTCTTACTGGGGCACAGAAGTGGCACTGACATCAGAAGCTGGGAACCAGTTCTAGTCTGGGCATGTCAAATCTGGATCACTCAGGAAAAGACAGACCCTTCTTACCCCCTATCCTGGGGCATGTATGGACAACCCCGAACACTGCTGAGCACTCCTGCAGAGCAATTAAAGTCTGCAAATCACAAATCTGCTCTCCCTTAAAAGAGACCACTCCTTCATGCAGAATCTCTCCAGATCCTTCAGAATACCAGCTCCATGATGGTGCTTCTCCTCTTT
>JAUMHE010000048.1:13617738-13632247 GCA_032359235.1 Enteromius mattozi | reverse complement strand
GAGATAAGTCATTATTATGAGATGTTAAGTCATTATTATGAGAAAGTTTCTCCTTATTATGAGATAAGTCATTATTACAAGATGTTAAGTCATTATTATGAGAAAGTTTCTCCTTATTATGAGATAAGTCATTATTATGAGAAAATAAGTCATTATTATGAGAAAGTTTCTCGTTATGAATATTTTTTCCCCGTGAATATTATAATATATTAACTCATAATTATGAGAAAGTTTCTCATTATTTTGAGATACTAAGTCATTATTATGAGAAAGTTTCTCATTATTATGACTTACAGAATTATATTTTTTCCCAAGGTGGCGGAAACGGGCTTCCATAGATATGAGACGTAATACTTATTATTTTTTTTCTTTATCATTATTCATCTGCCTCTGTCAAAGATTAAACTCTGTTAAACTGACTGGACACTAAAAAAAAGACACTAGCCACAATGTCAAGTGTTGGGTTTCCATCAACACATTTTATGCACATTTTGATATATTTTGATATAGTTCATATATTTATGTATTCTGAATGTCACCAAGGAACATGCAAACAAAATTTTCCAAATTCATATAAAAGTCAGTTTTGTTTTGATTTTCAAGTCCTTTTATTTTATGGTAAAATAGTTTATAACAATGCTGGTTTTTAATAACATAACATGATTGTTTTTAAGGTCTCTCTGGGTGTGTCTTTTGCATCAGATCCAGCAGTCTGATTTGCTGTGGTTATTCTTTCACCTGAACAGCAGTGTTCTAATGTCTTGGTACCAGATGCCACAGGACACATTCAGAGGTCTTGTGGGGTTTGTGCCTCAAAGCTTTAGAGCTTTTCTGGCAGGACGAGGGGGACCCATCCTATATAGGGGGATAAAAAGTGATAAAAAATTAAAAGCTTTGAATCTTCTAATTCAGTATTCTTTCTGCTTTGCCTCCTTGTGTCATCTTTTACAAAGAATGGTACTGAGGCTGCTTAGAAATATCTTCTCAAGTGAGCACTCTGTCCCTGGAGTCAGGAGTTCTTATTGACATCCAGAGGAGATTTGGCATGAAACAGGAATTGCGGCTGACTTGTCTATCTTATTTGACATATTCATAAACAAAACAGCTTTTTACAGAAGAAAAAAGAAGTAGGATATATATAGTTTTTTTGTCAATTAGGAATTGATTAGATTGTGGCCACTGCAAACTATACAAAAATTTCAAGTGAGTAATAGGTTGCTGGAGGGTATGATTGAAATTCTTCTGGCCATTGGACAACTTTATTGCCCAACCTTCACTCCAGTGCACACCTCATCAGAAAAGATATGAAATGTTAAGATTATGGCATGTATATGGTAAGTGATTAACGTCCCATAGACTCAAAATACAAAACAAATGTCTTATCATTATATGCTATGATATTAAAAGCAAAACTTAACCGCCAAATCATCACCATTCCTTAAAATAAATGAATAAAAAAGGGCCAGTCATATTGTTTACAGATCATTAAACATTTGCTTTAATAAAACCATATTATTTGCTTATTATTCTAAATTATAAACATTCAATTTTATAAAAAAATATATATATATAAGAATTGTTCATTCTTATTTCATGGTGATTTACTTTCAAAATTATTTGCTGGATTACTTATTATTTGCAGGTGTAAGAAGTGCCACTCCCTCAAGAACTTTTTTTTTTTCCTGAAGGCATGACCTTTGTCACTCCTGCTTCACCCACAAGAGCAGGAAGTTGTCTTTGAATATTTAATCAAAGTGTACATTTGTACATACAAAAAAAACAAAAAAAAACATGTCAAAGCATTAAAGAGCTCAGTCTTCATTATGACCCAGTTAATGAAAGTAATACTTTTACTAGTGGGGATGTAGATTGTAGAGGGGCAAGTTGTTTTGGAGGTAACAAAAAAATAAACAAATTAATTAATAAAGGTGGACCGTTTCATTGTGAAGCTGACGGGGGACGCAAATGTGCGCTGGACTGAAAAATCATCTATGAAAGAACCTACTGTGACCAGAAGGGATACTTCAAACTAAAGCAATACTTCATTCAAGAGAGCTTGAAGAAAAGTGTCATTGTGCAAAATATACATAAATATCTATAAAATATTACTACTATATATTAATACTAGTATTATTAGTATAGTATTAGTGTTTAAATTATTACTGTATTTAAATAAAATAATACACATATCTATTATGCAAAATGCATGCCAACAGTAAACTTACAAGTCAAAGCCAGGATAGATCATAAACATGTTTGCAGTAAAGAATAAAGAAAGATACATCCAAAGCACTTTATAATCATGTGAGGGGGATCTCCTCAACCACCACCAGTGCACAGCATCCACCTGGATGATGAAACGACAGGACACAGGACAGCGGCACCAGTGCGCTCACCACACACCAGCTACAGGTAGAGAGGAGAGAGAGATAGATCCAATCAAGTGGATGGGATAATTAGACTGATATGGGCCAGGAGAGAGAATTTGGCCAGGACAACAAGGTTTCAGCCCTAATCTTTAAGAGAAATGTCATGGGATCTTTAGTGACCACAGAGAGTCAGAACCTTGGTTCATCTCATCCGAAAGATGGTGCTTTTTTTGACAGTGTAGTGTCCCCATCACGATACTGGTTCATTAGGACCCACACTGACCAGCACCCCCTTCTGGTCTCTTCCAAACAGCAACCTTTTTCCCAAGAGGTCTCCCATCCAGGTACTGGCTATTTTCTCTATTCAGGTTTCAGCTGCTTCAACAGTCAGTAATACTATTGAAGAATTCCTCTCTTTCAACATACATCTTCAATGGCATTTATTATTTATTGTGTATAGTATATGCTATGATATTAAAAATAAATTTGTACATGTGCTATAGTAGAAATTGTTATTCTAAATAAATTAAAAACCTATTATAATGCATGTGATAATGGATTTATTTTATAATACAGTACTACAGTACTTTTCAGTCATTTGTGAGACACTTTTTGAAGACACTAGCCTCCAATGTCAAAGCAATTTTTTTTTTTTATTCTTGATGCAGGTGAAACAATCAGAGTTTTTGTTTACATTGACAACTCTTCATCTCATAACCTCAAAGTACAGCCTCAAGCAGCAACAGACGTTTATTGCTGGCATAAGAACTAAAAGAGGATTAAAATACACGATCGAAGAAAGAGATTGCATCCCGTCTTGAGAAAAAACTAAATTCATAGTTAGCATGAAGCTTCTACCTGACCTGACAAGTCAACTACAGAATCATAAAAGTGCTGTGTGAACTCAAAGTGTTATTTCATACTTTTCAAGTAATACCCATAAATGATCAAATCACTAGAACTACTCCATACACTGTCTTTCAGGCCTCTCTTCAGCTATATTCACCACCTCAGCCTGACCTCATGCCTTACTATGGTGAATGACCTCCTCCACCTGCAGGACTTTATGACCCTTTTTCAGAACATAATTGCAGCTTATCTGGTTGTGTTTTTAACACTTCGCCCATAATGAAATAATCTACTGACTTTAGTGAAATTCAAATGAGAATTTGGACGAATATCTCCACCCTCAACTCCACTGCACACAAATTAAGGTTTTATGTTACTGTTCGCCAGCAATCCCCTAGAGGGCAGCAGAAACCAGCGTAACTCGTTCACACGTGCGTGACTAGAGAAGGACACTGAGGGAGTTTGTGCAGCCGCTGGGTGGCGCAGAAGTTTTCATAACTTTAACCAGTCCTGTAGATTTTATAAGATAAATGTACAAGTTACGAAAATACTCTATAGGGTAATACTGATACTTTTGCTGCTGAAGCTGCATACACTATGGAAAAATGCACGCAACGTTTAACACAAACCCATTCAAACAGGAATTATGAAATATATAGAAACAATATAATAAAGAATACAGAAACATGAAAATGTGATGGGAACGGTACTGTGTGAGTTGGCTTAATTCCAACTCACTCAGCTTAATTAAGTTCAAGTGACATATATTATGATATAAAAACCGATACCCATTGGCATCAATTATAAGAAAGTAGAACTGAAGCATGCCGTGAGCAATATTGATCTCTTTATCTGCATCTAAAACCATTTTTGCATTCGGATGAAAGCGGTAAAACAATAATGTGACTTAAATTGTTTTGTTTGAGTGCTAATATGCTGGGAGGGGAAGCAATAAATCGTCTAAGCTAGATTTTGTTCCTGTTGTGCATATACTCACTGAGTAACCACAGCACAAATGAACTTAATTACTATATAACCAAACTGTTTAAATATTAATGTGGGGCTCTACCTAAACGTGTGAAAAAAAAAGTCTAGACTTCCACGTATTCTTTTAATATACTGCTCAGCTGTTCTCTGTTATTTGTCTCCTGAGCCCCGGTCAGAGAACTGCACAAAAAGCGGAAGAAGGGGGACGGATAGCAGTCGTGCGCATGCGCAGTAACTTGTTTTTCACAAGAGCAGCGCTTAAAGTGAGCCGGTGGCGAAATTTCGCTGTCTTTCATTGCAGACCATCAAGCCTTCGCCGAGACGCGATAACAGCATCTTTTGCTGTTATTCAGCTCTCGCATCTCAATGACACTAACCAGTGTTAACTCTCGCTTTTTTTCATAAGAGATTATTTTCATAGACTTTGCCTTTTGTTTTTGTCTACAGAACTTTGTACATTTTATTTTCTTGCCACCATGGTGCTAGGAAAGGTGAAGAGCTTCATTGTAAGCTACGACTGTCTAAATGACAGCAATGTCCCTGTTTTCTCCAGCGGGGACTCCGTCTCAGGAAGAGTTATTATTGAAGTCACCGGAGAGATTCGTGTGAAGTCACTTAAAATACATGCAAAAGGATTCGCAAAAGTTCGTTGGACAGAATCACGAAATGCTGGATCCAACACTGCCTACACTCAGAATTATACAGAAGAAGTGGAGTATCTGAATCATAGAGACATCCTTATTGGACATGAAAGAGGTAAGCATACAGATCAAACATGCTCTCGGTGTAGATTTGTTCAGAAAAGAGCTGTTGAATGTACTGGTGGGATGCTCAGTGGTCCAGGATGACATGACATACTTTGGATGCTGACTTGTTGACCGGTGGACCTGTAGACACTAATGTGTGCATGCATATATTTTTCATTTTCCTTTTCTATTGTATTTATGTATTCATTTGTTAAAATCGATTGGAGCAATAAAACCTCCCCAAAATACACCATATAACGTTACATATGATTGGAGCATGACAGACTCATCATTCATTCGAAATAATGAATTGGCAATAGACGTGAATGCCACATTTTCACTATCCCGTTTAAATCACCTAAATGCGTGATATTCAGCACATTTTTTTCTATTTTGAATATACTTCAGGATTCTTTCAGGTGTCAGTGAAGTAGCTTGAATGAATGGTGACCACACAGTTTGCTCATCTCATGCTACAGCCTTATTAAAATCAATATTCGTTTCGATGTTTAATATCTATATTTATTTCGGAAAAACTACGTCCATGAATTCCATATAAGATCACGTATTAAAAACAGTAATGATAGATATTTCGGCATAATTTCTTAAATTTCCACCCATTGTTCGAAGCGGTTCAATCCTGTTTTGATGCAGTGTCTAGCCGTTCTTGTTTCTGATTGGTGGAGGCGTCAACGTGTCTTCTATGACATCATGCTTTTGCGGAAAGTGAGAAAAACAGCAGCAACTTTGCACCAGTGGCTGTAGTACGCAACCTATGCACATACTTTAGCTAAATTTAAACTCCTTCAGTGGTCCAATATTCAGTTGCCAAGGCTGACTGAAAACCTCTTTGCATTTTTCTTTTTTTTTTTTTTTTGCATAGACTGTTGGACTCTTCACACTTGAAATGGTTAACTCATTGCCTTTCTAAAAGTCTAAGTAAATATATTCATTTATAACCATAGTTTTCATATTTATGACGACAACTTCTCACGAGCGGTTTTGAAAACTGCTGGTCCCTAGGTAAAAGTTTCAGATAATGTTTGTCCGACTGTTTAAGTCACTTTTAACGCACAAAAGTAAAACAAAAAAAAAGGAAACTGTTTATTTTCACTACAATTAGTTGTTTGACATAAGATTTTCTCATACAGCGCGTTCTATAGTTTCTGCAGCTGCACGAAGCTCATGAATATTTAATGAGCTAAGCAACCGAGGCAGTTTATTGGTCATCTGTTGCCAAACAACTTGCTGTAACGTTCTACCACAGCACCACTGTAGCATGAAAACACAGGGTTAAAATTACAAGTGTGAAAGGTTGCGTAACCCAGTAAACGTGGCCTTAATACATCCAAATTGTAAAATAACTTTTACACATTCATTTGCTTTTTTGCTGTTTTTGTTAGCCCGAGGTGGCTTATAGTACAGGAAAGCTAGTCAATATTTGCCTAATGTTGAAACTCTTTGTATACAAATCAAATAGTGCATGTTATGACCTTGTTAGTTGCATGCGTGTTGTAATTTCGAAGTAATTCATTCCCATGTAAAATTCTAATCTAAGTCTAATTGTCTTTGCTGCTTCTGTATGAGTGATTGGTTACAATAAAAGTCGATTTGTTATTGAAACTGGACGGTGTCCTGTCGTTTGTGATTTGTGGTGTGTGTTTTTTGGCATATTTCTCTCACGTGTTTTGCTGAATGGGAGAATAGTCTTGAGGTCCACGCCGCAGCACACGCGTAGATTCAATGGGAGGCTGCCGCACACTGAATAGGTAATGAGCGCGCCGGCACAACACAGGGAAGCAGCCGGCTCCGGTTTAGGCCGGTCTTCTCTTGCTGGAGTCTGCCCTTGATTGACAGCTCCGTGCTTGTTTACCATGGCTCCGCTAAACTGAGTGCTGAGCTGGCAAAACGAAAGCCGCCGGTGTTTTTTAGTGTTACACAAACAAATTATTTTACATTGGAATTTCGTTTCACATTTACTTTAGGTTTCACGTGAGCTGCAGTGGATCTTACGAGTAGTTCTCTCTCCCATTCAGAATGAACACTGACACTGAATACACCTGTGCATCAAGGGCAATCATTGTACTTGGGATTAAACACTCACAATTCATGGGTTCAACATAATATTGATACATATCATAATTTGCTGGTCTGTATGAGAATCGATGAACTGTTGTTTTATATCAAAGTGTTTACATGTATGCATTTAGCAGAAGTGTTTGAATAAATGAGATAATGTAATAAACAAGAAGATGATCAATGCTTTGGCAGGTAAGGTATATTTGGAATATTCTTTTCTGTTTCAGATGATGATAACTCTGAGGAGGGACTCACCACTATTCATTCAGGAAGACATGAGTATGCATTCAGCTTTGAGCTTCCACAAACGTGAGTGTCGGTCAGATATGGCCCCAATTATAATTATTCAATTAAACTGTATATTCAATTGTTCTCTGTGTCATGCACATGCAGACCTCTGGCTACCTCGTTCGAAGGAAAGCATGGCAGTGTGCGCTATTGGGTGAAGGCTGAGCTGCACAGGCCGTGGCTTCTGCCCATGAAGACCAAGAAAGAGTTCACTGTCTTTGAACACATTGACATCAACACTCCACTCCTGCTGGTGAGTGTTTGCGTCATTCGTATCCCTCGATCCATCACTGATTCGTCAATGCTGTGTTAAAGAATTACCATTTTAAAGCGTTATTATTCTACTTTGCAGTCTCCCCAGGCAGGAACTAAAGAAAAGACGCTATGCTGCTGGTTTTGCACCTCAGGTCCAATCTCCTTAAGTGCCAAAATTGAACGGAAGGGTTACACTCCAGGTAAATCTTCTATCAGTTAACATTGTCACTATACATTTGAACCCCACTTATACTTTTACATGATACTAGAGATGCAAATTTTGATAATCGATTAATCATATTTTTTTATTTTATTATGAATTGAATTTTAAAAAAACTCACAGGGAAAGCCACATTAAACTATAGAATTGTTTAAGTCTCTTAAGGGTGTAGTTTACCCAGAAATATTACCCGGAAACTTATATTACCCAAACCTACACAAGTTTCTTTATTATAAAATATCTTCTCCTGAAATAAATTTAAACGTGTTTGAAACGACACGAGGGTGAATAAATTAATGAAAGGTCACTTCAATATCACGCATTCTCATGTCTTGGACAGCTTGGGTTGTACACTTTTGCCGCAGCAGCTTATCTCTGTCCTGCCCCAGATGTGTTTTGCTCATAGAAATGCATTTCTATGCAAATTTAAAGTGCTGTGACAGGCAATAATTACATTTAAGATTTTACATTTAAGAAGAATTTTTGCAGCCCTACATAACACCCTTGTTACTGTTTTGTACCATTAACCATATATAATGTCTTCACACAGGGGAGTCCATTCAAATCTTTGCTGAAATTGAAAACTGCACCTCGCGTATGGTTGTGCCAAAGGCTGCCATTTACCAAACGCAGACCTTCTTTGCCAAAGGGAAGATGAAGGAGATCAAGCAGTTGGTGGCCAACATCCGAGGGGAATCACTTTCTTCTGGCAAGACGGAGACATGGAATGGAAAGATGCTGAAGATTCCTCCTGTATCTCCCTCCATACTTGACTGCAGTATCATTAGAGTGGAATACTCACTCATGGTAAGTTGTGTGCTTTTATAGTGTGTATTGATTTTGAAGTCTCATAAGCTTACCGATCATCTCTACAAGTGCTGGTCATCTCAGTAGCTTAAAAATGCAAACAATTCAGATATCTGAGTGTTTTCATGTCAGTTTCAAGCAGCTGAATGGTCATTTCCTTGACAGCCCCTCTTGCGGCACTATGAATGATAAGCAGATTATGTCAAGTTCTCTCCAGCACACACTGATAAGAAGATCAGCCTAAAATATCTGATGAAATTCAGGCCATTGAGTGTTAATGGCTTATTATCCCCTCAAACCAATCTGTTACTGTGTAATAGTCAGGACCCAGGATCTAAGTTTACTATTTTAATTCATCACTCAGCTTGTTAGGCTGTGAATAGATACATAATTTTATTTTCTTGCCTTTTTGTGTGATTGAAAATACTCACAAAATACTTGCACAATGAATGGGTCATCCATACTTGTTTTAAGCAGGCTTCCTGTATTCTTAAATAATTTAATCAGCTTATTAAATTGTGACCTATTATATAATGTTTCATGGTCCAAATCTCTATCCTGTTATACTGTAAGTTAAAATACTATTTCAACAGCTGTTTATGAGAACTATTCATGTCTAGCAAAAATCGCAGTATACACTACACTCTCTAAGCTCGCACCATCCTGGACACTTATTTTAATGGCTAGGAAAAGATTAAATAATGCCTGGCCAACTGAACTTTTGGCATTGATATAAAGGTTATGAGAGCACACTCTGGTTGTGTATTGGAACCATTTGTTTGCTTTTGGGTTCCGAAGAAGCATTTGGATCTGGAAATGGTGTAACATTTTTTTACAAGGATGAACTGTTTGTGAAATTATTAATTTTATATCCTAATATTTTTAATATCAGGTGTATGTAGACATCCCAGGAGCCATGAACCTGTCTTTAAACCTGCCCCTGGTGATTGGCACCATCCCTCTCCACCCCTTTGGTAGCCGTACATCATCTGTGAGCAGCCAATGCAGCATGACCATGAGCTGGTTAGGCTTGGCCCTGCCTGAGAGGCCTGAAGGTAATGAACGTCTCTTAGGTTGTCAAATAGTGCCACTTGTTTTAAGGGATGTTTGCAATATATGAAGTAGGTCATATGATTTCAATCTGACTTTTTTGGATTACACAGATAGGAAAGTCTTCTAACTTGTTGCATGACTTTTCTTTGAATAAGACACCAAAAGAGGAAGTGTATGTCACTTTGTGTAGAAAGATGAAACCGATAGTGTTCCGCATGGTAACAATATTAACATTTGCGTTTGCTGTACGCAGCTCCTCCAGCCTATGCAGAGGTGGTCACAGAAGAGCAGAGGCAGAGCTGTCTGGAAGTGTCATCAGGGCGGGAGAACTTTGATGGCCCTCTATTCGCTTATATCCAGGAATTCCGTTTCCGACCCCCTCCACCCTACTCCGAGGTAAGCTTTTAGTATAGTTCAGGTGTGAAGCTTTCAGCCCTGTTTAAATGCATTCAACTCACAGCTGTTTCTCTGTTCCCCTATCCATCAGATTGATCCACATCCAGATCAAGACACATCAACTGTGGAGCACAGACTCGACACCTGCCCGTCACGCTGAGAAATGCATGGCATGAGTCCAAAGTGATTGGGCTTTAGGAGCTTTCACTTTTGTTTATCTCCCGATGAAAGCGATTGGTCGCTTTGCTGTCGCCACCGAGAGAAAACAACCCTCTATGGGAAAACCCAGAAGTAAGGGCGCAGAGAGTCACTGGCAAATTACCCGACCCAGATATTCGGCCCCCGTGATGGGACACGCCCCGTCGGACTAAGCCTGCAGAGCTTTGTCAAAGTAGTCACTTTTCTCATGTTTTTCGGTAAAGGTTGACATAGAACATGCAGACCTTGTCCGAGATGCGAAGAGAAATGCAAGAAAACACCACGACCGCAGCTATTCGCAGTACAGCTGAGAAAAACACAATTTTTGATTTAATTTTTTTTTTTGCACAAGTTTGTTTTTCTCGCTTGCATTTTAAAATCAGTGATTGTTTTATTTCAGTTTATAGCCTTTTAGACTAAGCGACTGCAGGCTCTTGCATGAGCCACAAAAAACGCAGAGAAGATTCAGAGGAATAACAGACTCAACGGACTGATTAATGCACTGATCTTGTTCAAGTTCTTTTGAGGTCTGTAGTGTTCATTGATTGTGTTTCCTCAGTCGATAATCTGCTCTTGGTGACATGCTGTCTTGACGCTCTTGCGACATTGCCTCGCCAACTCATAACCTGAGTGGGCTTTTGTTTTATTTTCTCCTGTTCACATGGACTTTATTTTCAGTTCTAAATGGAGAATGCCTTTAAGCCAAACGTTGTTTGCTTGGTGTTAAATGTGTTGCACACGTTGTTTGATCAAGGAGCAACAGTCCAGCTCTTGCCACTCATGTTCATGATGGTAGCAGAGAGATAAAACAGGGTGGGGTCCGGGCAGGCAGCCTGAACAGTTTGTTGCCTTTCTGTTCGTAGTGTGTAGCAGTGCAGGCTTTAAGATTGCACTGCTTGGAAAAAAAGCACTCAGTCTCAGGTGATTTTCTCACTTGCCAAATGATGAAAACAAAAAAATGGTGTAGATTAGGTTTTGATTGCACTGTTTCAGTTCAAGGTTGGAGACTATAGAAGGAATTTCAGATTCAGTTTTGAAAAACAGATTCAATAAAGAGAGGAGATATGCACAAAGATGCAAGGCAGCTTTCAAAGACTTTCAATGACATTCCCTTTTTGTCCTGCTGCGCTAGCAGCAACAAAGTTTCTTCAGATCGGTGAAGCCAGATGTGACCTAAAGGTTGACACACATGCTTGAAAAGCCAAGCTGGGAAGAAAACAAGGACTCCGGGTCCTATCCGGAGACATCCGAATCCAGTTGAAATGAGTTGTACATTTGTTTTTAAAACTCATTCAACTACAGAAGTAGTTTTGGCTCTGATCATGCTTGGCCTTCATTGAGCACTTTTTTACTGAAATAAAACGATTCATGTCTGGTTGAGGTCTGGAGAAACAATTTAAACAATTAGGTAGTTAAAGTAGTGTTTGAATTTATAGAATTACTCGTGTCTACATATATGTTCATCTGTAATGTGAGGGGTTTATGATTCAGCAGCAAACACAGTGGCCTTGATGAACTGATCTTAACATCCTTTATCATTTATGTTATCCTTAATCATCATTTTGACTGTTTTCTGTCGGTCCTAAAGATCACCGTTTGGTTTAAAAGGACAAAAAGGGAAAACCAAAGAAGTCCTTAAAAGCATGCGTTTATCATGCCACTTTTGAATTGAATGGGTTTTGAATTAGTTTTTTCAAGTTATGAGTTCTGATGATTACTGTTGGGCATTCAGTGTTTGTTTTTCAGACAAACGACCATTATACAGATCCTCGTCTCGATTATTATGGGAACAATAGCTGTAGCACACCTCAGAGAAATGGATGACAAATTTCAGATATGAAGAGATGATTATAAAAAGAAGAGAATGATCTGCTTCTCTGTTGTGTTTTATAGTTTTTAAATTGAACCAAAATTGGCCACTAATGAAAGAATAAGCTTAAACGCAAAGAGAAAAAGTGCTTCTTTTTGTGGTTGGTCAATACTAGAGTCTAACGCTTGGCCTTCGTGTAGTCCAGTGTTAAAGCTAAACTCTTCACTTCATCAAGAAACACCTTTAGTGGAAATATGGTATGTTTTAAAAATTAAGTGCAATATTTCTTGAGTTTATTTTGTCTCAGTGGTATATTTTGTCTTATTTCATTGTGATTTCATTTCAGAGATCATTATGAACATTAGATAATGAATGAAATGTATGTTCATAATGGTTTTAACTTTTATCTTAGTTCTTCCTTGAAAATAAATAAACCTCTGAAAACCATCACTTCTGTTGTATTTCTGCTTTATTTATGACAAAGCAGTTCTATAATAAATGGTCCAATCACTCTTTACTATGCTGATATATATAAAAGTGCATCAAAGCAATACTGGTCCTTCACTAACAACAGCGCTCCCACAGGCCGTTTTAGAAGTTACACAAACTGAGTCGATGAAAACAACTCATGGTGATACTTTAATTTAGTGTGCACATACAAATCTAATTTAGATCATCCTCTGTATTTCTTCTTTTCTTTTTCACATTTAGTACTTTGCATCCCTATTGCTTTAAGTTGCAGATTATTTCAAGATAAGATTGTAACCACAAGGTGTTCGACTTCTAGACGCCAGCTTGGTTTAGAGGGGCTAACCTTCTGACCTCAGCTTATCGGGTGGCACTAAAACCAAGAAGTGACCTTGGGGTCAAGTGAGGTAATAAACTTTGCCCAGCAGGGTTTCTTAAAAAACTAACATAAACTGAGGTTCATGTTAAAACTGGCCAAAGCATATTTAAAAACTGGGGAATTGTATGCCACTCATGCTACAGATAAATAAATAAAAATACAATTAAATTAACACAAAATAAATCAAAACTATTTAGCGTACAATATATTATTCATCTATTATTTCATTGAAGTGTGAGGTTACGTATTCATTTTAACCACAAACTGATTATTGATTTGAAACTCAGTTGTGACATATTTAGAAAATCATTAGCAATTGCGTCATTCGTGTGTTATGTTTATTGATTGGGTTTTAGGATGTAGACTCGCACGCACAGGACAGAGCCTGAGGGGTCAGGAGAACATCTCTAAACCTCTCTCTGTGTTTCTCTCAGACTACATTTACATTTATAGACATTTAATGTAATTTATTTTGAAATATGTATTATATTGTGACAGGAAAATTGACAGTTGAATTATTATATTTCTAAACTTACACACATTTAGACATAAGTTGTTCAGAGAGTTTCGAGTTTAAATTTGGATTCAGGTCAGTGTGCTTTGGGTTATCATGAAAAGATCTTATCTTATTTTTGGACCTGAGGGTAGCTGTTTCGCCAGCTGAAAATAAGGACAAGATAACATGAGGCACTGAAATGTGAAATGCCTGAGTACATCCTCACACAGCTAGCGGGTGTATTGCATAACTCTACAACAGTATTGTCTTCTCTGCAGGCAGTTGAGGGCTGCTTCCAGGATCTATGATGAGTCAGCTTTGACCCAGCACTTTATTCTGTCCTGCTAGGCCCCTGCTCCATTGACTGTTGCAGGTCAGTCCCTTTGTGCACTGCTGACCCTGGGCCCCAACAAAAAAAAGAGGTGGGATCACTAGCAATGACAGCTGCTGATTTAGTCCATGCTGACGCTATACAGGTCTCAGCTTTTTTCAATAACTGACAAATCCTACTGTCATGCCTTCTTACCAGGAGCCTCACGCTCAAAGCAGAGTATTCAGATGAAGGATATGATCATTTGCCTGTAACTTAGGATGCTTAGTAACTTGCGGGTATATACATGTATATTATGTGCTGCATAATATCAGAGATGTGGCTCTGATCATCCACTTGGTGTTTTGTTTAAACAGTTATGACACCAGTTTGCGAAAAAAAAGGCCCCAAAGCAATTCCCTCATATCTTCTGTTTATTCTTTATTAATCCGTACTGTATCTAGTTTCAATCTCTGCAGCTGTTTTTGATCTGTTTTCCGTCGCCTGTGGCATCCCTGATGTTCTGCACCTTATAAAGGAGCAGATTTTTCATAATTAACAGAGATGACTGAACATTTCACAAAATACTAATTTAATAGATGAACTTGAAAAAGAGAGAAACTATTACTACTACATTTTTTGTGGGGGAAAAAAATGGGATGAATTTATTCGATATTTATTTATATGTAAAAAGTGCTCAAATATGCTAAAATACACAGCTAAATTGACCTTTCGCAAAAGCCACACCCCCCTTAGTTACTGTTGCTAGCCCGTCAAGCTTACCGACAACGACGGACTG
>JAUMHE010000048.1:13598873-13613060 GCA_032359235.1 Enteromius mattozi | reverse complement strand
TGCTTGCCAGAGGCCCGCAGCTTGATGGACCTTGCTTACTTAGTAACCGTTGCTAGGATGTGTGATTGGACAATGGCCGTTTTGGGGCGGGGTTTTGCAAAAGGTCAATTGAACATTTCTGCTATTAAAAAATCCCAAAAATGATTTTAATTTGATATTCAAGTGAACATAAAAAAACAACACACCAGTGAATGGTTGCTGAAACTGTAAAGATGGTCAAGAAATCTGAAGTAGGATAGGTTTCTGAAATTCCAGCATTAAACAGAGATTATTCAAATGATTTTCGCCTCTATAGCACCATTTCAACTTTTGATTTCACACTCAACTCACTTTATTGTATATATTTATACTACATTTATACTACATAATACATGACATAAAAACCTAACGATATATAGCCACACAAAACTACTCACTTTCAATCTAAATGTGTTCGTTATAATGTAACATAAAGTCTACCCTAAAAACCCAAACATTCACACCCATCTGCGACCATGGCAACAAAGCAAACACAGTGAAGGGAACAGCTGTGAGAGCTCTTTGAGCTATTGACATGCAGAGGCCAGTTGCTTCATCTTGTTTTGCAGCATGGCTGTGGATAAGAAGGAGGGAACTTGATAGTATGAGATTTCTCAAGCTAGCTGAGGTCCCTGAGTTTACAACTCCCAGGATAGACTGCATAACTTTAGGCTTGTCCACACTTCAACTATAGGGGGACAAAGGTTCAAGTTCCTGACTGTTAAGTGCAGTGTCATTATTTGAATTAGTGTCAGGATATACAGTATTATTTTCATTTCAGTGAAGGCACACATGCAAACGTGTGTAATGCTTCTTTTCACACATTCACACAGTGCAGGTAATTAAAATGTAACATTAATTCATTTACTATTATTATTTTTGTTGTTGTTGTTGTTTACAGACAACATCAAGATTATCATAAAAATAAATAAATAAAATAAACACTTTAAATTCATCCACTATATCTACAATTTCTATTCTGACTTTCATCCTCATTCACGCATTGAAAACTCCTTAGAACGTTTGCAGAGTATCAGTATTGAAAACTCTGGGGTGGTGATGTGTCATGCATTATTCATGATATACAGACTGAACCTATGCAGTGCTAAGGGCTGACAATTCACACTGTGGCACATATACAGCTGTTATGTCAGTGGATGATTAATAGTACACTAAATAAAGTATGCGACTGCATAGGTTTGTGGATGGAGTGGTGGAAGAAGAATAGTGCAGCTTTACTGGCCAGCAACATCGACAGGCCTGATATAAATCTGGCAGCGTTTACTGTAAGCGTGTTGTACAACAATTATACAATATTAGGTCACTCTTTATTTTAAGGCCCAATTCTCACTATTAACAAACAATTAACTAAAAATGCTGCCTCAATAAACTTTTAATTTGCAGCTTATTAATAATTAATAGTTGTTAAGTTTAGGTATTAAGTTTTGGGATGTAGAATGTGGTCATGCAGAATATGTGGTTTATAAATAAACAGCCAATAAGTTAATAATAGGCATGCTAATAAGCAAGTTAGAATCGGTCCCTATACTACAGTTACCCAACATTAAAAAAAATATTAAGATAATAATTAAATATATAAATATTTAATTATATACAATTATTTAGTATATTGCATTATTATTATTATTATTAAGTAACATCACATAAAAAAGTAATAAAGAGTGCATCAAAGCCATTATGGAATGTGATCCCACTATCATCACAAAATCAGAACTGTTGCAACACACAGTAGATGAATGACTACTGAATGATTTAGTGTTCTTGAACAAAATAGTTAATGAATCAGTGACTTGTTTATAACACAATTAACCCTTCACTAAGACCCACCTCCCTTAGTTACTGTTGCTATATCCAACAAGTGCGGAGCAAAAAGAACCAACAAGTGCCGACAAACAAGACAAGGTTACTTCTCATGAAACAGTCACAGCTTTCAAATTTTGTCTGAAGAAATTCAAACAAACAAAAAAATATATTCTGTCTTTAATGTGTCTTGACAAATAACTGTAGTGCCTCAGTGAACTGATTACCTTTTAATATTTACTTAAAGCACAAAGTAAACATGCATGAACATCAGAAGGTATTTTTATATCAAAAGCAGAAAGACATCGATGCACATTTTTGAAATTCAAGTCCACCAATATTAATCAACTCTCTTGTCTGAGTTGTTTTCTGAACAAAAAACGGCAGATTCTGCGTTATGATTGCAAGATGCAAAGAGTTAATTCAACATGATCACTTGCTGGAGGAACCAACATTTGTTAAATTGGTTGAATGAATGAATCAATGATTCACTCATAAAGATGGTCACTTGAGCACCACCTACTGGTCTGAAGATAAAGAGCCAGAAAGAGCCACGGTAATCTTTAATCTTGGAAAAACAAAAAATATTTCAATAACATATTATCAATTTAATAAACTTTTTTTTTTTTTTTTTTTTTACATTTACCTACTTCAGATATCATTGTAAACCACACCTCATAGACTATTACATCATTTTATGTTGCTGGTGATCCAATTTCTCTTTTTCTATCCCCACTCAGTAATAGATGTTTACATTGATTTTCTACTGTAAAGTACAAACTGCTCAATGGCTCAAGCAATAGTATGAGTTTTGGAGCAGGCAAATGGCAAATAGGAGAAATGTTTGGGTCGTTATTACAAAATGACCTAATGCATCAACAGGTCATGCCACTGAATTTATATGTTCAATTATAGCAGGAATCTTCTGTATGTTATGTAACATTATAATTAATCTCTAAAAATACATCGCACCAAATAGGGCCTGGGCTGCTCCTTTATTAGGGGAAGCGAGTCCCCATTCCCTCTGCAGGTGGAGGGAAGTGATATTTTTCACCTTTCTCCCTCCAGCACCAGCCAGCTTTCTTTTTTAGGCACCAGGCTGACTCACATACCCTCCATTTCTCCTCTGTTCCTGAGTCATGATGAGCCTTGACCCCTCCTGCAAAACAGCAGGTGCAGCAGGAGCCGACAGCTCTGAGAACGCTTCTGAATGAGAGAGAAAGAGGTCATTACTGCCAGGGTAAAATGACTCACGTGAACCACTAACCCAGTTCCTTTTGTCCAACCCGCTGGATATTTCTGTCCTAGTGAAAGGTATTACACGCCATCATTTGCTGCTGTGTTTAGCATTTAACAATTATAAGGCCTATATGAGTTTAGTCAGTAGTCATTATTTGCTTTTTTAAAGGGTTAGTTCACCCAAAAATGAAAAGTTCTGTCATTAATTACCCACCCTCATGTCAGATCCAAAAACTGCCTGTTTTCTTTGCGCAAAAAAAAGTATTTTCGTAGCATCGCAAAACTGAACTTGAGCCATTGATTTTTGTTTTGCGTAGATTAATACACTGTTAGTTTAAATTACATCATGACCAGAGTTCTAATAAACATTGACGGTTCTAATAAACATATTACAATGTATGGCTGTTATTTAAGAAAGCATTTCATGTGAAAGCACATTGCGTGCTGCTGCAGTTATGCTGCTTTTGCACACAGTGTGAAATGTGTTATTCTTGCAACTCCGTTTGGTGCTGATAGTGGCACAGAAAATACTCTCCACACCTTTAATAATTCCCTTATGCTCTTGTCTTTTTGCACCCAAGCACTTGTGGAAATGGAGCAATTGATGGGAATGGAGTGTTTAGCTATAACATCACTTCTGCGATGTTCTAAATAAAGAAAGTATAAACTCCCCAGTTATTTTTATTTATTCTGGTGCAACCAGACACATTCATTTTTTTGTTCTTGAACTTCATCTACACATGCTCAAGTATCCATTTCCTGTTTTGATGAAATGATGAACACATTTTCGCTTGATTAATTTTCCACAGCATCTGATACCCCGGGTAAGCATCTGCAACAAACATCTCTGCCCAACAACCTTAAATGACTCTTCATATGACATAAGGCTGAAAATGATCCCAGTAACTCATACTCTCATTGCGGGATATTAGCTGATTAGTTGTCAAGGTTTAGCTTGCAAAGGTATTACCCCATCAAATTAAATGCTGATGAAGACACACTTGAGTAATGGTACAGACGATCTGGGGCGATTCATATCATAATAATTAAAACATTTGTGTCCCAAGGCTGCATTCATCCACCTCTACATCCACCTCCCTTGGTTGAGCTATAACTGTGGACAGCTCAATAAAGTCCATCACCAAGTCCAACTTCCCAGAAATAGAGATTCTATAGTCAGATGTATTTTTGGCTCAGAGAGGACCACCCGCTGAGACTAGCATCTTCTCATCCCAGTAAATGTGACAATTTATTTTTAACATAAAAGGGTCATATAATATATTTTCATAATTGTTAGCAATAATAATAAGAATTATTACTATTATCATTATTATTATTATTTCATTATTATTTATTTATAATACTGTTTATAATTAATAATAAGTATAATTAAGATTTCTTTCTAATAATTTATTATTTTTTTATTATTTACATTTTTACATTTTTGTTTGAAACTGTATTATTATTATTTAGTTATTAATTTACGTAATTATAATACTGTTAATGATTAATAGTAAGTATAATTAAGATTTATAATAATTTATTATTTTTATTCAATTTTACATTTAATTTTATTTCCGCATTTAATATACTAGTAGAAGTAGTAGTAGTAATATTTGTAGTAGTATTAGTATTATTATCATTATGAATAATAATTTAAAGTTTACAGTTTTCACTTAAAATTAAACGTGTTTTTTGAAGCTAAAAACCTCATATTAACCAGACAGTTGCAGCTTAGCTTTAATAAACAGTTTTTTTGTTGTTTTTTTTGTATGTTTGTTTTTTCCTTACACTGGTTTAAGGTTGTTTTAAATTTTATAAGTTACAGTATTTTCTTATTGCACAAGGATCTAAAAAAATCAATGTAAATTTGATTTCTCGTCATCCGACCCCCTTTAAATCATTACTTAAATGTGCAAATTTAGTAGTTGCTATGCTGCCAACATCTCTCCCACGATCCTCCAGGGCTCTAATGATATAATAGCTGTACAGGTGCCAGATAGTAACAGCACAGTCAATATCCACATCACGGATGCTGAAATGAAGCTCTGCAAGTGTGAAAATAGTGGAATGTCTCTGCGTAACATGCCTGCATTGCATGCATAACGTCCCGGTATACATTTACACCTATTCTAAACTTATCATGTGCTCTGAAAATATAGCAAAGCATTGTTTTGACTCTCAAGTGTGAACTTTTTTTACTGTATGTAGCTTATAAACATGCGAGCTGAACAAGCAGGAAGCTCCGAATGTCAAAACAATGTAACCATACTCTATCTCCAAATGATTTATCTGCTCATCCCCTACCCTTTTCTTTCCAGCTCCTTCTCCTTCTTCATTTTCTCTCCCCCTGGCTGTAACATGATTCAGCACTGAATCCAGGAGTCATTGCTACGCAATAATCCTATGCCCCCAGATCCAACCAATGAGAAGCCGGGTCAGTGGACACACCTACATGATGCCACTCTTTGTCCACTGGTCCCCTAGTCTCTGAGAAAACAAGCACTTCCTGTCCACCTCAACCCAGAAATCCATCACTACAGCACATCTCTTCATGACCTTTCTGTCATCAGAAAAATAAAATAACATAAACTATATTTAAATAACTAAAAGGCTAACTAAATGAAAACTAAAACAGAGCATTTATTTAAATTAGATTTATTTGATCTCAGAATTTTTTGTTTTTAAACCATGCTTTTTAAACAATAACTTTTATTTCTTTCAGAAACAGTATTAATTAATTCTTCTTATCATGTTTTATAAAGTCTTTGTTCTCTTTCCTCTTCTTCTGCTTTAAGGTGTTTCTTCTAAGTTTTTCGGGACGAGAGCAGTGATTCACTGATGCATTTCTTTAAAATCAGCCTGTCTGTTGCCAAATGAAAAAGGCCCCTCGTTTCCTCGTGTGAAGTTCAATCTCTCACATCCTGCGAGTCAAGAGAGTCATTGCGACAGGTTGAGTCAGCAGCAGAGAGTTGTGTAAAAGGAATGTATTACACACATGCCTGTTACTCTCGGTTATGGACTTTCCCAACTGTATGCCAGCACACAGAGCTCCTCATCCTTTCCAGTTTCAAAATTACAGAGCTGTTTCTTTAATACAAATTCGCCATTTCGGAGTTACTAGTTGCATTCTAGGTTTTCAATGAAGTATAGAACTGGTCAGATTTGTCCTAAACTTAATGGATGTAAGACCAAAAGGATCTGTTTTTAAGGAGCGTATAAACACTTTATTATTAATTTTACTGTAATTTGAATATTTTCGAATATTTATAGTTTTTGTATTATTACTCTCTGGTGTTTTTGGTGATCAAGAAGCATTATTATCAATGTTGAAAACAATGCTGCTTGATATTTTTATGGAAACCGTGATATAATATCATTGAATTTTTTTTGTGTGTGTGATTTTTTACTTCACACCACAGCATGCATAAAATTGATCAAAAGAAAAAAAACCCCATTTATGATGAAACAAAAGAATTTTATTTTAAATTAATGTTTTTCTTTTAACTTTATATATTCTATTTATCAAAAATACTGAATATAACTTATAACGGTTTCCACAAAAACCCTTGCAAAGTACAAAAATAACCTCGCTTTGATAAAGAGCCCATCAAGGATTTTACAATAAAAATTTCAGCAAGTACATGTATGACGTATTTTTGGCCATGTACTGTATAACAGCAACAATAAACAGCAGGTCAAGATTGTCAAAATAACAATTCATGAAACCCAATGAATTTAAAATGCAATCATAGCTTCGCATTGGTATTTCCACCACATCATCATGTCACATTATCATGAACATGTCACAAAATATTATATTTTTAAAAATATTATATTTGATTTTAGACTCAACACACAAAGCAGAAAACACTTCAACCACCAACAATTGTGTTTTACCACAAAAAGCGATTTAAAACAGCAGCTTGGTTTCAGCTGGTGTTTGTCTGCTGTGGGCGGTAGTTCATGACACATTCATATTCAAGGAATGTAGATTTCAGAGTATTGTTGAAGGTTAAGAGAAGGACATTTTATGATTTTACAACAACAACAACAAGAGCAACAACTATACAGACAACCCAGTAATGTGAGGTCAACATAGCTTTGAAGTGATAGACACATGAGATGAATAAATGTTAAAACGGCGTGGGAGGAAAACAGCAGTATTGCATAACAGAGAAAGGTGCAGAATCTCACACATATAGCAGTCCCAAAATCTACTGTATTTGGACATTTTAACATCACCTTATATAACATAATTATAAAACAAACCAGGGGACATTTATTTTAAAGAAATATAACACAAAATAATATGTGAATGCATTTCAACAGTTTTTTTTAAGTATTGTAATGACATTAATACATTTTAAGGCATGTCAAAAAGTATTCAAGTAATTTTATTGTATCAAGTTAATACAATAAAATAATCTGTTTTCATTTATTTCCTCATGTTGTTTTGCCTGTACAATGCTCACTCTCTGCTGTGAAGAGCTGTACAATGAAACAACAGGTGTTTGAACGGTCTGACACAGTTGGTATGAGGTGTATTAAAAGATGCCACAGGGTAAAGCAAAAAGCGACAAACAATTCCAGGGATAGTTTTTACTGGAAGTCTTTCTGTGTTCCTATAACACTTAGGCTAAACACACTCGCCAAATGCATTGATTGGTAAGCCATTATTGGAAATATGCAATATAATGTCAGATGTTGAAATAATTGCCAGCCATGCAAGGAAAAGAACTGACATTTAGTTATGATATGGTTTAATCATTGACCTTCAAGTGCTTGTTGCTTTTGCTGAAGTAAGTAATTTTTCAGCTGAAGGTCAGTCGCATTCTACCATCATTTCAAACAGGGTCTCGTCCACTGCAGACAACTTAACACCTACAGCATCAGACAATACAGGACCAGCATCCTCTACCAGTGTATTATTATATACCCACTTAAAGATCTGACCTACTTCATAACTGGCTGAAGATAAGAGAGCAAAGGGCAGCTCCTACAAACCCTGTAATCACACATTAGCCAACGCTCTTGGTTTGACTGATAACTTATGCTGTGTATGTGAGGAACTCAACATAGATTTCAATTAATGTCAGGTTTCCCTGATCTCCATACCTCTCCTTAACAGCAGTTCTGTCCAGTCGTCACGAACTGTATGAACGTCTCTGGTGTGTATTTTCTTCCACCCTCACAGCAGCGATTTTCAAACAGTGGGGTTGCACACTATCATGAAAAAAGAAGTTTTAATAAATACAGTATATTCAAATAACAAGTTCGTTGGTGGGCATAATTTGTATTTGCACGTGACGCACCACAAGCGTGTTTTGCGCGTTTTTCCTCACACTGTATGAACTCATATTTATGAACAAATTAGTCGGTTCTTTTGATGAACTAAATGACTCACCAAATCAGGTTTACCGTCATTCTGCCAAATTAATCACTTACTGAACGCCAAAAAATCGTTTATTCAATACCCTGCTCTTGCAGTGCCACTAAGAACACTGCTGAAAGTTGTGGTGATCTGATGCTGTCAATAACAATTTAGTTCTCTTTTAAGCTGGACTTTTCAGTAGCATACTGAGTTCTAAAAAGGACATTCTGACATTCACAAGATTTGGGTTGTGTCACTCAGGAGGGTTGGGGAATGATAAAAACAACCTCTTTTGGACTTTTTGGGTGGTGTGTGAAATCAGAGAGAAACTAAAATAACAGTTTTAAAAAAGCTAAAAAGAACAAACAGGCGAGCAGAAGATATCTTTGTCTATGATGTAGACAACGGCCTGTTTGGCAATTGCTCAGATGCCTTGTCAGAGCTGTTGCTTCTCATCCTCTGCCATCATATAGAAAGCTTCTTAAAGGTAAAGACTGCCAGAAAGAGCTGAGATATTAGCAAGCTTTAAAGGGTTCAGCCAAATTGGATTCAATACAGCCATAATATATATAGTACCTTATCTTGCGGAACATATAACTTTGACAATATTTCCCATTGCTTAGCCTACTTGACTGCTTTTGCAGCCTGTTGTGGCACTGCAGATTTAGCAATATCAGTGTGCCAACTGTGCAAAAAGTGGTTTGAGATTTATAGTGCACTGTACCGGCTACGCTAAATATAGTGGAGATTCCAGAGAGTGTAGAACAGAATGCCACAGCAGATTTACTCCCAATGACTGGCTGACTTTCACTGATTGAGGTCAATATCTGGAACAAAACCGAAAGATTGACTCCAAACCTTGTTCTCTGAAGAGGTGTGAAAAGTATAAACAGAACATCAATGTTCTTCTCAGTACACAACACATCAGCTATCCAGACCATCTGACATGTAGTTTCAGATCTGTGCAGTGTTAACAAGACCAAGTGCACCCAAAGATCCAGACCAAGGCTAGACACCTCGGGGTTAAGATCTACCTGTTCACTATAATGAACTAAACTTTATTACTAATTTATACAGTGTTTCAGAGTCATGGGATGCTGTTATGGAATTCGAGAGATTTCCATTTAATGAAGAGGATACAATACTGAACTGTGGTTAAGGTAAATATCAAATTTAGTGCAATGCAGACTGCACTCCACTAAGTGCACCAGACTAAGGGCACATTTCTCAAGGCCAAGACCATGTGTTTGCCCACCACTATGACGTCTGTTATTATTGGAAACACTCTTACCTTGGTCTAAGTGCCAAAGGTTTGGAAATCCAGAGCAGAGCAAGCGTCTGGACATCTTGGCAACCCCCATCTGAAAGTAGTATTAGTTTTCATCTTGATATCAGAACAATCACCAGAACTGAAAGGTTAAGGTTCTTGACCGAGGCATCATGCAGCATTACAGAGACATGGTTACATACCAGACTGGCCCATGATCTTGCTCGTCCTTTAATAGAAATATCTATTTGAAGACACTCTATTATTCGTATATTAAACTCTTTTATTACAGATGGCACCACTTTAAATTTAAAAAGACTAATTTACACAAAAATTTAAATTCACTGAAAATTTACTCACCTTCTGGACATGCAAGATGTCCTATTTCTTTCAATTCTGGATAATTGAATACAGTGTGTTTCTCTTTTATTTATAAAAGAGGTTTGTTTCTCAAAAGAAACACAATTTTACTTTAAGCCTTATTGTTTTATACAAATTAATACAGAATGTACTTGGTGTTCACTTTTTGTTATGATAAGAGCACTTATTAGTCCACAGAAGAACACAAAACATAATTGCTCTTAAGGTTCTGGAGACAGTTTATTTCGACAGCCTTTAAATGCAATAAACTCAATGAGAATATCAAATATTGCTGAAGTCATAGTGAGAACATCCTACACAAACACACTGCAAAAGTAACCACATGTGGAGTACAGAAGAGTGTTCATCTTTGTCCAGATAGTGAAAGTAATTGGAGTCAAGTATTATTTTCCCAATTGACTTATACACTATGATTCAAAAGAATAACTGAGTTTTTTTATTGTTTTGTTAACTACCATTTCTTTACCTTTCCTATCAATACCAAATGATTCCAAACCCTATATAGAATGGAAAGTTTTGTAATAAGATCTTGAAAACATCATCTAAAGTCTCAGGTGCTACTTTTGGCCCATAGCTCCCTCAAGTGCACTCCGAATTCCGGTAGTGCACACTAACACTTGTGCCGAGCTTCTCACACTGTGTCACAGCAGATGTAAATCAGATGGTAAGACAGGCCATATGGTGAAGTTTATCCGTCTCCCTGCTGACTGGAGTACACTCATCTGGAACTGATCCGACTCCAACTGCACATAATCTAAGAGGTTACAGCCCTCTGACCTCAAAGATGATCTGTTTGTTTTGGGGGTGTTGCAGCAGGCCTGGGCCATGGGAATGTGTTTTCTTTAGCTGGGGGAGACGAAGGGATAATATGGGTCTATAAAGGGGTTGCATGATTTACAGAGGGTAGACATCTTTGAGAGGAAGAAACAGGAAGAGCTGCTTTTTTGCTCTGTGTGCTTCCTACATAGGCATTACAGACAAACTCCTACACATTCTGGTTTAGAAAAAAGAAGCATAATTACACTGCTTGCTAAGATCCCTTCTTTTGGACAAATTATATGGCAACATCGCATATATTTACACGGAGTAACAAATCCCAGAATGCACTGTGACAAACTCAAGAGAATAAAATAAACCCGAGATGGAGGGTGAGGTGAGAGAAATGTTGATTATTAGTATACTTTTCACTTCGGGACTACAAAAGCATCATTAAAATAGCTTTCAGTCTTTCGTCTGTGTTCTCTGATTTCTTAAAAGTTTAAAGCGCAGCAGTGCTCATCCACTTTTTTTTTCCCAATAGGAAGTCTTGAAAGGTATTTATTAAAACATTAAAAGCAATGAACCAAACCAAACAGATTAATCACAAGTTGTTGCACTTGATTGTTTTGAGGTCCACATAGTTACAAAATACAGATTTGCGTGTTCCAGGTACGGATTATGGTTTCATTTGGAGAGGAAATAACAACAAGTACTGATGAGATACCAATAGCTATATTAGATATTTACACAAAATAAATTGTATAGTAAGCTATTAGAGAGAGTGATAGAGGGCAAAATACATTAAACGGTGCAAAAAAAGAACGATAATATGTTGTGATATGCCTGTTTTTGATGATGCTAATGGGAGGACGTGTAATGGTTGTTTTAGCTCTTACAGAGCTGTGGGTTCATATAGCTGATGGCAGCTCTTTAGTCTTGGGTGTGCCACGCTTGTATCATCCAAGAAGGTCAGACCGCAAACCTCTCTGGTCCTCAGCGGTTCCCCTCGCTGCCCATTTCAGTCCAATAGGTACTTTCAAGTATTCGACGTGTCTGAACTTTCTCCAGAAATGTAAGAGCAATATATTCAGTAGGTCATCTATTCAGTTTTTCTTCCTGTCCCCTCAGGGCAGAGGGAAACTAGCTGAAAGAAAGCAGTCAGAATGACTTTTTTTCTTCAGTATACCAGGCTGTGACTGAATATAAAACATTTGCTGGTCTGCTTAAATTTGCAGCTATTGTGTTTCCATTCACTGTTGTTTTTCACATATAAAAAAGGTGTCATGCCTTCGCTCAGGGACATGAATGCATGTTGCTGGAGTGTTAATTAAATTGTGCAGAAAACACACACACACAAGGAGAAAGGAAGACAGAAAGAAAAAGAATCTTCATAGTTTTGAGTCATTAGCCAGAATACATCTTCACCAAAAACATCAATGTTGACCTTAAAAATGGTCAATCATTTTACACATTTGGCCCATCTGATCAGATAAGCAGATGATTCACATGTCGACTGTTTTTGTGCTGCTTGTCTGGAAACAAAAACAAGCCTGTAAAAATAGTACAGAAATCAAAAGTGAAATTTGCTTTGTGAAAAATTTGGATGAGCAATTGAAACAAAGCATGAAATTTTATTTTGGAGATGTATTTAAATATTACTCTTTTAATTATTCATTTTCAATTAATTTAAACAAATAAATTTGTTTATTTACATTCATGAAATTTACTCTTAAAACTAAAAAAAAATCTATGAATGCCTGGTTTGACATACTGTATTATCTTTTTTTATCAGTTGTCCTAAAGACACAAACAAGTTTTTGTTTCTCCTGGCAAAATGTGTAAAACTGGTTTGTTAAGCTTCATACCTATACAGTATCTACAAACACATGCCTTGTTTTTTGTTTTGTTTTTTACATACCTTAATCAGTTCTTAAAATGTATTATTATTTTAATATCGGAAGATATTTTCATTGTTCGCTATTAAATATATATGTGGGATAAAGATCCAGTCAAAGAAAAATACATATTGAATGGTGGTTGAATATTTATTATTGGTGTTACATAAACCAAGCAGCAGAATTATGGGGCTCACTGGCCAGACTGCCACTCAACCTACATGACATTTCCATTCAAAACAATACTAAAACCTTCACAAATTAATTTAGTGATAATTATATTCACATATGCATATATTTAAAAAAACAATCACATATAAAAGGCAACTTAAAAACTAACAAGATTTAGTGCAAAGGCAGAAACAGTAAAAAACAACTATTGTTTTTATTTTACAATTTTCAGTAAAAAAAATAGTGAGGTTAGAGATGTGTGTCCGCGATAGGAATCCGCCGCAGCTCTACGATTTGAGAGTTAGCCACACTGCCTCCATCATGACTGCCGTGGACTGACTCGCTGTCGCTCACATTAAGGCCAGATCCTGTTTGAAGGTAAAACATTACTCCAAACTTAGTAAACTTAATAAACAAAACAAAAAACATAACTAGTATTCATCAAAAAAATTCACAGGACTTCTTAAAATTGCTAAACATCTGTAAGGATTTAGGTACATTTCTGAAAGAATGGGCCTTACCAGTTTTTAAGGCAAATATGAGGTCATCAAACTCCTGTGACTCCTCATCCTGCACCAGATTAGTGTTGATGAACCCTCCTTCTGTGATGTAGGTCTCGTCCTGAGGACTCTGTTTGAAAACACTGCTAGGCTGACTGCTGGGCCTCAGTGAAGCTCTCTCCCAATCTGCAGAGATCTGAAAAACATAACGAAAAAAGATCTTTAGATCTCAGAAAAATAAATAAAAGAAATAAATACATTTCAAAGATTCACCGCATTAAAATGCCTTTTGTAGTTGATTTAGTTTGCACCCAGTCTGAGCTGACAGGAGCCACACAAATCAGCCATTCACCAGTGTGTCTGAGGCAGGGGTCATTCAGAGGTAATGAGGACTTGGATGTCTATAGAGTTCTACCAAGCTGGGTATGAGGCGTGAGTCAGCCTTCACAAGCATTCAGATGTTTCGTAATAAATTCTGGTATAGTTGGAGATTTATAGGCTTAATATATATATATATATATATATATGAGTATGTCATTTAATTTGTTTCATTTAATTGTAATATTTTATAATCTTTAGGCATCTCATGATTCTTTGGCAATTCCAATCACATTCAAAAATGACTCTTTCATTGTTTAAATACATATATATATATGTATTTAAACATTAGAAATTGTATGTGTGTGTATATATATATATATATATATTTATATATATATAAATATATATGTATATATACACACACACACACAATTTATAATA
>JAUMHE010000048.1:13586885-13598773 GCA_032359235.1 Enteromius mattozi | reverse complement strand
AGATTTCTTTTTTTTCTTTTTCTAAACTTAATAAAAAAGTCCCAAAAAAGTGATGGACTAAACAATAATCATTTCTAATCAATGAATGAGTCTAACATCATCACCTCCGCAACACACTAAAGCATCTAAAATGCTCCCTCAGATCAGATTAATGTATTAAACTGATAATGAAGAATTGTAATATAAGTGGTGTATCAGACTCATTTCTAAAGTTCACACACACAAAACTGTAGAAACTGCTGACTTTTTGCATGAAGAGGTAGTGGTACTCATCACAATAACCTTCTGAATCCATCCTGTGACATAAATCTATTTTTTCACTCATTTTAATCATCAAAGTAAAGAACAAATGGCCCCATTAAACACAACATTGTGAAACAGTACATCTGACTTCCCCCTAATGCGCTTCCTAATGGCAATGGCTTCATTTCCTTTGGCTGGGTGCTTTTTCCCAGGAGGATGGAGGGAGAGGTCACTCCAGTCCTCCATGTCCCAGGCACCTCATTTTGGTACAATAGCCCATCGACAGTCCTGTAATCAGAACAGAATGTACACCGGGTGAACTGAGCACCGCCAGGCACCTAGTCATGTCTGTTTGAAGAGCCTGAGTAGACGGCCACCCCTCCAGAGCGCTGTTTCCTTTCCTCTCTCCACCAGTCACCTCCTCTCAATCCAACTGCCTCTTGTCTCGAGGCCACATGTGACACTAAGAGCTGCTTTAAACTAGGAGTCAGTGCTCTCATGAACAAAACAGGATTATTTCAGTTCTCTCAAGTCTGCACTTAGAGGTCAATGTCCCTAAAATTACAGTCCAACCCCGATCCCATTGATTTGTCCTCATAAATAGGCTTTAGCTAAATAAATAAATATATTGCAAGCCATTTTGGCATAACTTGGAAAAGTAACAATTGATTTAAAAAAATGAAATGCACTGGAGAACTAATACCTAATATAATGGTAATTACAGACCATATTATAGAATTATTTATTTTTTCAGATAAAGTGGGCCAGTGGTTTTAATTCAGCAAATATTTCAGCTGTATTTAAATGAATTTTAATCTATCCGTAAATAATGCTTAAATACATGCCACATCTGCTTATGTTGGTCAATATTTTATTTTTATGTTGACAATGGCACAGTAGATCATCCTAGTTATAACCCTGTTTTTTTTAAATGTTCAAAAATCTGTTTTTTTTATTATGTTATGTTTAGTTATATATATATATATTGTTTTGAATTGAATAGTTTCACTTAGTTAAGACTCACTAATAAATTGTAGAGTCTTGAGAACAGATCGGCATTAAAGTTGCAGACTGAAGAAAACTGAGATATTTTCTTTTTAAACATCTACTCTAAAAGCCTTTCTTGATCTCTGTCCATCCTTCCCAGGCAGCCCTACATCTCCCCTCCTAACCTCCCTACACCCTCATTCCCGGATCTGTGGATAGTTTACATTGAGGGCTCAGAGGAATGTGAGCTTCTACACCAGGCCTCTTTATTACATAACACTCTCTTACAGTCTGTGTGTGCGTGAGCTGACTCGGTGAACAAACACAGGTCTGAGAGTCCTCTACCTCGACTTGAGGATGATAAATAGGTGGTTATGCAAACACACATATATCTAAATGTTACCGATGTAATCTTACAAGTACTTGTGTGGTATGAAAGGCAGTCAGATGCCACTGCCAAATAAAGCAAGTGCGACAACTATTCATTAGAAATGTTTATCATAACCCTCAGTAACAGATGCACCTCTTCCATGGCACTGATGAGGTTCTGTGTGGACTTGCTGATTTCTCCTCCACCCACGGTAGCAGCACCAGTGCTCTGGTATATGGAATCTGGGCTGCCGTGTCCATTCATTTCTACGGTGTAGGTTGCCTTAGCTGGCCAGAAGAGCTGATTATGCATGATGAAGTAGACGGAAAACACATATAGACCCTGAAAAAGATGAAATCACCAGTAAGATGAATAGAGTTATTTTCTCTGTTCTATAAAGGGAAGAAGTGCAGGACCTCTATGAGATCTTAATCAATAGATTTGTTACTTAAGCAACAGTTAATGCGATATTATAAATATAAACAAATCTATATATTCAAAATACATCACACCTTTTAGCCCTACATTTTTTTAAAAAGAAAATGTAAAATACATTGTGCATTTTAGCATGACTGGAATTATGATTTAACTATGTGTTATGCATCAGCATATATGTATTATACAAGTATTAGACATTCCAAATGTGTTTGTCCAAACTAAACAAAAAGAACAAACATCTCCAATTAGTCATTTGGTCTTAAATTCCAGATTTTGTAACTTTGCATGACATCATTTCCCTCACTCTGACATCACTGTCAATGAGGGTCTGGCCAACCATGATTTTTACTGGGTAGTAGCACCAAACCAAACATCGCTGTACACACACTTGTGCCAAATATCTCATGAACACTGAACATTTCATAACAAATGGGACATGTGGGTGACAGACTGCAGGTGAAATTAAAACAAGAGAGGAAAAGTGCTGAGCTTTTGGAAATACAGAGAAATATACATAACGTTTCTGAGGAATAGACAGTGAATAATGCAATATGAGTTCATGCGTTCTATTAATGATTTATATAGTGTGGAAAATGTAATGAGGAGAGAAGAGAATAACCAATGACACACACACACACACACACACACTCACACACACACATATTAGGGACTGGACTTACTTTCTTTGAACTAAAAATTTCTTTGAAGCTGAACTGCATATAAATCCAGCCCTCACTGAAACCACTGTGGCTCAGCATCACTGACAGGTAAATCAAACCGTGGATATAAGCACGCACACATACCGCTCACAAAAATAGAGTATCGATTTCAGGCCTCATTTATAGACTATAAGTGGGCAGCCTGTGCTTCGCTGGGCAGCTTTATCACTGCTACCTGAAAGACACACAAATGTCCAGAGGCCAGAGCAGCACGCTCAATAACTTCTGATAGTTACATAACTGTTCTCAGTTTAGAACAGACAGGTGTGGTTTTTACCTGTGATAGATATAAGGGAAATGATCTGACACAACGCACCTTGTGAGAAATGGTGTGGAAGAAACAGAGACCACTGGCTAAATTAATAGTTCCTCTAAATGTACTCATCTGTATTCACATTCATTCAAGCTTTAAACAAACAAACAAAAACAAAACATAATAGAACCATCAAAGTAATGTAAAAGTATAATAAAAGTAATCGATATGACTTGACAGGCTTTGTGTCAAGAACATTCTGAAATGCAAATACAAAATACTGAAATGCAAATTGATTTTTCTTCTAATATTTTCTTTAAAATATATTTTAGAAAGTAATAATAGAAGTAAAAAGTAAGTCGGACTGTGGACAAGAAAACTGCCTCGTTATATATGTCATATATCTTTTTTATTTTTAAACTTTTTTATTTTAATGTATCTAAAAGAAGTCTCTAATGCTCACCTTTAATGCTTATATTTTAATGTATTTTTAAAATGTAATTTATACCTCAGATTCCAGTCCTGCACACGATTCTTCAGAAATCAAACTAATATTCTGATTTGGTGCTCAAGTAGCATTTTTATTAATGTATAAAACAGTTGTTCTGCTTAATATTTTTGTAATTTTTTTTTTTCTTTCTTTTTTTTTCAGAAAACCTAATAACTTCTGAATGCTAGTGTAGCAATATAAATAATAACAATGCTGCTGACTACTGAAGAATGAATACATGTAGTGATTAAATGCTTAATCTGGTGTAATGATTAATCTGACTCAGTTCACTGCTGGTGATCAACAACATCTCTATTCCTTTTTTATTAGCACTTGACAGGATTTCTTTTTGCATATGCCTTGATATTTTTCCCACCTTTTTTACTATACATCCTGACATCCTGAAATCAGTAGAGGTTAATATGAAGATGTTTACAGGCTTTCCAATCAGTCAGGAACTAACACCATTTAAATGATATCGCTGCAGTTTAATTACATTTATGGCAACAGCCACTGAGAAAATAAGAGGACGAGCATGGGAAAATTGCATCATGGAAAACAGCACCCATGAAAACAGATGCTCAGGGCTTTATTATTGAAAACAGACCAAAACATTTGCAGGAAATAAAGGGAATGTGCAGGGAAGAGTTAAAACTAAAATATCACAAAATCATAAATGATTGGTGAAGAATTCCTTTTGAGAAAGTTCTATCAACCGTGTTCACGGATGTCTGTATGGGCCTCCCACATGTTTGTGAAGATTTTCCACAGAGGGAGGTCATGTTTTGTTGTAGGCACTGCTGACATTTTTTATGTGGGCATTTAGAGTTTGACTCAAAGGGAGTCAAAACAAAATTTTGGTGCTATTTACGCTCTTTCTAGGTGAAGGGCATCTTGTCCAACCCAGTCATGTTTTGGCTGTATCAGAAACAATAACAGCTTCTCTGGCCTACTATTAGTCAGTCTGTAATGTAGGACAAGCAGAACAAATATGCTCAACTGTATCAACTGTGTGTTTAGTTGCTGTTTACACTGCAACAGTGAGGAAATATTGAAGATGAAAAACTGGATGAAGCAGTGATATGGATGTTTTTATCTTTTCTGCTGATGGAAAGGATTTTTGGACTTGTCTGTTAAAATGTTACTTGTTACTCAAACTTGCCAGAGGGAAGGCCATCTAACACGGCATGTAAAATGTGATGTTGCAAGCCATATTTTGCATGCTACATTTTACTATTTTAATTATCTACATCCACTGCACTTCTAAATGACGCTATTTTTTTTTCTTTTTAACCAAGAAAAAGCTGCTCGGTTTGAAATTGACTTGTTTGTGTCTAGTGCTTTAAACATCGCTACATTATACAAACTGTTTTTGCCTGCAAAATATTGCTTATGTGACTGTATCTTAACAGTTATGTAACATTTTAACTTATAACATTGGAGTTCAAACTTTCTTCCTCCTTACAACATATCCATGACGTTAAAGAGTTATTAAGAGAAACCATCCTTTGCAGTTGGTCAAGTGATAACTCTATCCAGCTTTATTGACCGTGGTGGACTTCACTCAACTAGTGATAAACAGATAAACACTCTCATCATCATACAATGCCTTTATAGTCCACCCCCACGTAACAGCCTGGCCAGTATCTTAAGATGATTTTATGCAAGAGGTGTAGAGGCTTTAGAAATCAATGGGCTACAGTATCTATCTATTTTATCTATCTAGAGCATGAAAAAAAAAACCTTCCAACACATTAGCAGACTGGGCAGCTGTGGAGTGATGGTGAGGTGATTGTGAGAGTAATACATCTGTATTCAGAGATAAGATAGCTGCTTGCAGGTCTTAAACTAAAGGTGAAGAGCCCACTGGGCCCTCAAACGTGGATCCTATCTTCAGGATTAGGACTTATCTAATGCTTTTAAGCTGTGAACTATTAAGTCTAACTGAATGTGATTCTGAGGGTAAGAACTGACCACCGGTCACAACTTTATCACTTTCACACTGAGTTCAATGACATAACACTTAGAGATAAGATTAGACTTGGTCTGTTTTGTAAAAAGCAGCATCAATAACCGTAATATTATTAACGAAATAAACCATTTTTAACATTTTTGAAAGAAGCTGCTTACCAAGGCTGCATTTTATTTATTTTTAGAAAAAATAAAACAGTAAAACATTTTATTAAAAAGTAAAACCATAATATTTTGATACTAACTAGTGCTGTCAAATGATTAATCTTGCTAAATCACATCCAAAATAGTTTTTTTGTATTGTAATGTGTTATAATAAGTAATATGTTTGCATTTTTTAATATGTGTGTGTACTGTGAATATTATATATATATATATATATATATATATATATATATACACAGACATACATGTATATATTTTCATATATATACACAGCACTAATACTAACCATTTACAATATCTATTTTATATTTGAATATATATTAAAATGTAATTTATTCGTGTAACGGCAGAGCTCCAGTCTTCAGTGTCACATGACATTTTTGAAATCAAAGATGCTGATTCTACACTCAAGAAACATTTCTTATTATTATTGTGTAATGTTGTGTAGCTTAATATTTTCATGAAAACCATGACACGTTTCTTTTATGATACTTTGATGAACAGCAAGTTCAGAAAGAGCTTCAATAAAATCAAGTTACATCATGTTGTATGCATGTTCTTACCAGAAAGATGTTGAAGATAACAAGGAGGATCAGCATCCACAAATATCTGTAAGCCATGTGCAATCCAGCCCAAAGACAGACCAGAGTCACCAGAGCAAACAGATACAACATCATGGGTACCTCTGAAGAACAAAACAGAAAGAAACTTCAATTGGGTTCGTATGATCAAATAGGCTCATCTGGAAAAAAGGAAATGTTTCCTAAAGTGCAAGACGGCAACAATATTTTTTTTCAGTTTTCAGATGCATGGATGCTGACTGTGCTGTTTTTATCTGTGCTACATGCACCGATGCCAGCAGCCATGGGTGCTGTTTTCAGTTACAGAGTGAGCTGGCCAGGCATGCTTCAGTTTTTCCATAGTTCAGACAAGCTTTTCACATGCAGCTAGAGCTCTTTGAAATGCACTCGCTCTGGCATGAGAGCCGTGTGGGCACGTTTATTGACCTAGGGCAGGAGTCCAAGATGGCTGCCAGCGAAAACAAACAAACCAGAACAACAAAGGAAGAATAAAATGAGTTGTCTCATTAAGCAGGTCACAGTCCAGAGACTGTTCTGGGGTAAATGAGGGCAACCATGGGTACAAAGTACTTGGCCCATGAGTGTTCTTCATGTGAGCAAACAATGCCTCTCAGTGCCAAGACTCACTCAAGCATATTGGCACAAGGACTTTAACCAGACTGAGTGTTTTACTTTAACAACAATTATGAGTTTAATTACTGAAACATTCACTCAGAGGGAGGGAAGAAAAATATGTGTTGCAAACACGCAAGCTCAAAACCTGACATTCTAGCATCAACATAAAATAATCATTTACTCAAAGTCATGCCATTAGGAACGTAAGCACTAGGGTTATGAATTTTGATGATTTTGTGGATTTGAATACTCAGCAAATAAGCAATGACACAATACAGCAACTAGCAGCAGAAATGATGCAGGCCTAACCTGAATAATAACAAAACATTAAATTTGGTCCATTCTAAATTCAGTAACAGTATAGGGTCAAATTCTCACGATTAACTAGTTGCTTATTGGCATGCCCATTATTAACATATTGGCTGTTTATTAGTGCCTATAAAGCACATATTCTGCATGACCATATTCAACATTCCTAATCCAATACCTATGCTTAACAACTACCTTACTAACTCCTCATTTTTAAATCAGTTTAATGTAAATTAAATAATTTTTTGAGATGCTGTTTTGAGTTTTCATTACAAATTATTGCCCAATGATCCTTTTGAATTCTTATGTTACCTAATACCACTTCTTATGGCTCTATGCCTTCACAGGCAATGCATCTGTGATTTCTATGTTGGCCAAAGTACACAACCAGGCAAAGCTGTGGCTGATAATTAGCGAGAGAGAGGCAGTCTGTGTCATTGTTTCTTTCAGCAGGCCTTATTTGCATCCACTCACCTCTTCGACCTCGTGAAAACCCTGTTTTTTAATTCGTACATATAATGAGGGAACAAACAAGTGTGGCTCCAGAATGGAGAACAGGCTGACTCATCCATCATACTCTACTCTTATTACATAAACATAGACGTGAGCACTTTGAGGACTCCAAACAATGGCAGAAACCTGTATTCACTTTTTTTTTTTTTTTTAATAAAATGCATTTGCCGGTTATTTGATTTACAACTTGGTGCATCCGTTGACTGAACAAATGGAATATTCAAATACTGACATCTTTCTTTGATGGCCACAATTGGACAATTAGAGGCTGAAATTAGACAACATATTAGCTCTATTTGTTTTAGCACATGTTTGAAGTGCATTAGATGCAACAGCAGATGTGCAGAACCCACATCTAGGGAAAAAGGATATTCATCAGTTTAACCTCCACAACCTGGCGCTTCCCTGGGCTCGCTTACCGCATCCCTGATGATGGAAAACAATCATGCATGCACCTGCAGCCTTGTTTGTGCATGCCAACGTCTAATCAAATTAAGACAAGCAAACACCCTGCAAGTTCAAGAGAGATTTCAAATAATCCTCAAATTCTCCAAGCGCTATTGCTGAAATGCATGCATGCATGACAACAACAGCAAATGAGATTATAATTGGCTTTCATTAGAGTGAATGAGGGTGATGAGAATAAGTACAATCCAAAATGAGGCTTCCTTTACGGACACGACTTGCTGTTTGAGAACATGACGTCCTGTGGCGTCCCAGAGCACCTCACTAGCAGAACTAACGCACACCGCATTAACATCTGTTCTGCTGCTGCTTTGATGTTAAAATGGCTCTGATGGCACCAGGAGTGCAAAGACAAGCAGAGTCATAGGCCATGCATGACTGACACATCTCGGGGGCGATTCAGTGGAAGACCTGCCAGCAGAAGCAGGCAAACATTATGAAAGACTTGGCAATGAAAAGTAGGCCACACATTCCTCACCTGATAGACAACACATGGCACAGGGCCAAAGTTTAACACCAGGTTAGCACAAAAATGCCATGGTCACTTGTCTAACTTTACCTGCTGTTTGTGTTTGTCTCAACTACAGTTAAAATTACGGTCATTTTTGACGGTAAAAAACTGAAAATGCTACGGTAAAAACCTGGTAAATGGTTAATGGTAAATTCCTGTAAAATTTACAAGGAAAAACATTCCCTACATGTTACATGTAATGTTGTTAAATTATTGTTTATTGCATATGTCAGTTTAATGAGTCTCACCATGATGGTGTTTAGTGTTTGTGTGAATGACACTGAGCACCTTCTATATATATTCATATTTAAAAGCTGCTTGTGATTGGCTTTGGTTCATCATGTGACTTTCTCATCACCACCTGCTTTTGGTGGTTATCAGTGTATTTCGAAGGTACAAAACAGATTTCAGTGCTTTAATAGGTTGGTATATTAACATTTTCTTAGTTAATGAAATTCTGGTATTTAACTGTAAATTTATCTTAAAACCGTAAAACCTAAAACCTTGTTACTGTATTTTTACAGTCAAATTCCATTCAGTTTTTTTACTGTAAATTTTACAGTGTATACTACATTCACTTTCATGTTTTGGTTGCTTTTTACTTTTACCAATGCTGTTGCCATAGAACCTTTGGCAACGCTTTTCAGTGTTCATGTTACAATGTAACAGAATGCAATTCGGAATGTAACCACCTAAGATAAAGAGGAACACATCCAGCTATTACAAATGAACAGCACACACACGTTTTTATCTAATTTAAATAATTGCATTGAAAGTACACAAATGTATAGAGTAAAATATAGAACCAGTTACCATTTACCAATTATTTTGTAGGTTTGTTTTATTCACCTTGTTTATCTAAAAGTGCTAATATACACAATCTCTATATCAACAAAGAAGTGAAAGCATATATATATATATATATATTTTTTTTTTTATTTTTTTTTAAAGGACAATGCTGTTTAAAATGGTTTTAGAGTGTGTACAGCATCTCTTACCAAAGAACATGTCAATCCTTTTCATGTTCATAATTAAAATACACCTTGTATTATTATTAGTGTAATAATTATATTTACATGTACATAACACTAATACACTAATACATTATTTATTTTAACATTACTTCCATTTCGAGTTCTTCTGCAAATCAAAAACATCCAATTTTATTATATTTTTCTGTTCTTCACCTCATTTATTTTTCTGCATATTAGTCTCCACTTTGTACATGCTGTTCTCTCTCCAAGTCCTTCCCTCCCTCCTCTCCCTGACTGCCTTTGCTTTCCTTCTCTGTAAGCACATTCCAAGCTGTGGTCTGGGCCTGGCTACCTCTGAAGCAGCAGGTTCCTAAACCCCGAGGAACCATCTCTCTATTTAAATGGAACTGGCAAGATCCCTTCCTCTCTCAATGAAAACCAGGCTCCCATTAATCCATGGCCTAAACACAAAGTGTTGTACAATACCTCTAATGTTTCCACTCATATTTCACAACTAAAGTGACTCAAAAAGCGAATTTGAATGAATTAACCTCACTCCATCCAGTTATGCCATTATAAGTAATTTCACAGGGTTTTTCTGAACATAATACACATTTAAATCTTTTATATTTTCTATATGTTTTGTCAACATTTACATACACTAGTGTTCAAAAATACAGTAATCTTGTAAAACATTATTACACCTTAAAATAACTTTTTCTTTTTTAATATATCATAAAATTTAATTTTTCCAGTGATGGCAAAGCTGAAATTCAGCAGTTATTACACCTGTCTTTTGTAACATTATAAATGTCTTTAACATTGTTTTTAATCAGTTAAATGCATCCATGCGGAATAAAAGTATTAATTTCAAAAACATATATAACTATATTAATCCAGAATGTGGTAAAGTGACATAAACTGTTAATGTTCTGCAGTAAATAGAACTAGAACCTGTCAACCAATTACAATCTAGATTTCTGTTAGTAGTGATGTAAAATATGCTGATGGTCGAAGAGATAAACATACAACACAAGACATTTTAGAGTCAATTCAAGTCAAGACAAAATGGTATCAGTTAATATATATATATATATATATATATATAAAATGACATATACAACAGACAACTACAGTGTTATTCTGGAGGGGGAAGAAGGTCTCTTAGGGTGAGAAGACCCTTAGCATAAGAAAGCAAACACTGAGGACCACTGGGGAAAAACAGCAGGGCCTAAATGTGAGACAGCACTCTGGCTCCTGTTTAAGATGCAAAAGCAGCTGTCACAACATTCAGCTGTGGTTCAACTCAGAGGATGAAAGACCTTTCTTTGTCTCCCTCTTGAGTGAGCTAACATCTGCCCGGCCAACAGCTTCAATGATAAGAAAAAAGTGCTTCAACTCAAAGAGACATGGGTGGCTAAGAAGAGGATCTTTGTAAGGAGATGAAAGAATAAGATAGCGGGAAGTGCTGAAATCTTCCAATAAATCTGTTGGAACACCAGAGGTGTCCAACAACTTTGTGAGAAGAAACAAACAAAGGCTTTAGATGGAAGTACATACTAGATCAACATGCTCTTTGGAATCAGACACTTGATATTCTTTTGTGTGTGTACGTGTGCTTGTGGGTGACATTTGGACATCCTGCTCCTTCCTCTGAACTGTGGGTGTGGGAAGCGTGTCTGGCCTCACGCCAGCGCTCTGACCAGACGTTCCATACAGCATGTTCTCGGAGAACTGAGACCTCTCTAGGGAAAACGAATAGTGTTTGGCTTAAAAAAAGAGGTCGGACACGAACTACATCAGTAAAACAGAGGTCAAAATCAAACAAATGAGATTTGCCTCTTTTAAGTAAATTCTATATACAAAACAATTTCTTTTTCAACAGTTAAATGATAAGTGTGTATACTGGCTAAAGGCCCCGATATACTTCAAACAAAATCGAAAAACGAACTGAAATGACGCAATTTCAAACAAAATCAGACCAAAACAAAGTTCGTTTTGGCAGTTCAAATCGGCTGACCAAAGCAAATTTTGGGGAGTTTGTTTTATCTCCTAAACACCTTTGAGCTACCACTGGTCCGAGGCGGCTACGCAATCGGTGGGTGTGTTCTGAAACTCCACCTTCTTTGATGCAGAATTTTTTTTCATTCGTTAGGGTTCATTCATTCGTTTTTCATTCAATCGAGGTCTGGCAAGGGAGCAACATCTCTAGTCACTATATAAGTATATATATTATATATATATATATATATATATATATATATATATATATATATATATATAT
>JAUMHE010000048.1:13556724-13586785 GCA_032359235.1 Enteromius mattozi | reverse complement strand
CAAGTTTTCCAAAGCCATGAAAAGAATGAAAGGAAAGGTAGCAAGCAAATAAATATTACACCATACTGCTGCTGCTGTCGTCGTCGTTTTCTTTCAAAGCGAAAAAAAAAAAAAAAAGGTACGCAATAAATAAGCCTTAGTTATTAATCAAACGTATAGGCTACGTGCGTCACGTCATGTCATGTTTACATTAATCTACACCCCGCCTCCAGCAGTGTGGGGGTGTCAGAATGTTTGGAAACAGTATACCGTCACTCAGCCGTTTCGAACTTCTTTTTGCCCTCAAACGAAAAAGAACTTTGTTTGAAGTATATCACGGCCTTAAAAGTCCACCGGTGCCATTTTCAGCTCAGCTCAATTTCCAAATAAAATATGTAATCGAACTCAACAGGGTAATTTTTGCTGATTGTTTTCAACAAAAGAAATGGATCCAGACACTAGACTTTGGCTCAAATCATGGGAACATTATGTAACAGTAGTATAGTGTTAGTGATATAAGCAGTTAAGCAAGGCCATAAAGATATGAGATATAGGAGGGTGAAATGCACAGTATTTAGCAGCTGAAATGGGATACTGGTAAACAGAGATTTGAACTCTAATACCCTGCTTCTATGACTCTACAGTCTGTAAATGTTTTATGCAATCATGAATTGTGGTGAATATTATGCATGACCTAGGGATCAAGTGTCTGCACTGCAAGTCATTACTATGCAAATACAGAGCAAACATAGTCTGAACACTGGACACAACATGATAAACTTCAATATTGACTGTACTGTTCACTAGATTTAAAAAAAGTACTATAAGACCTAGATTAAATTTGTTTACAAGTACAATAACATGAAGGGCTCATAAAAACATTTGTGAGTTCTGTCCCTTTGTTTACTATCAAAACTTCCTCCTTTAATCACAAAGCATATCTTATATTGGCTATCACTTACAGCAGCAGATTCCAAGAAACTATTTATTTGATTCAGGACATCTTATCATTCTCAAATAGTCCTAAATTTATTAGCCTTAGATACTGGGTTAACAAGGCTGTTTACAGGCTGGGCGGCACAGCAAATACAGATTGTTTGCATTTGATTAAAATAATAATAATAAAATGTTCAATTACACAAGATGTTTTTGGCTGGACTTTGAAACAGAACATGTTTAGGTCCAGTAATTTCATAAAGCAATGCCACTTTACAAATAAAGTTATTATTTAAGGCAAGCTCAAAAAAATTGTTACAGTATTTATTAATCTTTGCTAATGATAGTTAATAAATGTAATCAAGATAACATTAATTAGGATTAATAAAGGACTATGTTAGCCAATGTTATTATTAGCTTACTGAAAGTTTTACCAAAAAAGCAAAATAATATAAATAAATTGTATACATATTGTATTTCTCAAACCCCCCTATTAGTGAGCTGTTGCAGTCATACTCTGCCACATAAACATGCCTCATTAAAAGAGCTAAAGCTTTATTCCTGAGCCAGTAAGGCTTTTCCAAGACAATGACTGCATTGTGAAAAAGCACTACTTCCTTTAAGATCATACAGAACAACTGCAAAAGCCAAATTAAATCTTTAAATAGGGCTGTGGTAATTATCTCCCCACAGGCCTTGGAAAGAACACCTCTGCCTAGCGGCTAAAGGCTGACTCCTTAATATCTTGGCTCAATAATGTGGTTCTTCAGAGGCTGAAAAAACTCCAGACATTTTATGAAGCACCTCGGAATATCTCAAAGGCGAGTCACAGTCAGAATTATCCATCAGCTTCTAATAATCCGGAAACGGGTTAGAGAAGTTTGTGCTGAAGCTTCAACAATTGCTGTAACTCGTGTCGAGATGCAAATGGTCAGAGTATATTGGTTTTCACAGTTTGAAAAACGCAAACTTAATAATAGAACCCATGTTCAAACCATGCATAATTAAATTAAATTTGCAACAAACAAGAAACTGAAGACACATTTGATAGCATTTTGTCATTTAGTTAATAATTGCTTGATTTATTAAATCGACCTGTACAGAACAGTACTTGCATCCCATCTCTTGGTTGAACTGTTTTTATTTCATTTCTATATTTACTTCAGACATAAATTTAGTCAACCGGCCCACCAGGAAACGTTCTTTCACTCGTTGTGTCCATTTCATCCCCATCCCAAGCTGAATGTTTGGTTTGACATTTAATCAAGCAGCAACACACCCAGACAGAATCAACATCAAGAGTTAACAGGAAAGAGCGGGTTTTCTAAATGCATATTTATCTGACTGTGCTTTTTTGACAGTCATTAAACACATCCGGCATTGAGGGCAAATTTGCTGCATAATGTATTTGCTTACGCCTGTATGTCCTGCAATATGAAACAGCAAGCGTGGGAGTGCTATAGTGAGGTCATTGTGTTTGCGAGCAAAGGGTGGGCTGACGTTGCAGGCCTCTATAATAAAGTTGAGTGGTTTAGGATTAGCCCGCTGTGCTGCGAACATGCTCGCGCACAAAGAGGAAAGCTAACATTGCACATGGCAACCCTTGCTGACCACCCACACGCAAACTGTACAATGAAACCATCACAGTGGATTTACAAGTGAAAGCCAGTGTTTTACATGGTAATTGTCCAAACGTTAGCTATCAGACCCTCCATATACAGTAACACAACTGAAATGTTCCCAGGTCCAGAAACATAGTAGCCTGAATACATCAGTAAAACATCTCAACTTCATTTTTTCGATGCTACGAAAATACTTTTTTTTGCGCAAAGAAAACAACAATAACTTCTTTAACAACCATTCTTTTCCCCTGAGTTCTGCCATTTGGGAGATTACTTAAAGTAAGAACGTATTTGACGTAATTAGTGTTGTTTACACCTAAGCAAAAGTGGTCATATGTGTTGTGATACTCTCTTAAATGGCGATTTGTAAATTATGTAATTTTTGTTTTCTTCAAAAAAAGTAATCTCATAACGTCGTAAAACTGAAGTTGAGCCACTGGTGTCACATGGATTGTTTCACCAATGTATTTACTACGTTTCTGGATCTGGGAACATTTCAGTTGTGTTGCTGTCTATGGAGAGTCAGATAGCTCTCCGATTTCATCAAAAATATCTTAATTTGTGTTCTGAAGATGAAAAAAGGTCTTACGGGTTTGGAACGCCTTGAGGGTAATTAATTAATGACATAATTTTCATTTTGAGGTGAACTAACCCTTTAAAGGGTGCTGCTGATATTGGTAACTTTGAGGCTAAACAGCCAGTTAAGGTTGTAACCAAGTTTCAAAACAAGACTGATAGCACATATTTACTCAGGGACTGAGCAGCGAGTTACAACATACAGTTGTATAGATTTAATATACAATAAGTTGTGTAGATTTAATCCAATCTATACAAAACTGCTGAGGGCGCTTTTAAAGAATGACTAACAAACCAACACAGAAAGTAAAACATTATTTGGAAGGTGTGTAATTGTTCCTGAAAGCACAGCCCTGAGCAATCTGATGATTGTTTAAGATAAAGAGACTTTCCAAGGGAAAGCACCTTCTCTTAGTTTGCTTTCAGTTTCTCTGATATTACTTCTAAAGCACCGTTTTCCTGTAACATGCTTATTGCAGTGCCAGATAAAAATCTTGTACTAAAATGGCATGATACCTTGAGGCTAATTATTTCACAACTTGTGAAATTGTGTGTATTCCCACAAGCGTACACACCTGAGCTGTTCGTTCGGCCTCGGTAGACATCATCATAAGCTTTCCATTGCTGAGTGACTTGGTATGCATGGATGAAGATCACCAGCACCCCTACCACACAAATGAGAGGAACCAGGGCGGCCGTACAAAGTGCAGCATATATGTTGGGAACGAAGCATCTACAAATAAAGACAAAAAAGAATATTGTCAGTACACAAAGAGGATTGGTACTCAGGTTTATGGTTGTGTGTTTGTGTATTTAGTACTCCATGAAGGAAGAAAGTGAGTAAAATGGGTTTGAAACAACATCATGGACATCAGTATGAAGTTTGTTGAATGTTTATCTTTATTTCTCATGAGATTTTCTCTTTTTGTCTTTCTCTGACTCTTCTCCTTCTATCGGAGGAATTTCTTTCCAGGCGGCATTTGTTTTTTTGTCCTGTATGCAGTTATGAAGTCTGGCTGGTATTCGAAAAAGGAAAGGCTTTGGGAAACTCAATCCAGAGTAATCTTGTTATGACGTGATCTGTATCAAAATAAGCAGCAGTTGCATTCTGTTCACAGGCCTGACATCGCTCTGGCCAGACAAACAGAATGGACAAACACAGTCTGTACTCATTTTATAGAACAGAAATGTAGCATTGTAGCCATAATAGAATTCAAAGCATGTGAAATGAATGTAGGAAAATAAACAGAACATTTTTCACTAGACTTCATCTCATCATAATTTTGAAACACTGCCTGGTTTAGCATAACATACTGTATATCTTCACATACATGTCCAATAAAAAAAACAAAAAATAAATAAATAAGCAACTGTAAAATGTACAAATTACTTTTCTAGCTGTGATACCTGCAAAGTAACTATAGCTACCAACATGGGGCTTCCTCTTCAATTACACTGCTTTTCTGGCAGTTCTTTGTTAAAGGATTATCAGAAATTTCATCTAGAGACTCAGAACATGTCATGCGATAAATGTTGTAAAAGACTAGAGACACAAACACAAGTCAAACACGTCTATCCGGTGCATATTTACATAGAAAAAAACAGTGCACGAAATGCAAAATCATTTTGTTTCAATGGGGTCTTACAGTCTCGTTACAGCCTGTATAGTTTTAATCTCATTTAGTCAATCCAACTATATAGTTAAATATATAAAGAAAAACAAAAAACAACAAAAAAAACCAAAACAGATAAATAATAATTACAAAAGCACATAAAAATGACTTAAACTGAAATAAAAACAGAAACCATAAAAATAAAAGCTAATTGATCTGTGGAAGTAAAAACATAAAACTAATGTTCTTCTTTTTTATAGAACATCAAATTGTTTTATTTCTAAAAAGGACATTTCTTCATGATATTACTCTTTTTAGAAACCTTGTAATGCTAAATTATGTGTGTTACAATCTGACCTTTAAACTAATGTGCTACAAGCATTTGACTCCTCCCAGGCCGCTGAAGCCTTATGGTACTGGAAAAGGCGAGAACATGCGGTGGCTTGTGAGGTTAGATGACATCATTTGTTTGTTCTTGGAGAGGGAGATGTTTAGCTCTCATGAGTCAATTGGGAGTTTACTTGCTAAGAGCTGCTTTGAGACAGGGCGGAGAGGAGTGTCCTTAGTCTTCTGTTATCACGACAGGCTTGGCTGGGCCGAAACTGAACGTATGCACAGTCACAGCTTGTAACCTCATAAACACTGAGGAGCTAAAAATAGCAGCTCTTCCCGACTTACCAATAACAGACCCCGACCACACACAATCAATGTAAACGGGGCAAAGAAGAGAGTGTATATGAGACAGAAAATTGCTTATAATACATTAACACAGGAAATGAGTAACTATGAGCCAGAAAACAGCACTAAAAAGTGAGCATTTACATGTGAACACTTAGTTGTCCATGATGTCCCCATTTGGTTAAGTAAGCGTAGTGCACGTGTGTGTGTGTGTGTGAAAGCACATAATCAATCATAAACTCACAGGTCTCCTTGCACCAGGCCATACACACTATGAATGCTCCATCCAAAGCCTCCCAGCAGGACTACAACCAGAATAATGATGACCAGAGCAGGAAGTCCCCAGCTGAGCAGGAAGTAGAGAAGATAGCGTCTCTCTGTGTGCTCATCATTCATTACCAATATCTGCCAGAAGTTTATGGCCTGGGAAAGAAACACCACAACACAAATGTTACTGAATACATAAATGGAAACATTACCGGTTTATAAACAAACCAGATTCATAAAAAAGATAGCTGATTAACATTTTGACAAGACCAGGCATCAAGAACAAACTTCCAAATGGACACATGTTGGTTATATGTTCTCATATTTACATCTGTATTCACTGCAGCATCAGATATTACTGCTATCAATAACTAATACTTTCTTGGTCTATGCATTCAGTTAGCCTGTTTCACTTTTGAGGTACTTCAACTAGCAGTTTAACATCAACATCAAAATCAAGTCCTGATGTGGCACCTACTTCCATCAGTATTAGCAGCCTGGTCGCACGTTTTTTTTCGTGGCACGGACACGATTATTTCTCTGTTTTCGTAAGTCCAGCACGAATGGATGCATCCAATGGAATCCTATTTTTACATTTGTGCTGGAGTTACGAAAATAATTAAATATTTGTGTCCCTGACACGAATAAATAGATTAAATGATAATTTTGTGATATAGTCACGAACTGCCGTGATACTGGGTTGGTATTAGCACCATAAATGGATAGGAACTGCACCAGCTCTGTTTTGCTAGGCTGGGAACTTGAATAAGAGATGAAGCGAAAAGAGAACCTGGCAAGGTGTAGTATTACTGTAGCTTTTGGGTGTTGAACCTCTCTGCAATCCCTCTCCAGCCTCTTTGTAATTATGGAAGAGGTTGGCACCCCGCCATTGAGAGTGCCCTGTCTCACAACTTCCATTGATCTGGCGCTTTAACCCGTGCCGGTATAGGGAGTCTCTGGGATCTATTGGATGGCTATTTTAGGACAGACTGAAACATGAGTCCCAATACATAGGAAAGAACTCTTCGATCAGTGGTTTTCATTGATAAATTGTATTTCTTTAAAGTAGGCGTGAAACATCTGTACTATTTCCATTGAAGGCTAGAATACAATACATGACATTTGCCAGGCATAACCCAAAAACTGTGGTGAACGCAATTTGTACTGTGCAATTCCACATCATGCAGATCGGTTCTGAACTCTAGATTGTAAACGATGCAGACTATCATCATCTGGCAAACTTGCATTTAGCTTCTAGTTAAACTGGATTGTGGGTGGTGACTGAATAAGATTCGGCTTTTATAATAAGTAATACATCAATGAGAAAATCGCAAATTAAATAATGATGTCACATTTAATTATCATTACGCAAAGGTTTATTACAGGCTTATTTGCCTCATTTGAAATAAAGACAAGCACATGTTCAAATCATTCTCTGCAGGATACAAATACTTTCCAGTCTGAATCACTATTTACCTTTTCCACCAAACACAACTTGTGTGTGATTTATTCCATGTGTTTTCATAAACTCACACCCACTTACATAAACATACTGGCCTTTACACTTCGGTCCTTCCACAACTCATGGCTCCATAATCCTAAAACCTATTTTTGTAATTAGCCAGTTTGTTTATTTCATGTACTTGCATAATCTTTCAACACCAGTGTATCTAGTGCCAATAGAGATTACATGCTCTATGTAAACAGCTAAGCCCATGGTGTTTTTCAGCATCATTGAGAAAAACAAGATAATCCCACTATGTGAGCAAAACCGCCTTTGATTTCAAGAAGTTCAATTTAGGTGAGAGGTTCCTCTAGGGTCAGTGTTCAGTCCTGCGTCTTTTCAAACTAAAGGCAGAAATTCAATGCAACATGAACCCAGATGTTTGTGTTCTGTGTGGGTCTTTGAGGGATTAAAAGCCACGTTCTTTTTTCATTTCATTAAGCAAAATCAAAATCCTGTTTTTGCTTTCGGGGAACAAGACGACCTTCATAGCTTTGAGTGAGTTGACTTCCAGAGACAGGTTTCTGTGCTTAGAAGGGATTACCGTCCAAAGGAAAGGAGCAGGCGAAAGGGTACAGGTCCAGCAAGATTTATAGGATGAATTTTTGAAAGGTCTCTGAGCAGCTATTGTAGGCGTGTTAGCACAACTGCCTGCAAAATCTCCACCAGAAGAATCACACGTAGCTGGAACATGTCAAGCAGCACGTAAGGTAAATCATGCGTTTGCTAACGGATTGAATCATGCCAATTACTAAGCTGACAATGAAAGGTTATGATGAACAAGACTGTATTTGCGGTTTATGGGGACTCTCCATGTTTTTTATACTGTACAAACTGTATTTTCTATCGCCCTACGCACACACATGCACACTACAAAAAGATACTTGTCTTAATAAGGCAACCTTCTGACACAAGCTTTCTGTTCATGGCGTGATAGCAAACACTCCCTCATTTTCACTAACAAGTCGAAACCAAGGGCCTTTGATACTTGTTGTATGCTCAAAAGCTCATTTGAGATTATGCCCTAATCGTCCTTACAAATACATCAGAGAGAAAAAGTAGAACCAAGAAACTAGGTTTCAGATTAACTTCTGGAATTTCTTAAGGGTAAAACCTTTTCAGACAGTCTAATATCTGAAAGTAAGATATACCAAACACTACGTACTAAACAGAAGTGTGTGATTGACGAGATATTGTGAAATTTCTATTTTATTATCTCTGCGGAAGTAATTTTATTGTTCAAATGTAAGTTTATGCCACACCTTCAACTTCCCTGTAGTAAAATGTTTCTTCTGAAAAAGTCCTGATCTCACTTTGAATCGCTTGAAGGGATAGCTCACCTCAAAATACAAGTTTTATTATTGTTTACTCACCCTCATGATGTCCCGATCCTTGCTTTGTTCTTTTAAACATGAAATAAGCTATTTTGAAGAATTTGAATAACCAAACAGTTTCTGATATCTATAATGTTCTTCAAAATATCTTCTTTTGTGCTCCAAAAGAGGTAGGTTGGAAATAGCATTTTAGCAGATCTTTCATCATTGAGTGAAATATGTCTTTAAGAAGGTAAGAATTATCTTCAGATAATCATGAATTAAGGAGCCTATCTCAACTAAATTCATCAATGAAGTGGAATTAAGTATTCAGTGTGGTCAGTGCAAAAAATTGTTACACTGACCACACAATAGATGAAAAAGCAAAGTTTTACCTGTATGAGCATCCAGCTGAACTGGCTGAGGTGAAAGTAATGGAAGAAGAGGCCAAGAGCAGCACAACTGTCCTCTGAGAACATACGTCCACGGAATGCAGACACCAGGAAACAAATCTGAGAAACACAGAGTGACAGATATATCAGCAGCGGCCCTGGAGTCCTCATACTCAGCAGAAATCACACATTCAGATGACTCTCAGCATTCAGTCATATTATTGAGTCCCAGAAGAGCATCTTAAAATGTCTAAGACTGTTGCTAAATCATTTATACTTATAATATTTTTGATAAATATTTGAAGAGCTGGCACAGTCAGGTCTTGACCAGATGTCTAGAGGACTGTTACATCACACTGCAGTATGGACAGCCAAAAGAGTGACAGTTGACAAATGATTGTGTATGTGTGTGTGTTTAAGCAGATAGCTTCATTGTAAATTGTAACATTTTAATTTAAAAATAACAATTTTACATATTGCATTACATTTTCATTACATTTGTAGTTTTTTCCAAAATTTAAAATTAAGAAATGAAGACATTTGCATACATGATATATTATACATGATTATATATTCTGACAGCTGACTGTAAAATCTAGTTTCCGATTTACAATGAAATAACTAGGGACTTTTTTTGGCGTGACAAGGTATATTTCAAGTCCAGTGGCCAATGACCAAGTGGCCAAGAACAGTGCAAAACTTGAAAAAAAAGAAAAAAAAAGAAAGAAAGAAAGAAAAACAACTGGGTAGTTTCACCTTGTCTGTGACCTCTCAAAACTGTATTTGAGGACACATAAAAAAAAACAAAAAAACAGGCAGACAACTCTGTGGAGGGCACTAGGTAACCGTCCAGTCCATGAATACTGTGACCCTTTCAAGACAAACAACACAGTGTTTTTCACCGTGGTGAGAGTCCCTGTTGGGAAACCCAAATTAAGGGGAAACTGTGTCTGTGGAAAACCTATCCTGGCTGCTGAGTGAAGGGAAATATGGAGTCATTACAGACGGGATTAAATGAGGTACTGTTGGGATAAAAGTCAAGGAGGACAGCGAGTGGTGTGAGAGGGAGGTGTCAGCGCAGGAAGGAAAAGAGGGCAGGGATGTCCGCAATGTGCAGAGTCCATCAGGTGCATGCTGGGTAGCGTGATTCTGGCGTGGAAATGTGGTAATGCTGCCAAAAAACAAAAAGCTCAGTACTGTATGTGTGTTGGTTAGCAGGGTCAAGGAATAATCTCATAAACAAACTCATATAAAGACTTGTTTGCTCAAACATATTCATGTGTCATCAGTTTAAGTTTGTGACCTATATTTCACATTTTACAATAATTAAGGGTTATTTTTGAGGTTATTACAATTTTTAGGGTCTGTGTGATATTTACTCTTACTACTGAACAGTACTAACAAGATTTTCATAAGAAAATGAGCCTATGCAAATATCAAATATTTGGGGTTAGTAAGCTCTTCTATTTTTTGAAAGAAATAATACGTTTATTCAGGAAAAATGAATTAAATCGATTGAAAGTGACAGCAAAGACATTTATAATGTAACAAAAGATCTTTATTTCAAACAAATGCTGTTTATTGAGAACCAAATCAACATACTAGAATAATTTATGAAGAATGAACAAAGTGAATAAAAACTGGAGTAGTGGATGCTGAAAATTCATCTTTGCCATTACAGGTATAAACTAAAATGTAAAATATTGAAATAAAAACGTTATATTAATTGGAGTAATAATAATTGTCATACGTGGTGTTGTATATGCATTATATATCGAACTTAACTTTATATGAATTCTATTAAGTGACTTAGGAATGACTAATTTAAGATAATTTATCTATTTAAACACACATATCCTTCATTGCCTAATGTTAACAAAATACCACAAGAAAATAGTTGGAAAAGTAAAAAGCTTGAAAAAAAATAATTGGCTTGGTAGGTTTAGCAAAGTCTCAGTTTTTCACAAAGCTTCTTCTGTGTCACAGTAAAAATACTCAATCACATTCAAACTAGAAAGTCATTATAGGCTCTACAGTGACACCTTCATTAATGCACACGGAGGCAAATCCCATGTTTTTTTTTGTTCCTGAAGTCATCCCTGGGGCGTACACCCGCTTGAGTAAACAGGGAGGAGATGCGATCGGGTTCCCATTCAATAGGATGTGCTCACAGACACACACACACACAAACCCACTCAGACGATCAAATCAGTAACACTAGCTGCTGATGGCAGGGGCACCATCCCCCTCCTCTAATAACCTTTCTGGATGATTCTCTGCTCCACAATTGATCCCGCTGTCTTATGTAACAAAAGAGACATCCAGAAAGACTTCTGAAGCTAAAAGTAGCAGCTAACTCAGTTCATCACGAACAACCCGTTCAGTTCATACATCAATCCACAACAGGCTTATCACTGGCCCCTGGTCGACCATTTATCCTGCTGAAATGTGTATAAATACAGGGAACATGGCTCCGGCTTAACAGTTCCTGATTAATAAGACATCAGCACCCCTGTCATGTGAAACGCATGGCCTCCGATGACATAACCAGAGCTGGTTGGGGGACAGCGGTTCATTCAGGGGCTTGAGATTGAAGAAGGGTGATAGATAGCCACAGTGGTGATCACAGGACCCTGTGTCTGGGACCTGTCTGACCTGGAGACAGCCCTCAAGACCAGATGCACTTGATAATGTGGATCTGCTTATCCTTTCAGTGCAATCACTCAAACCCATAACAGGGAGTGGCAGAAAATAGCCCATACAATCTGATACGCCTTGTGTTTACAGGACGGATGTACTGCACCGCGCTGTACCATAAACAATATGGGTGTAAACAGTACATGTGTGCACGACAGCTCATGAGCTTATATCACAGTGAGTTCAAAATAAAGCCCACACCTGTACCTTTGTAATCTATTTAATTCACACCTTGACCCTTGACTTAGTACATTTATTAAAAAAGAAGCAGTAAAAAAACGGATGTCAGAAAATGAGAAGCAAAATAAATTTGGTGAGGTTTACGGAAAAGTGTAATATATATCTATATATTAGTGCTGTCAAACGACTAATTGCATCCAAAATAAACGTTTTTGGTTTAAAGAATATATGTCTGAGTACTGTGTACACATATACATATACATTTAATATATAGTTATATACATTGTTTCACAGTACTAATACACACCCCCCACACACACACACACATATATACTTAAAGTACAAATATTTATATAAAATCATTTATTATAGGCTGGAGTAACAAACCAAAAAATTGAATTTTAAGTGAATCTAAAATGCTTCATAAACATGTTTTATGACATAAAGAAAGCAGATTATATTATTCAGTACTATGTCAGGTCGAGGAATGAATGACAGCATTTTTTTTTTTTATCTAAGGTCAGTTGGTTCCTGATGAGACAAAGAAACAGAGCTGTGACAGGGCTGTCATTATGGAGACTAAGAGATGAGTCACTCACAGCATTATCAGCTTTTTAATGACAATGCTGGATTAGTGCCAGGCAGTCCTGTCTTATCTGAATTAATGCCAAAGAAGACAGACAAAGAAGACAGACATTCACTATTGTGGCTTGTTTGGTTTGGTTGTATGCTTTATGTGTTTATGCACATCTACCAACAATAAAAACATCTATATTCAAATGTAAATTATCTGGAAAACAAACATCTTAATTTGTAGATACACACTTAAACGAAATAATTAAATTTAAATATTTTTGCAGAGATTTAAAGAAGTAAAAACTATATTAATTATATACATTTGTTGTTTTCGCACCCGTTTCATCATGCTACCAGTTTACATTATTGAAACAAAATATTAAAACATTAAAAAATAAAGTTGCTATGGTAAGAAAGCAGCTGGGAATGTAAAGGTAAACAATATTTTTGTAGCTAATTCACAGCTGACTTGGAGTCTCCATAGATACCTCCCATCCCTGGAGGAAGATGCTTAAAATAACCATACACCATGCATTAAAAACATTATGTCTTGACTGACAGGCAGATGACTGGGGAACCATGCATGCTGAAGTGAGAATGACAGCCCAGCCAGAAGCAGCAGAGCAAAAGCTACTTCAACATGTGCACTAACCTGCTTTAGTTAAAAACATCTATTAAAGGACAAATCAATATAAAACAACACCAATGGCTCTGTGATCGATGTGTCTGCTTTACGTATATAGCTGGCCTTGATATATCATCTTCAACATAATTCCAAACTCTATATATGTTTTTTTCATGATCACGACTACATTTTCTTTTGGTCTCAATGTAAAAACAAAAATGTTTTTGAAAAAAGTGAAAAAAGTAGGCTACATCACTCATAATTTCTCCGGGCAGCCACAAAGCATTTAATCGGCTTCTGTCAAACATCACTCTATAACCATGCAGACGTCCCGTCAAACAAGTTGGCAGGGAATTGAACTGATCACATGTGAATGACGATAAACATGTTGCCTCCTTCTCAAGTGTCAGACGCTGATTTGTAAGACATAATATCTGGAGCAAGTCTGATCTAAATAAAAACCAATCTACTCTTGCAGTGGTACATATAGAGCTTAGAAATAGCTTTTCTTTGGTTTTGTGAGGTTCTGCGTTTCCATGATCATTAACAAAAAAATACATTAAAAAATCCTTTCCCAAAACAGACGTAATATGTAAAAGTGAATTTTTAACTCCATATTTCCAATGAGCACAAATGCCTTTATATAATTATTTTATAGGCATACCTGAGAAGCAGGTAAATGCATTAATCTCTGCAGTGTGTTTTTGTGCAGTTTGCTACACTCAGAGCCTCTCCAGTCCTGTACTCCATTGGTGTGCCTTTGAGTGTTACTATATATAGATACTGTGTTAGTCACCGATGCACCTCCCCCCTTTTCCAGAGCTGACTATAAAGGAGTCAAGCAGTCTGTGGCCTCGAGCTGATTTCCACACACATCAGTCAGACAGGTAAACCTCAGCACCAGCCCTGTGGGAATATGTACTGTGTAAAACAAACACGTGTGAAAATAATCTAGAGCAGGCCAATGATATACATTATTTGTGTACAAAACACAGGGTAATAATATAGCAAAGATCCATCTGCTTTCTCCCTCAGAGAAGAGAGCCGGCTGAGCTGTTTCCGGTCTGGAGGATGCATATGTGTTAGTCATCAAGCAGCAAGCAAGACATATATTCGGCTCAAGGTGTGGTATTAGTTGCTGTTTTGAAGAATAAATCAATCTACGCTCTACTGCATGATAGATGTTTTTTTTGGCATCTTCTCTGAGGACTATGTTTCCATGTACTATACAAGTGTAAAAAGTGTTAATTTGTTATGACTGCACTAACAACAAAGTAACATGTTGTTACAGTGTATTTTTTATTTTTTTTTGGACATGGCACAGATAGTAATGCAATTTACATGATTCATTCCTATTTTTTTCAACAAGTAGAACTACAAAAAGTTGCATCACTGTCTTAAAGGAACACTCCACATTTTTGGAAATAGACTTACTTTCCAACTCCCCCAGAGTTAATAAGTTGAGTTCTACCATTTTAGAATCCATTCAGCCGATCTCCGGGTCTGGCGATAGTACTTCTAGCATAGCTTAGCATAGATCATTGAATCCAATTAGACCAGTAGCATAGCGTTCAAAAACAACCAAAGAGTTTCAATATTTTTCCTTGATTATTACGCTGGAATGGAGGTATAGTTCCTAATCGTATCGGCCTAGAAAATTGCAACTTTTCGTTTTCTGCCGAACTTAGCGCACGATATAACTACAGAAGTGTCACGTATTAAATAAGAAAAATAAAAAAACTCTTCAGTCATTTTTGAACACGATGCTACTGGTCTAATCGGATTCAATGATCTATGCTAAGCTATGCTAAAAGTGCGTTTTCTAAAATGTCCTGTGTATTTGAACAAACAAACAAACAAACAAAAAATACACCCACAGTATTTTATATATGATAAAATGTTATATATATATATATATATATATATATATATATATATATGTATACTTTTTAACATATTTCTTTTTGATTATAAGCACAATATTTCTAATCTGGATCTCCAGAAAAAAAGAGAATGTGGCAATTTGAATCATCATCAAAGAACATCTCAGAGGGTCAATATGCTCCTCTTAGAGACCTGCTGCTGATGTTGACTTGGCACAGGGTTGCTAATAATAGCCCTGGCCAAAAAGATTACATCACCAGCAGAGCGTGAGAGATGAATCACGTCAACCAAACGTTTTGAATCTTCAATGTGTCATTCATAACGCCATCCTGGTTCTCAATTGCCCTTTTTCTTTCATTTTCTCCCCCCACTTCCTATCCCACCCCCCTCCTCTAACAGCTACCGGTCTGAACTAGCTGGTTCCAGACTCGGCAGCATCGTGGGTGTTTTCTCAGCTACTTTTGTTCAATGGAAGCCAAAGGCACACATTTCTCACAAACATCCACCTTCATCTCTGCTGTAATTTCTTCTTTCTGACTTCCTTCTCATCTGCCAAGATCCCTCGTTGCTCATGACAGGGCTTTCCCCAAACCGTCAGGTCTGACTGGATTTTTTTTTTGCACAGACTTTCATCAGCCAAAGTGGTTGCGGATGAGTGCCTCAGGCATGCACTACGTGAACATGCACTGTATCACAATGGGAGTCTTGAAGAAAAGGTGAAATAGCTGTGGGATGTGATTAGTGGGTCAGTGTGGGAAGGCCGCACCTGATGTGTGACTCACATACACATACAAGTCATGAAAAAATACTGAGAGTGTTAGATGTTCAGGCGGCTGTTTACAAGGAAGTCATTTTCTTCTGCATTCTCCAAAATTCATTTTCGAATCTGGTTTCAGCTGGAAACTTGTCAAGACCTTTAAAAAAAAGTTGTTTATGTGAGATGATGAAAAGTCCTTTTAAATGTTTAATTATTTCTTCACTTTTAGATCTCAGATCCTCGCTGAACCTAAAGGAAGAGATAAAATGATAAAATATTCTAATATTCTAAGTGTAGTTCTAATATTTTAATTAGGAAAGTTAAGCTAATTAAACATTTGTGTTAATTGAAAAAGACAACTAATGTCAAATGATCTTAAGCGATCACAACATTATACGTTATCGCAACTAACATTTGGTCCAGTTAATCCAGTGCGAATGTTTATGCAACATTATTTTGTTGTGAAACACATAACTCCCACTAGATGTTTAACTTACAAACACTCAGACTAACAAATACACACTGACCACTGACGTTTAGTGGGAAATTATTACACCCTTGGCACTAGTCCGGATGACCTGCCCCTTTTTTTTTTTGTTCGTTTTCATCCCCTTATGCAAGCTTGCTTTCAGCAGGGACTGGGAAATCTATTGTTTTTTGATGACATACGCAGTCAGTTTTTTTAAATCGAAGAATGGCATGAAAACAAATCTGAATTTGCACTGCACTGCTACTGTGACAAACAGACAATACTCCAGGAGACACATTCATACAGTGTTGATACCTCACTGCACGTGTATAAGAACAAAGTAACTGAGGATATGGTTACACTACTACTGAAAAGGTTGGTAAGATTTTTGTAATGCTTTTTAAAAGAATTTCATCCAGGCTGCATTTATTTGATCAGCAATACAGTTAAAAATATTAGAATTTGAAATAACTGTTTTCTGTTTTAATATGAGATTTCATCTTACTGACCCCCAAACATTTGAACACTAGCGTATTTGAACAACCAAGGCAAACTTTGTATAAACATCACTGCATTGTATAACAAAATATCAAAGTTGAGCTGATTTTAAAGACAGCACAACCACACTTTTCACTTTTTTAATGGTCTCTTAATAATAATACATATACAGTACAGTATCAGAGCCACTGATGTCACATGGACTGTTTTACCAATGTATTTACTAACGTTACATTTCTGGATCTGGGAACATTTCAGTTGTGTTGTTGTCTTTTGAGGGTCAGATAGCACTGAGATTTCATTAAAAATATCTTCAGTTGTGTTCCGAAGATGAATGAAGGTCTTATGGTTTTGGAGGTTGAATAATTAATGACATAATTTTAATTTAATTAAACACACCAGTAGTGTTTTTATCTAAAGCATGTTTGTAAAAGCTTCTTAAATGTCCTAATTGAACCATGGCCTAATCCTGGTTTAACCTAAGCAATGTGTATGAAACCAGGCAAGACAAAAACTGTAATATGATTAATTTGATAAACTTACCATGTGGTATCTCTGCGAGGACACTGGTGTGAACTTCAACACTTAAAATGATCTTTGTACCAGGTGGTTAAAAGTCAACAGCTCTAACAAAAACTACATAGTTTACAGATGCTATTTGCTTTGATATTTTGCATTTAATGCAATAAATGCAATAAGTGCCTTCACAGTCCTAACATCTTTTGGGCCCACTATATATTTAATAAAGATGCTACAAAGAAAAAATAATACAACATTTAAAGGTTAATAAAGACCTACGTGTTCGGATGACTTTGAAGAGTGGTGACAGGAACTTCAATCATCCTCTTCATACCAGCTTTAGCTGAATAACATAGCAGCAGTGACTTCAAAGCCTACTTTATCATTTTTAGTAAAACCTTCTTGAAGTGTCTGAGCGTGATAAAACCAAACAAGCTTTAGTCCTTCACTTCTAAACTCATAGACACTGTGTTGCTGTTGTCACAAATCTCCTAGCTACCTGATACTGCTACCGCTCTCCTCCTCAAAACAACACATGCTGTCGTTCATCTCATGCCAGACTGCAGCAAACAAGAGCTGGCCCCAGTGTTGGCTATCATGCTGACACATTTCGGGTCAAAGCGGACACGCCACCCAGCCAAAATAAAAGTGACCATGGGAACACAGTCTTAAACAGACCTTCAGAACAACAATAATGTCAAAAAAAAAGAAAAAAAAAGTACATTCAGTACTGTGTATACATGACTCAATCCCCTAAAATAACTATTATTGAACCTTAACAATTGACACATCATTAAAACAAATTATATTGATTGAAAGTAACTTTGTAAAAGTTAATCTACATTTTTGTTTTCTATCAAACACAAATGAAGATATTTTGAAGAAAGTTTGTAACCTGTTTTGGGTCACTATTGACTTCCATAGTAGGAAAAAAAAAATACTATGAAAGTCAATGGTGACCCAAAACAGCCTGGTCACAAACATTCTTCAAAATATCTACCTTTGTGTTCAGTAGAACAAAGAAATTCATACAGATTGCAAACTACTTGAGGGTAAGTAAATTATGACAGAATTTTCATTTTTGGGTGAACTATTCCCTTAACAAGCAGAGGAACACAGTGCACTCACACACACACACTCACACACACACTGACACATACACATGCTGGGTTTACATGTTCTATGGGGACATTCCATAGGCGTAATGGTTTTTATACTGTACAAACTGTATGTGGTATTGTCCTACACTAACCCTACCCCTTACAGGAAACTATGTGCATTTTTAGATTTTCAAAAAACTTAACTCTGTGTGATTTATAAGCTTGTTTCCTCATGGGGACCTAACAAATGTCCCCACAAGGTCAACATTTACTGGTATTCCTATCTTTGTGGGGACAATTGGTCCCCATAAGGTGATAAATACCAGGTGCATACACATACACACACACACACATCAAATCATTATAGCTCATGAGAATCTAATTTTGAGATGCCCTTCAGGTGTATCAGCTCCTGACATGTCCAGATCCACATAATATTATCTTTATGCATGATGCAGGCATACAATTTTGCATAAAATGTTTTAAAATGACTCTAGCCCAATGGGACACACTTTTCAGTTTTTGTCCTTTCTGAAACATCCCAGAAAGTTTTTCTTGCCGCTGACTAGCTTATATAGGCTCATTAAAAGTGCTTCAGAGCTCTCTCTCTCTCTCATATATATACATATACATACATACATACATATATATATGCTGTATGTATATATATATATATATATATATATATACACACACACACACACACACACACACAGTACTGCCTAGATTTGCAGCTCTGTGCCGTCACAATATCATCTGGTGCTCAACAACAGAAGGCCCTTCATCATATCTTAACCATTTTACCGTGTGCTTTGTGTGTTTTTTTCTCTGAGGTTGTTTTTTCCAGCTTTTGCTTGCACATATCCAAATTAATTTATATTTATGTGAAAAGGGGAGCTCTTAATACGTATTTACATGCATCTATTTTAATTCTAAATTTATTACCATATTTTCTTTTACCATACAGTAAATCACTTTGGTTTGTGAATGGAGCTACAATGACCCCTACAGCCACAAAGCAACAAGACAGCTTCTAGGAAGACCAGTGGGTTACAGTTCCTGCATTGATAACTCAGAGTAATCATTCATATTTAGACAGTTTATCATAAAGATAAAGACTTTTGACAGTTTGTTTAGGCCACATCACCACGTATTACTGCACAGTCACGCAGTCAAAGAGCACTAACAAAAGAACCTAAAATAGGCCTGAAGTTTAATGAAATGGCTGTTGATGGTTTCCTTCCTCGCTTATCTGACAGCACATCCTAAAGCTTCTTGGAAATCTGACAGATGCCTGGTCCCTCTATCTATTCTGGAACATGCACAATGGCCTTTGGCTGTTTCTTTTGGTGCTCTGTCCTTGTATTGTGTACACATGTTTTACTGTGTGGAAACGCTAAACTAGAAAAGTCAACTTCCAGTTATGATGTAGCACACCATACGTGTTGATCCCTTCAAGGCTGAACGAGTCATTCTCAAACTGAGCTTCTAAAATTAATACCTAAAAAGCAATACAATGCATTTTCACATGAGTGACTAGATGTACCAGCTCTCACCCTCATTCTTTCCAAACTCAATAAACAAACAAAAAGGCAGCTCATCAGGTGAAGCATTGCCCTGTCTCACCCTCCAAAGTTCAGGCCAAATGAACTATGTGCTTCCCTGGTATCCAAAAATAGAGCAAGCAGGCTCCCAGAGTCCAGAGGTTATTAAGGAACCATGCTGACAGACCTGCGCTGATAGGACTGTCCTGGTCAGCCGCCAAATCTGAACCGCATTAAGAGCTAGTTCGATGAGCAGGATTTCAGAACTAATGAAGAATTGGAGTCTTTGGATAATAAATACTGTAAAGCCTTTTAGGAAAGAAAATGCAAATAAGCCACAGTAGGTAAAAAGCTGGAGGTTTTTGCGCAGCTACTCCAAGATTTCACGCGTCTCTTAGAGCAAGTGAACAACATTATGGTCAAATGTAGTTCAATGTAAACATGTAAACATGGACAAAGCTGAGCTACAGTCTCATTAAGGTCTGTTAAGTCTGACAGACGACAGCGTTTGCATGCCATTTTTAAAAGAAAAATGATTGCTTTTGTCTAATTGGAATCAAACTTTTAAAGTCTGTTTAAACAAATATAATGCTATTTACAAAACACAGCCACAATGATAATAAACAGTAATAACATATTGTGCTCACCTATGAACGTGACACTTTTAAGGTATTGCAATAATGCTAATTTATGTAAGAGTTTCCCAAAAAATAAAAAACAAATAAATAAAGTAAAATGGTACATAATATCAAATTATATCATGCAATAACATAGCTCTTTGATATAACATGTTAATGAATGCCTGATATGTACCTTTATTTTTATTTTATTTAGAACATAATTTGTTCTATAAGGGCCGAAAGGGCTACATTAATGTGTTGTCAGTATGAATGCTGTTGAGAACTGTGCTAAAAGTCAGGCCAAATCTCTAGCTCTGTTTACAGTGCTTTTTTTGGTAGGAAATAAGTGTTCAAGGCCAGCCATGGGTCATATGGGGTCATGACTGGGTAGCTAAACCCAGTGCTAGGAAAAAGAAAAGAGCCTTTGGACGAAGTTTCTAGGAGGACATAGTCTAAGCACACACACAAATCAAACTACACATCAGATGATGACATCTCAAAACATGCAGTATTTGCTCTCAAACAAATGCTTTCAAGAAAAACAATATGGAAAGCTGACACAAGAGCTTACAATATGAGTGCGAAACTGTGTTCGTGTTAAGATCGCCATTAAAACCAAAGTAGAGCTCACATAGGAACAATCAATAGTCGGAATTAACTAAGTTCGCCGGTCTTGAAGGAAACAGCATTGCTGGCAAGGCAGCGGAATAATGGTGTTTTAGGTAAAAAAGTTTGTCTACAGAGCAGTGGTCTGCACTGAATTAACTGTAGAGGTCTGTGTAGAAGAAGGTAACACAGCTACTCAAAGCATGAGGAATAATTTGCTTTTTGTTTTTTAACCAAAGTGCCTCATATGCTCTTATTAAAGGAACAGTTTTAGTGTAGTTAAATGTGTATTTCAAAGACACGCTATAACAGTTGATGGGTCATGCTGTGACCTTTTATGTACCAGCCCCTTTTATGCACTGTGCTGTTCAAATAGTTGGGATTGGTAATATGTGTGTATGTGTGTGGTTTTTTTCCTGTTTAATCAAAAACACAGTAAAATCTTTAATACTGTAAAATTCAATTTAAAAATAAATATTTTCTATTTTAGTGTCATTTATACTTGTGATTGTGAAGCTGAATTTACTGCTGAATTTTCTGCCGCCATTACTCCAGTTAAGTGTCACATGATCCTTCAGAAATCATTAAAACACGTTGATGTGGTGCTCAAGAAACTTGGTATGAGCTTTGAAAAAAAAATTGCTGCTTAATATTTTAATGGAAACCATGATACATTTTCTCCCCAAAATACTTTTATGAATAGAAAGTTTAAAAGAACAGCATTTAATTGAAATCTTCTGCAACATTAATGTAACCCCAAACTTTTGAACTACAGAGTAGCTTATTTTTACTACGTCCAGATAAATCTAGATCAGTATGATTGCAACTGTGATAATGATTATATAGAACAGTCCAGAAAAAACAGGATGCTAGTATTTTATTTAGTATTAGAATTACTGTTTTTGCTTTATTTCATCAACAACAAAAAAAAGGGCTGCCACAGAGAAAACAAATCCACAAAGTGGTGTTATGGATGGATTTATAACAACTCTGTTTGGTAATTATGGTCCTACAGGACATGCAAATGTTAATTTCATTCATTGACCTCAAATTATCATCTGAAATGTTAAGTAGCCGCATCATTACATGACCACTCACTTTAACATTAGCTGAGATAACGAGTCAGTGTCATCGACTTGTGTTCAGCTGAAAATTCAGAACACACTTGTTTATCAATGAAGCGTGAACCGGAAGTTTGTGACCGATTACCAATGCAATAATACGCTCAGCAAAATATTGTCTAAGTACTGTTATTACTAAAATTCCAGAAAATATTGAGATTCTTTCCTTTTTGGTACATACACCTACTTTTCTGTTTTAAGCATGTTACAATTAGGTTGCCAGGGTGTTCTTATTTTCCCAAAGTCTCTGTAACATTGGGATTTTTCACCTGTTTTATAATTTCACAGGTACACTTAATGTGTGATTGTGTAAAAAAAAAATAAAAAAACATTTTATATTTGAAGTATCATTCACATCCATAACACAAATGGCTTATGATGTGATAATATGCACCAGAGTTTAGTAGTAATTACCCAGCAGTCATGAGTCTGCAGAAAGAGGCCTCGACCCTTAGTAAATTAAATGCTGTGCTGCACGCATCCAATTTGCCATGCTCTCCTTGAGTCAGCGTATAGACCTCAATCCAGTTTGAGGCAGACTTTATGAAAGGAGTGCTGTTGGTCTGAATATGCATGTCCTTCCTTGTCATCCGAATAAACAGACATGGGCACAATTTAATTAAAGGAGGAGAACTCTAGCCTCTTGAACACCTCCTTTTGCCCTCTTTTGTAATCTCTTCACACCGTGGGAGCATCAAACTGTTTAGATTCACTAAGCAGTGCAAGTATTTATGTGTGTATTTATAATTCCGTGTGTATTTCAGTGTTTGTAAGAAGCAGCAAACACACACACCTAAAACACTACAGGAAGAGGGCAGAGGGGAGTTTTGAGAGGTCCAGAAATTTGCTTCCTTTAGCTTGACTTTCTCACAGGCATTGTTGTGCTCTCCCAGACTTTTTGACGTCAGTCAGACCATGAGCGTCATTGATTTACACTGAATGGACATTCCCTCAAATGCAGCTCCCACGACCAGCTGAAAGTAAACTCTTGAAGACTTAAAACAGTACCAAAACTCGCTGTATTCATCATGAAGCTTATTATTATTCACATCCAGTCTTCATTCCCAGCCCCGTGATGATTATAAACAACAGATACTGTTTAACACAGATGGAACTGACAATCAAAGCTTTCAAACTTTTTGAATTTTAGTGTATATGACATGCATTTGAACATTTCCATGTTTTAAAATACATCTTTCAGAAAATACAGCAAATATAACATGTCAATGCACTTCTAACACAACAAACTAAATATTTTCCCCTTTTCTGAATTTTCAGTTGATAAGTTGGATGTTGTGGATTAAAATATACATCAGCCAATAAATCAATAAAACATTATGTCATCATAGTCAATGAAATAGTACTACTCAAGAACAAAATGTCATGAGTCATGGATCATTTTGTCCACAAATCAAATTGATCTGAAAAGACTTCCCAGGAATCTGAGGCTGCTATCATGCAGACATCAATGCATCTCCAACAATTATCTCTAGTGCAGTCTCATAACATACGCAACTCATGACACACTCAACATTTTCCATCTCCATCTCCACACAAATGTGATCACAACAAATGTCAAAATGTAAAATGCACGCTCCTTTAATGGAAATAAACATCCAGAACATCACAGAAACAATTTATTTTAAGCTACGATGCATCATTATGTGCATACAACCTGAAAATAGTTTTATTGCACTAGCAAAAAAGGCCTTTACGTGGAAGTCGACAGCTAGTTTATTCAGAAAGTCAGAGAGAAGATGGAAAACAAAATTTAAACTGGTTATATATTTGAGACTTAATTGCATCACTCAGTACTGTAAAACTAGAGCAGTCAAATCCCAGTGACACACAAATGGCACAAGAAAGAGCTTTAGAAAGAGACTGCATGCTGCACATGATGCTGGGCACATTAAGTGAACCTAATATTCTAACCTTCAGATAAATAAGATACTGGTGGGTCTCAATTCTCAGAACTGAGCTGAGATGAGCGTAACTGATTTGGAATACCCTGCCCTCTATCACCTCATTCTGGGACATTCAGCACAGAATTAAGGGGGTATTTCATTTCATATGGAAAACTACATTCATTATATCTTCTATGTTGGATTAGTGTAACAGTACATCCACTGCATTGGTGGCCATGTGTGTTAACGTCTCCATATGTGTTTGAGTACATCTCATGAGCTGCATGCATATGAATCTAAAGGCCACCTTCCTGAAAAGCCTTTTATTGCTGTGTCTCGCTATCTGATTACCCTTGCTAAATGTGTATTACTGCTGCTCATAAGTACAGCCCTATCTGCACTTACATTTTGGGCCAGGTGAGCTTGTCTGGGTAAATTTCCACTAACTACAGTTTTGAGTTGTCGACCTCTCTCACCTACATGCTGTCCAGCAGGTAGTCAAGCATAGAGAGCCTACTGAAGAGAAAAACTATATGTCTGAATGTATTAAATGCTTTAAGAGAGGATAACAAATTCTGAAATCAAATGTCAATCAGTCATTACAAAATTTAGAGAAAGAAAGTAGACTGAAATGAAATAGAGCAAAATAAATAAATAAATAAATAAAAAATTACATATAGAAATTACTATCTTCTTAGTCAAATTAATATGGTGACAATATAATTTGCAATGAATCTAAAATATATATTAAATTTGAATCTTGCAAAACTGAAGCATTTTTACTAGTGCATTCAGATTTTTGTTCTAGAATTGTAATAAACTTTTGAAGAACAGAAAGTGGAAACCAAACAACATTGCAGCCACAGATTTCCAGTATATGGAGATAAGAATTGAATAGAAATGTTGCACAGAAGACAGAAAGTCACACAGTTAGGAAATGTGGGTGAGTGACAGACTTAATTTTTGTGTGAGGTACTCCAGTTTTCATCTGGAAGATGCAATTTTTAAAGTGTTCATTTAAAGTATTTCCAACATGCTGCAAAAACCTGTCAGATTAAAGATGTTTTGGTTGCATTTCTGATTAAGATTGTGTGCAAATACTCTTTTATCAGTATCTGTTTATCAGATGTTCATATATAAATACGCTTTAAATAGCACACATTAATGTCTAAATAACACGCTCTTTCATAGACATCTTAGTGACTATGTGTTTACTGGAAAGTCCAGAATGAAAATCAGTTCTCAGTCTAGAGGATATTTATCTTATAACCATTCAACATCCTCTGACAAAACATGAGTCCAGCTGTTGTCGGTACCGAACCTGTATGACGCATAACTTCTTGGGATGGCCAGACTGGAATTTTCCATTCAACACCATCGAGGTAAAGAAAAGCGAAACAATTAACGGATGACAGAATGCGACCAGGTTTTTCTGAGCCCTGTTAAATAGAGCCTTGTTTGTTTTCTTCTTTTTCTATAAGTGAGCAGTACCAGTGGAAAATTCCCACTCCGGTCCACAGGTATCAGACCACTGACTAAATGACCCCCCTCTTCTTTGTAGAGGGATGGGTGCACAGGGATAGTTCGGTTGTCAAGGTTTAACACACTAGCCCATTTGGATGTGTTCGCCCAAGCTGCAATGACACATTTCTTAGAAAATGTTATCTGTCCCCCCTCACAGAATCTGAATGGGTACAACCATGTGCATTAGAATCCAAAGGTTTGCTAAAGTTCTTGGGTTTCCCGATATGCTTGGTCTGAAAGAGATACGTGCAAAAAGACACCTTCGATACCTGTCCATTCACGCAAAACTAACCCGAACCTGAGTTATCTACTTTAAATCACTGTTTTTAACAGATGTGACTATTGCAGTAGTTTCTGATAGCGTCTATGTGTATTCAGGTTACACTACAGTGTCACCGATACACAGGCAGAAGAAAGCACTGTAATATATCATAGATTTCACAACCACCTCGACGTGTCATTCAAAGTTTGCACAAAACATTTTCTTTCAGCTTTTACTAAATTTAACAACCCCTGGGACTCATGCTGTACCTTTACTATGCTCACCGGCAAGCCAACCATCCTCCCGGTAAACTAGGCCACATTATGCAGCAAAAAGCGTCATGTTGACGTCATAGCTGTATCACGTTTCTTTGGAGCATTGTCCTAGATCCTGATACTGATTCCCAAGCACAGATTATAAGTGGATTTCAGGCTCACTATCACATTATCAGTTATTGTACGACCCTGACGTAACACACACTGAACAAGTTTATTTATACATTACAGGAACAAAGTGAGTTATGGTGAAAAAATTACACCATCTTAAACAAGCACGAATTCAGTGCAGCTGATTTTTTAGAACAGGCAGGCTGTTTGCCTTTAATGTGACCACATGACTGGTTAAGTTAGGTCTTACCTGAGTCCCTAAGCAGGCCACCATCATGTGTGTGAGGAGTTTGGCAGCGAACATTAGGAATCTAGAGCACAGCATATGAGACACAACGGCCAAGGCAAACCCTGCGGGTTAAAACAGATGTACACTTTAAACAATTATAATGACCCAAGAAAGCATGGTTTCTTGGTGGGATTTGTACCCTCACAATCATGTAGACTGAAATGAGTTACCTGAGATACAAATGAAGCCAGCAGCATAGAAGGCCTCATTGAATGAAACCAAACCTGTGGTCTCTGCATATGCTGTGTAGACGGATAGATGAGTACAGGCACACTCCACAAAATTCTGACTGTCGTCCACCACACGACAGAACTGACCATCAGACAGCCAACTGGAGAGGAGAAATCATATCAAAATAATTGTAACATGCCACGTACTGTATAATGTCAAATAAAAAAAAAAGTGACCCTGGAGCACAAAACCAGTCATAAGTAGCACAGGAATATTTGTAGCAGTATTCAGCAATACATTGTATGGTTTGAAATGATCAATTTTTCTTTTAAGCCAAAAAGCATTAGGATATTAAGTACAGATCATGTACTCATGTACATGGAAGATATTTTTCTAAATATATAAAAACTTAATTTTTGATTAATATGCACTGGTCAATTAGCATTCACCTATAAAGGCAATTTTCTCAGTATTTAGATTTTTCTGCACCCTCAGATTTTAAATTTTCAAATAGTTGTATCTCAGCCAAATACTGCCTTATCCTAACAAACCATACACCAATGGAACGCTTTAAACTTAGCTTTTTAAATAGACACTTACGACTGGTTTTGTGCTCCAGGGTCACAAATATGTAAAACAAAACCAAACTAAACCTAAGCTAAACAAAAAAGAGCTCAAAAGTCAAACCAAAACAAACCAAAAGGTCTGCTTTTGATATAAGTTTAAAGTATGTCATTTCCTACTATTTGTCCAAACAAATTTGAAATGAAACATTTTAAATTAAAATTATTGTGTGTTGTTACTGAACAGACGTATCTCTAATTCATAATTATTCCTAGTTCCTGAATATTAGGGTTCAGTGTGCTGTTGGTTCAGGTTATGACATGAGAATTTGGGTTGTGGAGCTCAACATTCTTTCAGGACATTTTAAGATTAAGTTAAAAACTGTACAGCTAATACTCGAGGCTAAAAGCGGTGAAATGTCCTCTACAATGGCTTCCAGGCCAAGAACACACCCTGTAGAACGTACTGAACTTTCTTGGTCAAATACACACACACACGTCCTAAAGAATGTTAGATAGGGCTTAAATTACTTTGTCATGGCAGGTCACGAGCCCTGACCCTTAAACTCTGTACACACTGTCTCACCAATGTGTGTGAAATACATGGACAAGGACAGGGTTGACCACCAGATGGTCTGTCAAGTTCATTTGGATGAGTATTTTGTTTTAGTAAATGGGCAAGTAATGAATAAAGAGTATTAGAATGTAATATGTATAGTACGTTTGTAAATACTAAAGGAGCTCCTATCTAAAATTTGCTGTGCATGTGTGTGTTTTGTAATTACCTCTCAGCAGCCTGATTCCACAGGAGGCACAGAGATTCGAGAGGTTTTCCACGTTGGTCAGGGGTGTGTATTCGGTAAACAACCTCTTGACCCTCAGCGAGAGGCTTAGAGCCTCTGCCATGAAGACTGACTGAGAAAACCTGCACAAACAAACAAACAGATTATTCAGAATGGATTATAGTCAGTTTCCCAATTGCAAGTGCAAATAAAATGTTATAAAATCACTAAAAAAAACACTATTTAGAGGAAGCCAAATACATGAAGCCTACATAACATGTAGAAGTCATAATTACATTGAGAAAGAAAGAGAGACAACTTAAGATTTCCAACTCAACAGTGACATCTGCTGGACACTTGCATGACAAAAGCTACAGTCATATCAGTGAAACTGTCTGCAACAAACACAACAATACAGTGTTCAGCACCAAGGCATACAGAGAAACGCTCTTTCACCTTGTCATTTAATCCACTGGGTTTTGTGTTGGTGAGGAACCAGTGCTCAGTGCTATACTCGGTGAAGTGCACTCTACGGCAAGCAGACGAAGCCATGCTGCCAGCAGGAAGGGTTGGTACCTCCAGCAGGGTCTCAGGCAGGGTGAATGTGTCTGAGTTTTTGCCTGTAAATGTGTGGCCGTTGATCTGCGTGGGGTACCAGTGATGAGCAGCTATGGTGAAATACGGGCACGTATCCAGTATGGTTGTGCCTCTGGAGCATAAACAAAAATCAATCATGAATGAGCTCAGGTACAAACAAAACAGAATAAAAATATAAAATAGTGACAATAGATCTCACCTCTTTCCTTCTGCCCCACACTCGATGTTTGTGAGCAGGCTAAAGGCAAAACGTTCTGCCACCTCAGCCAGCTGGCTCAGGCCTCGAGTGTCCAGTCTGCTGGGGTTTGCCATGGCGCACAAGAGGTCATAGGTCAGGCCACGGCTGCTGTCTTTTAGTGGAGTCTGCTCAGCTTCTTTCAGAATCTGTGAAGTGAGAGTATTTTTAAAAAGCGTAAAAAACAAGTATTAGCAGTATATTAGCAGTCATGTTGGCCTTAACAAGAACCACTACTAAGTAACTCAGTGACATTTTACTCTCAGTTATTTAACGTGAAAAGGGACCTTAAATTAAAGCAGCAAACCAATGTTTATTTCTCAGAAATCCTGCTTATATTGTAGTACTAATAGTGTGAAGCTGTCTGGGTGTTACTCCGGATCTAGCAATAAAATGGTACTGATTAGCTGAAAAGACAAAGTTTTGTTGCCAAGATTAGAGATTTTTTAACACCGTGGAGCCTTGTGGTTGAACATTCAAGCATTGTACTCCCAAGATAAAAGATTTCTATGAACTTAAGGAACAAATAAGCATTGTAAGGAAAACGGTTTTAATTGATCTCTGGGGGTCAATATGTGGCCCCTCATTGTTTTTTAAACAGAACATAGGCTAGCTGGATTTCCTGAACTTCCGTATTCAAAAAATGCACAAGATCCGGTTAACTTTAAATAAATTCTCGGCTCTTTAAAACCAGATAAACATGTTTACCATTCACTGAATAAACATACACTAATGTTCAAAACTTTTGGGTCTATTTTTTTGTTGTTTTTGAGAGAGAATTATCTTATGCTCACCAAGGCTGCATTTATTTGATCAAACATATCTAAAATGTGTTTTTATTTTTTATTTTAATATGTGTTCAAATGTAATTTGACTCTTTGTTATATTGCAGCCATTTGCTAAAATCATTTAAGTTCATTTTTTTTTCCTCATTAATGTACACTCAGCACCCCATATTGACAGAAAAACACAGAGTTGTTGACATTTTTGCAGATTTATTAAAAAAGAAGAGCCTTGGTGAGAGAGGTAAAGAAGAACCCAAAGATCCCTGTGGCTGAGCTCCAGAGATGCAGTCAGGAGATGGGAGAAAGATGTAGAAAGTCAACCATCACTGCAGCCCTCCACAAGTCGGGGCTTTATGGCAGGGTGGCATGATGAAAGCCTCTCCTCAGCGCAAGACACATAAAAAAAGCCCGCATGGTGTTTGCTAAAAAAACACCTGAAGGACTCCAAGATGGTGAGAAATAAGATTCTCTGGTCTGATGAGACCAA
>JAUMHE010000048.1:13503932-13547160 GCA_032359235.1 Enteromius mattozi | reverse complement strand
GGAACCGGCTGCCAGCCGTGTGTGATTACTACGTTCGCGATCCTCTCGAAACCATGTTATTTGCAAAACATTAACTATATGAAAAAATAATTGGTCGCATTGGTCAGCGTGAGAGATTTTCAAAAACATTACAAACATTTTTACCAACCCCAAACTTCAGAACAACTATGTGTATTTCTTAGTTGTTTTACCCTCAGCTGAATTGTAGCTGCAGACTGGCGGTCTTTCATCACAACTTTGCCAGATGTCTCCTCAAACTCTGTATCTGCAGCTGTGGTGATGTTCCAAAAGATCTCAATTTCACCAAAGATGCCTGGACCTCTTACAAGACTGCAATTGATAGGACACATTTAATCTTCAGATTAAGACAGCGTTAAGGAAATCTGTTTTGAAATTATTTCTGTTTTGTGCCGCCAATAGTAAAAAATTAAAGATCCAGTAACCTCTGTTGGTTGGAGAAGGTGAGAAGTTTACCTGACCAGAGCTGTTCCATTGTAATTGTTTCTTGGCTCGCCAATCAAAACATTCCTGCTGGAATCAGCTATTCCTACAGTTCCCAGGGCACCCATATCAGCTTGAATTAAAACCGTAGCAATGCCTGATGAAAAGAAAAAAGTAATTTATGTAAAAAGACGACCTGTTATATACACAGACACATGATATATACTAAAATATCCTGACTTACGAAAAAAAATGCAAACATTAACGTTCAGAAGAAAAACACAGCAAAAGCACAACTACTGAAATTTTTGAAGGACAATAATTGTTTCCAAGATGCTATCAGTAGTGATAATATGCTGACAAACCTCTAACTGGATCAATGACAGGCTCATTCTTTGGAGAGAGCAGTTGGATAGTGAATCTCTCCTCTCCCTCCAGAACAGCATCGGCCAAAGCTTGAACCACCACAGTTTTCTTTGACTCAGTCTACAAACAATAAAACAATTTAACAACTGTGATTATCTCACTGTGGCATAGGTAAAAGTGCTGTTCAATAAGTTTAAAGGGATAGTTCACCCAAAATGAAAATTCTGTCATAAATTACTCACCCTCATGTTGTTTGAAACCCATAAGACCTTCGTTCATCTTCAGAACACAAATGACTATATTTAAAACCGTGGTAGTTCCCTTGAATTCTATGGAGGGTCAGAAAGTTCTCTTATCAAAGAAATATCTTGTAATATGTGTTACGATATATAATATGTGTTCTGATGAACAAAGGTTTGGAAAGACATGAGGGTGAGTTATATAAGTGACAGAATTTTCATTGAACTATCTCTATAAGACAGTAATCATATTCACCACCCATGCTTACCCCATTAAAAATGAGAGTTCCATTACGAGGGCTTAGGTCATCTCTGCCCTCTTCCTGCAGAAGCCATATCAAATGCACCACCCCTTCACCTCCTGAACTACGCACTACGGTCAGTGTAGCTATAGAAGCTGGGTCATTTAGAAACCGAGGCTCAGACACAGAGACCTGAGGAAAGATAAAGCATTTTACTAAGGTTCATCTTTTCAGTCAAGCTGATTATGGCTTTTATAAAGTACCCAACAAGGTATTTGAACCTAATGGCAGTAGTTAAACTAAGTAAACACAGGGTTACATCTTATCAAATAAAGTATTAAGAAACACAAAAAACCATGAAGAAGTTCAAACAAAAAGTTAATACAGACCACTCACATAGGTTAGGCTGCAAAATGGTAATATAGAACTAATATTTAAAGATATTATTTACCATTAGCTCTTCAAACCCGAACCGACCAAAAGGTGAATCATTAGCTGGGATGCTGATTACCACAGCTGTCTCATCCCCCAACCTCGCACCTCCAATGACTCGAACCAGTTTCGCCATAAACGTCTCTGTGGACTCCACAACTGTGTCATCAGTAATGGTGATCTCAATATATGCCACTGCCTGTTCAAAAAAAAAAAAAAAAAGTTCACGTCATTCATTCTTGTTTGATGTTCCGTTTCCACTTTTTACAGACATTTCCAGCAAAAAATCTGGTAAAACGCAACATAATTTGCTGAATCAACTACTTCAAAATAGGTACAGCTGTAACATATTAGAATAAAAAAGATACATATCTGATGTTAATCTTTACCTGTCCATCTTGAAAGGTAAGGTTTCCAGAGGAAGGACTGAAATCTTCAGTGTTGGCTGTGACTGTTTGTGCCTCCCAGTAAAGCACCACTCTACCAGATCTACCGGCCATTCGCATGACAGCCAAGCGAAGGATGTTTCCAGGTGATGGTACCTCAAATGCCAGCACTGCCCCAGAAACATCCTAAAAGACAAGGGATTTTAGAAGCATGTTCATTCTTCCTTCGTAATAACATTGGTACAAAAACCTAATAAGAGAGAATTAATTAAAAATAAACCTTTGAGACATTAAAACTGAGGACTCCTCTTGGATCATCGCTCTCTTGGATGGTGACCTCAGCTATCTCCAAACCAGGTCTCCTCACACTGGGCTGAGCTGCTCCTATGTCTCCACCCAACAGTTCAACTCTAGTGATGTTTACAAGGAATGTCTCAGCCAGTTCAGGAATATCATCCTAAGAGTAAACACACCGTATACCATGCAGGGATTAGTCCAATTTTAATCTTTACCCGCATGCATTTTACATATTGCATAAGTTAAAACCCCTTAGAGACCTCATACATCTTAAAACAAGGAATAATTTCTTTAGCAGATTCTAAGAAGCATCCAAAAAGCTTCTGTACAATTATTTCTAAGAACATGCTGATTTATGTCAGAAGTCTGAGTCATAAACTTTCAGGCCAAATAAATTCAACATGTGGTTTTTGAGGCTGGACAATATGCAAAAATATCTAACGACCACTGCAATTTGCAAGGCACAAGCTATTCCAGGAACAAACTGAGTTTTCTGTGGTGGTGATAGTAACTGGCTGTTGGCTTGCGCTGTATGAGGTCAATCTCGATCCTCATCAGCCTCAGCATAGTGTGTCCTCAGACTGAATGACCTGAGACTAACTAGGAATGTTTCTGCAAGAAGATTTGTATATTCATTCATATATTCAGGCTGCATTTATTTAATCAAAACCACAGTAAAAACAGTAATATTGTGAAATACTATCATAATTCTAAATATACTTTTTCCATAATATATTTAAAATGTAGTTTCTTCATGTGATGGTACAGCTGAATTTTCCTCAAATCAATATTTAGCTTCAAATGTAAGTAATCAGTAAATTACATAATCTGGGTTTAAATCTAAATATTTTAAATCACCAGCATGCACTTTCAACCAGTACTGTGACTTTACTGGGAATCAATCTAACATTCTGAAGATCTTCTTTAATATATGGCATCTCAGTGAAGCAGTCAGAATAGTTGTGTTGTAATACTCACCGGCAAGATGGTAACAGATACTAAAACAACAGTAGCGTTCTCTTTCATGATGACTGTGGCTTCTTTGGCTACATAGTCAGATCCCTCACTAGCCTGATTAACAGGTGGCAGATGGAGGGCTGCTTTGGTGGTGTAGTAAACTAATACATCCCTTGATGCTCCTTGATCTCTAACAATACTTAGTGTAATGTTGCTCGGGCTCTCTGAAGTGAAAGGAATGAAAAATGTAAATAATTACATCAGTGTATTTCAATACATTTAATATTTTCATATTGTAATGAAAAAAAAGACTAAGTACACAAATAGAAAATATGTAGGTAATTTGGATTAATGCTGACTTAAACATGTACATGTTGACTTAAATATTGTGATGGCACATCACTGCAATGTTTATCTGCCATCAATAGGCTGTTCAATTTATTATTATGCTAAGTTTAAATAAGTCAAAGTTAAGCACAACTGGATTACTTTGAGGTTCTGGCGTAATGAAGTACTGGGAATCGAGATGCCAGCCAATGACTCCGTAGGGTGAACCATTCGCTCTAATAGTGAGGTTTGCTTGTGCATGCTGAGGGTCGATCATGGCTCCTCTGGATGGCTCAGTTATCCCAATTGTTGTGACCTTGGTCAGGACAATGGTGACTTTTTCTGCTAACTCTGGTATATCATCAGCTAATACATTCAGTGAGATGGTAGCAACAGCCTGGCTCGCAGAAAATGTCACCTACATGGAAAACAGATGGAGAGGGTTTAAAGAAGTCTGCAATTTATAGTACATTGTGGTTATACCATATGTTGACATTTTGCTGTCCTAATTGGGAGGTTTATATAATAGGTTTGAATAACAGGTTTTTTTAAATAGTACAATGTTTTTGTAAACAGTCGCTTGACCATTTTAATAATAAATGTAACTGCTACAAATGGCAGCTTATAGTTAAGAGTTGTGATTTTGGACTAGAATGACAGTTTGCAATACAAAATGTACTATTAAAACATGCAGTTCGGTCAAATATTATAACTAAAACAATTGAATACAAAAAGCAGCAGCTCTCACCACTCCTGAAGTGGGAAAAATGTCATCCAGACTACCATAGGTACTCCAGTGTACTGTTAGTCTGCCAAACCTGCCTCTCCTCCTCTCAATGCTCAGAGACATAGGGTTATCATCCTCCAACTCATCCACCTCCCGCATTAAAGAGTTCTGTATGCAAATATATTCCTATATCAACTGTGCTCCAGCATCTTTGAATTTAAAATTGACAGTACTTCACATTTACACTGTTAAAGATCATGACATTGGATTTTGTATATTCAGATAACAGCATCTGTGAAGCACACAAAGTATTCTGATCTTCATACCTGTGCAAAGCCTATAATCCCATAAGCATCATCATTAGCTGGAATGAACAATGTCACTTGACCACGAAAGCCAATTTCTGCCCCGCCTTTGGGGTTCTTGAGGCTGACACGAAATTGTTCTTCCTCCTCAGGAACATCATCATCAATTACATTCACTGCTATTTCTAACTCACGGATACCAGGTTGGAAAAACAGCTCTCCTGAACTGAGAATAAAAGATAAACATATCAATGACCATCAGCATTAGACTGTTAAAAGGTGTATTATAATAATACAAATAACAACAACAACAAAATTTTAAATACAGTTGTTTTTCCCTTATGGTTTTCTTAGGAATGATAACATACTTGGGGATGAAGTCAGATTGGTTGGACACTGAGGTCAGCTCATATACGACAGAGCTTGATTCTAAAGTGGCTAAAATAAGACTCCTGGTAGAATTGAGAGAAGAAACAGGAAGGTACAGGAATTCTTGTGCAGAAGGAGATTTCAGTACTTCAGCAAACTGCCTCAGATCAGACCTCCATGAGTACAGGGCTGAACCACTTAGACCCGCAAGCAACAGGTGAGCTAAGACAAAAAAAGAAACATGTCAATCTAATTTCTCATTATAGATGGTTTTGCTATATGATACTGTAACTGACATGAAGCCTACACATAATATATAGCTGCAAGGCAAACAAATAGTTAAATATATAAGTGATATATAATTGTTTTTTCAGGAATGAAAACAAAAGTTCAAAAGAACTGCAGAGCAAAATAGAAAAAAGAGTGTTTCAGTGTATCAATGTAAATTATCAGTTTTGATTTAATGCATCCTTGAGGAATAAAAGCATTCATTTCTTAAGACAAAAACTGTTCAATACATAGAGTTAAGTGTTTAGACCAAACCCATAACCAGGCCACAACCATGTTTGAGGAATATCAATACAATTCTGTTTTGCAAGTGCTATTATTATTGCATGTAAATTAAAATACCAATAACCTGAGGTATATAATTTTGGTAAAGATGAAATATGGGTAAAAATACGCTTAACAGTGGAAACACACTAAATGTGATATTATTTAAACAGACTGCTCCATATTGTCTGGCAACTCACATATTCTGGAAGGAGGGGTAAAGGGCTGGACTGAAAAGAGGCTTGGAAATGGGATGGATTGTGTCTGCTGGAAGACGTTTTGCTGAGAACCCCACATAAACACTTCACATGTTGAGTTTGGACCTTTTCATGGTGAATAATAAAGACAATGTGAACGTTAGATACAGATACAGTTTATTTCAATTTCAAATTTAAAAAAAATACTCTTGAACTGCAACTACTGACTGAACTATACTGCTGACTGCATACGATACCTTCAGTAACGACGAGGAGGAACGTATCTCCGCCCATCTGAAATGATTCCACTTGCTTGACTCGAGCACTGACTTCTAAAGTTTGAGGGTTTTGGAAACGTCCATTACTCCACTGATATATCAGACATGCTGATGACGTTCTGTTCCTGCACACAGCCAGGTGCTGTACATTGCTGCTGCCTCGTCTGAAGGGTACGGCTGTGATAATATCTTGCAAGTCAAGACGCTGATGAAGGGAGAATGAGCCTCCATTCCACACAAAAATCTTAAGACAGAAAGAAACAATCTCAGTAAAGTATTTCTTACTATTGCTACTTTAATGCTTCCAATTAGAACTTCCAAGTTTATATTTTATATGTTTACCTCACTAGAAGCAATCAAATATTGCTGGAGCTCAGTGGAGAAGTGTTTAATGCTGAAACTGTTCACAGTAAGAGTCTGCTCCTACAAAAGGTGACAGCATTGAACAATACACAAATACACAAAAAATACAAATCTGACCATAGCCAGATGAATCACAAGTCTATCACAGGATAAGCACAATGAAGCTATTATTGATGGCAGGGAGGTAAATAAAAAGATAAACTGGCAGCATACTCACTTGAGTGAGGTTGAGGTCTGCCTGAAGGCGAAATAAACTGATTGTGGCAGTTAATGACACAGTGCTGTGTGCATGGGAAACTGCCACATAGCTGGAGCCATTTACTGTAAAACCCACACAAGAGCTGGGATTCTGGATGCTGACAAACTATGAGAAACAGAATGAAAGAGAGAAAATGAATAAAGAGAAACAAATAAAATAAATACCTGCATGCAACATACTTTAACTGAAATCAGAGCATACCTCCACAGGTACTAAGACTCCCTGCCATTTGTAGAGCACAGCCTGGTTCTGAGTTAAATCTCTGAGCAGCCTCAGGACCACAGCAGAGTCTTCATTTGGCACTGCACACCAGACTGACGCCAAGCTATCCCTGACAGACTGAAACACAGCCAACACTGGCTGTTCTCCTCCTATAGATGCATAATCTATGGTCAAATAATTTTTGCTTACACCAAAATTAACTTACTGGTGCAATTTCTTACTCATGCCAAATGCTGTTCCTGACCGGGTCTCCCATTCCACACTGACGGCTGACTCCAACCCGTTACTTCGAGATATAGTCAGGTACACCGCACCACCTTGCTCCTCCACTGTCATGGTGTCTAGAGTCCTGGAAAATACACAAATACAGTAGAAGCAGGGGTTGTCTAACAAACTTGTTTAAAACAGACTGAATGTACCTGTTCAATGATGGTGATATTCTGAAGAGTCCTAGAGGAGCCTGATTCTGCAGTACTGTGATGAAAGTCTGCAGTGAGTCTCCCAGTCGAGCACCTCCAGTAGGGTTGGACAGAGTCACTGTAAATGTCTCATTTATCTCTGGCTCAGCATCCAGAACAGCCCAGATCTCCAAAGTCTAGAAGACAAATATGAGACTATTTCTCCTCTTTGACAAAATACTACATGCATTTTCTCAACTAATGATGGGTTTATTTAATAAAATTCTCATTGCTCAGTAAGATAAACTGTACCTTAAATCTGACTCCATCCTCAAGTACCACAAATCCAGAGGAAGGTGTGAGATCTTCAGTGTACAGGGATCCATTGACATCAGTGATTGTGAATTGGACCGTTACTGTACCAAATACACCCTGAGGAGGGTCTCGTATGATGTAGAGGGTGGCCACACTTTCCCCAAGACCTGACACAGAGGTGGGCTCCCTCAGCAGGAAATGTTCACTGTTATTGAAGGATATGATTCCATGGCCATCGTCATTGGCCAGAATAGTCACGGTAGCTGTGAAAACACATTAGAGAGAAATTATACTGCACTGATCATGGACGATCATGAATATTCAGTGTCTCCCAGCATACCAGACCTGTTGTGTTTTCTCCTAGCTGTAGCCCTGCCGACGGATTTGCTAGAATTAACTGAAAGGTCTCATCCCCTTCAGGAATGGCATCGTTTAAAATTTGGACTTCAATAAACTTGTGCCGTTGTCCATCCACAAAATGGATCATCTGTGTTGGTATATATGGTGAATAATTATTAACAACAAATTCTGAAAAGTTAATTGTATTAAAAAAGTAGAAAGAGTGTTTGTGACTCACTGATGGGGTAGCATTGAAATCCAGACCCAACTGAGCCTCGAGATTCTGGGCATAGAAGAACAGGGACACATTTCCATATGTCCCGGCATCACGGTACGCCACCAGAGTTAACACGCCTATTGTTTCATTTATCACATAGCTGAGGAAAGAATACATGCATTACCAAAATATTTTTACTCAGTATTAAAGTGAAAGATAAATCGAAAAAAAAAAAAAAAAAGACAAAAAAAGACTGAAAGGTAGCTCATACTCTATGTTTTGCCAGCCAATGATTCCTTGGATTCCATCATTAGCATTAATGCTGATCTCTGCTACAAGACCTTCAGTATCTGGAAAGGAAAACATCAGAAAAAAAAATAAAATAAAATAATAAAAATAGTTTAATGGGTAGGATTATGGACAATGGCAGCATGCTTAGGGTTTCAAAAACAAGGTAACAAAAAACTAGGTAACGTTGCCAGATTATTAATTATCAACTACTGCTACACCAATAGTAACCTACTAAAAAAAATAATAAATAAAACACTAATAGTCTTCACAAATCACTGATTATAAGTCTTTGGGAATGATAGAGCTCAGACCGCTGGGAGCTGTTAATTATATTATCACCACTTACAAACAGATTCTAGCTATAAAATACCACTGACAACATGACAAAAAGCACTAAGCACTAAAGCACTAAAGCATATCAAGCATGTGTGTGGCTGCCATTACCTTTCAATGTATAGTAAATCTCTATGAAAGGATTCAACAGGATTTAAGTTAAAAAGAAAGTAAAATTAAAAGAAGAATCTAAAACCTAATTTAATGTGACTCTAACTTAACACCAAACAAATCATAAAAATAATATAAAATCAATTTATTTAATTATCTAATCATCTTACTTAGTTTAGGGGCAGTTGGGAGAGTGGTTATGAGGACAGCTGATGTTATATTGACTAAGAAAAACTCTTGCAGCTCAGGGATGTAATCCTGTTAACGACAAACACAATTATTTTTATTGATTAATTCAATTATGGTTAATACAATATGCCTGAGATTGAATTAGTATCTAAAAATAATTCTTAATTCATTAACATTAAATGAAAACTGTAAGAATGTAGTCATACATCTAAGATGGTGATGGGGATGGACACAGATGTCTGTCCATCCTGCATGATCACAGAACTGGAGACGTGTCTGAAGTCCTGGCCTGGCTGGGCTAGAGCTCCCTCAGTCTGTCTGAGGTCCTGCAGAGAGCCCTGCACTGTCTCATAGCTGATATTTACAGCACCTGTAGGGAAAAGTAGCAATGTTTGCATCCGCATACTCCAGGACAACACTTGAGTTATGTTACAAGAGTAGCTAACCTGATGCACCAAACTCTCGGTTTATGTAAATCCTGATGGTGGTGTCTTTCTCATCTGTGGTGACTTTTAAGGATGAGGGGGCAATGCTGAGCAAACCAAATGGCTCGTCACTAGCGTCCACGCTAACCACTGCTTCACGACCCTGAGCATGCAGAGCTGCCATGCCTGTCTGGGTAACCCCTGAAAAATGACATATTGTACATGATTATTTAAAAAAAAAAAAAAGAATAAGAAAGAATAGATTGTGTATAGAATAAGCACACCCTAAATACATCCTAAATGTTACAATGCAAAGTGAAATTGTGAGTGATCAACAAGTTAAAAAGGCAATAGGATAACAGTGTTAACTTGAAACTCCTTAAAACCAAGATAATTTACCTGAGAAGCAAAACTTTGAAATATTAAGAAATATTCTACTTTCATAAATGTGAATAACAAATCTTAGCAGCCTTGCTAAACATGCTACACATGGTGGCAATGTACAGCAGCTTTCAAGGAACTCATTCCTGTGTGTTTCTGATAAATACCTTTGGTTTGTATGTTTGATAGGATAACTCTGTACTCCTCTCTTTCCTCTGGTGAGGTATCCTCAAGTAGCCTCAACACTATAGTATTATTTAACATTCCCTGAAACAGAAGTTGAGGCAGAACATTAATCGCTCATTGTCCTTTTTGAATTCAATTCAAGTTTGGTTTAAAAGAAATGCTCAAATGATCTGGTAAAGCAACATTTTTTATTCATTACCTCTGAGAAAAATAGAGTTCCCGAGGTGTCTGTAAAAGTCATTGAGACTCGAGGGCCTTCGATCCTCCATTCCACTGTGACATTTCCAATAGCAGGAGCTGTTCTCTCCACCAGCAGAGACAAACTTTCACCTATTGAATACAATAAACATCTAACCTTACTTATTAACCATTTTCTGGTATAATGAGATGTGGACTTTGCCTTGGGTTTATTGGCTTTAATAAATCCTCAACAAACTTTACTTCAAGTAATACAACCCTCAACTGATTTAGAAGCTGATATTAATGAGTTGTGTGCGAGTTCCTTTTCCTTATATAGGGATATAGAATTCACGTGTCCTGTCATGCATGCATGGTGACACCAACCATCTTCCCTAATGTAGCAGCTGTTGCAGATCCCTCTTCCCTCATCACATCTTGGTACTATGTTACTAGTTACTATGGAGCACAAACTGATGCCTAATTATCCATTTACGACATGTTTTAAATGCCTCTACACTTGCACATCCCCATAACAGAAGTTCAATTAAATCTATTATGCTACTCTTAAAATCACCTCTGCCTGTTGGGAAATTACATGAATAAAGTCAAATAAAGTTTTTTATTACAAACCCTGACTATAAAATTAGAATTATTTTAATTTTATTAAATTATTTCTAATTGATGAATGATAAAAATTTGAAGTTTTATCGAAGTGTTCTCTTGCGTCCGGTGTAGACAGTCTTATGGATATCATTTGTGGTGTAAACGAGCCTTAAAATTAGAAAAAAAAAACAAAAAAAACACAGACCCTCTCTGACGATGACAGATCTTGAGGCTGTGTGAAAGCCCACCACACCAGCTGCATTGTCATTGGCCAGGATGAGGATGGTGACTGTGTCCGAACTGGGAAGGATACGGCTGCCACCCTCAGTGCTCACTAACCCAATCTGTAAAGTCTCGTTGTCCTCAGGTTCCATGTCATCCGTGATGACAAACTCAAGGGTCTTCTTTACATCACCTTCAAGGAACAGACAGGAGATTTATATTCATTTATTCTTTTATTAATTGAATTGATTGATACTAGTTTCTTTGAATTATAGAAATGTATTTCACTATTAACTGCCAGTTGTACAAAAAAGGTACTGTCAACACTGCATTAAAAACAAAGACCAAAACTTCCAAAAAACGCTATACCTGCCAAAGGTACGCAATATAAATAATCCCACCAGAGTGAAGTATGAACATTGTAACACAAGGTAAAAAAAAATTACATAAAATTACTTATTAAAACTTTAAGTGTGAAAAAGCATTTGACTTTTCCTGACAAATGTTGCAAGTACCACCAAAACCACAAAGCAGACCAGACTTACCCTCTGCGAAGATGAGGGTCTCCCCCGTCCCATTGAAGTCAGCATTGGGTGTGGCACTGCCGCCAACATACTTCCACTCCACTGTAACCTGTCCCATACTGCCTCCTCTCCTCTCAATGACAAGCAGCACCGTTGTTTTTGGTTCCTCTCTTACTTCAAGATACAGCCCATCTTGTGTAGCATTGGGGTTAATGCTGTAGAGCAGAAATATTCCAAACGCATCTCCATTCATCGCTATAGTTACCAAAGCTGTGTCTGGCTGCTGTATTGTTGGCAAGTTTTTGGTAGTTGCGGTCATGTTGACCAATCTAACACTCAGGATTTTAATCATAAAACTCTCATCCACCTCTGGCAAAGAGTCAGTCAAGATGGGCATAGTGAGGTTAGCAGCTCCCGATCTGTCCAGCATGATTGCAGTCTGAGCCGTCATGGTTATGTAGTCGCTCCCAGCAAGAGCCTGCGAGCTAAACAGCGAAGCGGCCGCTGTGGTGTTTTTTAAATAGGTGAAGGTTTGTGGGGAAGGACTCAGTTGTCTGGCCCCAGATGTTACCCAGAAGCAACTCGCTCTTGGGGCGTTGGTGAAGCTGAAAGCCTGGCAAGCTCGCTCTCTAAGGCAAAACGCAGCACAGAAATTCAAGATGTTTGTGTCTGTGGTGATGTTGATGGGTCTGCGGAGGGCATTGGATGGTGCTCCAGCCAATGGAGAATCATAGTAAACCAGGAAATCTCTGCCTTCCCTGAGAGCACTGCTTACAATATCAACTTCAGAGGTGCTATAAATGATCTCCAGCATGCCAAAGTTACCACCACTGCATTGAAAAAAAACACAAAAAAGCAACATAACGCACCATTCAAAGCTAAATTAAAGACATAGGAAGGACAGGCACATTACCTCCTTCGAACTGTAATATTAGCAATATAGATCCCTTCCAGGGGCTCCTGGACACGATATACTGCTTGCTCAAAGTATATGGTCCCATGAGGGTTGTCATTGGCAGGAACAATTATATCAACTACTCTCTCAGCCCCAATGTTCCCACCATTGGTGGCACCTATGAGCTCAACCTTTATGACCTGAATTAAACAGAAACACTTAAGTACTTAAGTTTTCATACATCCTTACAAAGCTTGAAAACCAACACTCACCTCTTCAATTTCAGGTACATCATCAGCCAGAACCTCAACTTTCAGTGTCTTTAAGGTTTCTCCAGGAGCAAACCTGACCTCACCAGACAAAGGTCGCAGATCACCAGTGGCAGGTCTTCCATTGACTGTGGCTCTCCATTGGACATCCACATTACCTATAGTTCCAGCATTCCTCACTATGGGTATTGACACCTCAAAAGCATTTACCGCTGGCTCCTCGACTGTGATGGGTGCAGCCTGAAAAACTAACCACCAAAAATGCACTACATTCCTTCTAATTGTCACAATGTAAAAGATTGAACATGTTTCATTACTGAACTTCCATGATGAGCATGCCATTGATAAAAACTAACCAAAAGATCCATATGGATCATCTGAGGGTAGGATGGTAATGATGGCCTGTGTAAGGTCCCCCAGGAGAGCGCCTCCGGTGGTCTGGTTGAGGAGCTCAATCCGGAAGGTCTCTTCCAGTTCAGGCACCACATCATTGATGATGAGGATAGGGACAGGCTTGCTACTCTCTCCTTCCAGCAAAACCACATCAGAAGAGGCCACACTGTAGTCTTCACCTATATATGTAATTCAAAAACATATGATATTATTCAGAAACATGAAATATACAGATATGAAATAGATATTCCATTAATTCCATTAATGTTTCATTACATTTAATATACAGAAACACAAAACTGCACTTATTTGTTTAAAAATTAAGTAACAGTTACAGTACATAGGGAAATATTACAATTTAAAACACATTTAAAAATTACTATTTAAACCATTTAAACGTCTAAAATTCTGATTTGACAGCTTTTCGGCTTAATATTTTTTTTGCTGTTTTTTTTCTTTGATGAACAGACAGTTTAAAAGAACATTTATTTGAAACAGAAAAAAGTAAAATGTGTCACTATCTGCATTTCTATCACGCATCAAACTGTGCAAATTAAAACAGCGAACTGAAAATACAGCCAATGAAAAATATCAATTTCACAAAAACTTTTATATACTTGCATGAGGTGGTTTTTCAGGCAGTGTTCATAATAACACAAATACATTTGTGATTTAAACTCACCCACTCTAGCAGTTAATGGAACTGCTCTGAACTTGACAGACACGTCAGCAAAAATCCCTCCAATACGCGTTACATTGATTATAGGTCCAACGTAGTACTCGTGCACACTCACTGCTGGGGAAGACAGTTGTAGCACCCCAAAAGCATCATCGCTGGCCTCTATAATGATCTGGGCAACTGTGGCGTTCCGTGGGCCAAGTCGGGGGGAAAGAGTGACTGAAAAACCAAAAGTTACTTTCAGTAAACTTCCTGGCATTTTGTTTAATGCAGTAATGCTTTACACATTTCATGGATTAGAATTCAAGACACCTTTCAAGCAATTTGTACCTGGTCTGGGTTGCAGCCCTTCAACCAGAGTGACGCTGACAAGTTCCAAAAACACAGACTCTGCTCTCTCCGGTTCCTCATCATCAAGTACCCTCAGGGTCACATTTACTTCACTCTGATTAGCAGAGAATATCACAGACTCCACAACAGGCACAAAGTCATTCCCTGCACTGGCCCGACCCACTCCCGGTGTGCTATATGGAGCTGCATCAGTGTCCCTCAATGTTCGATATGTCACTCGCACCCTTCCCATTAAGCCTTTTCTCCTCTGTATGGTCAGGGTGATGACAGCATATGCTTCTGGCACACGGATTGGTCTACCGCTGTCAGAGAATACAAAAAGTCCATAAGGGTCATCGCTGGCCAATACAGTCAGTGTGGCAGTAGTTTCCCTCCCGAGTCGACCATGAGAAACGTTAGAGAGGCGGATACTGAAGCTCTTGTCGAGTTCTGGAATGTCATCTTGGGAAATCAGTAAGTAGATGCTTCCAACAGTCTGGCCCACATTGAAGGTCACATTCCCAGATCTATAAACAAGTTCTCCCTCTGACTTAGCATCTGCCTCCCAGTACACTGTCACATTGGACAGTGCCCCAAAGGTACGAATCACCTGAGCAAAACAGGGAACTTAACTAATCAGTACAATTTGTTTTCAATATTTTTTTAATAATTAATTTGACTCTAAAAATACATATTTCTAAAGGGTCATGTGACACTGACGACTGAAGTAATAAATGCTTTGAAATTACAGGAACAAAATACATTTTAAAATACATTAAATAGAAAACAGTTATTTTAATTTTATTGTAATATTTCACAACAATAAGGGATAGTTCACCCAAAAGTGAAAATTCTGTCATTAATTACTCCCCCTCATGTCGTTCCAAACCTGTAAGACCTTTGTTCATCTTCTGAACACAAATTAGGATATTTTTGATGGAATCTGATTGCTTTCTGACTTTCCATAGACAGCAATGCAACTGAAATGTTTCCAGTCCCAAAAATGTGGTAAGGACATTGATGAAATAGATGAGTGCTTTATTTACCTTCAGAGGTAATCGTGATAATAGCGGAAGATTTGGAGAAGAAGAATTGTTGAACAAAGTTGTTCATAAAATTATAGTTTAACCACTGAAGTCACATGAACTGTTTTACCGACGTCCTTACTAAGTTTATGGGTCTTGAACATTTCAGTTGTGCTGCTGTCTATGCAGTGTCAGAAAGCTCTTGAATTTCAGAAAAAATATTGTAATCTGTGTTTTGAAGATGAATAAAGGTCTTACAGGTTAGGAACAACATAAGGGTGAATAATTAATGACAGAACTTTCATTTTTGGGTGAACTAACCCTTTAAAGTATTTTTGATCAACTAATGCAGCGCTGATGAGCATAAGAGGCCTCTTTCAAAACCCAAAGGCATGTTTATTGCACCACAAGAAGTTTTATTTTCAAATATTGTTTCCATATTTATATACTAATATTTTTTGTTCTAATAAACAAGTCTAATTCTAAATAACTCTATACTTGTTACATACAGTATATTTTTTGAATAATTTCATAGATGGGACAAAAGAAACACATTGATGATAACCCATGTTTCTAACTAGGACTTACCTGCAGTGCTACAGTGCTTCTGCCCTCCTCAGGCTCTGTGCCATTCACAGTCAGAGAGTCGCCACTGAACTGGAAGACGCCATGAGCCTCATCAGAAGCAGCGATGGTCACAATAATACGAGCAGCAGCGCCCAGGTTAGCTTCAAAAGAAAAATAATTTTTTATCATTATTCAAGCTATAAAGTAAAATAAGAAGGCCCATTTGATTTTACTGCTACTACTACTACTTTTAAAGACTCCCTAAAAAAGGACACCAAAAAGCGTCACAGAGTTGAACTGTGACATTTTCAAAACATCATTTACCCCTATTGGCCTCCCTTAAACATAAAGGCTATTTGCTTTTCCCACGTCTTTCCTGGTATTGCTCGCAGGCCTTAGTACTATGTAAACAGCTTGGCAGAACTCAAGGTCTACAATCCAGAGTCTGGGGATTTGACCGTTATGGGACAGCTCTTAATCTTTACAACTTTTATTCTAGCACTTACAAAATAAAGCTTGTGTAAGGGGCGACCTCAATTACGCAATAAATCAACAAAAGAAAGAAAAACAAAAAGTAAGCAGCAAATTAGCATTGGTTAAAGAAGTTCTGTTGAAAAGATCTGCCAAGGCCCAAATGACAGATAACGGGGCATGAAGTGCCTCAGAAATGCCAAAGCAGGAGCTATTCAGGCAGTTAGGGAATAATAAATATAAATAAAACCTCTTTATATTCGACCTGAAGGTAACTTTGTTAATATTAAGAGGCACTTTAGTTTTGTATACAGTCAAAGAGGTATTACAGCAAATAATGGAAATGAGGAAAAAGTAAATTGTGAGAGAAAGATCTATGAGAAAAAGAATCTTACCATGATGATAGTGAAAGGACGGAAGAAAGAAGTCAGTGTCACTCTCGCCACTTCCACTGGCTTCGCTCGCAAAAAATGGATCCACTTAATGAGCACACAGGAGCCAGACAGGAACAGACAGGAATCACACATAGTACATATTGAAATCAAACAGAATGTTCCATAATCATGCCCAAACAGCATGAATGGAGCCCACAGCAGACAGTGCATGCGGATACAGTGGAAGAAAAATCAAGAAAGTAAAAGAGAGGACACAGAATCAATCTGAACTGACAAGTTTTCTTACCTCCTCCATTTGGATTATAAAGTTCCACTCTGAAGACTTTGTCCAACTCTGGGACCGAGTTGTCTATAATAGTCACATTGATGTACTTAAATCTCTCGCCAGGCAAGAAGTCTAGAAATCCCTCTGTGTCCTGTCAGAAGATGGAAAGGAATTGTGCCATTTTAATATACAAAGGAATTTTATTAGGGGATCCCGGTTAATGAAAAATGACTCTTTTTACTGGACTGTATAAGAGAGCAAAGACAAAAAACACTGTTCAAAACCTTGAGATCAATAATATTAATGTGGGGAAATATTACTACAATTTAAAACAACATATTTCTAATGTTAGTATATTTTTTACATTTAATTTGAATGTATTCCTGTAATGGCAAGAGCGCATTTTCAGCAGCCATTTTTCTAGTCTTAAGAAATCATGCTGATTTGATGCTCAAGAAACACTTATTATTATTATCAATGTTGAAAACAGTTGTGCTGCTTAATATTTTGGTAGAAACGGTGAAACCCTTTGTTTTCAGGATTTTATAAATAGATGTTTTAACGTTGTATTTTTTTTAACATTGAGAAGGTCACCTTTAATTTACTGCAATCTTGCTGAATTAAAGTATACATTTCTTTAAAAAAAATAATGAAAGACTGAGTAAACAAGTAAACTGACTCTAAATTTTACTTAAAAACATTTAACCCCACGAAAAGATGTTGCAACTGTTGGTACCTCATAGTCCTCTGAACCAGCAGCTGTGAATGGAGATGTACGATAGCCCACCATCACCCTTCCCAGCAATCCTTGTGCTCTGGCCACCAGCAGACTGACCACACCAGCCTCCTCTTGAACAGTCACACGGGCCTCCTCTAATGCAGGTCTGATCATACCCACAGGCACTGGAGTAGTTTGAAATTGCAGTAGGCCTGAAATCACATCAATAACCATTCAACTATGAATATCTGGCAGCATAAATAAAAGAATAAAGCTAAACATGCCAAATATAACAATTTACCGTAAGGATGGTCGCTGGCTTTGACTGTAATATTGTTGAAGGCATTGTTTGGGTCAATGCTAGCTCCACTGGTAGGAGTGGAGCCTGGTTTCCCATCACCTGATACAGCTGATACCAGCCTAACCCGGAAGTGCTCATCGACCTCAGGCAGGTCATCATTTAGAACCAGCAGGTTTAAAACCTAAGAGACAAGAGAAATCAAATATAAAAGCATTTATGAGTGAGACTTTGCCATTACTTAGTGAATTTACACTGTCAATTAATCAAAATGATTACAACCACCACTAGATGGAGCCATATAGTTACAGTTTGGCTGTTAATAAAAATATTAAGACATCAACTACATTTTTGTTATTTAAAACAAGTTTGTTTTAATTTTCTAACACTGATTATATTTCTTTATTGTTTATTGTTCTAATACATTGTTAGTTGTGGTTGATATACATTTCGATAATAGTTTCAATTTTATTTCTGTATTTAAAAATACAGTGATCATGTGAACAGATGGAATGCATTGGCATGTAATTGCAGTTGTCCAGCCATTACACATTAATGGCAATATTATAATGTCCCCTTTTAATTGATGATCCTATGGTCATTAATAATAACTGCTCGGTCCTGTTACCTCAGAGCGCTGGCCTGGCAGGAAATGGATGGAACCTGTAGCATTGGCAAAGTCAGACGCATTTGACGAGTCTGCGGGTGAATCAACCTGAGTGACGGTGTAGTTTACAAAGACATGATCTAGAGCGCCACGTGTACGTTCCACTACACAGGAGATCATCGAGCCTTCCTCAGATATCTGATAAAGAAAGGATAAAGGTCATTGTAAACCAACAATAGCACAACAAAATGAATTTCAGGTCATAATTATGTTTAATCAATCAGAGTTTTAGATGTTACACTAAAATGGTATACGCTCTGCATTTTTGACAATTTTGAGATGCGTGATCATTAAACACATTTTACAATCTTTACACTTCATGTAACTGGTTAAATAGAAAGGAAATTAGTTGATAAATGCCTGGTTTTCTTTTTATGCTTAGTCTTGTTTCAATTTGCAGAGAGCATAAGAGAAAGCACGTGCTACTGTGTCTTCTCTGCAGTAGTTGAGAGGTCCTCCTCTAAAGGAATTCACTGACCATCTGTCTTGTTAATCGAACAAGTTATTGGAGATGCCATGCATCCAATCTCCTTGAAGAGAAGAATGCACGCTCCATCCATCCAGGCGTGAAGACATATTAAATATACATGAAGACATGGTCTCACTACTAGGGGTCACGTTACGTGCTTTCGGAGGGAAGGTTAACCAAACACTGACAAAGAAGCAACTTGGGTACTTAATCAAATAATACAGTTAGATGTTTACTCATTAGACCTTAATTGTGTTGGTCAGAAGGCTACCTGTAAGGCAACATTACAGATTTCTCACTGAATGTCACCCCTGGATGTCTACGTTTTGCATAGTCAGAATTAGTTCTTATTTTAAGTCTTTGAGTTTTTGCATTTGCATTTGCATAGGAGTTATGCCAAACGGTGACATTGCTTTAGATCTTTGGTTTTTAAATAAATAAAAAAAAGTGTAATAAAATTATATGAAAGATTTTTTGCACCTACATCTGGAATACAAGAGCCAGTAAAGCCAAAAAGTCCATTGGCATTATCACTTTTCATGACCCTGAGGATGGCAGTAGGTCTGGGCATTGGTAGACGGGCTCCACCTTGAACAGCCACCAGCTGAAGGTGGAAAACCTCCTCACCCTCCTCTTCTTGATCGTCCCGTACTTCCACTAAAAACGACTTGAGTTTCTCCTCTTGTCTGTATGTCAGGTACCCTGACACATTGTGAAGGTCGTTCTTGGCTGGTTGGTTGTGGAGCTCATGAATCTCAGAGCGGTTGAGCCAACTGGAGTACAGCCGGAGGTCTTGTAGAAGACCAGTGAAGCGCTGTTCACCATCTGGGTTGGAACCGATCCTAATAGGCGCAGCATCTGTATGGAAGGATTCAGTGCAAGGTGTTAGGATGGATGGGCGGATGTTGTGGCTTTTGGATAAACATCTGGGCTTGCAACCCTAATGGCTGTGTGTTTAAACCTCAGAAGATCTTGCTATAAAATTACCGAGTATGCTTTAGATAGATGGATCTCTGAAGATAATGTGAAAGGTGTTTGACACTGGTCTTTGCATTGTACAGTAAGTTAATGTGTGGTAGCTAAGGCGTTTCTAAGCAAAGTTAGGGTGTTTTGAGGGTTTTCTAGGTGACTGTTTACTGGTCAATGTCAAAAAGGCTTTGATTCTAAATATTCAGGTTTTTCTTTCAATGTAAATCTAAAGGATTTTTTTTCTCTTTCTTTTCACCAGGTAAGACATTGGAATACTTGATCTCCTCAATAAAACATGTGATAAATAGAATAAAATAAATATTTTGAGCAAAATAAAGAATAATCTTACTTATACCAATAAAGTACATTTTATTAAATCACATTATATTAGGACCTTAAATAGTGTTGTTAATAAATAGGTAGATGAGGGGTTTTAGGGTGTTTCTATGCAATGCTAGAGTATTTTACTAGATGGCTGCTTACTAGTCAAAGGTCAGTCTAATTAAATCATGTCAAGTTATAATTACTTAGAAAATAAGCACAACTCTCCTCAGTACAACCTGCAATTTGAGGGATCAATTTTGTCTCTAACACAAACACAGCTCATATAGGATGAGTTTTCTGCCAAATTTGAATACTTAAGAATGAGCAATAAACTTCACAAGTAAGGATTTATGAGCCAAAATAAATTAAGCTGCATCATAAATGTATATAATGAAAATCTATGATACAGCACTGAAACTGAGTTACAGCGTAACTCATTACATGAGGAGGAACAAGAGAAATGTGACAGCGGTGAAATTGAAATAAAATGGGCAGAGTTCATCCTCGTTGGTTACACCAGTTTAAAGCAGTTACCTCCTGACCACCAGAGAGACATTTAAAGGCACACAACTGTACAAATTGAGGAAATACGCTTCATTGAGCCCAAACAAGAACATTTAACAAAGGCCGTAATCACCAGTAAAGCTTAGATATCCATACAGTTTATGTGTACATTCACTTCACTGAAGATGGTATAAAAGATGTCAGGAAAGTCTTAGTAGGGGCTCTATTGTTTTCAGTAAGACAGAAAGCGAGTGCGCCGGCTGCCTTTATGTGCTGCTAACAATGTCCAGCGGCTCAATGTTCGGTCAAGCATATCTTCCTGTGAAAAGCTAAACAATGGCATAGGGCTCTCACTAGGCTAGATATGGGCCACAAGAATAGGTGAGGAACCACATCTCATTGCTTGACCAACACAAGCATAAGGAATTTGTTTTTACAGCGCTAATGAGTATAAGAGACACTGTTATTAATATATAGAAATATTAATTATAATTTATTATAATAATAAAACAACAATAATATTAATTAATATGTTATATTAATTATAACAATTAAAATGTATGCTTTATAATTTTGTGTAAATTATATTAATTTATACATAATTATACATTATAAATATATATAAATTAACTAATTTACACATACTATTAATACTATTTTATATAATTAAAACAATTAAAAAAAAAATATTCAGGACATGTACATATTTATGACAAATAACATCTTTTGTAGTCCATTTTTTAAAAAAACAAAAGCTCTACTAACCATTTACAATGGCTTCTCCTTTTAGACTCTTAATTCCTCCAGGGATTGGGCTCCCATCCAGATAAAACTCAATAATTCCATCTTCAACAGTGATGACCACATGAACCCATGTATTATCCTCTACAAATTTAGTTGCAGTTGCTCGTGCCACCTGTGTGCTGTTAGATCCTACGGTTGTGTAATGAAGCATAACAGTAATGTGGGACTCATTAGTCTGGACCAGAACTCCATAATAGATAGTTCCATTCCCGTTGCCTTTAGAAACAATAAATCCATCTGTTTTAGGCCTGGGCATCAGCCAGACTGACAGGGTAAAGTTAGCTAGGTTCTGTTGAGCCTGCAAATGAGTTTCTGCACTGATGGATCCATAAGCTCCTGGAAGTCCAGAGAAGAAGAATGCATCAGTGCCTGCGTGGCGTCTCCTGGCATGCGGTCGAAGCTCTACAGCTTGAGGAAAGGAAGCCATCAATATCAGGTCGTCCATGGGCGGGAGACCATGTGGGAAAGCCCCTGACAGAATTTCCCAGGCCACACGCACATCTCCAAAGGTGCCTTGCTGACGAAGTATGGTAAAGGATGTGACATCAAACATATCGTTAACTGACAAGACGTCCTCAGCTACCTCACGCTCCAGACTCTCAGGGGCAATAGCGAAAACTCCAAATGGGTCATCATTGAAGGGAATGAGAACAGATGCATTGAGGTCTTTCTTTGCCAATTTTCCTCCCTCACCAGGATAGCCACCTAAAGACAATATTGTTTGAAATGTAGTAGACATAATATATTTGCACATATAAAATAATTATAAAACCTCATGGAACAATTGTACCTTCACAGGAACATTGTGCAGGTCTTTTCACAGATCATCCATATTTTTTTAATAACTGATAAGTTTTAGTTATGTTACGTAGTAAAAAAAAGTTCGATACATAGTTGTTTACAGGTGATATAATGGGGAGGGGGGTTTGGTCCATTTTCCCAGAAAATTTTTTTTTAAAAATCATAGGGCCTTTAATTTTATAAGCAATAAAATTAAAACATTGACTGCTGATATTGACTTTACCTGAGATGTTCATAAGTCTGAGCTCATAAAACTCATTAAACTCTGGGAGCTTGTCTGAGATGGCTTCAAGAACAATAGGTTTTGTCTTCTCCCCTGTATGAAATATTACAAAACCAGATGTGTTCAGAAATTCTTGTTGAGGTTCAAGGGGGGTGTCGTTGGCAAACAGCTGCCAGTATATCGTGACATTTCCAAAGTGTCCTCTGTCTCGAAGAACACTGGAGAAACAAAAGGAAACATTATTTCACACAGAGTAGAATATAAATACTTCTGTTCAAATGCTAATAGACAGTGTTGTTTTATTTGAATCTAAATCAATCTGTGCTGTGGGATTTACATCTGGCTCAAGTGTATATTAGAGATTAGAGAATTTGAGACTTACTAGAAGTTATTGGTTTTTCCCTCCTCCACAGGTTTCTGAGTGGAATCCAGAGAGAATATCCCATTAGCATCGTCATTGGCCTCAATCACCACTATAGCAGTGCTTTGACCGTATACCACTGCATTACCTGACAAGACCCATATACAAACACACATAAGTACAGTATCACTCTCTCACATGTATTTGGCAGCATTATAGGTCATTCAATCTGTCTTGACACCTGCAATGTACACTAAAAATCTATGGTGGGTAAGGTGCTCACTATAGCTGCATTAATTTAATATAATAAAAATATATTACATCAATAAATAAAAGTGAAATGTTACTAAAATTTAAAATGCTTTCTATTTTTAAATGCAATATTTCTGTGATAACAATTTCAGCAGCCATTACTCCAGTCTTCACTGTCACATGATCCTTTAGAAATCAATCTACAATTCTGATTTGCTGCAAAAGAAACATTTCTTTACTATCTGTGTTGAAAACAGAAAGTTCACAATAACATTTATTTGAAACAGAAATCTTCTAAAACATTAGAATTGTCTTTACTGTCACTTTTAATCAAATTAATGAAGCCTTGATGAATAAAAGTAGTTCCTTAATAAAAAATAATAAAAACAAAAAAACATTTGAAAGGTAGTGTATAACAATTGCAAACAATTATTGATTATTGGAATAGTCATTGTTACCAAGCTTTTTTATGTTTCATTTTAAATTACATTGAAAATACATTATCATGATAAAAATACAATCATGCATAAATCCAGAAAAATTTCTAATGAAGAAAACAAACATTTAATGCAGCATCCTTTTCAAATTTCTCACTAGCAAATGCTTATGCTTTCAAATCTGTGGCAGCACATTTGTTTAACATTCACACATTGTAACTGTTATGCTAATCATTGCATGAAACACTGTTGTAATTGGTACAAGCTAACCACGGCAATCATATTATGCTCTCAGAAGCTCATAATAACACCCAACATGTATCTGAACACAGTCCCTCAGGGCAAGTGGTAAAGCCTCCAAACAGAAAACTCTTGGTGGGTTTGCTTTGTGATCAGCAGAAGGACAGTTCTGTAATTAACTTTCTACAGTCACCCAGTCCTTTTCATGAATGTGTGTGTGTTCCACAATACAAGGATTAGAGAGGGCTTTTGAGAGTCAAGGCCAATCAACAGAGCTCGGTGCGAATCTAAACAAACGTTTAATGGGTTGGATTTATTGCCTCTACAGAGCAGAGCTGAAGAGCAGTATTTGTCTCACGAAGTGGGAATTTAATGAAGCTAATTGGGCAACATGGACAATGCACTTTGTGAATTTGAAGGGCTGGCAAAAGAAGTCACACAAAATAATGCAGCACAAAGCAATGCATGGTGAAAGGGACCAAAACTGTGCAACATAAAATGCACTGAATATATGGTTAATTGAAAGTTGTGGGTGTGACAAACCTGTGGCATTGAAGAGAACTATGTAGAATGGTTCATCTGTCTCTGGTATGTCGTCATCTACCACTGCAACCGATATGTTCTTCATCCACTCTCCAAAATCAAAAACCAACAGTGAGTCATTGCTCAGTGGAGTGAAGTCTCCTGGTGATGTGTCACCATATTCAAAGCGATACTTCACTGTGGTGATAAAGTTAGCAGGCCCAGCTCGCAGAATGGTGAAATTGGCCACGCCCCCTTCTTGCACCCTCTGAACCACAGGCTCTAGAAAACATTAGAAATGAAGTACAAATTTAGAAATTATTTTAATATTGTTACAGTGAGCAGTTATATCAGTATAACATACCATATCAATAAATTCAGTAATAAAACACTGCCCCCTGAATGTCACCAATCTTTTAAGCATTTTCTCACAATTGTGGCTTTATCTCACACCATTAGTTTATATCTCATAACTGAAACATTACTTCTCAAAATTGTTGCTTTATATCCCCCAATATGAATTTAAATGTCACACTATGACCTTATTACTTTCTCGCAATTACGAGTTTATGAAAAAAGTCAGAACTGTGAGTTTATCTTGCGATTTTGATTTCTCAGAATTGCGAGTTTATATCTCTATATAAAAAAAAAACATTTGTAGTTCCTCTTGTACGAAAGTTTCTTTTGGCATGTACATTATACTGAATGACAAACATACCGGCAAAATATATTGGATCATCATTCTCACGAATGCTTAAGCTTGCTCTGAGAATGTTTCCTAGCCTTGCTCCACCCGTAGCATTCAGAAGGGTGATGGTAAAATTTTCAGTTTTCTCTGGGATCTGCATCAAACAAAAAATGAATCTGTACTACAGATATGCTTCTCCTTTAAACATAAGTATTACTTATGATATTATCAACTGCTAAAGCTTACCTCATCTGGCACAGAAAATAGGGTGAGGTTCTTCAGATACTCTCCTTCAGCAAAGACGATCTCACCCTGCACTGGGTTGATGTCTCCCGAATAGGTCGGCTCAAGAATCCAGAAGACTGACACGTTCCCAAACCTACCCCTACTTCTCCCAATGGGGTAGGATGCTATCATACATAATTATGATGTTATTTTAAACAGATTCTAAAAGATAAGACAGTTAGGTGAAGCCTGAAGCGGTAGCTTATAGATCTCCGTACCTGACTGAGTATCCATGGCTTTGCTTTCATTGATGGTGAAGTCTAGGCCAGGCTGAATGAACTCAATGACCCCAAACGGGTCATCACTCTTACGCACGGTAATGTTGACCTGCCTTCGGTTCCCAAGGCGACTAGCTGGCGTGCTGTGGCTACTAAGGACTACTGAGAATGTCTCATCTAGCTGAAGACAAAACATCAGACAATCGTTTAGAAGCCAGGTTTACTTACATTTTTAATTTCCAAACATATGTGAAATGTTAAACAAATCCTAACATTAAGGAAAGTAAAGAACTACATAGATCATCCTTCATGTAACACAAGGTCATTTAATTAGAGGACATATTACTAAAATAAATGTTAGTGAGCCTTAATCATTAGTCCTGAGCACTTACCTCAGGTACCCCATCAGGCTTGGCTACCAGGGCCACCATCACCTCTCTCTCCCCTGGCTGGAACTCTAGGATCCCCGTGGCCCCATAAAACTGAGCATTTCCAGAAGGAATCACTGTATATCTTATGAGCTGGTTTAATAGCTGCCCCTGCTCTCTGATTACCCTCAGTTCAACTGTTTCCCCCTCCTGCATAGCCAACAAATTATCCAAACATGTCACATGTCCAAGTAATCGCAATGAAACACATAAATGAAAGTTGCATGCTAAACTCCATTCAAAATCATATACAATTTTGCTGTTTGTTTTCACATACATAAATAACTGTTTAATTAATAATAGTTATTCTGAATTTATTTGTATTTTCAACATCAAGATTTTAAGTTAATGAAAATATAACTGTGTAATTTGTTTGTCAATGGTCAGTCGTCCTACAGTCTATTTAACAGTCTAAAGGTTTAATATTTTCTTTTTAACATTTAATTAACTTGTCAATCTGTATGACTAATGGCTATCGATGAATGACAAATAGGGACTATATTATTAATTATACTGGTGACCATTTTCAAAGTAAACAGTTATATATTTATAAAAATAAGAACTTAAAAGATTGATTTTAAAATTAAAATGAATATAAAATATAAATAATTCAATAAAAATAATAGTAAATAAGAAAATAAAGAAATTTAATCAAACTGAATGAACAAATGAACAAACATACGAATGAATGAATACAGTATGTCTTACATTGATAAACCAAGGTCCTTTAGAGACTGGTGAAAACTCAAATACTCCTCCAGGGTCATCGTTCTCCAGAATTACAATTTCTCGGCTGGTGAAACCTGGTTTAAGTATCTGGTTGTCCACATTGGTCCTGTACATCAATATGATGACAATCAGTGACACTGTAAAACTATATTATTATAGGGCAGACAAAAAATCTACTGTGATATATTACAGTATGGTAGATTATAATGCTCAATATGTGTTGTTTTAAACAGTATGGGCTGATTTATTTGACAAAAAGCTTGATATAAGGAAAAATGATTACCAGTATTCTATGACAAACTATTTGCCAGATTCATGTTTTGGATATGTATGAGTGTGGTCACGTCTAAATTTGAAATTGTCTCAAAATTGCTTGTCCTAAGGTCTCTTGGTTATGCTGATTTGACAGGTCATGTTTTAGAGCAACTCACTATCCTCCCTTCTCAGTAGGGGTCTTGTGTATAAATCGAGCTTGTCTTGGTCTGAGCCAGCACTGAAGGCTCCAGATAATTAGTAAAATGGCTGACAAAGAGCTTGCAGGAGAAGTGTTCTAAACAAATGCATTCAGAGGATGTGCTGCATGCATACAAACACTGATGTTTTTACAGGACAGGATAAAGGAACACCGCAAATGAGGTGCTAAATGAGTACAAGCAGCGTTTGCCTGCATCCAAGTGCGGTCACCCCCAACATATACAAACACACTCTTACTATTCATTTCACACACCCAGATAAAAGAGACATACCCCATCGAAATGTTAAGACAAAGCCCCTGAAAGTTCAGAGTGGATGCTTTTCCACATAAAGAGTTGATTCACAGCACACAATAAGGCACAGTCTTTCTAGTACACACTTACCCGAAGTACACTACAAAGCGAGCGGTTTCTACCCTGTGAAGGGAGAGTGAGGGGGACAAAGAGTGTCTCAACACAATGATTACAAGACAACTCCCAGCTTAAAGGAAAATACTAAAAGGTGTCGTCAGGTAAAACTTCAGAAGGCAACCGAGACTTTGATCCACCATACACTATAATGGATCCAAAAAGCATCTGGACTTAAATAATACTTTAAAAAAGTTCAACAGACCTGTCTAATGTAAGAATGACGGTCTCATTGATCTCTGGTATATTGTCCGCCATCACAGTGATGTTAATCACTGCTTCACTTTGTCCTGAGAGGAACCTGACCGATCCAGTGAAAGGTGAAATGTCACTCTCAGTGACATCTTCTCTGTTCTCGCCAGCGGGCCGCAGACTCCAGAAGACCACTGCCTGGCCATCCGTCCCATCTCGTCTCAGTTGAAGAGTTATCTAGAGGCAGATAGAATAATTTTCCCAAACATTTGAATTTCTCCATCCAAGTACACAGTACTTGGTCTGAGACCACATTTAGGCCAGCGCCAAAATATTTTTTTTAGGATTGTGACATAAGTAAAGAAAGAAATCGTCCAGGAGAGTGTTTCATACCAAGCTGACGTTTGAATCTTCTGGTTCCAGTGCCACCACTGTTTGATTACTGGTGAAGCCAATCTCTCCATTAGCAATATCCGGTGTGATGATCAGGGAGATGTTCAAAGCTCTTCCCAAGCGAGGACTCACAGGTGGGATTTGTGGGGAGATCTTAACCAACTGCACACTGTCCAACTAATGAAAGACATGGAGGAAAGACAGCTGTTGTCATCACCTGTTAACACGACTGTTTTTAACGATTTTAAAAAGCAAACCACAACTGTCAGTTGTAACCCATTAATCCTCTTAAAGGGACAGCGCACCCAAATATAAAAAAAATATGTCATAATTTTCTCAACCTTGTGTTGTCACGAGAGTCAAAATGACAATTGATAGATGAACTTGATATAACTTGCATTAAAATGAAACAACGGTCAGTAAATGGTGGCATAATTTTCATTTTGGGTGAACTACCCCTTTAAAGTGTCAAACCATGCTTGTGACACTGAAGAAGAAAAACATTTTATAAAATAATTAACTACTCTGCCTGACAATCTAGCACTTGATCACCCTCTTCTGAGATGCTATGAGAGCATGTCTCTTTCAAGAGCTCTTCTGTGAATTACTTAATTAACAATACATCACAAATTTCATGACAGAGGGCTTGTGCTTTTTTAAGGTTTTTGAAAGAATTCAATTATGCTTACCAAGGCTGAATTTATTTTACTAAAAATGCAACAAAAACAACACTGTAAAATATTATAACAATTTAAAATATCTGTAATCTGTAGTTCTAATGTTTAGTATCATATGATCCTTCAGAAATCATTCTAACATTCTGACTTGGTGCTTATCAAACGTTTCTTATGATTATGTGTTGAAAACAGTTTTACAGCCTAAAATTTTTTTCAGGATTCTTTAATAAACAGAAAGTTTGAGAGTGCAGCATTTACTTAAAATACAAATCTTTTGGAACATTACAAATATCTTTACTGTAATTTAAAAAAAAATAATAATAATAACCTTACTGTCTCCAAACTTCCAAACACTCAGAACCTCAATTTACTTAGAAAAGAAAAAAGAAGAAGAAAAAAAGACTTTTACAAACATATCCTACCTGAATCATGAAATGAGCCCCGTTTTGCAAGAAGGCATCATTGCGGATTGGCAAGATGAGTTGAGCTCGTGACTGACCGGAACTGAACAGCACACTGTTAACACTTGTTCCATTCAGCACCCCATCCCTGGCTCGTGATGGATCCAGTGGTCTGGCAGGTATGTAGAGGGCAGATAATGTAAGTTCCACCACTCCCATGGTCCCCCCTTCTCTGAGGAAACTAAGTGACAGGAAGCGTCCCTCTGGTTGACTCTGAATACTTTGATTCTCTCTTGGATGAAAGCCAAATAAACCATAGACATCATCACTGTCCTGAATGAAAAACACCACCTGTGAAGGAAGAAAAACATATTGACTTCAGTTTCCTTACAGCAGGATACAGACAATTAATAATTTCAATCACTCGCCTTTCAGTTTGTTTTAGCGAACAAATATACAGTTATTTATTGTTACAGTTATTACAGTAATTCATTTATAGTGCATGAAATGTCTTCAGAATGAGCATTAATGTGCATAATGTTATGGAAGTATGTGGCACACAAAAGAAGATATTGGCATTGAATGTCGGTATTTGGTGACCATTGACTTCCATTGTCAAAACAAATAGAAAGAGTCATGCAGGGTTGGAACAACATGAAAGTGTGTAAATGACAGAATGTTCTTTTTTTGCACAAACTATTCCTTTAAGGATTATACATTAGTATTGCACAACTAGAGGTTAATTCTCCTAATACTGTAGTCCCACTGCCAAAAAGAGGACTAAGACAACTTCAAAGCTCAAGTATTGGTTACATTACGCTCATAAAAAGCTGTTTTTAAATGGAAAAATATAAACTATTTAACAAAATTACAAGCACATTTCTGTTCACTTGCACAAAACATTTACACATTTCTGACATTTCAAATCCTCTGAACTGTCTTGCCCAGATTTCCAATGAAAACAAATTACTGTAAACATCACTTTTGTTTTGTATCTCCAACCATAACATTGAAGAAAAAAAAATTACAGATGCTTTTAATAGAAAAAAGCATTAGAATTTCTTTAATATTCTGTTTTCTTTTGTGATGAACTCTAAAATAACCTGACCTTTCCCGTCTATATTGAAACCTGTAATACACAGCAATAAACAAATTTCACCACTCATTACAGTGAACGTAACATTAGACTATCTGTGTAAAACTTACAGTGAACCAATCACAGAAAGCCCTTCTCTTTCATTAGACCTCACGAGAGTGTAAAAATAGCATCCGTGAGCTAGTTTACGACTCTGTCATTTACCCAAGCCTCATCAGACCAAGGGACAAGACCTCTCTAAATATTTGCAGTACTTTGTTCAGTGAATTTAGGAACAGCTGACATAAATAAGCTCTTCACAATTAGTCCATTCAGCTATCACAACCTTATGATCATATTTACAGGTAATGATGGGTTTAAACATAAACTCTGGTCGGATTTATCCTCTCCTTTCACACATAATCAAACTCGCAACAGACAAGTTATAAAGAGAACACACAGCCACCCACAGGCTCTGCTGTGGGCTATTTTGTGCTGGGACCACATGAAGGGAACACCCAAGTGACACTCAGTGTAACCAGCAGTCTGTGATGCTGCTGTGCCAGAGAGACACATGTGTCTCATTTTACGCCACATCCGCTTTAAACGGACTACGTGCTGCCCAGATGGTAACTAAGAACAAGCTCTGATCTGGGAACTTCCTTCCTTGACGTGGGGTATGAGCCAGAGTAAGACAACAACCTCCCTGGATTCTCACCACAAGCCTCGGAGTGAGGTCCAAAAGGGATCTGGTACCATGGCTGTCTGAAACTGAGCAACAAAGTCTAGAATATCATCATAGTGGGTGACATGTCAACATGTAAGACAACCAGTGCCCGGGCACATTATGAATAATAACATTTTCCTTCAAAAAATTAAAGAGAGTGCTTCAAGCTGTCATCAACATCAACTTGCACTTTCATCTTTCATAACTAAATCCACCTCAGAACTGAGCCACCACCGATCTATGATCTGCAATCCAAACACATTCTCTTAATGCATTAAGTAAAAACCAAGCACTCACTTCCATTGGCTCATCCACTTCGGCGCCTCCTTGTACAGATCCTGGGATTAGTCTAAGGACGAAGGCTTCGGCCTCCTCTGGAAGGTTGTCCTGAGTGATGTTCAAAGGCAGTACGGCATTCATCTGGCCCTCAGCAAACCTCAGGGTACCTGAGGATGGATTAAGGTCGGCAGAGACTGGAGTCCTATCCGTGGAGTTTCTTGTTATATTCCACCTAACTGAAACAGCTCCATGAGTTCCTCCGTTCCTCACAATGATGATGCCTTCATATCTGAAACAGAGAAACACAGATTAGAGATACTAACAATATTGTGGATAACAAAAACATTAAAATAATAAATAAACACCTAATCAGATTCTTGTTCAGTCTATGCTAAACCAGACTGGGATGACTAGTACAAGTAATGTATAGGACATTACTAAAAATGAAATATCACACAAAAAAGACAAAATACCATCTGAAAACTGAATAATGGTACAATGCCGTTAAAAGGTTTAGGATCGATTAATACTATTCAACAAGGATGTATTAAACTGATCAAAACTTATAGTAAAGAGATTTATAATGTTACAAAAAATAATATAATAATATATCTAATAATAATAATAATAATAATTTAAAAAAAACATTGTGTAGCAAATCATCTTCTTAGAAAGCGTTCTGAAGGATTATATAACACTGAACACTAGAGTAATGATGCTAAAAATTCATCACAAAATTAAATTACATCTTAAAACAGAAAACAGTTATTTCAAACTGTAACACTATTTCACAATATTACTGTTTTTACTGTATTTCTGTTCAAATGCAGTATTGGTCAGAATAAGATACTTTTTTATTAAGAACATTTTAAAAATCTGACCAATTTTTTGAATGATATTATATAGATGCATATGAAGAGTTTTTTTAACTATACTATTTTTACTATGTTATTGTGCTTTTATAGTGTTAGTTAGCTGTATTTTACCTAATCAAAATAACCCAACTGCAGTTTAAGATTATTTGGAATGCTGTTCTGTTTTTAAGAACTACTGTCCTGCAAAGTTTATTTCCAACACATGTGCTTCTGATTTTCCAATTGATCCTGAGGACTTTCATTAGCAGATTCATGTGTTTGATTAGGACTAGAGCACATCTCTGTATGACAGTGGGTGTCCAGAAACAGGGTTGAAGATTTCTGCTTCAAACAGTACTCTACTCACATCGGGGTCAGGTCTTCGTTGATGATGTGGGGTTGTATGGGTGAAGGACTGATTGACAGGACTCCATAAGGCTTATCATTGGGCTCAATGGTCACGAGTGCAATACTTGGAGTCATCAGCAATGCATCACCTAACAAAGTCTCTTCCAAAAGAACCACTTGGAAAGATTCTGCAATCTCTGGAATGTTGTCATCTTTAATGTTGAAGCGGAGTTCTGTTTCATGGACACCTGGAGGGAAAACAACCATCCTCTCTGATTGTAGATCCACAAAGTCCACCAGTGGAGTAGCACTAGCTGCCCCATTGCCTGAAATGACTGAATAGGCCACAGACACTGTTTTGTCATCAGAACCGATCAGAAGACCATCCTCAGTTCTACCACGTGTAATGCTAAGAGAAATGACACCAATATTCTCCGGGACAACCAGTGTGGGTTTGGAGAAGCGGATGGGAGCATCATTACGGGAGATCTTAATCTGAACACTGCTGCTGTTAGGACTGAGTAAAGCTCCACCAGCTGCTTCTGTCAACCGCACTGTGAAGATCTCATCATCTTCTGGAATCTAGTGGAGATGTGAGATCAAAAACAACACATATTATGATAGACTAATGCAGAACATCTTCTCTATTCATTTAGTCATTCACTTAATGTAAATCTACTTAGCAGCAGCTTTTTTCCCTCGGAAAATTATGGTTTCTCTGACTTTTTTTTACAGTCAGTTTATGGCATAAACAAAATGTAAGTATATTATTGAATATTGAAAATATACACAATCCTGTCAATATTAATGTGATCTCTTTTATGTTTATCTCTTATATGTTCAACAAAGAAACCATACCATATCATCTTGTATCATGATGCTGAAAACTACAACAGCACGACCAGGAGGAATAGTGATGTTCCCCATGTCTGGACTGAGATCCTCGCTTGCAGGGTTTGGACCTCCAAAAATCTGTGAATTAATATATAATTAAAGATAGATAAAAAGAAAGTTAGATATTTTGCAATATAATTTTTTTAAGCAGCGATAAAAACTTTCTGGCAATGCTCACCTCAAAATTGACTGTTACAGTACCATATGTTCCTTTCTCTCGTAGGAGAGTGAGAGGCACATACTGGCTTCTACCTCTTGGCTCCTCCACAGTAATTAAGGAGGTCTGAACAGAGAAAGAAAAAAACACCTTTCACTAATTTACATATGTACTGACAGAAATAGAAATTAAGGATATCACAAGACGTCATGTAGCAGGAGTGTCCAATCCTGTTGCTGGAGTGACAAGGTCCTGCAGAATTTAGCTATAACCCTAAATAAACACACCTGGAGAACTTCAGAATTATTAGAAACAATGTCAAAGTTTATTCTATGAATGCAATCTGGACAATGTTTTACTAATATTCAGTTAGTAAATTTACCACAGGCTTTATTTTACTCATTAATAAATCCACCATCACAAAACTCAATCAGTGATATGTGATATGATCAGAGATGATTTCAGAGAAATCTGGCCAGCAAAAGGGACAATCGATCAATCAGCCAATCAATTTATTTGTTGCAAACAAATAATAATAAATATTATTACATAACTTTTTGTAGTGGTAAAAAAAAGAGCAGTTGGTTTCTATAACAACACTGAAACATACATTATTAACCAGCTAATCCATTCAGTAAATTGCTTGCTTTTTTCTTCAAATTCTTAGCAGCTGAGTAGTTTCCCTGGCATCTGACCCACAACACTCCCCTCACTCTCACTTTCCCATCCACTGACCCCCTCTTCCCACTCCCTCGAGTTTAATTACCCCCCCACAAAACAAATGAAAACAGTTCAGGCTTACAGTCACCCCTCCCTCCCCAGCACGCTCTGAACAGCTTCTTCCTGCTGTTCACTGAAGAAATAACGGAGAAAGAAACTTACTGAGTTGAAGGAAATTATTCCGAAGGCATTGTCATTAGACAAGATGGTGATGGTGGCTGTATTTGGAGTTCCCACCGTCACACCATTTGATGAGCTCTGAAAAAGTAAAGCATTGCTTGGTTAGAATTATTAATATATTATAGATTGTCTATTGCTATGAAAATCCTAATTCTATAACCATTCATGCAGAAATCCATTTCACATACTTTTTTTCTGCCTCCGTAAATGCACTCCTTTGAATTTCAGATTAAGAATATTGTAGTTTTTACAGAGTGTATAAATGTCTGTGATACAGAGCACAAAAAGCATGACCACACAAGAACATAAACCCATATGGATGCTCTTTTCAGCATCCCATTCAAATAAGCTTTTATTTAAAAAACAGAGCTGTAACAGAGCTTTCTTTCAGCTGCAGAGTGAAAACGGACAAGGAATACACACGTTCAGACAATCCCAGCGTTAACCGTGATTGAGGTCTGGCTCAGTACCACAGCACACAAACATTCCTCCTCCTTTTCACTCAGTAATAAGAACTTGTTAGATTATGAGATAATATGGAGCACAGAAAATACAGGATGAAAAAAAATCATGTTTCTTTCCCCATTATGTTTCTTATTTTTATCAATAATAAGCATATCGTTTATGTAAATCACACTTAAGGACTCTCTAGATTTTCTTTTTTGTGCATTCAGACTGGGTTTCATTGGGTTTCAGTGGTCTTTTGTCACCCTTAAGTTGTCCCATTCTGCCAGCTTGAGGTTCATTTGTTAAACAGTGGACAAGTAGACAGTGGAGTCGTGACCTGTTGTCATTAATCACTCACTGTCAACAGACTGAGACAGCACAGTAATAAGAGGCCCTCAAATAAGAAACTGCTATGAGAAGCACTTCCTTAGACAACACAGAAAGGCAACGAGTGTCATACCTCCCTTATCTCAGTTTGATTTTATTGAGATGACTAAAATTAACCCACTGCAGGTTGATTTCTCCTTAAATTTCTAAAAAGCTGGTACACACAAATTTGTGCAGGAAATGTGCATGAATGTTTTCATGAACAAAACATGAGTTATCAATAACTTAAAATTACTTAAAATGACTTAACTTAAAAAAAACATTACTAAAAACGATTCTAAATTTACACACACACACACAAAATGTAGGAACAATGAAACCACAAATTCTTAAAAATCAGAGTCTCGATCACCATATTTTAAGATCACATAAAGATCATACTTTATTTTAAGGGCCACTTCTCGCTATTAACAAACCATTAACTATGACTTTTGCCTTAATAAACTCTTAATTTGCTGCTTATTAATTGTTAGTATGGTAGTATTATGGATGTATGGACATGCTGAATATATGCTTTATATGTACTAATAAATAAATAATAGTCATGCTAATAAGCAACTATAGTAATAGTGAGAATTGGTCCCTGTACTAAAGTGTTACCAAAATTTCATACACAGATATTTTATGAAGTTGGTTTGGTTGTGCTTTATGCAAATTACTTACCTAGTCATTTAAATTCATTAATATTAGAACAAGATTAAGAACAAGAAGAACAAGTAGTAGGCAGATTATGTTTTTGTTTTGTTTTGTTTTTTTGAGAAGTTCTCCTGTAGGTATAAATACAAATAATGCATGCAATTATTAAATAATTAGACCCAGTGACTGTTAGGTTAAGCAGTCTGATATGTTAACTTCTGGCTCAGCTACTAGCAAAAACCTGTGAGAAACCTTTTAGAAACAGGTATAAATTTTTGCAGTTCTGTTTGGTGCTGTTGGTGGTGCATAAATTAAGCTCCTAGGAGATTCTTCTACTTTGCGTGTTATAGGAAGCTTATTTCAAGGCCTGTGCTTTTTTTATAGTGATTAGCTTTGCATAATGGCTCTTTAATCTTACGGCAGTGCCAGTTGTGGCTGTCATAGTTGGTTATTTCGCTTGAAGGTGACTTCTAATATTGGGCTGCTACTGCAGGGACATTACCTAACCCTTATACAGAGTTAGTAGAAGCTATCAAAGAAAATGCAAGGGCTTATGGGCCATTGAGCTGTAGCTGAAGAATTAACAAGATTTCAGTGCTGTTCCACTCAAACAAGAATTTCAACCCCTCTGGGATTCCCACTACTGAGATTAATTTGAAAACCATAGAGGTAAGAAGAGAATTGCATACTCCTTCTGTCTCTGTCACACAAATACAGATACATCTGAAGCTCATTCATTTTATCACTTAACCGATACTTGCACCTGAAGCACTTTCAAAAATCATTACAAATATATATATATATGTGTGTTCTGATATATTGAGCTATTTTTACAGCCGTATTTTTCTAATAAATATGATAAAAATAAAGACTCTTCGCAGATATGAAGAATGCAATACTACTTAATTAGTACTCAAGATGAACATGATATTGGCAGAATATATTTCTGCTTTAAAGGGATCATGAACTGAGAAATCAAAATTAACTTGATTTGCTTTTTGCATTTGCAAAGGTCCACAAGGCGGGATTCTATGGAGCTTGTTTTATGACTAAACTATTTGAATTTGAATTATGTAAATTTCAATTATTGACTAGAGTTATTTAACAAAATTGAATATTATATGGGTTTTAAAATAGTTTTGAATATTTAACATTTGAAATTTAACACAAATAATTTTTCAAGGCAGAGATTTATAGACATGCATTTTCAAACAACAGATTGTTTTGTTCTGAATTCTGAGACTGCTAATATTCAGTTTTTTAAAAAATACAGCTTCAAGATTTCAAGATGAAGAAGAAATTCAGAACGTCAAATTCAGTTTTTAGTATTTTGTGTTTTATTTTATAATTGTAGCTATACAATTAAAAATAAATCATAATGGAACAGTGGTGTATTAGTCATGACGGGCCATAGTGCAGCCTATGACGATGGGCTGCACCTCAGTTATGAAGCACGCACAAACACAAAGAGCTCTGTCTAGAAAGAGAACCCATATAAGAAAATTTGTGCCTAGCCTACTTAATTTCGACCAAATAAAACCAGTGTCTTGTCATTTCCTTATATTAAACTGAACCGGTATCTTTGCGTGCGTCTTTCTCAAACACACGCGCACACAATTCACGGCAACCGCACTCCTCTTGGAGAGGCAAGAGAGCACGACCATCTCACGGCACGCACGGTCGGATATACCTAAAAGAAAAAAAAAACATTTCCATTCGATAATAAATTCGTTGGTCTGTTTTAAATAACAGGCGATCTATCGCTGGAATGTGCTATGACGAGCCTTTGCCAATGTTATCAGTTCTCTACTGGCGCTCGTGCTCAATGAGCGTCTTCACACAGACAATCGAGCGCTTCGTTCTGGTAAAAACACAAAACAAATTGCACACAAAAGTGTCTATGCTCTTGCTATACAATCACTTTAGTGAACGCCGCTATGGTTTTAATAAAAAAAAAAACATGCGGGAGAGGATTAGAACCCGCGGCCTCAGAAATGCTTGACACAAGTGATTGATGCAAATTTATAGATTTATTCACTGCTGTGAAACTTTTCGGCATGAATTATATTGTTTTATTAATATTTCTGTATATAAACTAATATAGTAACTTCATCGCACAGGCACTGCCAGCACTGTCTGTAGTTAGGCCACTGTAATGGAATATTTAAAACTACTGCTGCTGTGTGATTGGCCAAAATGCTTTGTTTGACTTTTCGGAGATCATCTACTTTTCCCTGTAAAATGAACTCTGACCTAGTTTTTGTAAGATCTGAATTTCTGAGTTTGAATTTCTTCTTTATCTTGAAATCTTGAAGCTGTATTTTTAAAAACTGGATCTTAGCAGTCTCAGAATTCAGAACAAAACAATATTTTGTGTTAAATTTCAAATGTTAAATATTTACATTGAAAAAAATTCAAATTCGAAACTATTTTAAAACCCATATAATATTCAGTTTTGTTAAAAAACTCTTGTCAATAATTCAAATGTACATAATTCAAATTCAAATAATTTTGTCATTAAACAAGCTCCATAGGATTCAATCTCGGGACACCTGAAGCGCAGCTGTGCCATATGTTGGCAGGCTGCCCACAAGGCTATCGGTGCCGACATATTTATGCATTTTTAACCTAAAACACAGCAGGGTTCATCTGTGAGGGATGCAGGATGTCAAACATACGCAACTGTTAGCCAATCATAGTAGTGGGCGTATACTTCCGAATCTACAGCATTCCACACCTAGTTATAAAAAATTGCCTATAACTTCTAAATTATTATATTTTTCAATGTAAAAATCTTGATAACCTTACAAGTGAAAAGTACAAAATAAAAACAGGCCATTAATGACCTCTTTACATGAAATAAAACCTACTTCAACTTAAGTTAGAAATGTTTTACAACTAATTTAAATAAAATAAGTTTTACTGGATCTCAATCTAACCCTTTCAGTTGCACACATCTTTAACCGCTGGGCTATAGAAGCTTCCTGGTTTAAGCATTACCTGCAGGCGGAGGTTGAACACAAAGGTCTCATCAGCCTCAGGTATGTCATCATCCCTCACAGCGATAAAGATGGTTTTGCTGCTTTCAGAGGACAGGAGAAAAGCAGCTGCAGTTGTGGCCTCAAAGTCACCGGTGTCCTCTCCCTGAAGCTGGATAAACACAGGACATCAATTTGAAAAGAAGTGCATGAGAGCTGCCATCAGTTGTTTTATTTTTGGGTTTTGGCATCATTGATCTGATTCCTAGAAAAAAAAGTTCTATATAAAACATCTCAAAGTGTGAGACGGGAATTCCCTGACCTCTCTTAAACTCAACCAGCCCCATCTGGTTGACAACTGCCACCTCTAGCGCATGCTTTGATGCCACCCACTGAAAGCCGCTACAAAACAGGCTCTTAGATCCTTCTTTCTGCAGTCAATTCATGCATGGCATTCAATGAACCGGCAACACTTGCCCACTTACCATGTGTGCTAAACAGGCACTGCCTGTTTTGACAGTAGGCATATTTGTGTTTCTATGCTAATTACGGCCATATGTGCTGTGATTTGTGCTATGATTTACCAGACAGATGTTTGGGTGTTGAGACCCAAGCAGCTGTTAAGGCATTAACACATCAGGCAGTACAGAAGCATTGCTAGCTCTAAGCACTCTGCGGGGCCTCAATACATCAAATGTATTTCACTCGGCTTCCTATGACAATATCTTTCTCATCATACTCTTGTAGGTGGGTTATTTTCAGCCCAAATAGAAGCACTGGTGACATTGACAGGTTTAACCCAGTGCAATGCAGACAGAATGTTTAAAAAGTATTTTTTTATTTTGTTTTTCAAGAATATTTTTCTTTTCTAAACAAGGTAGTTATTTTCAAAATATAAGCATAAGCATGTAAGCATAACATAAAAAAGTTATTTCTTATGATTAAATAATTGAATTTAGCTGAATAAAAAACTATTTGTTTGCCACATATACAGCATAATAAATCAAACAAAACTAGTAGTGACAAGGATTAACCATCATGCAGAGTGTTTTCCAAAACTTACCAGAACCAGAGCAGTGACATTAACTGGATCTCCAACTCGTTCCACCACAAGTCGCACTATGGCCCTGCTGCTCTCATTTACAACAAACTGTGTCTGGCCCTGAAACCTCAGCACTGCCGACTCAGACCTGACACTTGTGGTGAGCAGCATCAGAACCAGGCCAGCTAGAGCAAAAACAGCTGGCATTCCTGAAGAGAGAGCGAATATATAAAGTTTAGAGACCATCATCTGGATGAGAACACTTTACTCTGCATAAATATAAATTAGGCCAATGAGATTTACAATTACAAGCCTCTGAGACAGTCCTTCTTACAATTAGATCTGACAGTGTGGTGCATTAATAAATAAATCATAAAAGTGAAAAATTACATTTAGATTCTTGTTTACGGTATCTGAAAGATTTCACACATTCAAAGAAAGTGTATAATGTAATAAGGTCTCAAATACATACATCAAAGTAATTACAGCATTGTAAAAATATATGGCATTATGACATTATACATTATTATAGTAGCTTTTGCTAACATGGTCTTGCATAACTAAATTTTGTTATGTTTTGTTATGCTACCCTAATGTTGTTTTATCTTTATTTATTTTTTTGGAGCTGTTACTAGCTATGTTTTCATCCACCTATTTGTATGCTTATTTTGGAATACTGCATAAAAAAACACTGGACGTAAACACCAAGATGCACATAAATTCTAAAAATATGCAAATAAAAAATGAATGCAAAGAACATTCAAATTCTTTCTCAGTTGAATAGGATAAACATTTTTATCTGGTAACAAAAAATGTACATAAACTACGAAGGAAATTAAATTCCACCAAGTGCATTAAAAAAAGTCAAGTGTGATGGGACAGGATAACCTGACTATATATAACTGTATAACTCATAAATAACTGTGCACCCAAACAGCAGACATTCACCTTCAAAAGCAATGACTGCATTTAATGTGTTAAGTCTGTAATATATGAATGTTTCAGGAATTGACCATTTTGTTCTCTTTGACTCAGATGGAAATGGTGCTTTATTCACAAATGTTTTGTGTGATATTCTAGTTTTGCACACAAGTTAAATTCACATCTTTGGATGGAAATATAGCTGATGCTTGGAAAAGAGCTGCATGAAACATCCTCAAAAAATCCTCTGAATTGTTATGTTTTGCAGGCAAACATTCCAGCATTCAGGTTTGGAGATAATTTATTTCAATTCTGAAGTAGCCTATCCTTTTAAGACTTTGCAAATCAATATAATGTCACTGGCTGACTCAACCTTTTCCTTTAAGGTGCTTGACCTTGAAGGTCAGATCCAAGTTATTGTCACCTACAACTGAAGACAATTCAGACAGGCATTTATTATGGTCATCTCTTTTGAAGAAAAAGGCTATTAAGTTTTATGACCTCAGACAATGTCTCCTTTTTTAAAATAGTTGTCATGGCTAACAAAACAGAAAACATGAATGTGTTTGAAATTATGTCTGGGCATCTATTTAATAATTTGCTGCTTTGAAGCATACACACTTTTTAATATTTGCGCTAAATTACATGTTAAATACACAAGCTCTAAATGATGTCATCTCGTTTTTCCTTTTTTCTCAGAAGAGCCGATTACCAAGGAAAGTTGGACATTGGTTAAATTCATTCATATGTTCCATTTCTGCTACATCATGCGGTTATTCTTTAGCCACAAGGTTGCTGGGAGCAGACAGCTTTCATAAGGTGCCATTTCAGATTACTGAGGGGCTCATTTCTATTGAGTTAGTGAGAATTTAAAATAAATAAATAAATAAACTATGAGAGGCAGAAATTCAACTATAGGTATTTTGGTACAATTTCATCCCACTGTGGTGTATGTGTGCATGTGTGTGCATCTAAATCATTGGCAAGTGTGTGTGAGTGTTGTGTCTTGATGACAAGAGGCGGGCAGGCAGGCAGGCAGGACAGCACGGAGGGGGGGCCGTGAATGCTATCAAAACTGGATTAGCGGCTGCCGGCGGGCTGAGGCCTGTTGTGAGGGTACAAAGCCTGGACAGCAGAGGGGAAAGCCTAGTATTCAGCCCTGCTTCTCCCCCAGAGCTGGGAACTTCCTGACTTGTTTAGACCGAATATACAACAGACACACAACGGCACCAGCACCAACACCTCTTATTTATTTTTGTTAGTTTGCATTATTTGATGAAAATATATACTACATAATACCTAATCTCTGCTTACAGTAAACCTTTGTGATTATGTTTAGCATGCTACAAATAAATCCAAATTCCAAGCTGTAAATGAATTCAATTTAAATGATGTAAATAATGCAAAATGTACTGTTACTACCAAAGTCTAATTGCTAAAGATACACTTTTGTGATCAATTTTGACTTCTCTTACAATGTTCATCATGCATAGACAGAGATTTTTTTAAATAGTAATAAAAACTGAAGTAGTCGTGTTAAAATATTGATAATAATAATTATAATCAAAACTTGCATTTTCTGTTCAATAATATCATCCCCTCAAAAAATTATTCAATAATAAATTAATCATGTTATCAGTACAATTTTTACTTCATACCTCCAGTAAAATAAAAAAATATGTGATGTTGCTAAACTAATTTTGGGAGGAGCGTGAACGAATAATCAGACACAGCCGGCGCCGCTTTACCAATCATTATCATTACCTCTCATTAGCCAATCCGGTCCAAACACTCACCCTATAAATAAGCCCATTTCCTTCCCTTCCATATCTTGTTCTAAGCATCCCTCCTCCTCCCATTCTCCGCCGTTCGCATCCTCAAAGGGGGGCACGCAGGGTTCGAGCCGGATGCCGAGCTCTGCCTTCACTAGGGTTCATACTACTAGGGGTCGGAGTCCACCGAGCTCCCGGCTCGCCCCCGGACAGCACGCCAAACATGCTATTATTATTATTCGTTTCGATGAGGAAGTGTAAACTCGTGAAATATATTTATGTTAAAAAATTTAACCATTTTATCAGTTTAATATGGGCAGAAGACCTAAATATTTAGAGACTAATAATAATAATAATAATAATAATAA
>JAUMHE010000048.1:13486942-13500676 GCA_032359235.1 Enteromius mattozi | reverse complement strand
TGCCACGCCGCATTGCTGCATTAATTCAGGCAAAAGGAGCCCCAACTAAGTCTTGAGTGCTGTACATGCTCATACTGTTCATGTTCATACTTTTCAGTTGGCCAAGATTTCTAAAAATCCTTTCTTTGTTCTTAAGTAATATTCTAATTTTCTGAGATACTGAATTTGTTTTTTTTTTTTACTTTAAAGAGCTTGAGGGTTTAATGAGGCACATGGTACAATTGCTATATTGTTGGGCTGATAATACACTTTTTGGAGCCATGTTGTAGGGCAACCTTGGCCAACGTTGGCATCAATAGGAAACCAGGTGAGACACAGGCCCACAACTAAATCTAAAATATCCAGACAGAAATTTATTACCAATTTTCAATGGTAAAAGTGCCCAAGCAACATTGCTCAAAACGTTGCCCCGTGTATAATCAGTCTTAGGAAACATACTTTATGTCTTTACTTTATAAAAGAGTGTCTCTCATGACAAAATCATCATATTTGGTTGTCAAAAAGTGTTTTTGTATGATGTTTGAGTTGCTCCCAAATTGGTCACTTATGAGGTTCCACTTCATTTAGAATGATGCCTGTGCACCAGATATTGATGCACCCCATATGTTTTGGAACAGAGCCATTATGACTATTAGTATTGCTTAATTTCATAATGTGTAGGTTAGATCACTGCAGTGAACAGTGTGTGTTTAAGCTAGGTCTATCTTAAGCTTGGCTGAAGGTCATTTGGGGTTATGTTGGTAAAACACATTTGGTATGGTGATATTACACTGATATGTCATAACAGCACAATGCACACATGAAGCAGCAGAAGTGAGAGTCATCTCCACAACACGCTCTGTTACCTCAGAAACCAACCTCATTCAGAAAGTTCTGGGAACCTTCAGGGCTCCCATATATGGAGAGCTCAAAAGCCAATAATTGCCACTTGTGTTGTAGCCCCTCAAGTATTTTTAGACGGGCCGATATCCTGAACATCTCGAGGTTGGGAAACTTAAAACATTTAATAACTGAGTCTGGTTAAAACATACATCATTACATTTGAAGAGAGTATCTAAAGACCACAGCTTTTTGTTGGCGAGACACTCATTTGGTGAGCGTTGCCCAAAATGTTTCTGTTTATTTTGAAAGATACAGGGAACCTAGAATTAGTGTACTAAAGTGTGTATGTGAGCGGGTGCCGAGAGGGCTGAGTACGAGCAGATGCCATTCCTTCTGAGGAATGAAAGCAGAGGATAAGAAAATATCCGCTCGGAAAAGCAAGAATGGCCAAAAGCTCTGTTTCCGTATTGTCATATGTTACTTTTCAACCCAACATTAGCTTTTAGTGGAGGGAATGCATGCCAATCAAGGCTGCTGGCCAGAGAGAAAAGAGAAAAAAAGCAAATCTCTCAAAGGTATTGTCCTCAGGCCGTCGTCTGACCCTTTCAACTTGAGCCAACTGCATCCTGCGTCCTTGTTCCAAAAAACACAATGACTTTTTTCCCCCGCTCAATATATGGGTAGAGGACCAGAGAAAAGGTCTCATTGAATTTCACATGGTGAACGTTCCCGAGGCCGCAGAACTCCATGACCGATGGGCTACTGCGGCAAACAATGGATGAGAGTGAAGAGAAATGCACTTTCAAGGGATTAAACAAGGAAAAGCCTCTCAATGGCAGCGAAGAGAAGAAAAGCAAATTATAAAGCTTATTGCTTCATCGCATGTAGCCAGTCGGACTTTGGCTGAAATGCTAATTGCCTTTCTTTTCAGCTTCGCACACTGAATCGGGGGTGTGTGCGCTTGAGAAAGGCAGGGCACTCACGATTCACAGACAGACGCGCACACACACTCTAAAGATTTTAGGAGACTGTGTTGTACTCTTCTTTTTTTTTTTGCAACATTGTTTTCTCCAGTTTTTCTCCTTTTCCCACTCTTTTTTAAAACGTGGGTACTTCAGCCTTCCAGTAGACCGAATCAAGCCCCCATTCAGACAGATAGTTCTCTTTCTCCCTCGGTTTTTCCCTCCCATTCCTCATTTAACGAGCGAGAGATGTGGGAAATTTCTGTCCCAGCCTCTTCAATCTGCTGAGTTTGGCAGCCGCAGGACAGATGGCTGGATTGAGGACAGAGCAAATCCCCGATCAAGTGTAGCTCCCTCACTGACTCTGAATCAGTGACTATGGACCCACCGAGTCGGCAGTAAAGTTTGGGTTCCCACGTTATTGTTCAATTTACCCTTAAATAATTTACACCTGTTCATGTTAATACTTGATCCTATTCTAAATTCAATGGTAACTCAATGGCAATGGCAAGTTGCCATTAAATTACATCCCAACTAACCCAGTACACCAACTCTGGTGTATATTTGGGACAGGACTATGTATTTTTATGACTAGCAAATGAGGGAGTGTTCAGAAAACATTTTTGACAACAGCCATTATTTTCAAAATATTGTTTCGTGATGCACAGTAAAGCAATTATAACACTTACCTAAAACAAAAACTACAGCAAAAACAGAATATCTACAAAAGTAACTAAAGCCGCCACAACTAAATTTTAGTTTTATATAAATCTAATTGAAATCTTTACAACCGTAACAACTGTAAACATGAAAAATGCCTTTAGATAGCAATAATACTGAATAGACTATGAGGGGAAATTTAATATTTTTTGACATTTTTACCGCTTAACTGTCACCACCATTTTTGAATGTGTATGTGCACTATTCAAACTTAAATTGTTATAGCCTAATTAATGAACAAAAAAAAAATTGTAATATAATTTCGAAGTACCATGTCAATGGTACTGCAATGCTGATTTTAAAATGGTTTTCACAGGATGAATTTTGAAGTTTTATGCATTTTATGTAATCATCATTTGATCAATCAATCAATTATCCAGACTGACTTGATCAAATGAAGATTACAAAAACATAATGGGGGAAAAAAAAGACTTTGTGACAGAAACTTTATTATGAACTCTCTCAGAACTTCTGTTATGATGTAGATTTTTGAGGTGCACTTTTTTCCTACATAACTTGTAACAAAACAAACAAAAAAAAACCTATTTAGGAGTCTTACACCTTTCCAACAATATAGTTTGCCATGATTAGAATAGGATTTAGATACAGTAGTGAAGTAAACTCCCTCTGAGGTGACGGATGACAGTTAACAGGCTAAACGATACTAGACATAACCTGCTAAATGTAAACTAGACAATTCTGTGATGGCTGGATGGACAGATGTATGAAAAGAAAGAAAGAAAGAATAAAAGAGAAGATAATTCAAAAGAAGTGTTTTTAATCTATCTATACTCAAAGGAAGAAGTAAGACAATGGTGTGGAATCCTGTGTACACACTAGTATAGATCCTGATCAACAGGTGGGAGGTGGGAAACAGACACGTTCCCAGTTTGTTCAATTCCTCCACTTTAGAAATTCCTTCACCATGACGAACCACAATGGGGTAAATACTTGGAAGCAAAGGGAGAGAAAGCAGGCGAGAGTCTGGAGTGAGGGTCCTGGAGGGGGGCATGGAGGAAGACAGATGAGGGTCAGCAGGACATCTCGCCTCAGGGCCCACTGAAGATAACAGACGTCCAGCCTTCAAACTGCTTTCACTTTTGTGAATCAACAAACCGCTTTATGTACAAATCCTCTACATTTATGCATGGTGAATTCAGAGATACAGGCTAAGTATGGATGAGTACACTCTGGCAACTGAAAATGATCCCCTGACCAGTCTGCATTGTGGTAGGCAAGCTCTTTCACCAGGCAATAGCAAGATAAGACAGGAGGCTTAAGGAAGGGAAACAGGGCTCTATAGATTTGTGGCCCCCTGGGTATTAGGATAAATGCTAAGGAGATAAACAGCCAGGAGGAGGGTCCTTATTGCCCCAACCACAGGCCAGTGCAGCCTGGATGAAGTATCAATAAATAGACATCTCAAAAGGGAGTAAAGTAATTTAAAAAAGTACTTAAATTAGTATAGTCTGTAAAAACACAAATAAATAAATGAAAATTTGCTAAGAATTATGTTTTAATAATCATTACCCCAACGTGTTTATTATATATGAAACACACAGCCTAACAATACATTAGATATTTATACAGACATAAAAAATTTATAACAGGTATTAAATTCCAATTCTGATCATTTATAATTAATCCATTAAGAGAGAGAGAGAGAGAAATCTGTTTGATTTTAATCTGAAAAACACACAAAAGATTCGTATTGGTCAGATTACCACAGTTTGAAAAGTTCAAATAAATTAGAATTATTTTCCCATTAGATTCTCAAATCTCAAAATAATCCCACCCCACAAAGAAAACAAACAAACAAACAAATAAATCACTAACTAACTGTTTCTCATTCTCAGCTAATGTTTAGCATAACCTTGACAATTAAACATAAATAACTCATGCAGGGAGACATGCAAGATTGAATTTTCATTTAAAAAGTGAAAAAGTAAAGGCACAAGAACTTTTTTATGCCAAATGATGGTGACTGATTACAACATCAGACTTATTGGAACGGTCTTAGCCCTATGAAGAGTCTCATATGACCACCACAAATCAATCAACATTAAACCTTGGATGGATCTGATCATTTCTGTTTATTTTAGCCATTTATGTAACAAATGTAACACTATCTGCTTTGAAGACAATTGGACCGAAATCATCAAGAGATCATTCATCAGCCAGAAATCTTGGAAAAGGTCTACAGAATAGCTTGTGGTGTGGATCAATGCCCCATGTATCCGTGTTGAATAAATCACATTTAACAGAAGCGAGCGTTCAAGCCCTGCGGGGAGAACACAGTGTTCATGCGTTAAAGGGCACAGCGTGAATCCACACCATGAAACGGTTTTAAGGACCGACAGTGAAGGTCACAGTTCAAGTTCAATACCCCGCAGAAGAAAAGGATAAAGCTTTTCTTTTGATGCTTAAAGTTGTTCTATAGAACCATGTGCAATAGAGAATGTATGCAAGAGTTACAGGGCGAATTAAGGATTTTCACGCTATATTCATTTTGAATAGGAATCAAGCTTGTAACGCAACATTTAGAGAAATAAAAATATTTAGGAACAAGTTTGCTTATACCACAGTAATAAAATAAAGTAAGATAAAATCAAGAGAATTTAATTTAAAAAGATTTAGAGAGAAAACAAGAGAGAAAGAGCCATATGTAGACCAGCACAAGAACAAAATCAATTTCAGAAAGGTCAAAGAGAAGTGAATGTTGACCAAAGACAAACTCTTGAGCAAACTCCATGGCACAATTGTGGCAGACCGTGACAAATAACGAGACCTCAAGATTGCTGCTGGATTTGACCATTGCTTCAGAATATCCTGCCATGCTTCCATTTAGAGCTCCAGAATAAACAGATGCTGAAATACTGTGCGTAATATGTACTTCAGCGTACTGCTGAAGATGCTACTGGAAAAGGTCGATGACTGCTCTTTATATTACATGACCTGAATTACGTAATGTAGCAAACTCAGTTATTCATGACTGAAAACTTTTATGTTTCACCTTACAAAATGTAAAACTAGCAAAAAAAAAAAATAAAAAAAATAATATATATATATTGCATCCAAAAGAAAAGTTTTTGTTTACATACTATGTGTGTACTGTGTTTATTTATTAGGCATATATATATATATATATTATATAAAATGAAATATAATAAAATATCATAATATATATATAATGAAATGGAATTAAAAAATACATTTTATATTTTGGACAAAATAAATGTATAAAAAAAGATTGGTAATTAATGCTAAGAAATGTAAAAATAAAATAACATCTTTACATAGCACAACAACAAAGAGCTTTTGATGATCAAATTAATGCATAATGCAGAACAAAACGCTTGGTTAGGTGGGGTTTAAATAAGCAACGAAACAAAAGACAAAAATTGGGGTAGATGAATGGTTTCTCACTGAGAACAGCATTACGCAATGTATGATTCTTTATAACTTTTACATGTATGACAGTGACGGATTGTTACGAGTCAAGTGGTCTACATTTATCAAAATTGAAATTGAATTTAGCCTTGTCTGTGAATGAACTACCAACCCACTCGTCGAAAACCAGTGACATACTCCCACTGTGTTTTTTACTGCTTTGGGTCTGGGGTCTTTGTGTAGCATTTACAGAAGTGAATTCAGTTTCTCCCCATGCTCGGTGACATGCGTAGGGATTTTGTTTTCGCAGAGGCCCCAGGCTGGTGGGAACCCTGCTAATTCTGCTAAGAAGGTGTGAAATTATAAAACTGATTAAAAGTGATGTAAACTTGAAAAAATGCCTCTTATTCGCACAGTTTTTGTTTCTAAATGGATTTTTAAACTGACATTAAATGCACATGACAGGTTTCAAACAAACACTTTTTCAAAAACACTTTGATTTATCAATTTAAACTGATATATATTAAAAAAGAAAATAAAGTGAATGCATTCAATCTCTCCCCACCAATGTTACCACAATGGAGAAATACTTTTTCACAAAAAAAAATCAAATGGGAAAGTTTTACTTTCAAAAACATCACTACCATATTTAAGCAGATGCTTTGTCAAAACTCTAAATCTCCAAAATATCAAACACACTTTGCATACTGGAAAATGAGCAGGTAGTTTTGTTTCAGCCCCAGCAATATGAGTATGTAGTGATTTTACAAGACTGATCTCTGAATCCACCATTTAACTAATGAAAGATACTTTTATTAAGTATTTTATTTAGTATTATCAGTGTATCACTGTAGTTAATGTTGAATTTGGAGATGTAAAATTCAAAGAAAATAAATTTTTTGACCAACAGAAACAATTACAATTCTCTGTGAAATTAAAATAATATACTACACTATAATAGAATAGAATAGAATAGAATAGAATAGAATAGAATATATAATGGCCTTACTGAGATCTTTGGGCTTACCAAATGCGAAATGGATCAAAAACGAGATGCCCCCCTTTTGATTGATATACACATGAAAATATATGCAAGTATGTATGCTTTAATGCAGTGTCTATTTTAATATTTCCAATAACTTTTGTGAAAACAAAATGGCAAAATATGGGTGAAATAATGTTCCATGATCATTCAACATAACAATTATGCACCACAGATCTATTATTCTGACCTAAAATATACTGAATAAATGAATAAGGGATCATACTAAATTGTATTGTATTTTTTAATTATTAAAAACTTATTGATGACAAATTGGTCAAATCTAGTGGTCTGATATTGGCAAAGATTGGTAAAAAATAAATAAATAAATAATTAATTAGTATTTTGGGGCTGTACTGTGATCCTTTTAATGTCTTTAAATGTCATCTAATGATTCTTGTTGTAAATATGCCTGACAACGATTTTTCATATACAAGCTATTATTATACTGAATTACATGTATTCCTCCCTGTAAATCACAATAAAAATGTATAATATCCATTATTTTTTTTCACTCAGAAAAAAACTAAATAAATAAATTTAAAAAAAAAAAGCTGTACTTATATTGTTTTGATGCCTAGAACACAAAAGTTAGGATATACTTTTGTACTTTATTTACCCCTAAAGTGTGCATATTAGTATCTAACAAGTTCATATTATTAACTAAAGTGTACATATTTCATACAGTATATCCTATACATACAAAAAAATCAAGTCATGCCAACTGGTTTGCACTAAAACATTGCCTCAAGAAAATCTGCTCAACACAGTTGTGCTTCAGACATATGGAAGAGACGGCTTCTGTTGTCAATGAACAGACTCAGCTGGTGAAGTACAAAGGGAGAGTGAAGTAGGAAAGAGCCATTGGGAAAACAATTAAGACAACAATGCTGTTTAATGAAAAACACAACTAAAACATGTTTCTCTGCCGCAACAGCGGACAATTCTAACAACAGCTTTCGCCATGAAACAAGACTTAGACAGGGTTGTGTGGTAAGGGAGGTAGCTTCCTCCAGCTTTAATGTTTATTCTTTTGTCTTAACTCCACCTGTCTCATCACACGGGACCCTGTGTGGTCTGTTTCCTTGTGGCATCAATCACAGAGAGCTCCGTCTGTGAGCAGCGCCTTCGCACATCTCAATAGATTTAGTGTTTATATTACATCCTCTCTGTTTTCTCAACATGTAAGGCCCTATTTAAGGGGAGGTACAAAAACAGGGGCTACTACTGCAAATGTTACACCCAGCCGTGAATCACATGCACTGAATGATGCTCGACTGAAGCTGTATAAGGGGGTGCAAGAAGATCATTCAATCCATTGAGTCCACAGTGCATCTATTCAGTAGATAAAGGGCGCCCCTAATGAATTAAACACGAAACTGTATAAAACAGACAACCAAAGATGCCAGTTGATGCAATAAAACAGAAGATAGACTGGATAAAAACATGTTGAATGTGTCTAGTTTAACAATAACTATACTATCGGCCAGTGTGGGTAATAAGAAACTACATGTCACGTTGAAATAATATTATTTTAAGTGACATATGCTTAATTAAACTATAGACACATTTTACTGCATATTAATTATTGCATATAAGGCAACAGAAGTTGTGTATGGCCATGAACTTCTTATTTTATTTTTAGTCAAAATAGTACAAGATCATTCTTGCTCTAAACAACTAATTATAATCCAAAAGTAGCCAGTTTCCAGTGTCATATAAACTAAAATTGGGCTATTACTAGTAATTAGTACCGGATAACATTTCAGAAACAGACTAATTGTTATCTACATGCAAAAAAAAAAATGGGACCCTAAAGTGGGAAGGGCCCTCACATCACTTAAAGTCATGGAGGAGAGGAGAAATCACAGTTTGGGTTTTGGATGACAGGGGGCTTCGCGAGCGCGTCCAGTCTCAAAGCCCCTGAGTGGGGAGGAGCCCCGCCGACTGTTGTTTTATCTCAATGGGAGCGGGAGGAGAGACACAAAGCGCGTTGAAGACCCTCACAGTAACCATGGAAGCGCAGGAGAATGGCCTCTCATCTGCAACCGATATGAATTGATTAAACGTTAAGATGTTTAACGATTTTATCTGATGTGTCTATTATCACAGGAGGGGGAAAAGACTATCAAACCAATCTGTCTTAATTGGCTGTAGGCGCAAGAAAAGTGCTACGCTAGAGTTTAAAGAGCAGTGCCTTGTGACCATAAAGCCAAAGCAAATACTGTCACACAAACAACATTTTAAAAACACTTTAAATTAAATGTGTTGGCCATTGTAAGGAACAGCTTATTAAACGTCCATCGGGTTTAAAAAAAGAAACAGCAAACGTATAAATCTCGCTCAGACTGAACTATTGTAAACTGACCGTTACGCTTTGAAGCCCTTGTGTCGCGCTGAACGGGGTAGCCAGTATTTCACCAAATTGTTGCACAAAACAAGTTATAAGGACATGTAATGAGATACATAAGTTACTTACCTAACACTTTGTTGTAACACTCCAAAGCAAACGACAAAAGGTCCGGGGTAAATTAAACTGGTCAGCGCTGTGTCCGTCAATGAGATGATAAATACATCGTGACAATCGCGCCGCGCTTCCACTGTTCCTGGACAGAAGAAGTTGTTCTTGAACAGCTCAATCAGTTTGGGTAAGAGAGGGTTTTCTTACAGGGCGCTGCGTGGATTCTCCAGTCCATGCGGTGTGAGTCTGGATGCGCGTAAAGCTCGACATGCGCTGCCATGCAGTCCGTTAGGCGCTTGTCCCGTCTGAACTAGTGGACTTGGGTAGAGCCCTTGTCTTGTCTGAGCAGGGATGTGCTAATCTCATTAACCTCCGGGCTTGACAGATCGAGGGAACAGCTCCACCCAGCGATCTGTCTTCCTCAAGCTGAGAGGCTATTTGGGGAGGTTGGCAAATGCCGTTTCTAAAATCAACCTGTGGCGCACCGCTACGCTGCAGCTCTCTGATGATTCCCACAAACGATTCATACGCGAAACACCCATGATTAGAAAGCACTTTTACTAGCCACCTTAATAAATCAGCCTTCATTTGCCAGGATGGTGTATTTTAAGACAGACGCATTTTTTTTTTTTAATTTATAGTGCACTGTGCACAATAAATGAGCACACCCCCTTTTTAATAAATATAAATGTATGTAAAAGCTTTTTCTTAATTATCACTGATAATATTCATAGAAAACACGGCAAATGCACTAAACATAGTACTTTAAGTATACTGCACTGAGTGTCCAAGTTCATGACAAACATGTACCCTACTGAACTACTAGCTTAACTACGGAAGGATGACCTCTTTAACTGGTCTGGTCTTTGTATTGCACAACAGGTGCAAAAGGATGTAAAGACTGGGTAATATGCAAGTCCACTGAAGAATTTTCACCTGGGAGAACACATATCATCAATTTCATATTGAAAAAAAAATGCCCAAGAACATGGGGTATGAGGAGAAAGTTGCATCTTCTGTTTCAAGTTTTTGTATAACATGGTGTGTAAATTCATGACAGCATTGATAAATGTGAGATCTGTACAAATTTACAAATGTACAAATCTGTACAGTTTTCTTTCATATAATATAGAGCGAGATCACGGAGCACCACCTTGTTTTCAACCTGAGAGAGACTGTTTGTAGAATTTCATTGGTGCCAGTTATAACACAAATTGTGAGACAAAATCATTTCTTACCTGTGGCTTTCTCTAGTAGATAACATTGTTACAGCCTTCCTCTGTCAATCACATTGATTTACAACCAATGCCTTGAGCTGGGACTCGAGATAAAGCACCATCTGCGGGAGACCCTCAACTTTCCTGCATTGGTGGAGTCTGGAGCATCCTGATGGACGTGTGCTCATCACTGAGATCGTCTCTACAACCAGTAGAAAAAGCTTCACTCCTCAGGTCCACGTGGACATCAGAAAAGAGCCCCTTCCGGAGGAATCTTAAAGAAAGAAGCCCAAACACGAAGACATTATAGTGGGGCATACAGTACGTATGTAAATACTGTTACAGAGTTTATGCTTGCAGAGTATGTTTTTAGCACATTATGTAGTTGTTTGGTTTTTGGTTGACTATCAGTGCAATGATTGGAATGCGTTTGCAGAAGCTTCTGATCAGATGTTAGCATGTTGTTGTGCAGTACCTTGGCTCCGGTTTCTTTTTGAAGAGTTAGTTAGGGTAGGCGCACAGTTTGCAGCTTGACATGCTATGAGGGCTGATGTGCATCAGTAATGTTGATACTTACGCCATTGGTCATTCACAATTACTGCTAGGATCACCCAAATCTCAGCTGAGTTTCCAGATAAAAACAAACCACCTAATTCTGGACAGTAGCAGATCACTCCTTCATGTAAGACACTCAGCAAGCTACTGGGAAAGAAATGAAAACTGATCAGAGCTGTGTTTCCCAAAAGCACTGTAAGCTTAAGTACATTGTAGACCCATTTAAAACAATCTCAAATCCTAATTTAGAGCACTTAATACTTATACTATGCACATTGTATAAAAATATACAAAATCTAATTTTATTTTTTTTCACTGAAACCACTGCTAAGAATGCTGACATAAGTGATGTTTATTAGTGAAAATCATTTCACTACAAGAACCAGTAATCTGAATTTAATTAACCAGTGCTAATTTGTGTATTAATAATCAGATAACAACAACAACACACTTCTACTAATAAAAATGATAATAATCTTCTTTATACATAACCAAGCTTTTGATGATGTAAGTGAAACACGAATCGATGTCGATGATGTCAGTGCGTGCTCACGCTGTCTTTGTGTTGTTGACGTGGCTTCTCAGTCTGTCTCCAGTAATCCAGCAGCTGAAGTAATGAGGCACATAGCGGAAACTGGAGAATGCCATAATCACTAAAGCCAAGAGGACTGCATTCGTTTCTCAGGTAAACCGCACCGAAATTATTACCAGAAGTTTATTAAGCCCTAGCTTGTTACCCGAAATTGAGATGGATAGCAAATCACCGTTTGTTGAGAGAAAGTTTGGTTAGCATCATTAGCACGAGATCATTGACCCTGTTTACTAAAGAGGATTTCAGGGCGTTAAGTATTGTTTAATGACAGCGTGATGTTTGCAGGAATTGCGGTATAGTTTTGTATTCTAAGAGACCATTTTGTTTATTTATTCAGATAGGATATTGAAGTTGTGTTGCGTAACGCTGGCTAAAATAAAATGCTAACTTGTTAGCTGAGCTAATTAGCTTCTACTTTTATAAACCTAACTAAGTGACTTTATTCAATACTCAACGCCGTTTAGCGTTTACTCCGTGTGTTTGGTCAGATGACTTTGTTAGTTTCTTGAATATAATACGTGTAACGTTATGTTAATCTTTTGAAATCATGTTTACATGCTAATATGCGTGTAGCTGCTAGTCAACGCTAACGTTACCTGCGAGTGCCAGGCCACGTAAGAAATCCAGTACACGTGAAAAAGTAGTTAATATTTGTGCTGTTTCAACATAAATTAGATAGTGAAAATTCCCAAAATAGGTCATGTCAGTGTCGACCAAGGTTGAATTTGGTCTTATCAGCAGTGTTAGCTGTTGTACACTGCAGAGTAACTTACGCCTACAGTAGTGTACTAACGTTAGATAGCCACCCGTAACTAATAACCTCAGCTATTCCCAAATAACCTCAGAACCATCACACATAGTAGCTTGTCAAGTACACGCATGTCAAACAACAACTTCATTTATCTGCCTTTTGTTCTTTTTACAGTGAAAAATGAGTGGAAGGAACCAGCACAATGGTTTCCAGTTTGCAACCACAGTGCAACCACCCACAAGTGGTTACATATCATTTGGAAACAACTCTGAGACTGACTACTCAGAGGAGGATGGAGAGACTTTTGAGCTGCGTTCCAGAGGCAGAGAAAGGCTTCGCAGAAGCACATCTACAGATCGCAAGGACGATATTGTCTACTTGATAAGGGACATAAAAGAGGGAGATACGCTGATCAGTATTTCTCTGCAATATTTCTGTACTGTAAGTCAGAATTCCCTTGTTGTTTTTCTGTTTCAGTATGTTTATAGAAATGCAACAGGGAAGACCATGAAATCTTATGTGAATGTAATACTTTTTAATTTATTAATATAGTCTAAAATGTAAATTTTAAAGGCATAGTTTTAGTCCCAAAATTGTGTCATTGATTCAATGGGTAGCTTATAATAATGTTTTCAGATTTGAGTGGTATGGGTAGGTTTTTGCGGGGAATTCGAGCATGGCACTGTGTCACGTCTGTTTACATAAAGATTGAGTTCCAACTGCTAGGCTTGCGTAGCTATTGCATTGCACGTGAGGATTGATTATATCCTTTTCTCATAGCATCTAGATTAATTAAATATCAAAAATCATTTTGATGACTGATTGCAATCCATTGTGTTTATGAAACACATGTGAATGAAATTAAATTCTATTCCAGTTTTAAATGTGCTTCTGATTACAGATAGTCTGGGATTACACAAGATTTGTATAAGACAACCAGTTCGAAGGGAGCATAGTTTGCATAGGTTGAAATAGGCTTGGGCGGTATCCAAATTTTGATACCGTCAAACCTCCTCCCTATTTTACCCCGGTAGGGGTGGGCGATATAACCAAAATCTTCTATCACGGTATAAGCAATTTTCTACCTCGATAACGATATATATATCACGATATAGCAATTTGTATCTAAAAAAGTATAAATAAACATTCAAACACAAAGAAACTGTTTCATATAATGTAATTTTATTTAAACTGAATTGCAGCAATACTTTAAGTAAAAAAA